>OW679197.1:75377643-75580479 GCA_940337035.1 Agriotes lineatus | reverse complement strand
CAGTGCGGACTTTGAAAGAACTAGAAGATTATGTGTCTAAACCAATAGCATATTTGGTAAACAAAATATTTGAAACATGATGCTGTCCTGCTCATTTTAAAAAAGCTACAGTAATTCCCATCCACAAAGGAGGCGACAGAACAACGCTTGGTAATTACAGACCTATTTAGCTAATTTCAAACATAGCCAAACTTTTCAAGAAATGCCTAAAAACAAGAATAATGGACTTTGTAAGCAAAGTCAATCTATTGTCAAAACAGCAATACGGTTTCAAGGAAGGTAAATCAACTGAAGACACACTAGCTACTCTAACTAAGCGCATTTATAACTCATTAGACAAAGGAAAACCGGCCCTGGCAGTCTTCATCGATCTCGCCAAGGCTTTTGACTCAATAAGTCACAATACGCTGCTCGAAAAATTAAATAAAATAGGATATAGAGGAAAAGTCAACAAAGTGCTTCAAAGTTATTTAACAGACAGAGTGCAACAAGTAAAAATAAGTGAAACTCTCAGTGGTGTTAAATCGGTGCGGTACGGGGTTCCTCAATGATCCATCCTGGGGCCTATACTGTTTATTTATTTTATTTTTATTTTAACAGGATGTCTAACAGAATACATAGTATCCCAATAATAAGACATCACATATTACACATATATTCATAGATGGTTAACGTTAACATATTCAGAGAACAAAACGAAACAAAAAATATATATCTAACTATGGATTCATAATTAGTTTAAAGCGTGCACAATAATTGTTCCATATACAAAAGTAGTTGAACAATACGTATACAGACACTATTTGAAATTTTAAACATAGATTACATACGTGCAGAGTGAAGCTCTGCCGTAATTTTAGAATTAAATTGTGTATTAGATACTGAAAAAAAATCTATATGACCGTAAAAATTATTATAGGAGTCCATAATTCTATATAATGGTCCATTTTTAAATGAATTGGAATGGCAAGTTTGAAGATAAAAAAATCTGGTGTGATACACGCACACAATTTCCTTTTACAGTGATCTTATAATTAGTCAAAAATTTGATTTTAAATTTTTAAGCATTTGCCAAAAATTTTGAAAAATTACAAATTCTACATAAACCGTACAAAATAGAGCGTTAGTTCAAGAGGCAAATTTTCTCTAGAGCTGAATTAAAAAATGTAATAATATACTGGGTGTTCTATTTAAAATAGGAGTTAATAAAAAAAATAGAAAAAAAAACAAAAGAAGCCCATTTTAGAAGTATTCAACTGGAAAATCACCTATCTCACGTTAATACACATTAAAAATGTAATAAAAATGTAAAGTTAAAAAAAATCGTTAGAGCGGTTTTTGAAAAAATCGAAAAAAACTGAAAAATCACAAGAGTAAACACCTACTTCCGGTTATGAGATTGTTTTCAAAACTTATATATGAAGTTTCAACGCCATACCTCTTTCCGTTTTTGAGATATTCTGTTCACAGACAGACAGACAGACCAATGAAAAAAAATATGTTTTTTGGGATCAGGGGACTCTAAAACGTGAAGATCTGTTGAAAACTCAATTTCGAATTTTTGGAGTGAATCCAATACTTTTTAGAGTCTCCTGATCCCAAAAAACATATTTTTTTCATTGGTCTGTGTGTCTGTCTGTGTGTCTGTCTGTCTGTGTGTCTGTCTGTCTGCCTGTGAACAGAATATCTCACAAACTAAAAGAGGTATGGCGTTGAAACTTCATATATAAGTTTTGTGTACTATGTAGATGCGACAGCAAGCTTTTGAAGAAAATCGCATAACCGGAAGTAGGTGTTTACTCTTGTGATTTTTCAGTTTTTTTCGATTTTTTCAAAAACGGCTCTAACGATTTTTTTTAAACTTTACATTTTTATTACATTTTGAATGTGTATTGACGTGAGATAGGTGATTTTCTAGTTCAATATTTCTAAAATGGGTTTCTTTTGTTTTTTTGTATATTTTTTTTATTAACTCTTATTTTAAATAGAACACCCGGTATATTATTACATTTTTGAATTCAGCTTAAAATTCTAGAGAAAATTTGTCTCTTCAACTAACGCTCTATTTTGTACCGTTTTTGCAGAATTTGTAATTCTTGAAAATTTTTGACAAATGCTTAAAACATTTTAAATCAAATTTTTGGCTAATTATAAGATCACTGTAAAAGGAAGTTGTGTGCGTGTATCACACCAGATTTTTTTAATTTTGAGTCGTTGATGACGTAATTGAACGTTATTGGACATTTATTTCTCGTAAATGAAATTTGCTGGCATTTGCTTACATTAAGAGTCTATTAGCATTGCAGTATTCGGAAAATCTGGTAATATCTTTCTGAAGGTCCTCAGCATCGCTTCTAGTATTTATAATTTTGTAGAATTTGATATCGTCTGCAAAGAGTTTAAATTTAGAATACTTAATACAATTTTCCATATCATTAATATATACGAGGAACAAAATAGGGACAAGATGCGATCCCTGAGGAACTCCAGAAGTCACCTTAGTAATAATCGATTTGTAATTGTTGAGGGCTACGCACTGCGTTCTATTAGTAATCTATGACTCAATCCAGCGAAGAAGATTGCCATGAATGCCAATACTATTTAATTTTATTATAAGTGTGGCATGATGGACCGTATCAAATAATTTAGTAAAGTTTGTGTAAACGGCATCCACTTGTATGCGATTATCAAGACACCCTGCCACATATTGCATGAACTCAAAAAGGTTAGTAGTAACAGATCTGTTTCTGAAAAATCCATGTTGAGCAATACTAATAAGTCTAGTTTTCATAGTATAGAAGAGAAAATCTGTAATGAAAGATTCAACAATTTTTCCGAAATGCGAAAGTAAAAAAATGGGTCTATAATTGTTCACAACAGATTTATCTCCAGCCTTAAAAACAGCTATAATTTGTACGTGTTTCCAAGTCTGCAGGAATACTCCAGTTTTTAAAGATTTGTTAAATATTATATGCAATGGGTGAACTAAAGTATCTGAACATGATTTAATAAAGGTTGGTGCTATTTTATCTGGACCTGGACCCTTGTTTGTCAATATTTTTTAATTTATTAGATATTTCTACTTTAGTGATGAAATTAAGAGTAATTGAGTCTATAAAATTATTTTCAAGAGAAATGAGAGGCGGCAGGTCGCTTGGCTCATAAACTGAAGAAAAAAAGATAGAAAAGAGGTCACATATTTCTTGAGACGTAGAAGCAGTGGCGTTATCATAAGACATTTCAGAAGGAATTGATTAATATCTGTATTTGATACAACAGCATTCTCAGTTTGGGCAATATACGCCAAGTAGTCCACATTAATAGCTTTTTTGGATCGTTTACGGTCGAGTACCTGTATACAGTCTGTTCAACAAAAAAGGCCCCGCCTTCTAGCTACTTTATTATTTATTTTAGGCCCAATAAACCTTATATCAAATCAAATGACACATAAAAACCTACATTTTAACACAATCAACAAATTTTTATCTTCAATTGTTTCAGAGTGGAGGACGTCACATGCAATTTTTTTAAATGACACTGTATATATTTTTTACATTTTCTGGTAGTTTTTTCTCTTTTCAACAATATAAATATTTCATGCACTTGCATAAAAAAATTTTCACATATAATCTCACAAGAGCATTAATTCTTTCCGGAAATTTTTTTGAGTGCGTGCCAACAACGTCGTATTAATTTGCCCGAGCGGGACGCAAGGGCAAATTAGGACGTTGTTGGAATGCACGAAAAATAATTTCCGGATATGAATTAATGCTCGAATGCAGATTCGGTAAGAACATCGTAACGACAGAAACCCTTACAGTTAGGTTGGTCTACATACGAAAAATTTCCAAGAAATTTTGTTGTTGTCTGGGTTACGGCTCGTGAACTAATTTTTCTATTGGTTATTAATGAGTGTCGTACGATTTTCGTGAAAAATTACTTTTATTCTAAACCTGTTTGCTTTTCTTCAAATTTTCCATCTTGATGCTGCATGTAAATTGCCTGGCTTTGTGCTCTATGGCACATTTCTTTCGTTAATCTTTTCTCTTACTTCTTATATTTTTAAAATGCTCATCATAATTCCATTTTCCAATTTACTTTAATTTCTACGCATCATTTGACTTTACATATTTTGAATCTTTCTGTGCCAGTTCTACTTAATATGGGTTCGGCTTCTAATTTGCCCAAACCTTTTATATTTTGCTAAATTTACATTACTGACTCCAAACCCCTTGAAAATCGAGTTTCATTCCCATCTAGCTTATTCAAATAATTCGAATGTTAATGGCTAAATTTTCCAATGTAATTTCAAACTGACAAATTATGTGAATTTACACAGTTGTGCGAATCATCCCAACTCTGTGCTTTTGTGATTTAATCTTTAATTAGTCTGCATTGCCACCAGACCTGAGTGGAGGGCTAAGTACCATTACAATATATGATGTATATGAAAACAAATAGGTAGGTATTCAAAACTAAAAATCTAACGTTTTAATTTAAAGGTTTTAATTTATCATTTTTTCGAAAATGCCCTCAAAACTGAGTTAAAATTCAAAACAATTTTACTCTAAAAATGCATACCCGCCTATGAAATAATATTTTAATTTAATGGCACAAAACACAAATACCTTTCTTTGATATGCAAACCAACAAAAACTGCATAGGTACTGATAAAACGTTTAGTTAACATCTGGTCACCTTACCAATTGAGGTAGGTAAGTTATTGACCGCATGTTTATTTGTGCAAGAACTTTGAAGTTTTAATATACTTGTGTCGTTCACCTTTAACTTAGATTTGTTTACCAAGCGGCTTGTCAAATTTAGAGGAGATAAATGATTGAAAAAATATGCGATTAAATGTAAAACGATAAATAGAAAAGTTGTTCATTTGGTGAGCTCTACACTGGTTAAAATATTTGCACTCGTTTCCATAACACCCTGTATATGCTAAGGTTAGAATATTTGGTAGTTTGTAATGGTGCATTATTTTAAGTTTTGATTACTACGCTTACCATGTCTGGAAATTTTTTTACCCTAAAATGTAATACAATCTTGGCAAATAGAACCAAGTGGAGGTGCAACTAATGTACTGCGTCGAAGAATGTGTGCTGGTCAGGATAAAATTCCGATCGGGGCAGAATGTTTGGAGTTTTTGCGCTGGCGCGATGTATGTTTGTCAAAGCGGTCTATTTTTCGGAGTTGTTGGCGTACGTGATTATTCAAAGCAATAATTAGTTATAATAGGATGATTTGCAACAATGCAGTGCTATGCGTATTCTTAATTAATGCGACAGATGATAGCTACTGCAGAATGCACGTATTAGTTGATTTCATCATATTGGTAGCTTTTTTTGGAAACTACAGGAAACGATAGATGCCAGAGGTTCTGGCTCGTGATAATCTTATAATTAAGACGAGTGATGACATGTTGTTCCGGCTAGGGATCCCGCGAAGACATGTTGCTCCGCCTAGTTGTTCTGCAGCGGGTAGCAACCGAGCGGATTTACCGATTTAAAGTAAATGCTGTAGTGTGAAAGATCAGTAGGCATCGGATACTTACTAATTCTATAAGGGTTGCAAAAATAGTTGAAGTTGAAAGTAAGTAAAAGTAATGAAAAGATTGTTTACAAAAACCTGAAATAGTAAACCGTTGAATAAAGCCTTGGTACTATTACCGGTTTAACATGGCATGTAGTGTTGTGCTTTATTATAAAGGTCTGATGCGTGTTCGGCCGACGTGTCTGCCTGTCTGAGTCTGTCACGTTTTGATTGTTGCCGGTCGGGCGCAGTTTTTTCGCATTCCTTGACCGCGCATATACCTGTCACTTCACCTTAAAAGTTTAATTTATTGGTATTTATTTAGCTACATGTTTTTCTTTTTTTTTGTTCCAAATTTTGAAATATATAGTTCAAATGAGATAGTTTGTAAGAGGTTTCTCTGTTAATATTAAGCTGTGTGAGATACTCATTCTTGACGTATAGTATAATTGACTAGAAAATTATCATTACCATGGAATGTAATGTGTCGACCAGATTGGGAGCAATTCCCATGATTATAATTAGCATTATTTAGAGTAAATCCTTAATATTACAAATTAATTTGTCCGTACAATTGCCCACTCACTGATTTGTTTTTGTTTCATCAGTTTGAAAGAAATATTTTTTCCCACTGCTATTTTGGCGCCCCTGGTCGCTGGCGCATGCAGGCGGAGGCCTACTCTGCCTATACCTAGTTACGGCCCTGTCTATTTGAATCGGTGATGAACTATGGAATTATTAGTTGGGGAGGTGCATACAACAACAGAATCAATAGCATCGAAATACTACAAAAGAAAATCTTAAAAATAATGTACAACAAAAATTTCAGATTCAGTAGTGATCAACTTTACTGTAAAGTAATCGTGTTATATTGCATAAAAACAACTCGTTCATTTACACACAACACCAAATCGGAACCAGAGCAAACGTAAACCATGAAGTCAGACCACCCAAAAACACAGAACTATTGGCATGCGATGTTTTGATTACCTTGCTCCAAAATGCTATGGAATATTACCAGCGGCCACTACAGAAGAAAGGCAAGTAAATACGTTCAAAAGGCAACTAAAGGAATGGTTCTTAAGTACCACCAGACAGGTTGTGCACGTCTGCGATGTTATTTAACTTGTCACAAGTTTTAAAATGTATTATAATTTGTAGCTTAGTAACTCAGCAGTATTATTCATTTAATCTATTTTTGTTGCTTTTCATGTGATTTATTTGTTCTATTAGCTTCTTAATTTGGGTTGAATTTTCTTACATATTTGATATTTTATTAAAAGTTTTTACTATCATTTACACCCATGCACAGGAGCCAGCAGTGCACCTTTAGTGGGTGAAATACGTTAATAACGATAAGTAGTACATTTACTTAGTTTATTTTGTCATAATTTTTGAGTAAAAATAAATATTATAAATTTTTAAGTACGAAGTTAAAACAAGTAATCTTTAATCCTCTACGATTAAGAGTGTACTAAGACCTCTAAGGATAGTCAATGTTAGACAATCTAATTTGTTGTTGTTATCATTCTTTTCTTTTATAACCTTTACCGTAGCAGGGTGGACCATATATAGAAAATGATTATTTCTATTTATTTTAGGAACATGTGTTTAAGAAGTTCGTTCTGTTTCGTATAGAAAGCCGTATATGGCATCTAATTCATCTAATAATGAATTCCAACCAGCAGATAGCAAGTCGTTATGTCTGTTCATTGTAGAATTTGCTCAAAAACAATTGAATTTACTTATCTGATTGTTAACTGGTTTATCTTGAAAATTTAAAATGAATATCACAAATGATTGGTGGTGATTGTCGTCATGAATTAAGAAAATTGTGCGTATAAACACTTTTAATTATGCCATCACTGTTGCAGCTAATTATTCAATGCATAAAATGAGCAGTAACTGAAATTATTTTCAGATACTTAACTATTTTAGCACCTTTCTTTTAAAAAACTATTACATGATTGTACAAAGTATCCCATTGCAGTTTGAATAAAACTAAAATCTAAAGAATTAAAAATTTCATACAATGTGAATACAAAAATGATCAAAGAATCTTGTCTCCTATGAGAAGTACAGGGAAACAAGGACATTTTTCCTACTCATTTGAATTTTGGATTCCCGTTGCCAGTAACCAAGGCGGTCTACATTGTTCCAGGCCATGACACTGGCCTATAAAGTGAGCTTTGAATGGCCTACCACAATCTGGCAACGTGGCTTTGCCAACCTTTAACAAAAATCACTAGTTTTAGTCACTAAATAGACAATCTGTCAGTGTACTGTCAGATTAATGCCAGTTGAAAAAATCTTTCAAAATTGTTGTTATTTACACTGTAGTGCTTCACTTCACCGTATATTGGATTTAAAAGCAATTCTTAATGGGTAGGTAAAATCCGAATAGTACTTCACTCTTTGGATTAAAATTTAAAATCAATCCTAAATTTGGTTATTCATTTAGAAAAATCTTGTAATCTGAGGTCCTTTTCTTGGAGCATTAGAAAGTGAGTAAGAGATGCAGAAATTGAGCAAGTGGATGAATAATACGCTGCTATTCCACTTATAGTTGACACTTCCGCATGATCTGGCAACTCGAGTAGACGTGAGAACGTGCTGTTTCCGTTGATTTCGATTGTGTTTCAAATCCTCAAATTGAAGATGGTGTTTACGCAAAGTCAACAAGTTGACATAAAGACGTGTGCCAAAGTCGTTATCGAAGACTTTTTTAAAAGCGGAAGTGGATTGGATAATCTTATAGGCAAAATAGTGGAGCAGTATCTAAAAAACTTGAAGAGCGGTTTGAAAATGTTGAAAGTTGATAACGAGATGTGACAAATTTGAAGAAACAGTGAATAATCTGAAACACAAAAAATGAGGAGTTATACAACAAGGTAGATTATTTGGAACAATACACTCGTCGAAATAGTATTCGAATATTTGGAGTAAAAAAGCGCAAAGACGAGGATATCGACAAAACCAGTGCTGGAGCTGTTTGATAAGAATTTGGCGTGCAGGTAAACAAGGAGCAGATAGACCGATGCCATCGAGTGGGTCCACACAATTCTCAAGGTAATTTGAGGACCCGGCCGATAATAGTAACATTCTGTAGCTATCGTTATCGCCATGAAGCCTTCAGAAATAAAAGAAGCTGAAAGGCACTAACATCGTAATAACTGAGAACTTAACCAGGCAACGGCTGCAGCTCTGAAATGTGCCAGCGAGAAATTTGGGAATCCGGTGCGTGTGGACAAATGACGGGAGAATATTTGCAAATAAAAATGGGAAGAAGGTTATGATTATATCTGATGATGATATCGCCAACGTGGAATAATAATTCAGGGAACAGCATCAAGTATTAAGTCTAAAGCACTTGATTCATGCCAAGTAGATTGTATCTTGAGAATTTAATTTACATAGTTTGTGTTTATTATTTATTTTGATTTTAGCTGTGGATATCAGGTGATACCTACATGGCAGTGGGGTCGAAAACAATTAGAATATACTACCAAAATGTCAGAGGTCTTAGAACGAAAACAAGCGAATTTTCAAAGAATCTTAACTGAGCACTATGATATGATAGCGTAACCGAAACCTGGTTGAGTGAGGATATTGCTAATTATGAATTATTTGATGGCCGTTACCAAATTTTTAGATGTGATCGTGATAGAGTGCTACAACATAGGGACGGGGGGTGTTTTAATAGCTGTGTTAAAGTGTTATAATGCTAAATTGATAAAAACAATTAGCGTTGAAAATGTTGATTCAATTACAATATTATTTGAAAAACGGCAAATTACTTATTCAAATAATGAACTTTATATTGAACCAGCTATGAGTCATAATAACTTATATAAATTTCTGTAATAGTTTAGAAAACATTGAAGAGATATGTAATGGTGAATTGACATTGTCGGCGATTTGAACATTCCTGCAATAACTGATTCTAGTTTTAATTTAGAACAAGGTAACAGATATACAAAACAGTTGAATTTATTCATGTAAATGTTCAGATTAAAATCTTTTATTTGAAATCGGCAGTGAAGTACGCCGAAATCGTCATTAAAATACGAGAAATCGGCAGTGAAGTAATTCATTGTTTTACGACTTTTTTATAGGTGGCGAGGCGACAGATAAACGTCAATCGACCAAACATAACCTACAAAAGTTGGATAAAATGTTGTAATTTCATGATTTCTCGATTTCAAATAAAACAGTGTACCACCTCTGCACTGAAGTTCCTTTTTATCCCTCATGTGGTTTATTTGCCTTGGCCCTACGGGCCTCGGCAACTAAATCCACATTCGTGATAAAAAGTTATACTTCAGTGCCTTGGTATACAAACTACTATTAATAATATTAAAAACATAAATAATAGAACTCTTGATTTGGTCCTTTCCAGTACCCAAATACATGTAGAACAAGAGGAGTCACCACTTGCTTCAATAGATCATCATCCACCATTGCAATTGTGTCTAACTGTTGATACCTCCAAAAAACGTACATGTGAGAAGCAATTATTATATAGATATAATTTTGCAAAGGCAAATTTTTTACAAATGTATTAGATGCTGAGCGATAGTGACTGGGACATTCTAGGGCATTTGCAAGATGTAAATGATTGTGTTAAACAATATTATAAAATACTTAACAAAATTATTGATGTTACTGTATCCAAGGTGAAAATGAAAGATTACAAATACCCTGCATGGTTTTCTCAAGAGATAATAATGTCATTAAAGAACAAGGAGTTCCATAGGTTAAGGAAACATCAATGTGACTTTCATTTAACTGAATATAAAAGGTTGCGTAGGGAGACAAAGTGTAGAATAAGGTTAGAATATCAAAATTATGTAGACAATATTCAAAATAATATAAACTCAGATGTAAAAGCTTTTTGGAATTTTGTAAATAATAAAAGAAATAATAGTGTCACAACATATGAATGCAAACATGATAATAAAACTATTAGAAAAGGAGATGCAGCTCAGGAATTCTCAGTTTACTTTCAATCAGTATATGGGCCTGAATCTTCATACGTTTTGAAATATCCGCAGTTGGACATGGACAATGGTTTGCCTGTAGAAAATTAAAATCAAAAAGATCAGCTGGACCAGATGGAATTCCTCCTTACATTATAAAATTTGTGCGGATGTCTTGGCCTATCCATTGCAACAAATATTCAATATTGCTATTAAAACTAATACGTTCCCTAGTGAATGGAAGGTAGCGAAAAAAACTCCCGTACATAAAAGCGGAGACACGCGTAATAGAAAGAACTTTAGGCCCATTTCTATTCTATCTTCATCTGCGAAAGTTTTTGAGTATATACTGCATAATGTGTTACATAATCACCTACAATCGGAAATTTGTACTGATCAGCACGGTTTTGTGCGGGCGAGATCTGTACGGACCCACTTATCTGTTTTCGTTGATTTTGTATTAGAATCGCTAGATCAGGGTTATCAGGTGGATGTGGTGTATACAGATTTTGCTAAAGCATTTGATTGTGTTGATCATGATGAGTTGCTTCAGAAATCAGCTGCGTTTAATTTATCCAATGGTAGTCTTAGTTTAATAGCAAGTTACCTAAAAGGCAGAACGCAATTTGTTTATATGCATGGTGCCAAGTCAGATCCTTTTGGAATGCCATCAAGAGTACCCCAAGGAAGTTACCTCGGACCGCTTTTATTTCTCATCTTTATCAATGATATTACTAAGCATGTTAAATATAGTAACTGTTTATTATTTGCAGATGATTTTAAATTGTTTATTGATCTCAAGGAGCCATCTGATACTGACAAATTACAAAATGATATTAATGAAATTATGAAGTGGAGTGACACCAATAAACTATATTTTAACTTAGAAAAATGTAAAGTTATGAGTTACACTCTTAGTAAACATCCTATCATTATTAATTATATGATGAATGATATGGCTCTGGAAAGGGTTGAATCAATAAAGGATCTGGGCATTTATTTTAATCACAATTTAAGATTTGAAACTCACGTAGGAAAGATAATTAAAAAAAGTATGCAGAGCTTGGATTTTATTATTAGAACATTTAAAGATTTTTGGAACATAATACTTTGATTGTTTTGTTCAATTCGTTGGTGCGATCAAAGTTGGAGTATGCTGTTGTTGTGTAGGACCCTGGTGGTGTCAAGCATTCGCAATCTCTTGAAACTGTACAAAATAAATTCTTAAAATACATATTTGCATTTCAAGAAGTACGGGATACAGCCTCATTTTGATTCGTACCAGGGATTGAGACATGAATTCGGGATAGTGAAATTAATCCAACGTCGTGCTATCATATTAGTATTCTTATATAAATTATTAAATGAGTTATGGGATTCTATGAAATTAAGAACAAAAATATTATTTTATATATCATTTTACAAATCAAGGCAGAAATAGTATATTACAGCCCGAGATGGGAAGTGTTTCATTACTGTCGAGAGACTAGTTAGCTGATTGAGACGCGAAGCGTTGAAATCAGCTATTATCTTGAGACTAAGGAAACTTCCTGTCGAGGTTTGTATACTATTTTATTCGCAACCACTTTATTCTAAACAATAATTGGAAAAATTATTATATTATGATACGACAGGTTGCGACGCGCATGAATGGATGTACAAGATTCCCAGTATCCCTACCTACACACCGGTCGGGAATGTACTTCCCGCACTTGAGCGGGAAGTGAGTGCGGGAAGTAGCGGGCTGAAATGTACGACTTCCCCCACTCAAATGAGGTCAGGAATGTTAACATTACATATATGGTTGCGAATAAACATTATTTCACAAAAAGTATCGAACCAATATTAGAAAATACTCACCTTTAACAAAAATTTGTGCATATTATAACAAAATATCGCTGTTGAATCAATCTCTTGACATTTTTAATAACAGTAAGAATGAATTTAAAAAACTAGTGACTAACACTGTTATGGATTATCCTGAAGTCTATGCCTATGCGTAAATAATTAGGTTACAGTTTTTTTTTTCTTGTGTTTTTTCTTTCAGATGGGTGGGTGCTACTGCGAGACAAATGATTGGTATGGCTGTGTTATAAAGTAGGCCTCAACTTCACTGTATTAAAGTTAGTTAGTTAGTTTGTAAATTACAAGGTCTAGGGATGCAGAGTACCAGGTACCTTAGACACCAACTGCTTTGGTCATATGATCAAAGTCCTACTTAGAATTTTTCGGAGACTAAGGAGTTCCAACCCTAGCAAGGGATCTTTTACATGCTACACATCGTAGTAAAAGTACTTTTATATGTCAATTTAACAAGTAAGACGTATATTGGTTATTGACATTGACATTGACAGTGACAATTTCTAATTGCATAATCTATACATTTATTCATAATCCTAAACATAATCTCTTTTACCGTGTCGAGTGCCGACGTGTTAGTAGGGATTCAAATTTATATAAGAAGATGCGGTCGTGCCGGTAGTTTGTCTTGGGGTAGTACCTAATTAATTGAATTAATTTAATTACAAGTATTTATATTATAGTTACATTTAAGATATTTAAGTTATTGTTAAGTTTGAAGTACATAGAAGTAGTTAGTTCTACAAACAATGTAATTAGACGAAATGCCTGTTTTGTTTGATTGTTAATAAATAAAATAATATTTTTACTATTTTTTTGACAACAATTCTATTTTATAATAAATCTTTGCCTTCCGTTATGGAAAACCAGGTTTACAATATCAACTTAAATATAAAATTAAAGTATGGACAGAATAATAAACTGGCAAATATTACAATAAAGTTTGTATTTTTCTCTTCTTTGATAAATTTATTTCACCTTTATTTCGGTGTAAAGCATCTGTTCTTAGCTTTCTGTAATTGTTTAAACAAATATTTGAAAAAATGGAAATGCATTTATCTAAAATATGACTATTGCTACATGAACAAACAGTACAAGACGAATTAAAAAAATTGCTTAAAACTGGATTTCTCTTTATGGCTAGCAAAATTAATTCTGTTAAAATTTTTTTGTGAAATTTATCTTTTAAAAAACTATCTTCATATTGTGCTGATATTAATCCATTCATGATGTTCAAAGTAAATTTAGCTAATTCCAATATTAAATCACTTGCAACTGTTAAACCACCCCTAGTTAATTTAGAAAAGTAATCATCATTTATGTCGGCACTGCTGAGATATGATACACAAGTGGCGCAAGAAATTTTACGACAAATTTTGAATGTAGCATATCCAGAAATGTAAATAATAACGGAGTCATCTATCCCATGGTCATACTCTTGAAGATCATCAAGAATTTCTAAGTATTTATTATTTAATTCAAAAGCATCGGTACCACAATCATTATTCAAGGTAGGTATATTATCAAATGAAAATTTTACAAGACCATACCTAGCCGATTGAATTCCTAACAGTTTACTCACGCGAATTTTATGCTCCGCTTCCAAAACTTGTTGTACACATACATTGTAATTACTGCCTGATAAATTTGTGTATTTACCAAATGTTCTTTCTAAATTGTCTGTTTGAAACTTTCCTGTTAAAATATATTTAGCATTTAAGTTTTGTAATGAATATTTAATCAAAGATGTTAAAGATTTTGTAGTATGAAAAAGAGCGTGATAAGTATCTTTCGTTAAAAAGCCTTGGCCATATGATATTTGCTTCCAATTTTCAAGCCACTCCAAAAAAACTTCTAAAAATTCAAATCGTTCATCATCTACATTCGTAAAAGGTTTAGCATCATCATTTAATTTAAGTTTACCTACTAGTTGATTTTTTACATTAACTACTGTCCACCACTTTAATATAATTTTGATAAAATCTGCTGTTTCGCTGTCATCAGTACTTAAGGCCGCAATAGTTTTTTCATTAAATACATTTGATACTAATTTAGTATTCTGTCGTTCGAAATGGGTTGGGTAACAACTTTTATAATTTAGATTAGGAGCTTTCTTCACTATAGTATTTACTTCATTTTTATACAAATTTCTAATAGCTGAAAATTTTGCTCGACATATCGTTTGAGTATCAAAAGACGGATACACAAAAGTTTTTTCTGAATCTTTCAAATTTATCCAATTATTTCTAATACTTTTAAATATATGAACCGTATCATACAAAATATATATGGGAGCATCTTCCAGATTAAAAAAAACATTGCTATCAGAGAATTTTGCGAACATATTTCTATTTAATCTGTTATTATCTGATATAATACTAATAATTTTAAAGCCACAAGATAGTACAATTTCAATATTTTTTTGTGTCAGTTTGTGAAGTTCCTCAGCAATTAAATTCTTTACTGGCGTTAGCGAAACAACAGATTTAAATTTTCCGAATGCACTAGAAATAAGAAAGGCCTGAATTGTTTTAGCTTCTTTTGCATTAGCATTTTCATTTTCAGCTATACCATATAATTTTCCTCCTCGATATTGAATCGATGAATTGACGTAAATTTCATCAAGTTGAAGAATTACATGCTTTTCCAAATTCGTCATCTCATTGGACATTGATTTTAAAAAATTTAGATTTTCATTATCTGATCTGGGTGAAATATTAAAAGCTGATTTTAAGCGTTTTAAATGTCGTGGGGAGGGCAAACTTAATAATTTATTTTCTCTGATTGAATCGTACACTGCTGAGGACTGATTAAAGATAATGAACGATTTTATAAGTGTCTTAACTGAATAATGTTTCTTATTATTAAAAATTAATTCTATTTGTTCCGACATAAACATTAGCTGTTGTACTTTCTCTTCACTATCAAAAGAATCATTAGTTTGATCAGAATATAAAAAATGTTGAAACTCGTCAATTTCTTCTTTTAGCCTATTAATGAAATCACATGTTCTATATTTGGTAGGTGCATCATTTAAAGATGCTATAATATTTTCTATATCTGAATATGTTTTTATATTATTTACTATGTTAAAAGATGAAATGAATGATGAATTTTGATGAAATATACTAATGGATAAATTACTGTTAATTTGAACAGATGCTTTCACTTTCATTTTTTCAAAATCCATCTTAAATAAAATAATTTTGTCTTCTCCATCGCCGAAATGCCATCCCAACTCCCGTAAAGTTTTCCCGAGCTTCTTATCCAGATTTTCTTTTAAAACTACCAAATTTCCCATTACAAGTAAATCGCTACTAATTTTGACTTCATCTTCTTCAAAATGCCAATCTTGCTTGAAAACTAGTGGTATTGCTGTTGGAACAAGTCTCTTCATCTTATGACCCTTAATATCCGTTCTTTTAAAGTGATTTTCGCACACAACACTAGTTTTTCCAATTCGCCAATTCTCTAAATGTAAAACTTCTTTCCATTGCTGTGCCACAGTTTCATTAGATGGAAACTTGAAGACACTGACGTACGGAGCAACCGAAGAAGTGTAATTTGATTTGCAGCCTGGTACGCAACACTTCAAAGGCATTTTTGTAACTTACAGCATGACATATATGAAGTGTCAAAATTGTTTTTAAGGTCAAATAACATGTGAGGAAATGAAAATGAAATCAAGCTTGGCTTTGAAATATTTGTTGTATGAATAATATGTTGGTGGCACTGTAAGTCTATGTCAAATTCGAGAGTAGCAGGTTAGGTTTTGCGTCAGTCTGTGTCAAAACTGACTCAAAACCTAACCTGCTAACCTCGAATTTGACATCATGGATATATTAGTACAAGATACGTTCACTACATGTAAACGTAAGTCGAATCTTAAAATAACATATCACGGAGTTCGGAACCTTCCCCCATTTCATTCTAACCTGTATCAATTTATTTCTCTCTCCCTTTAAACATATTTCATACAATGTTTTGTACGGTTAATTTTGAACATTTTAAATCAAAACGTCAGAAGTGTCATTCAATTTCACAGTTTATTCTTCGAAAATTCAACTTTAGCAATGAGAACGTGCATAATTTGTTCTATTTCTTGTAATTCTTCAAGCGAAGATCTATCTTTTCACCGGTGTGTTAAGTAGATAGTTTTCCAAAGGACAATTTCCTGAACTTTTTTTATTGATATTCATATCGCTGATGGCATTAGGAAAGGAATGAATATCAAAAAAAGTTCCCTTTCGAAGCTTCAAAAAGGATTGATTCCCTACAGTTTTTCAAGGCACCTAACTTCTGAATGAATTATGAACTGTAAAGTTCGAAGTTCTTAGTAATGAATAGAATGATATTGAGGACTGCACATTATTAAAAGCAGAAGATTTATTCTCATATTCTTTAACATATTTAAACGTACAAATGGAAAAATTTCCAAATGATGATAACATTAACTATAATTTCAAATAGCAAAGTTAATTTTGATTCCGAGTGATATTTTTTACAACAAATAAGTGCATTTATGCCTACAGGGGCACCACTATAAAAAAAAATGCGCCAAAATCTCTACATCATGGGTGGTGTGGAAAAGAGATACCAGTAAATTTAACTGTATTTTTCCAAAAAATTTAAGTACCACTTTCAAAATTGGTGCAACAATTTAATTTATCATTCTTGCAAAGAAATGTTGTGCTCTACAAATTTACTTCTATCCATTTTTATCGAAAACTCCTGTTTTTGCGATATTGACCAGAAACTAAACGAGCGAGCACATTTCATGCTGTACGCTCAAACTTATTTCACACTCTTGCTGCAGATTACACAAGACATACCTTAATGAAACTTGTATTTCCAATATTTTTATCCCTATTCAATTTTCTTCTCCGATGCACCCTTTTGTAGTTAATAGCCAAAAAGCAGTGCTACTACCAGTCTCAGGGGTATTTTTTGAGACTACGGGTATGTGCATCACTACTTGGGTAGATAATTTTTTTGATAATCATTCCTAATGCCATTAGGGATATAAATATTAAAAAAATTACCAATTTTAAATTTTGGCTTAGACCAAATCACGGGTGGCTCGAGTAACATAACCTTCAAACAAATCCTTGCAAGGCACATAAAAATGAAAAATACCAGATGTTGACTAATTTTTTCTGAAAATGGACCTTTTTCATAATGCACAATCAAATAAACACGGCTATTTATTTAATAACCAACTGTTTTGGGCTAAAATGCAGAATCCGAGGCCAATTACACTGCTAACTCTTTTCATTATAATTTTGGTTATGGTTAGTATAGTATAATTATTAATATTAACAATAGCCGGGATATTAACCTCGGATTCTGCATTTTCCCCGTTGTTGCATGTATCAAAGTTCTGCTTCCTTTTTATTTATTTATTTATAATGTTTGACAGCTGAGCCGATAAAACATATCAATCGAAAACTAGAGCTAATAAGATATTTAAACTTAACTAAAAATTAAAATTGAAGGCACATAATAATGTATTATTTATTTATTTCGCACTCAGCCAACAGCCGTTAGGCCAATTATAAGCGTCACTGTGCAGTTATGGGGACTTCCAACCCCACTAACGACTGTCATGATGTTGTTATGACCGCCGGGACCAACTTTTTTCCATGATAGCCGTACCACGAGGCGCCGAGAGATGCAGCTGTGGAACTCCCATCCAAGTTCTGACCAGAGAGAGCATTGCTTAACTCTGCTGATCGAACGTGGACGCTTGGTCAAGCTACACCACCCAGGACCTCAATATTATATTAAATAACAAGATAAAGGATTCTACAAGCAACACTTGCAAACTTGAAAATTTTACAGAATAAAATTATACAAGTACAGTTATTAACTTAGCTTAAATTAACCACTCAATTTGTCCAAGGCGTTTACTAAAGGCGCACAGACAACTGAATGGGAAGAGCTTTCCATTCTCCAATAATTCTGTTGAATAACGATACGTCTCTGGGTGAGTTCAAGAGCATGAATGTCTTTAACAATTTAAGGCTTCCAAACGTAGGACGCATACTCCAAAATTGGCCGAATATAGGTTTTATAAATTTTCGCTAAAAGTTGAGGAGACATGTTTTTAAAAGCGATCGAAACTAGATAGGTGCTACTCCCATTTAAAATCCGACGACACGGTGACCCCAAGATCTTTTTGTTGATAAACCTCCTTTATAAGCACATTGTTCAGATAATACGTGTAGCTAGGGTTGTGGTATCCCATGTGCAACACGCTGCATTTTTGTTTGTCGAGCTCTAACAGCCACTTCGAACACCATTCTTGGAGTCGCACAAAGTAATTTTCTACCATTCTTCTAAATGGTGCATCTTGTAACGGACAAACTCAGTTTCAGAGCAAAGTAGTGTTCACAAACTTCTTTTATCAGGATCATTAATTTCCTTTCAGCCAGCCTCTGACAAGTTAAAACGATTAGAATGGTGACCTAAAAAAGTTATCATGAAAAATGATGCTACTTGAACATTTAACTTGTTAGCAGACCTACCAGTCACACTGTTGTTTGCATGGTTTTGTTTGCTATTATTATCAACCGTAAAACTCCTGCACACCCCCTTATAAGGTTATAAGGTGTTGACTGTTGAGGTTATATTTCTGGCACCATGTAACACGAGTTAAATGTATTTTATCAGAATTTCTCTCTATCTTGTACTTTACATCTATGTTTGACATAGACTTACAGTGCCACCAACATATTATTCATACAACAAATATTTCAAAGCCAAGCTTGATTTCATTTTCATTTGCTCACATGTTATATTTCAAACAAATAAAACTTAGTGTGTCTTGGAATGGCCTACCACACAATCTGGCAACAGAGCCAGTGTCATGGCCTGGAACAATGTAGACCGCCTTGCTATTATCCATTATCGGCACCTCCACACTGTGTAAACGGTAGAAGGGGTTACAGATTATGTAAACACATACATACATACATACATAATCTGTAACCTCTGCCGGGCGCACAGAGCCACTGAGAGTATGTGCATTTTAAAATTTGGCGGAGGTACTTGAAGTAGTGGAGCCTGTCTAAGATAGAATACTACGTCTGCTCTCCAGATGTTCACCCATCCAAGTACTGACCAAGCAGACTGGAGCTTAACTTTTACAAGTGCCGTGAGATATGCAACACCGTACTGCCGGGCACATCTGTACGTATGTAAATATATTTATCTACTCCAGTGGGATAAGTAACTCATTACGTCACTCATTTGACTCTATTTCAGTTAGGTAATGAAGCTCATTATACCACTCAGTTATGTAATGGTTTCATTACGCAACTGAGTTGTGTAATGACTTCATTACCTAATTGAAATAGTGTCAAATGAATGACATAATGACATTTGCCTACTAAAATATTTTTGAAAATGACAGATTTGACATTTCTCTTAATGCACTTTTCTCAATTTTAGGAAGTCGTAGATAAAATTTTGTACAATAGGTACATGTGTGATAATGCATCATTAATATACTTGTGTGCTTACACACACGTAATGATGCTGTTATCCCACTTGTATAGTAAATAACTATTGTATTACTTGTCTTATTACTTATCCGGCACCCCGACACTGTGTAAACGGTATAAGGGGTTACAGATTATTTATGTATTATCCATTCACAAAACTCGTGAACTGTCAATGTCAAATATTTTAAATATTTGCTGAGTGTACCTGGAAATTACATATTTTTTGGGAATGTACTTCGAATCTAGTGATTTCTAGTAATATTACAGTTAGGTTATGTTACATGTGTCAAAAGTTAAGCGAAGTTTTTGCTTGTAATAATTAACTAGGTCTACCCTTTTTTCCCTTTCCAATAATAAAACCCCCTTTCGTTTCTGTTCCATTAGAATTGAAGTGTATGCACAAAAATTTAAAAAATTTGGAGGTTATTTTCTTACAAGCGTGACAAGTCAAGTTTTTAAATTTCAAAAATTTCAGTGCTGCCAAAATCAGTAAGCAGAAGTTTCAAACACGAATTTAAACCAAGTACCAACTTGACAGCGTTTTGACAGTTCACGAATTTTGTGAATGGATAGTATGTGGGTCCCGGGTGGTGTAGCTTGAACAAGCGTCCACGTTCGATCAGTAGAGTTAAGCAACGCTCTTTCTGGCCAGAACTTGGATGGGAGTTCCACGGCTGCTTCTCTCGGTGCCTCGTGGTACTGCTGCCAAGGGAATAGTTGGTCCCGGATGTCATAATAACGTCATGACAGTAGTCAGTGGGGTTGGAAGTCCCCATAAATGCACAGCCAGAGCTGGGCAAATTACTTTTAAAAAGTAATTCATTACTAATTACCAATTACCGCCGGATGCAGTAATTTCATTACCAGAATTTCAATTACTCACAGGAAATAGTAATTCAATTACCAATTACTTAGTAATTGTAATTGTACAACATCAATTACTTTTTCAATTACTTTTACTAAAAATTATTGTCATATAATTGTATTTAGTAGAACTTTCTTGCAAGATGCAACTATCATTAGTGTCGTGTCGATTCGTAATCGTAATCTAAAAATGCTTAATTTCGATGTTTTATTAACTATAGTAACCTACATAATTATCACTCTTGGAGGTTTTTTGATAATTAAATCTTGTAGCTACATGCAACGTTCACCAAAATTAAAAGTTTTTAGTTTGTTTTGATGTAAGATGTAAGTAAATAAATAAATTCAAGGATAACAATTATACAGGGTGTCCCAAACAAATGGGACACCGATTTGGCATTGATTCCTTAGGTTATAAGCAACTGATTAAACTTAATATACCTTAGTACAAAGTCCCTTCAGTAAGAAGGTATAGGGACTTAATTTATATATATTTTTTATATTACACTGCTGGATAAAAAACCAGACACTTATATGTGCTAACAATAAATCGATCATCCCTATCGTTTGTAGAACGATGACGACCCGATCCGACTCTCCTTATGTTTTATCAGTTTCCTGGTATCGTACTATAGCGTCATGCACTGTATACTTTGAGGTGTGCCAACGATATAGTGAACGCCGGTGTTGAGAACTGGAAGGAAAATTTCCTTTTTCGAGGGATTTTTTACCTTAAAAGGGATAAAGGGAATATTTCTTCAAAAATGGCTTTTTTAAAAGTTGGGATAAATTATTAAAAATACTTTCCATTTAAAAATTACACTGAGATATAAATACTAAAACTGTAAGCACCTTCGTAAATCGTACATACAGAGTGTTCCTTAATGATATGCGAATATATAAGGGTGTGAATCTACATGAAAAATTAATGATAGTTTGATAAACTATGGTCCAGGTTTTGTAATCTGTAATGTACTTACCGCAAATATAATTTTAGCGTCTTGCTCAATAAATATTAGTGTCACTATTACAAGCTACAGATCACATCTACATTCACTCTTGAACGCGTCGTACAAAATGCAAAAGTTGCTGTTATTCGACTCGTCCAAGGAAATAGTAAATTAGGCTTACATTGAGCCGGGAATACCCTATTGCAATTTGCTTAATATGTATCTTAATAAGAGCTTATCTTATTTTTTGTGGTCTGGAGATTTGGCACCCTATCGAGGTCAGTAATTCAGAAATTAAATACCACAAAGTAATTCAATTACCTCGAGTAATTTCAATTACCACAGGTGATTCAAATACTTTAGAGTAATTGAGTAATTGAATGTAGTAATTAATTACTTTCAAAAAGTAATTTTCAAGAACTTTTTAACAAAAATGGCAATTCCCAATTACAATTACCGTATTTTGAAAAGTAATTCAATTCCAAGGCAAATAAACAAAAAGGAATTTAATTAGTAATTTAATTAAAAAGTAATTAATTACTGCCCAGCTCTGTGCACAGCGACGCCTATAATTGGCCTAACGGCTGTTGGCTGAGTGCGAAATAAATAAATAAATAAATGTAGTTGTCGATATAACGTTTCGCTTAATGAAGCTGTTGATGAATCCTGCATGTTTATTACAATTTCAGTTTCTTGAAGTATTTTAGCTTTTTTTAATTTTCAGTTAAGCTTATGCTCCTATGGTCTGAATTATAGTTAGCGTGATCTAACTAAATTGTCTAAAACTACATAGAATAATGCTAAAATAAATCCAGTATTTTTTATTATTATTTTGCTACACGCAGCAAGTTATGTAGCAAATAATAGTTATTTACGATACAAGTGCGTAAAGCTAGTCTTTAGTCACGAGTGGGGAAGTGGGGTAAAGTTAAAACGCGAATATAACGAGCGTTTTAAGCCCCGCGAGTGACTAAAGATGCTTTACGCATGTGTATCGTACAATATTTTATCTACGATTGAATCTAGAAAACACGATAAGTATTAAAATTACTTTAAATATAAATTAGGATTAGATACATACATAATCTGTAACCCCTTATACCATACAGTATATTAAATGACAGATTTGCCTTTAATAAGAAAAACCGTCGTAATTTTGCGTGTTGCAAATTTTAATCACGCTGCTACTGACGACGTGACTAATGAAATCATGTATTAAACAATCGTTTTACAAACTTAAAACTGCAAACTAAAAATCAATTTTACACACTGTTGTAGAAATAACATTTTTATGTTCATTTTATAACAAAACCTCAAAATATCAAATAATACGAATAAAAGAATGAAATTTCCTTTACTAATTGTTATTTCTCTTGTCAAAGGCAGAGGAAGTATTGTAATCATGAAAAGTCACCTTCCGATATTCCTTCAGATCTTCACGTTTTAAGGTCTCTAGGTGACCAAAAATTAATTTTCTCAATTCCGTCTGTCTGCCTGTCTGTCCGTGGTCGTATAACTTAAAAAGTATTTGTTGGAGCAAAACAATATTTTGCATGCAGATTAAATGTACAGCCGCGGAATTAAAAATTCGGGCGAGTCTTATAGATGATTTTTGCAATTTTTGGGTAATGTAAATAGGGATTTGCGTTTCTAGGTTAGCAATTGACAGTTAATCAATGAGGCATGTTGTCATATGCGAGTACTTATTTTGACTTTGAATAATTTCACCAGGTAACGTGATAAGTAGAGTAAAGTAAGATATACACTGAATCATTTTAAATGTCCGGATTTTTAATTCCGTGACTGTACCTGGCACGAAAGTGAATATACTTTCGGTCAAATATGGGGTGAGCACCTTAAAAAATAAAATTCTGTCTATTTTTGCTTTAACTCGAGAACTGTGAATTAAATAAAAGTAACATTTTTCACATAGCTCAGGTTTTTTACTCTTGACGAAAACAGACATATTTTGGACCCAACATATACAGGGTGGACACATTAAAAAATTAAATCCTTTTCTTCCTTTGACATTTTCAAACTTTTTAGTTTCAAATTTCCACTTGCAAGAGAAGTTCCGAGTAAAGCCTTTTACTGATTTCTTTTAAATATATAGCTAAGTAATAACGCAGTTGGCATGTCACTACCCCTGTTTTGTTACAAAATCTTTCTTTTTAAATATGTACATATAACCATTTTTGAATTTTGAAATTCATATTTGTTAGCTGTTATATACTTTCTATTTAAATAAATTGAATGTGAAGTGAAAATGACTTTGATTTCTAAGAAAATTATTTTAAATCAAGTAAATCACGGTAAGTTGCAATGTTGTTTTAAAATAAATTTTAGTTGACAGTGCCCCTTTAACCTTTATTTATGTTTTTGCAAAAGCATACACTTTACATTGTCATCAACCGTTTTAATGTTTAAGTGGTTTACTGTAATGTATTTTGACAATTTTTTCGCAATGATGTAATCCAAAACCTTTACAGATATGACATATGAGATTAATGGCGATTATTATTAACAGCAATCCACCAGAATCACTTATAAATCTTTTAAAACCGGCAATCAACAAACCAAATATTTCCTTGGGTTTTAAAAACATATTTAAATTAACAGTTAGTTTCCAATAAGACACTAAGAACTTCCATGCATGTCCCATGGTTCGTCTCAAACCATACTTAATTCCGATTCCAACCTCAACTGTATAAAAGCTGCAATTCAAAGAGAAAAACTTCTAGAATAATGTAATGATGCAGTTGTTGGATTATATTATTTACTGAATCACTAAAAAACAATCATTACAAACACTCATTATACGTCAGTGTCAATTTACATCTAAAAACTGATTTTTATATTAAAATGTATTCGCCCCATAAGCATTCATATTTGCAGTCTAGGACACAAAGAATAAACCCACGCATAATCAATCGAACTGTATTTCTAGCGAGAAGTCAGCCTACAATCGATGAGTTCGATCTAGAA
This sequence comes from Agriotes lineatus, assembly GCA_940337035.1. Lineage (NCBI taxonomy): Eukaryota > Metazoa > Arthropoda > Insecta > Coleoptera > Elateridae > Agriotes > Agriotes lineatus. Next base: position 75,555,798 of record OW679197.1, on the reverse strand, counting down.
CCGCCGTTTCTTAGGTTAACTTCGGAGCAGCCTAGCATTCCTGTTCAACACGTTGACGTAACAAGAAGGCCGGTAGCATTTGGAAGATGGGCACTTCCAAAATTGGTATCAATAAACATATGTAAAGTTTTTTCTCAAAATTAATTCACAGTCGATTTAGAGAAGGGAATTACACGACCCAAAATTATCTGTAGTGATTGAAGCTATCACCAGCATCACCGACTTGGTACATGATCCAGAGAAAGGATATGAGGCTATAACTTTACGAATACCTGACAGGTATGTAATGTGGCTATCTATTTTGTATCACACGTGAATCATCTTTAGCGGCAATAATTTAGAGACGATAAAAGCACCGTGCAAGTGAGTAGAGAATTAGACAGTGAGTTATGTTAACTTTGTTTAAGGGTGGGGGTAGGAGAAAGCTACGATAAATTGGTCAAAGTTCGTTATATCGGAGTCAACTAGATGGGCGGCCCAAGTGGGTCTTTTGGGGGAAGTAACTTTGCTTCTCCCCCTATTTATTTATAAGCAGGTACACCGTATATTTTAACACACACACTAAAAGGCTGCAACTAACCTAAACAAGCTAGAATGGCACATAACATCTTTGAACCGAGAATCGCCAAGAGACCACCACTCCTGAGTAGCCCCGGCATACCTTTTTTTTCCCCCCCAAAAGACGTACTACTACAAAAGACTGCTAGAGAGTCGCAACCACCGCCATTGTTGTCTTCGCCTTCGAGAATGCCCAAGGGACCGCCCACCTGGGGGACCTCGGTATACCAAATTTTTACCAGATAAAGCTATTTTATAACATAGTAAATTGGTAGATGAAAACTAAAGGTACAATAAAAATCTGGTGTGATACACTCACACAACTTCCTTTTACAGTGATCTTATAATTAGTCAAATATTTAATTTTTAATTTTTAAGCATTTGTCAAAAATTTTCAAAAATTACAAATTTTACGAAAACGGTACAAAATAGAGCGTTAGTTGAAGAGACAAATTTTTTCTAGAATTTTAAGGTGAATTCAAAAATGTAATAATATACCGGGTGTTTTATTTAAAATAGGGGTTAATAAAAAAAATAGAAAAAAAACAAAAGAAACCCACTTTAGAAGTATTCAACTGGAAAATCACATATCTCACATCAATACACATTCAAAATGTAATAAAAATGTAAAGTTTAAAAAAAATCGTTAGAGCCGTTTTTGAAAAAATCGAAAAAAACTGAAAAATCACAAGAGTAAACACCTACTTCCGGTTATGCGATTTTTTTCAAAAGCTTGCTGTCTCATATACATAGTACACACAACTTATATATGAAGTTTCAACGCCATACCACTTTTCGTTTTTGAGATATTCTGTTCACAGACAGACACACAGACAGACAGACAGACACACAGACAGACACACAGACAGACAGACACACAGACCAATGAAAAAAAATATGTTTTTTGGGATCAGGGGACTCTGAAACGTGAAGATCTGTTGAAAACTCAATTTCGAATTTTTGGGGTGAATCCAATACTTCCTTTATCGCAAAAGGAAGTAATAAATTAAATTGTGCTGGGTACAATTGCTATAGTCAGCCATAATACCACAAGTGTTATGAATATCACCGATTACTAATCATACCTCGAGTTGTATTTACTGAGAGAATACAATGAATTGAAAAACTATTAATGTTGGTTACCCTACTATCAATTTTAAGTCTATGTCAAATTCGAGGTTAGCAGGTTAGGTTTTCTGTCAGTTTGTGTCAAAACTGATAGAAATCCTAGCCGGCTAACCTAGAATTTGACATAGACTTAAAACTGACAGCAGGGTAACCAACATTTTCACACTTTTGCGTAGTAACAGGCCACAATAAGGTGATACGAATTTTTGTTTTGTATCACCGCTGTGGTACACATGTAGCCATGCGTTTTTATGCTTTCAATTGGTTTAAAAAGGGTCATGTGATTACTGAATTGTATTCTAATACCAGCGTACATAAATCAAACAAGTAGAGGCACTCACAGCCGGTCTTATAAAACCCACTAATCTGAGGTTAACTTTAATTCGTTGTTAAAAGAAACAAGAGCACATCAAAATGTGTTTACTCATGAATAAAATGTCATAATTACTAACGTTTTGATGCGCTTTTGTTTATTATAACGAGAAATTAAAGTTAACCTCAGATTAGTAGCCTTTATAAGGCTGACCATCACTGTCCGTTCCTTTGATGTCAAAATTCCGATTTCGATGATCTTGAACGACTCCTGGAGAGTACTTTCCGATATTACCAACAGATGGCGCTACTACCTGATCACATCAAGGCCGACTATATTAAATGTAAAACATAAAGGCCTTCCCAAACTGTACACTCTCTTGCGCCATCTGCTAACAAATTTGCAAACTATATTCCCTCTGAAATTTAAATATTCGAATGTTGCCTAGGAACAGACCCAAAAAATTCTTCCTTCATATTTGAAAGATTACATTTCTGGTAGTGGTCTCTTTCACAATGGGTAGGAAATGCTTTCTTTGCCATAATAAAAATGCACCTTTCTTTCAAATACCAAGCGAATTAGAAATTCGAGAAAAGTGGCTCAAATTCTTACACGAAATTTGTGGTAGGTACAAGAAAAAACTCATGAGCTTTGTATTTATTTAAACAACTCAATTTATATTACAGATATAAGTAAAATTACAGATCTTACAGTATTGTGTACAAAGCACTTTAGAGAACAAGAAATTGATACTAGTTTTAAATATTATCGTTTAAAAAAAGGATCAGTACCGTCTATTTTTGTAAGTTAAATTGTCTGTTTATTTATCACTACCCATACCAAACAGTCTCTACATTTTAGAATTTTGTTAATTCACAAAGCTGTTCAAAATCCCAACCCAGGATTGAAAATTATGAACCAGTTTCAGTAAACTCGACATCTTCCAATGATATAGCTACCCTTCAGGAACAAATCAACGCTCTTACACTAGATTTGCAAAACACCACTCTAAAATATAAAAATTGTTTATCAGAACTTAGGGATATACAAAAATATGTCAATAACAATTTACCAGCTTTTGAATCCTTAAAGAAAATTATTGACGATGCAGAAAACTCAAACGTAAAGGCTGTATTTTTGATGGACTGCATTCAAAATTATCCCAGAAAGAACCCAAAATGGTCAGAATTAACAGTGCGAATGTGTACTGTTTGGAGGTTCTGTTCTCCTAAAGGTTACGGATTCTGCCGAAAGAACTTGACTGTACTGCCATCAAAAACAACTATTTCGCGTTATCTTGGCACGTTTAATGGACAAAACGAACTAATTGCACAACGTCTACAGGCTGAGATTAAACAGATGAAACACCCAACACAAAGGATCTGTTCATTAATAGTCGATAACATGGCCATAAAAGAAAAAATGAGTTATAGTCGTACAGAAGATCGAATTTATGGTCTTGATACGTGTAGCACAAGTTTTGCTGGCCAAACTCACATCATTGCTAACAAGATGTTATGTTTTGTGGTACAAGGATTGTCAAGCAGGTTTATCATTCCGGCAGGATATTTCTTTCACGCTTCGCTAACAACCGATGTTTATTATTCTTTGACAATGAGGGTACTAAAACTTTTAACTGACTGTGGATTCATTGTCCTAAGGCTTGTAACTGATAATTTTTCGTCGAATACTGCACTTTTTAAAATGTTAAGTGGAGGATCATCAATTCAAAATCAAATCGAACACCCGTTTCTTCCACCTTTACCGTTTTTTTTATCTTTTGATTTTTGCCATGCACTGAAAAACGCTAGGAATTTATTTCTGGATCGTGATATGTGTTCATCACAAGGAATTATCTCTTCTTCATATTTAAAAAAATTATATAACCTGCAAAAAGATCTACCAATTAAGCCTGTCCGTTATTTGACAAGAAAACACTTACATCCTACAAGTTTTGAGAAAATGAATGTTTTAAGAGCCATACAAGTATTTACTCCTGCTGTAACTGCTTCATTAAAATTTTTAAAAGAAGCCGAAGATGAACGTTTTATTGGCATTGATGCTACAGTGTTGTACATGGAAAACATGTACCACTTCTTCCAAGTGCACAATGTTTCAAATAGGTACCAATGCATTCGCACTTTAAATAGCGATATTGCACCTTACGTTCATGTTTCCGATGAAAGGCTACACTGGCTAAATATTACATTTCCGAGTTACATAGATGAAATACAAAACAGTTCTGTCAGTAGAGGCATGCAAGGATTAACAGATGAGACAGCGCATGCTTTAAAATTTACAGCACAAAGTACATATTTATGTATAAAGTTTCTGCTTCAACAAGCAGGATTTTATTATGTATTAAGCCGGTCATTTAGTTCCGATGCCGTGGAAGCAACCTTTTCACATGTTCGTCTCAAATGTGGTTCCAATGATACTGTGGATGCAAGATCGGCAGAATATTCATTACGACAAATCTTGCGTTGCGGGGTGGTTAAGGCTTCGTCTTCATCCAATACAGCTGAAAATGTAAGCTTTGTAAGCTGTGCACCACTTGAATCGAGTCTCTTGGCAACACCTAATAACATGGAAGAGCTGTTACTACCAATGGAAGTAAGAGTTCAAATTCAAAATTTACAAAAAAATAGTGTACCTGATGCCACTATTTATTCTGCTTCTGTAGCATTTGTAGCGGGCTACATAATTAGGAAAGTTGAACAGAAGTTTGTATGCGATGATTGCATTTCGCCGTTACTGACCAAGACAGTTCCGGGGCATCTGCTTCGATTAATTAGTTTACAAGATCGTGGAGGTTTGATATATCCAAATGGAGTTTTTGTAGGAATTGTGAAAAGGATTTCAGATCTAATACAGGAACTTTTGCCTTTTATAAAATTTAATAAAACCTGTAATCAACTCACTGAGCTGATCGAACCATCTTTAAAACACAATCCTTTACTTTCTTGTTCACTGCATAAGAAGGAACTATGTACTACAATAATCCAAACAGTAGCAAAGCCTGTTCTTGACAATATATGCTTAGAACGCACTGATTCTGTAAAAAGAAAAATCGTTTGTAACAAACCGCTCAGTAGAAAAGTTCTAAAATTGTAAAACTGTATATTAATCAGTTTTTCATTAATATATTTATGTTTAACATTGATTAAAGATATATTTACCTTACATTTTCTTTTAGTAACAAAATTGTAATTGTGTAAACAAATTAGCGTATGATGTGACATTGACTTTGACTTTGACATAAAGCTAGGAAACCAACCAAATGTTTAAAAATTTCTCCTAAAGGCGGCGCAAGCGAGTGTACAGTTTGGGAAGGCCTTTATGTTTTACATTTAATATAGTCGGCCTTGATCACATCTACAGTGCCTTTATATAGACAGTGGCGACAATGGGGTGTCCTATTTTTGATTGGCTCCCTAGATCACGTGGTTTTAGCCGCCATGTTTATGCTAAATCACCTGTGATTCGTGTTATACTTTTGGCAGTACTGAAGTGTATTGTCAGTCTATGTCAAATCCGAAGTTAGCAGGTTCGGTTTTGCGTCAGTTTTGACACAAACTGACGCAAATCTTAACCTGCAAATCTCAAATGTTTTCAGTACTGCCAAACGTAAAACACGTAGGACAGTCGACTCTGATCACGGATTTAAATAAACACCCGTTAGAAATTTGCCAAAATATGGCGGCGGGGGTGTGGCTTAGTTGTATTGTCGCCACTGTCTATATAAAGGCACTGTAATCACATCTACAGTCGCTTTATCACATCATGATTGGTAGCAGAGCTAGTAACTGGCTTTCATTGGTAGAACTTTGTGCTGCCATCTGATAGTCAAGGTTACAAATACCCCCCGAGTGACTGTCCCAGGCACTCTAGACAGGTTTCAACATTTGGTTTGAGCAGTGGCGGTGATATGCATAAGCGGGAATAAGCGTTGCTTAGGGGCCCGGGCCCTTAGGGGGCCCTTTGGGGGGCCCGGTAAGCTCCGCATTGCTTATTAAATATCTCGATATCTTCTACTTCATTTGCGTATAGAACTTCACTTCGAGATCCATGCCGGCTGATTGATAGCACTGCAACCCCAGTCCACACAGTGTTGCCAACTTAGTAGATTTTCTACTAAATCCGGTAGAATGAATCACGTATTTAGTGGACTAATTTTCAATCTGGTAGATAGTAGAAAATCTGGTAGATTACACAAATTTTTTAGTGAATTCCTGGTATTTTTCTTAAATTTTATAGACGCTTTCCATTTTAAGGTGGTGGTGGGTATAATACATATAGCACTCTGCTTAATTTTATTACAGTAAACGTTGTATCTGATAATCACGTTTTTTGTGCTGCCCTCTACTAAAAAGCAATGTCAACACTATTGAAGCAGGGCCAGCTTCATTCATACACGCTGACGCGTAGCGGAAACTGATAAAGCTGGTTATGATTCAAGTATGTATAACAGCATTTTGCGGGAAAAAAATGTGGTTCAAATACATAACGGGGGATTTTAAAAAAATTATCTGCTCGTAATTAGGGGAAACACATATAAAACTAGCTTATAAAAGGGTTCTCTCACGAATCTTACGTCACTTGCGCTTTGCATTTTGTTGATGAGACTTTTAACGAATAAAAAATTTAATATTTGTGTTAAAAAATGAATTAAAGCAGCATCATTGAGAATCTACATCTTTAACAGCAACTGTAGAAGTGTATGTTTGTGTTGCAATGTTTGTTTCCTATTTTTAATAAAACTAGGAAATAAATACTTTAAATGTTAATATTATTTTTTTTACTTTTGTTTATCTGTGCTGTTGCGAATAAAAGATTAATCTGGCAAAAAATATTATTATTATTAGTGGAATTCTGTTAGATTTTATTTGACCTTCTGGTGGAAACTGATTTTCGGCTGTTGGCAACACTGAGTCCACAGTTCTAGTTATCAGCCATCAGTTGCAGTCTGGCAGTGCAAGTGTGACTGTGGAAAGTATTTCTTTTAGCGTCTGTAGTGAACATGTCTGATCTTATTTGAATGCAGCCGAGAGGCGAGAGCCGCAATCGCAATCAGTAATATATATTAAAAAGCAGCATCACTGATAACTTAACAACAGGAATCCTGAAAATACACCGAAGAGCAGCAGTTTAAAAAGAAACTAGATATGTATTTAAAACAAACAGCTAAAAATCTTGTAGAAGCTGAAATACATCCTTCCACATCGGTACCTCAGTGGTTAAGCATCCTGGCTACTGATCGTAGGGTCGCGAGTTCGATTCCCGGTCCCGGTGAGGTTTAAAAAAAATAAAAATTGCAGATGATACTCTCTACAGAATGCCATCATTCGGAAGTTATGTAAAGCCGTGGATCCCATGGTACTACGATGTGTAGCATGAAAAAGATTCCTTGCTGCGGTTGGAACTGCTTAGTCTCGGCAAAATTCTAAGCAGGACTTTGACCATATGACGACAGCAAATAATAAATATTTATTACCTGTTTTTGACGTGGGTTCCTAAGATTGAATATTATTTTATTTTACTAGTGTTACCTAGGTAGATATTTATTAATCAGTTTTCTTTGTATTTGTGCCTATACCTATAGTCTGTTTTTTTGCTTTATGATTCAGAGCAGGCTTTGCTTTTGCATTTTTGTAACAATGTAGGTAGTTGGTTACAAAGAAAAAACCCTAGTAATGTCAAAACCTTATTACAACTGTCAATGTGTTATCTTATAAGCACTATTATACATAATGAAAGCTATAATTACTGAACCACTGACATTAAATAAGGTATTGCTTTATTTTAAGAAATTTCATTTAAACATGGTTGTTATCTAATTGTACAGAAACGTCATAGAATTTCTATATGTTCTAATGTGAAAATATATTATTAAAAACTTGCTGATGACTTCTATTTGCAAATCTGTGTTGTAGAAGTTATTAATTATGCTAAACATATAAGAGGGATTAACTGTTTTTTCCGTCAATCGTTTATATATCGACTCATTAATGCATGATTTTGTCTAAAAAATCATGCATTAATAGACCCGTTTTCGCAATGATTTTATATAGGCAACCATACGTACTAAACGTCAAATGTATCTGAAATGTCAAAACTAAAGGTTAAATTACTCCGTGGATTTATTAATATAAATATTTACATTAGAAAACGCTTCGCTCAATATCTTTGTGGCAGTTTGTATTTTATACCTATCGAGTTCTCAATGTATCCTTCGGCAAGAGAGGTGGATTTCCAACCGCCAAGTATTTTAATTGCCGCAAAATTGCTCCGGCATCGGCAACCATACGTACTAAACTTCAAATGAATCTGAAATGTCAAAACTAATAAATATTTTTGATGGATTTTAATAAACGTACGATTGACGGAAAAGTCTTGTAACCAACTCTTATGTTAATCGGTGATTAATAATTTCGCTCATTAACGCGTTCGCTCGCTCCACTCGCTCACGCGTTAAAATCTCTCGATTATTAATCACCTTTATTAACACACTTGTTGGTTAAATAACCATTTCAACATTGTCTAGAAAGGCCACCGTTCATACACTTATGATAGTACGTGTCAAACAGTGCCACACCCTGGTAAAAATCCTGATGTGCATCCTGCAGGCAAAATAGTATATCTCTTTCCCTCCGCCTTAACTTTAGATCGATTACTTTTCAAGTCTGTGTCGTGGATCTACCTATGCAGACTGGTTCCATTGCGAAATATCCAGTTTCATCCAAAACCGGAACATACATTTTTCACTAAAATTTCTAAATTGTAAATATTTCTTTAAATAAGTAATCTTCGCCGAAATGACATGATTCTTCTCACAAACTTATTTTCTTCCATCCACAATTTTGTATTTATATCCCATATTTTTTAATGTGTAGTATAATTTGAACAAGTCCTGATATAATTTAGTTTCTCTCTTGTACATCGCAATAAATTATCCAAAACAAATTACAAAGTTTCTTAATATCCTTCCTGAAACTATAGTCCTCCAAATTATTTTTTTTCCTTTTTCGTATTGTCATTCGGTTGTTGCTGGAGTTGTGATTTTGCTTCATTTAGACTATTAAACAGAGTGGCATTCAAAATCTAACATAATAACAAATTGTAAGAAATTTTATAATGATTTAAGTCTTAATACTTACATCAAAGATTTGACCAACTCTTCCAATGATGGCTGTTTTACTTAATTTACCATTGATATCTTTTATATTAGTAAAGCAGCGTTTTATAGCCACTTTAGTTTTACTATTAATACTGCTTTTTTGTGGCTTTTTATTAAACGTTATTGAAGTGTCAACGTGACAATCTCGGGGATCTTGATTTTGAAGTTAGGTATATTTTGTAACTAAATTGTTGTACACTGCTAAAATAATATAAATGCAAGGCCTGCTCTGAATCATAAAGCAAAAAACAGACTATACCTGCAATGTTTATTTATTTTTATATTTTTAATTGATATTTTGTTATGCTCGTTATAAAATGTGTTAAATGTTAGACATTTACTACTCTATTTCTGTCTGTTTTCGTTAAAACAGAAATCAGTTATAACACGATACCATTTTATTTTTTGTAAACCTTTTCTTTGTATACTACATACCTATATGTTCTATATTGCTAGTACGGTCTGGGAACGGCCGAAAACATTACGGCGCCGACATAGTCTCACTCTGAGCACTACGCGTCTCGTGCGCATGCCTGAGAATTCGAAGCCACCTTTAGAAGCGAATTTTAAACTTGACCACTTCCCCACCGCGCGGATGACGCTTGTGCACAGCTCACCAGTACGTAGAAGAGTTGGTTGTCTGTTTCACTTACGCTGCGACCTCTCTGCTTACAGGCGCTAGCAATATAGAAGTAATAAATATATGGTATACTGTAATTGTAAATATACATTTTCATTAAATATATCATTCTATTTACAAGGGGGCCCATTTTTATATTTGCTTACGGGCCCAAGGTTCTCTTGCACCGCCACTGGGCTTGAGTATCTCTACTTGTTTGATTTATGTACGCTGGTAATACTATAAGTACTTCGATATTATCGGGTTATATGTCGATAACTTGTTGCACAATAATAAAAGAGTGTCAGTTTGACAGGTTAAATAGTCCGACCGCGTTAGCGGGAGGATTATTCTGTCAAACTTACACGATTTGTTATTCTGCAGGAAGTTTGAGACGTATAACCTGTTCGAAGTACGCATTGTATTCGATTTGATTATTTTTTGAATGAATTTTAATATTAGGAACAAATTATTTATCTACTCCTACTGCACAATGGCCATAAATTATGATTCATAATTCACGGTTTGCAGCCAATCATAAAATTCTATTTTCATTATTCAATAGTTTGCAAATTGCAACCAATCAGAAAATTATATTTTCAATATTCAATATGTTGTAGCCAATCACAAAATTCATTCTTATTATTAAATGACTTTTGAAGTTAACAGCTGTCACAAATGTCATAATTCTGAAATATGAACACAAGGCTCCTATTGCATAGGAGTACATAAAATATCGTATTATATTCGCGATTATGGCCATTATTCACTCAGATAACTTGCGCCACGCGCCTTCGGCTTGTGGCGCAAATGTCATCTTCGTGAATAATGGTTGTCATAATCGCTCATATAATAATATACTATTATTGGCAGCTCGATTTGTTTGTATTAACGTAGCTGAAAGTCATCTCCATGAAAACAATATCAAGTTGACAAAAGTTATGTATTGCGTTGCCTAGTGAAGTTACTATAGTATAATAGATTTTGTACAATCGAAATTATACAAGATAACTTAACTAAATCCAGCCTTCTGATTGGTTGAAATCTCTACGAAAAAAATAATCACAGCGATACTTGTTCGTTCGAAGATTTGCGAATCCTATATTTTACAGAAATTCGTGGTTTCGTGTGTCAAATGAATTGTTTCATTGTTTGAGTGGCAGTATATCTTAATACAGTCAGACCTCGTCGTTCGCGGGGGTTACGTTCCAGAAGAATGCCGCGAGGCGCAAAACCGCGATGCGCAAGTAAACACATAAATGATAAAAACGGGGTTAGGTTCCACTAATTACATTTATTTATGCTACGCAACCTCAAAAAACCAAAACTTTTCTGAGTTTTTTGTCTGGCAAATCTGAAGCAGAAACTTTACGCTTTCCGACATGGTTTTCCGTGTTTTAAAAATTAAACTCAATTGAATTTTCGGCAGAAACGCTCGAGAAGACAGTAAAGTTTGAACTAAAATTCCATACGTATCATAAGTCTGTCTTATGAAGGTCACTAACCTTACATTAACTTTAAATCGCTGTTAAAATAAACAAAAGCTCATCAAAACGTTGGCGCTTATGACATATTATTCAATAGTATACACATTTTGATGAGCTTTTGTTTATTTTAACAGCGAATTAAAGTTAACGTCAGATTAGTGGCCTTCATAAGACCGGCCGGTAGTGTGTGAAAGTTGAAACAGTTAACGTTGGCAATTCCATCCTCGAACGACAAAGCAAATATCCGCGAACGGTAAAGAAAAGGGAGCACAAAGGTGCCCCGCGTAAAATCAAATCAGCGAACCGCAAAGCCGCGAACGGCGACGTCTGACTGTAATACCAAAGAATATAGATAGGGGAAGAAGGACAGCCTTGGGTTATTAGCGTATTATTTAAAAGCTCCTCAGTTCTTGCCTGGCCCTCAAGCAGCCGCCGCCAGTACTAATTAACTCGTTCACGGTTACGGTCGGGGACGCATTTACAGATCCCTGTCGCATTTTTCCCAAGAACGCGTCTCAGCGTTGCCAGATTGCAAGGAAGTTACAGAGTTATGATTTTAACAGCTATTTGTATAAGAGCGAAATTGGCAATTTGATTTTGCGCTCAAAATATACACAAGATTTTATACAGAGTGGAGTAATTTTCGAGGTGCCACCATTGGCATCTCGGAAACGGTAAGAGATACAACTTCGGTCAAATGGGGAAAAAGGTGCACATTTATGAGGCCAATTTATTGACACTTCTGTTTTTCCGAAAAAAACGCATAGCCTACTTGTTATAATCGAAAAACTGAAACTGGTCTATTTTTTCAACCATGCATAACTTTTTTATTATTTCATATAATTTCAATTTTCAAAAAAGAGCTTGTAGGGAATTGTAGGCTCTACAGAATAGGCCTACTTTAATATTTTTCTGATTCGTAATTTTCGAGGTACAGCCCAAACTTACATTTTTTTAAATGGAACGGATATCAAAATTTTGCATCATTGGAAAGATTATTTTTTTCCCTTTTCATTCATGTATGGTTTCACATACTTATTTTTACAAACTTTTAAAATATTTTATAAAACACTTTTTAATCTAGTGTGCCTTGACTGTGTTAGTTGTAAAAACAAATGAATATTGTGCTCTGGTTGCTATGTAACAAAACAAAAGACAATTTGCAGTGAAAACTTTCTAAACATACTGCAATAAGAAATAATAAGCTACTAACTACTCAAAGTTTAATCATATGCTCAAAAGTTATTATTAGTGACTTTTATTTGATATTTTTTCCAAAAATATTAAAGTTTGGCAAATGTTTTACGTTTTATGAAAATAGGTTTTTCGGTCAGTTCTATCGTAAATAAGTCAACAGTCATAGGTCGTTAAATACTTTCGATTAATTCTTCATTAGCATCGTTCCTTACTGATGTGCTTTCCTGATAAGACGTGTCCCATTCCTTAGGCTAATTAACAGGACAGCTTATAAGAATTTCTTCTGGAAATTCACATTCAGTTGTGCTGAAGTTTGTCTTCAGTGTTGTCGTATACTCTTTTGACGTTTCCTTTTCCGAAATTGATCACTCGAACGCTTAATCTTAATCATGGTTAATTCGTGCGTATATTTTGAATGTAAGCGAAATCGCAGAACCGACTGCGATTTAAGCTTTTTTCGTTTTCCTATAGAAAAAGAAAGACGCGATTTGTGGTTGATTAATTGTGGCAATCCACAGCTTTTCACGTTATCTGAAGAACAATTACGTGAAAGAACTGTGTGTGCCATGCATTTTTCCGAAAAGCAGTTTATGAATTCAAGAAAAAATAGGCTGTCATAATGCTGTTCCCTTAAATTACAAAACTGCCATGCAACCTGACCACGCAACATCGCCAGTGTCGCCCAAAGAACTCGCATTTAAAAAAGAGATCATGCCAAGGGTCTATGGTAAAGCGACGTCTAGTTCGGGCTCTTTTCATTTGGATGAAGATCATATTGCTTCGCCTATGCAATTAGATGCAGATACCATACCGGATTCGTCTATGATACAGGTTAGTTCCTTTAAAAATGCCCGTTCTGTATACAGTGTGGTGATAACGTCCCGCACAAAATTCATTATTTTCTTATTTAATGTTTTTTGGGAAAACCCCGAAACACGTCATTTTATTTTTTAAAAAGACTCAATTTTCCCCCTTATTTTGATAGATCTCCTCACCAGTTAAATGATGATGTAAAAAAATTAGTGCCCCTCGTAGATACCTAACAATTGTTTTGAGAAAAATACACATGAAGTTCAAACAATTCAGAATTTATTTTTAATGAAAATAAGAGCTATGACAAAAACTACCTAATTTTGATTTTAAAACATTTACCACTGTTTCACAAATGTGTCAAAGTCAACAATCTAACGTTTCTAAGGAAACAGATGTGGTGCTTTATTTTAATTTTAAAAAAATCTGATTTTTTTGAACTTTATGTGTATTTTTCTCAAAAAATTATTATGTGGGGTACTAATTTTTGATATCACCATTTAACTGGCGAGATCTATCAACATAAGGGGGGAAAATGGGATTTCCATTTGAAAAAATTAATAATGACGTCATAGCGCAGAAACAAAAGCCTCCCTCACCCTTCTATTTTTGAAAAATTTATTGTTTATTCTAATTGTCGTTACTATTTTGCTTCAAAGAATCAGAAAATAAAAAAAATCGAATTTTTATGCCATACAAAATATGATTTTCAGGGACTTCGAAAATTTCACCTAACCATGTTAGGAAGCGGGGTTTTACGATAGCGCTCAAGCAGCCGTTTTGAGGAAAACAACTATACTGTTAAATGCAAAAGAAAATATGAACAATTTCCAGTATGGGAAAGTCTATGGACGGTGCCATGTCCACTTTTTAAAGAATAAAACTGACGTGTCAGGGTTTTCCCAAAAAACATTAAATAACAAAATTATTAATTTTGTGTAGAACTTTATCACCACACTGTATAATAAATTTTTTTAATTTTCCATCGATAGTAGGTTAACACGATGTCCGATTATAGGGGCTTAAATCTTATAGTTTCCCCAAATTTGTTGCTGGATCTTCGTGTAGGTACTAATTAAATAAGGTATAATTAGTTAAAATTTCTTTTAAAGTTTTATTAATTAAATCAAAACTAAATCCCAAGCAGTAAGTATACAGGGTGATCAATTTTCACTTCTTTAGGAGTTTTTATTCAATAACACAAAATGAACAAAAGTTGGCAGTTTCATAAAATACAGAAAAATTATTGACGTTTTGAATTCTCTGATAAATTGTGTAGAAATATGTAGGCAAAACAATGAGCTTGTAAAGCATTTTAATGGAGCCTACAGCATGAAAATCTTTTCTGTTATTAGTATGTTTTATTTTTAAAAACCATATTTCAACAGGCCATGTTAGAAATGCCAACACCTACCAAAACAAGAAAGCGCCGTAGTTCTGCTGTGCTACATCAAAAAATTGCAAAACTGCGAAGACAAGTGGCGGCAAAAAATTCACAAATTTACCGTATGAAGAAGCAATGTGCACGAAAGGGGGCTAATTTAGATGCACTGGGCTTGAAACCAAAAACCGTTCGCGTCTTTGTAAATATGCAACTTTCTCACAAATCTAAACAACCTTGGACAGAAGCTGAAAAAGAATTGACCTTAAATATGTACCACAAATCTCCAGCCCTCTACTTTTTTATGAGAGAAAAATTAAAATTTACTATGCCCTCCAAATCTACAATAGTTTCATGGTTACGGTTAAACCAACTTAATACAGGCACCAGTACGGAACTAATGAAAAAACTGGCTGTTAAAGTTAACAGCATGACCGATGATGAAAAACAGTGTGTCGTATTACTTGACGAAATGCATTTAAAGAAAGGTCTAGAATATAATCCACGCCAAGATATGATTGAAGGTTTCGAAGATTTAGGACATCTTGGACGGAAAAGCAAAATCGCTAGTCATGCACTAGTGTTTATGGCAAGAGGACTTATTCACAAATGGAAGATTCCTGTCAGCTTTTATGTTTCTTCAGGTACCATTAAACATGGAGAGCTATCTTCCCTCATTATTAAAAACATCGAAGAGTTACAAAGAATAGAACTTAAAGTGCGTGCTGTTACTAGTGACCAAGCTGCTACAAATAGAGCTGCATTTTTAAATCTAGGAGTTACTGCAGAACAGCCGTATTTTTTTGTCTGCGACGCAAAAATTTTTGCAATATATGACGTACCGCACTTGATAAAAAGCGTACGAAATAATCTTCTATCAAAGGATTTTTACGTGGAGGGCAAGAAAGTTTCTTGGAAAGATATCGAAGAGGCATACAAAATAGATAAATCTTCTTGTACTGTTCGAGCAGCTGTAAAAATCACGGATGCCCACATCTACCCCAATACTTTCCAGCGAATGAGGGTTAAATTTGCAACGCAAGTGTTTTCCAACACCATGAGTGCTACGATAAGAACTGCTGTTGGAACGGGTGAGTTAAAAAGCACCAGCGCTCTGGATACTGCAGAATTCGTACAGAAAATTAACTATTTATTTGATTGCTTAAACAGTCGAATGCTGAAAGACCGTAACCCATATGCATGTGCTCTATCCGTCAACGTACCGCGTACTGAAAATAATTTGAAAGAGTATTTGCAGTGGGTTAAGACTTGGCAAACATATACATCTAATAACAAGGTGAACCAAGGTGTTTATTGTTTTAAGGGACTTATTTTAACCATGCAGTCAGTTATGAAGCTATGGGAAGACTTAAAACAAGAAGGGTATTATTTCCTCCTGACCAGCAGACTAAACCAAGATCCTCTAGAAAATCTTTTCGCGGTCCTGAGGTATAGGGGAGGCAATTCTTCAAACCCCACAGTAAAATCTTTCCGCCAAGCACTACAGTTCAACATGCTGGTTCAATTGCAGCATCCTACAGAGAGCTCCAACTGCGAAGTTGATGAAGATGCTGTTGTCAACATGGCGAATGTTGAAGTGCCAGAAAAAGACGTCATGGGATATGTTGAGGACATACCATATACAGTTGCTGAACAAACTGAATTAGCAGAAGATGGTGACCTCAGTTTACTCAGTGAGGTAATAGAAGTTACAACACAACCAAATCAAGAAGCCACATTAGAATCTTGTGCGACGGTATATGTAGCTGGTTATGTCATTCATAAAACGCTTTTACGTTTTAATTGTGATCAGTGTCAAAATATGTGCAGCCGTGACTCTGTAGTGCATCATAATGAACTGTTTTTACAGCAAAAAGACTATGGTGCGGGCGACTGTGTTATTTACCTAAAAAAACCTTCAAGTATTTTAATAAAAATAGTTACAATGTTACTTGAACATTTTGAATATTATTTTAAAAATAGTAAGTCGTGCGTAAGTTTTAAGAAAACATTATTAGCATATAGTGTAAATAAAGTGAAAATTTTAGTACCAGGGTGGCTTAACGAGCAAGACACATGTTACTCTCATAAACTGTTTTTAATTAATCATTTAATTACGTGCAAACTCCATAAAACGTTGAAATGGCTATCGCAAGATTTAAGGACTACAAACCAGTAGTATATTATATTGTTTTATTGTATGTAATATTTACACCTTGAAAATCTCATTTATTTAATAGATCATTGAAATTGGCGAGAGTAAGAAATGTATATCTTTATTTCAAAATATTTTAATTTAAACTGGCGTTAATGGATCTGACTCAAATTTCCTATAATCTGCCTTAAAAAAAAAGTAATTAAACCCGTAAAAGGTTGGGGCAAATTGGGGTTCAATCCCTAACAATAGGTACCTAACTCTTTATTAACAAATTATTATTTATATCGCCCAAAAATTATGTCAAATGCAAGTAATAATAATTTATTTAAAAATAGCCATTTGGCATAATTTTTGAGCGACTTAAGTATAATAATAATAATAATAAATGTCGTTTATTGAGCAAAAATAAATGAAATTGTTATTTTACAATATACTTGAATTATGAATACATAAGTTGCTCAAAGGGGCAAAGTTCAGGCGTGCTAATCGAATTAGCATACTGTTCTACCACTTAACCACAAGATAAATAAAGAAAACAGATTTTGTTAAAAAAAGGTATATTGTTGGGTATTGAACCCCAACCCTCGATTAGTTTGCAGCTCCTTAACCACATAAGTTCTTTTTCGTTTCTACTCTAATTTACGTTTAAAGTGCAGTAATTTAAACTAGAGTATAAATTATTAAATAATTGTGAGTTTTCTGTGAAAACCGCCCCGATTCATTTTTTTTTATAACAGATTGTACAGGACTTGGGTCAGATCCCTAATCACCAAATTAAATTTTTGCATACATTTCTGAAAGATAATTTAATGTCGATAATAAATGTTCGAATAATATTGTCTTATTCTTTGCTGAGACTATACATAGAGAGATCGCCAACTTAAATGTGCCTAAATAGATATTTTTTAATGCATCAAGTAAATGAGATATTCAAGGCGTACTGTTTTAGTAGCCGTACTGTACTCTATACGTATCAACTTCACAAGATACAATATTATTTTTGTTTTTATTTGCTTTTTAAAATAGATCACTGTAAACTATATTAATCGTCAACATTACTTGAACAATAATTTCCTCTCGTATTAAAATTTTTAAATAAAATCCGTATATTGTTTATTAATGTTTTTTTTTTCATTATTTGTACATAGCTAATTCTATATTCATTATAGAATTTTGTGAGAATAAAGTGGGGACAATCCGTATTCCGTATAATCTTGCGCTCATCGGTGAACTTTTTGTTGAAATTATATTAGAAATCTCTTATGTAATTTTTATAGGTACCTAGCTACCTATTAAATGTTTAAAAGTGTTGCATGTGAAACTTATAAAACCTTTATTTTACTTGGTACCAGTTCATCCGATTGACAACAAATGTTTTAAATAATAACAAAACAAACCAAAGAATATACACCTATATTTAATATTCTTTGTAACAAACTTAACTTAGATGTAAGCAGAATCAAACTACTTAAATATTCTTTGGCAGAATACAAGTTTATTTCGGGTAGGTACAACCATTGTAAAACTATTGGAATTGTAGAGAGAAAGTTCTTGCAACACTGTTATAGCTCAAGAATGCTAATGACGCATTTACATGCCGAATGCCACTGATAAGGTAAGCACTTTGACGCTAGGAGCTCCCAGCGGCATTTTCGAACAAAAAATGATATATTTAACCAAGTAAATAGTTATGCAACCCAAATCACTGCATATACGTTATAGCCCATAACGCTGTCCTTCCCCTATCTATATTCTTTGGTAATACACAAATACACAGGGTTCGGCAACGACGCGGGGTTGAAAGATATTTGTAAAACTATGAAAGTTACGTACATATTGTTCATATAAAAGTTGTAGGTACGAAGGTGGTGCAGATTATTAAAATAGTTTTGTTTATACAGGATGGCTCAAAAAATTGTGGCGATTCAAACTTACTTTTTTAAAATGGAATACCCTATATTTGGATAGTTTAAAAGTTTTGCATTGAAATACTCATGATTTTGATATGAAATTGTATGGGTCTAACGTCAACTGTTTTGGATATATTAACGATTTTATGCAAAAAAAATGCTGAACTTCAGGCGACTGAAGCGACAGAAAACAATTGAATGAAGAAAAACGTTACCAAAAAAATATTATTTTCGTAAACTACCATTCAAGTGTAAAATGGTGGATCTGGGTATTAAAGCTATACAGATTGCTCAACATTTACAAATTTAATAATTTCGATTTTTATTCAAATAGAATTTTTGTATTTTTGAAAAATCCTTTTAATAAGCTTTCTTTTGATATGTTACCTCTAAATTCAACTGTTTTTCAGATATGCGTTTTTGAACATAAAAAACAATGTTATTCTCTTAAGATGCTTTATTTCTAGGGATAACAGAGAGGCGCCGTTAAAATAGTGATTTCACACTTCAGTTCTCTAAACATAAGATAAAACCAAGTTTATAAAACAAAAATCCAGCCACTACTCAAAACTAGAAATAATAAATACGGAAAACTAAACAGAGCAGGAGAAAATTAAATCTGAAAAGCGATTGAATTTAGGGCATGAAAATGCAACGTTAGAATAAAGTTCGTCAAAAGTACTTTTCAAAAATACAAGGATATACAGGGTGTTTCATTTAAATAAATCGATATAATTATTATATTTGCTGATTATGAGTTCCCTGTACAGCTTTAATACTCATAGCAGGAAAGGAGAACTATTTGAACATTAATTTAGTGTAATTACGTATAGGATTTTGGTGTATTGGCTTTTGTTTTTTTTAAATCTGATTTTATTTGACCTTGGAATTAATTTATTCCCTCATTTATCGTTTTTTCGTGTTTATTATTTCTTGCATCAACACTACCTAGATTTATATTTTCTAAATTTTGTTTTGTGTTTTTATTTTTGGAGAGCTCAAGTGTTTGAATAATTATTTTAACAGCGTTTGTTTGCTATCCCTTTAAATTATGCATCTTAGGGGGTTTACATTGCTTTTTATATTCAAACACACACATCTGAAAAACAGTTAAATTCAGAGGTATGGAGTAACATATCAAAAGAAAGCTCATTACAAGGGCTTTTCAAAAATACAAAAAATACAGGGCGTTCCATTAAAAACACACTCGAAATTATTAAATTTGCAAATGTTGAGCAGCCTGTATAGCATTAATACCCAGATTCACCATTGTACACTTGAAAGGTAGTTCACGAAAATCATAATTTTTTGGTAACGTTTTCCTTCATTCAATTGTTTTCTGTTGCTTACAGCAGCCGCCTGAAGTTCAGCATTTTTTTGTATAGAAACGTTAATATGTCCAAAACAGTTTACATTGGACCCATACAACTTTATATCAAAATCATGAGTATTTCAATGCAAAACTTTTAAGCTACCCAAATATATAGAGCATTCTAGTGATGGGCATAACCGGACGATTTTCATAACCGCATTATTTGCATTCGAATGATATTAATAACCGAGTGATTATTTGAATAATCATTCGAATAAATTTTGGCTCGAGTCAGATGAGTGGTGTTGGTTTGCATAGCTCCTACAGATTCAATTACACTTCGTTCGTTCATTTGGATCGTTCACTTGAATCGTTCGTTCATTCTAGATTCTCGGAAGCACCGATTGCTCCCTTGCAGGCAAGTAGCCGAGAAACTTGTTACAGAGAATTATGCGTTGGAGTACATGTGTATTCCAGATGTGCAAAATTTGCACTTACAGCATTGCAGACAATACAATGCTGACGAATAAATACTTAGAATGACTTTTTTGACTCTGCTATCGCCTCGTCAAAAGAAGTAACATTCTCACGCTCCAAAATCATTAATTTCGTGCACTTAATAATACAAAAATAACTAATAATATAATTTTTAAAGAATGTACAATTTGCAAAAGAAACTTTAACTGGTAATACTGGTATGTATATTAAACGTTTAACCAGTTTGCCTAGTTGTTTTATTGTTTTATGTATAGAATATAGATCCTATACTACCAAATAAATAAACAGTTATTTTTGTATCTAGAATGCAAACTGCTACGTTTACGTTCGAAAGTGAGATTTTTTGACTAGCCAAAACTTAATTTGAGAACAAGCATTTTTGATTCAAGATAAAAAAATCGAAACTAATACACTAATATTAAAAAAAATTGAAATAAAAATTCCAGAACTATCAACATAAATTTATTTGACAGTTGAACAATATGAATAATTATGTCATTGTGACATCATTGGAGCTTTTAATTTACATATGACAGTTTTCAAAAAATTATTTAACAAAATCAAAAGTCGATTCAACTCAAAAAACCGGAAAGTGAGCGACCGAATCGAGTTAATCCCATCCCGCCGCCCGAGAGACCCGAGAGCCGAAATTCGATCTATGGTGTTTTCAGTACAACCTGCCTTATTTATGACTTATGCGTATTTACAGAATTTCGAGTACTGCGTGGGTCGCTGAGATATGGCACGTAGTACCTTTGAATAGAGGTTTTATATTCAAAGCGTAGTATAGTATTCCAACCAAAAATTGGAAAGTTATTTAAAATCTAGTACACCATGAAAAGTGTAAGTCATGTCTAAGTTGGTTTCATACAATCAGTAAATAATATTCTAATGTCAATCAGCTTTCAAGTAATGACAGTTCATTTGCAAATTGTACATGTAACTGTTTTGTTAAGGCATTGTAACATTGTGCATGATTTAAGTAGGTGCTAGTTGAGTTTTTAAAACCGTGTAGTGTTGAAAAACGTATATGTGTTCCAAACTTCCCATTGCATCTGTCAAATTTGAAGGTTATTATCGAAGTGTCACTGAATTTTATGAATTAAATTACGAAGTGACTTACTGTTCTCAATGCTGGCCTGATATTAAATAGCTTTCCAATTTCTGGTTGGAATACTATACACATCAGGATCAGGTTATTTTTCATTCGAATAAGCCCATCACTAAAGCATTCCATTAAAAAAAAGTAAGTTTGATTCGCCACACTTTTTTGAGCCGCCCTGTATAATCAAAGCTATTTTAGTAATGTGCACCACCTTTGTACCTACAACTTTTAAATACACAATATTCATCTAACTCTCAGTTTTAGAACTATCTTCTACTCCCGCATCGTTGCCGAAATCTGTATATGCTGAATAGACTGAAAGTGAGTTAGGTGCGACTGCTTTTATGCATACCAAGTGGTCGGCAATTCGTCTCGTCGAACATCTTCTCGCGCGGGTTTGAGTTATAGTCCGGTCGGCAGGTACATAATGAGGGGGGTTAGCTGGACACAATTCCCAAGTTAATGAAATTTTGGGATATTGTTTGGGGATGGTATTGGGTGTGGAATCTGAGTTTTCGACCTCGAGGACCCTGTGCTAACTCGGGGAGGGCCGAAAAACCACGACATTTTCGGACTTTTTTTGGTGTTTTGCTTATATCTTCTGAACCATGCGTTTTTCGAGAAAAATACTCTTATAGAAAGTTGTAGAGCATGATATTTCCTTCAATTTTGATTGGTCAAAATTATTTGTTGACTCAATAATTACCGAGATACAGCAGTTGAAAGATGGAACACATTTCTCAAAATGCAAAAAAAAATAGAAAAATACAGGTTTTTGCCTCATATTTTTCAACGTATCTATGTATACTATACATAGCTACTTATTATTCTTTATTTTAAACTAGCTGACCCGACAGACGTTGTCCTGTACAAATTTCAATAAATTTGTGATCGTTTTCTGAATTTGTGAAGAGATATTGGCAATGTGTAAACAAAGTAAAAAGGAGAAAAAAAACGTATTTCTTAGTGATAATTGGATCTATTAACGATTGTGCTCCGGATACTCTACTCAACATCATACGATGCAAGTGCAGAGCAGGGTGCAGTACGGGGGCCTGCAGCTGCAAGAAAACAGGACTGCGGTGCTCGGTGATGTGCAAGCACTGCACCGGCACTGCTTGTGAGAATTCGCCCGAGGCCGACTTCAACCAAGACGATACAGACGAAGAATGTGAGGACCAGCCCAACATATTCGACGAAATCACCGCCCAGGAGGAAGCCGGCAATGATGACGAGAGCGATGACTATTTGCCACATGCTCGAAAAAGATCAAAGCGGACGGAGGCCTAATGTTTGTTTTTTTTAATTAATAGAAAACCAGATCAACACTGACTAACAGTATTATGCATGGTTGTGATGTAGGAACTATTGTTTAATTTCTGTCTTGCGCGTATGCTGACACGGAGGACACTGACGCCTCGGAAACTTATTGATTATTCACTATCACTTCGGTTTAATGGTAAATCTTGGAGAAGCCGTCTCTTGAGTCGTATGTATATTACTTCGGCCTAGTTGCTGGATGGTGATATAGGTGAAACGTAGATTGGTTAGGATTTTTTTGGTAGTTCTGTTTATGAATTGTTCAATGGTGTCAATTCCTAGTTCATGGTGGATTTGATCATTTCGAACAAAACCGAAAAAAGTCCAAAAATTTAGAGGTTTTTCGGTCCTCCCCGAGTTAGTACAGGGTCCTCGAGGTCGAAAACTCAGATTCCACACCCCATACTATCCCCAAACAATATCCCAAAATTTAATTAACTTGGGAATCATTGCTCTGTTGCAACGTTTCATGAAATGAATTAAGTTTCGTCGTTTGAAGTGACAAACGGTTATACAGTTACAACAAAGTGAATCAGTTGTCCAAATTGTGTTTCTTCGCATCGCACATTGTGTCGCAAACCAAATAATTGAATTGAATTGAATTGACACAATTTAATTGCATTGCAATGCCGCTAATCACACGGAGCAATTTAGGTCGCAGAACTCGCAATGCTACGAACCAAACGAATTTTCCATTAGCGTACTTCTGAATTAACCCCTCCTTAAATTGAATATCCATGGCCCCAATCGTTAATAGATGCAATTATCACTAAGAAATACGTTTTTTTTTTCTCCTTTTTACTTTGTTTACACATTGCCAATATCTCTTCACAAATTCACAAAACGATCACAAATTTATTGAAATTTGTACAGGACAACGTCTGTCAGGTCAGCTAGTTTAAAATAAAGAATAATAAGTAGCTATGTATAGTATACATAGATACGTTGAAAAATATGTATTTTTCTATTTTTTTTGCATTTTGAGAAATGTGTTACATCTTTCAACTGCTGTATCTCGGTAAGTATTGGGTCAACAAATAATTTTGACCAATCAAAATTGAAGGAAATATCATGCTTTACAACTTTCTATGAGGATGTTTTTCTCAAAAAATGCATGGTTCAGAAGATATAAGCAAAAAACCGAAAAAAGTCCGAAAATGTCGAGGTTTTTCGGCCCTCCCCGAGTTAGCACAGAGTCCTCGAGGTCGAAAACTCAGATTCCACACCCAATACCATCCCCAAACAATATCCCAAAATTTCATTAACTTGGGAATTGTGTCCAGGTAGAAAGTACCTGCCGACCGGACTATTAGCGCTGTGAGCGCGATTGGTCTGTGAAATAACGTCAAGCAGAAGGGGTGTGCATGATTTCAATTGATTGTCTTCCGTAAATGTAGCTGCTTGCGAATCTTCACCGGCCAATTTAGGTAAATTTCGAGTCATTAATCGTTTCAGAGTAATGCTGTAGAACCGGTATATCGTCGATCTGTACCGACGCAGCGCTAGAAAAACCTTTCGTTACTTCCGTGTAAATCAACGACGGCTGCTCGTAGTCAATTTTTGAGCTGTAGCTGCCCATTTTTGTTTCATATTTGCTCGGGTCTTCCGCTATCCGCTCCCCGACAACCTCAACGCGCAGCGACTTGCTTTGACCCTTGCATCTTGCTGTCGTTAAATTACTGCATCTAGCTAAGTTCAACCTATTTTATTATTTCAGTAATGCATGTGGTGGATTACCGCCAAGTTTAAATCGGTTATATTATGTAATAAGTTAAGATATGCATGTATGGAATACGTTTGGGATACATCCCAATTGGAATCATAGTAACACCTCAGTGCATCATAGAAAGAAAAAAAAACTTTTTTTTTAAATATAATGGTTTAAGAATACACGTTTACACGTGTAAACGGCTAAAGGGAGTATACATTAAAAAAATCAAAATAAAAAGTTATTTTACAACAGTGATTCGTGAAACATATTATCATATCGCCCCTTTTAACACTTATTCCAGTGCAATGTTTTACAACCATGTGACCCGCGAGCAAAAATACTTGTTACAACTCCACTAATGATGCTGGGATGATAAAATAATGTTTTCCTATTAACGTTTACACATTTAAGCGTTTCATCCCTAGTTTATCAATATTTATTTTTCCCTGTTGAATTGTATCCCAGCCGAACACATATTAGGCATGTCAAAAATCTTTTTTTTTGCAAATGAGACCAGTGATAAATGTATTGTTATGAATGTTATCTTAATAGAGTTATCAATTTTACTACCGTGTAACTTATTTGTGAAGCAGAGTGCAGTTACACATATTCTTGAAGTGAGATAGGTAAATCATATGTTGGAGCTAAGCACACTGCCCATCGCCGAGAAATATGCACCTAGTGGAATTCTTCTATTCCATTCCCGGTAAATACATCAGGTAGCGTCCACAAAAGTTATACGAATTTGTCCCTGTATCTTTCCAGGACAGTTGTTTTGACTAGCACGAACGCGTCCTTTTTTGCAGACTACGATCTACCCCTGCCACAGAATGTAACGTTTTGGAAACGAAATTTTCCCTGTAGCAAACAGTTGAAAATAGATATCAAGAGAAACTAAGCGACTATGACCTTATTATTAATTAATTCCATTGAAAGTTAGATTTATACGACCCTTAGCTTGCTCAATGTTGGAGACTAATGGCGGCAGTCAAAATCGGAGAATGCGTTACCCTCAGCTATACAGTTGATTGGTGGAAATTAGTATTTATTTAATTCTACTTATATACAGGTTACTATTATTGACACTTAGACCAAAACGAGGATTACACAATAAAGAGAAATATTAACAAATATCCGTCTCGTCTTCACGGAGGCAACGGTAGTGGTTCTTCGAGGCTACCAGCGGTATCCGCGCTGGTGGCCTCGCCTGCTGGAAGCGTGCGATGGCGGTGATGTGCTAGCGTAGTAGGCGGCGGTACGGGCAGTAGGCTAGAGCGTAGGCAGCGTGCTGGTCCCTCGTGGTGAAGACGGCAGCGTGCTGGCTTGTCTAGGTGAAGAAGGCGGCGCCGGCGTGCGGACTCCTCGTGCTGAAGAAGATGGAGCGCAGGCTTCTCGTGGTAAAGAAGGAGGCGTGCGGGTTCCTCGTAGTGAAGAAGGCGGCGTGCGTTAGCAAGTACTTAAACGGCCAGACGAGATCAGTAAAACCGCTTTTCTAACGTGTTGAGTTTGCTACTTTATCGCATTTCATAAGAAATGTACAATATTACATTTTTACATACAAGTGAGACTATAAATGTCAAAACATAACCAAGCTTAGCATAACTCGTTCCTATGTACTAAATCACAATAAGCAGCATCAGTCGATGTTATGCGTTTGGCAGTACTGAAGTGTGTTGGTGACACTGTAAGTATGTGTCAAATTCGAGGTTAGCAGGTTAGGTTTTGCGTCAATTTGTGTCAAAACTGACGCAAAATCTAACCTGGTAACCTTGAATTTGACATAAACTTACAGTGCCACCAACAATACACTTCAATATTGGAAAACGTAAAACGAATCACTCTTGCTATGCAGAAAGGTGCTGTACCACGATTTTGAATGTAGAAATGTAGTTCATTACCAAATGAAATGCGATAAATTAATATTTCGAGCACATTTAGAATTCTAGGAATTCCGAGAAATGTTCTTGCTTGAAATGTAAGTAATTTTTTGCATTTTCGCGGTTTTGCAAAACGTTGATAAACTAGAAAGAGAAAATGGAATCAATATAACTAAAGGAACAAACAATTTCGCTTAATGTCTTACCTTTGATTACCTAATAATCATCAGTCTCTCACATTTAAACAGAAACGATGTTGGTAATTTTATAATTCTTCATGCATCTTTTTTATAATTTTCAGATTTTTATTATCGCAATAACTTCAAAAGTAGGTATTGGTCTAATGGAAAGCTCGTAACAATGTCCCATACGCTTCCAATTCATATGTAACAAAATAAATACCGCTTCGACTTTTTTCGATCCTGATATAAACCTTTCTTTAACATTATAATAATTTGATAGAGTTTTCCTTGTAACATTACTAAAACTGACCATAAATGTAAAACGTCCAGAGAATATCATTATAGTAATTTACGATTCAAGTAACGTTATCTGCTTTCTACATTACTCGAGAATTTTAAAGAACTCGCTCCTAACGTCGCTCGTTCATTCAAACTATTCTCTCGTAATGCAGAAAGCAGATAATGTTACGTATATCGTAACACGGTTTATTTCATCCTAAAATACTAATCTTTTTAAAAAATAGGAAAAATGGTTATATGACACTTACAACAGCGAGTGGTTGTATCACTAGTAAGATAAAAACTCAATACTGTATTATTGGTAGCACTATCAGGTTATTTTAAATTTGAGATTTTCAGGTTAAGTTTTGCGTCAATTTGTGTCAAATACAAGAAGACTATACTAAGGAGATGCAACTTCCTATGACGGCTGTATATAAAAGCGGCCCTTATGTTGGGGATAGCCGTCGCGGCGCTGTCGACAGCGTGTACTGCCGTTCGAAAGTTGGAAGCGAGCTAAATTAACCTGTAATCGCGGTTAAAAGTCAGTTTACGGTTGTTAATCCAATGGAGTGTATTTCAAGTGTG
Organism: Agriotes lineatus; assembly: GCA_940337035.1. Classification (NCBI taxonomy): domain Eukaryota; kingdom Metazoa; phylum Arthropoda; class Insecta; order Coleoptera; family Elateridae; genus Agriotes; species Agriotes lineatus. The sequence goes on along the minus strand of OW679197.1, from coordinate 75,528,188 downwards.
TTATTAATTGTTAAAACATGGTCCGAATTTCCAGTTACACTCAGCAAATGTTTGACATTGACAGTTCACTAGTTTTGTGAATGAATAATTGTACACCACGGCCGCCTTACTTGTCAGCTTTTAGAGGTCCGCTTCGAAACGGGAGTTGCGTGTCCTTAGTATAGTGTTCTTGGTCAAATAACAAACAAAACGTAACCTACTAACATTTAATTTGACATAGACTGACAATACACTTCAGTGCTGTCAACATGTGATTAAATGCTAATAGCCCAGTCAAACGTTACATCGGAACTTACATTAAATGGGGTATTAATAATTCTTGGAGAGGTGTTTCGGACCATTAGTGGGACTACAAATCCAGATTTGCAACCCTCAGAAACCTGTGCTCGCTGAATGGCGGTCGAAAAACAGCGACTTTTTTGGACTTTTTTCGGTTTTTTGACAAGATCTCCTAAACTATGCATTTGTTAAAAAAATTCTACCATAGATTTTTTAAAGTAAATTAAATTTTATACAAAATAAGATCAAAGTCGTTTTGGTAAGTTATATAGTTACCGAGAAACGGCTTTTCAAAGATTGGGATACCGGCAAAATGACACGTCCTACAGACAAGTCAAGAGCATAAAAATTGTAGGGAATGTAATAAGCTTTAATTTGAGATTTAATGATAAAATTGTGGGACCAATTTTAATATATTCCTTATGCCCTCCATAATCATACCTTACCAGGTGCTTTTGTTGAATTTGTGGCGGACTACCTATATGACGTCATATATCCAAGATGGTGATCACCCCAGACATCATCTGAAGTTCTCGATTATAAACCTTGATAGCGTCATCCTATCAATATTGTGTACTGAACGCTTTTTATTTACAAGGAAATTCTCTATAAAGAAGGTGCTTAGCAATTTATCGATATCTTTTACCGTTTAGGTGTTTTGTTTCAGATAAAAACGGATTGATAATCGCAAGCCGGGCAGTTTAATACTTTCAATTAGTGATGGGCAGAATCGAATACTTTTCAGAATCAAATTCATCGCATTCGAATACTTTTGAGAATCGAATGATCATTCGAATGCAAACAATTCGAATGCAAAATCGCACTCGAATTCAGATTCGAGTTGTGTGCTCGCTCTCGTACTGGGGGAGTGGTGACGTGTGACCTCGGCTGGGCGACACGCAACACCAGAGATAACCAGAAGCTACACGTGCACAAAGCAAAAATAAAAAATTCTTTTGATTGTAGGCGGTTCAGCTTACCCTATTAATAAAGTATATTTGTTTTGAAATACTTAAATGTTAAATTTATAGTACCGAAAATGAATATGAGAAAAGGACTGTTTATAAAATAGTTGTTTTTATTGTTGTTACGGGCCTATAAATATTTCTTTAAAATAAATTATTAAGACAACCCCAGCGTTTGTTTCTCTTTCCCTTCGATGTATCTGTTTAAATTTTTAGTAGATTTAGTTGCCTTTACGATTTTGGTGGTGCTATATCGTTTGAGTGTGCAATCTTCAGTCTGTGTGGTAATATTTTAATTTTATATTTAATTCTGTAGTCTATATTTAAGTAGAAAAATTTCAGCACCAACTATTCAAGTGAGATCTGGATAAAAAAATCTGTCGTTTGAGAGTTGAATCCATTCCTGCCTTCTATGGAAATCAAAATACCTACTTATATGTAATGTCTATCTGAAGTCCAAACTTTCGGAATGGCAACGGGCAGTTCTCTGTGCATTCATATAGTTGCTTTCGGAGCGAGTTTGCCGCGGCGGACATTCTTTCAACTCCTATGATACGCAGAGCTGTGCTAGCTAAAACTGAAACGATTCGAGTGCGAATCCGAGTACCAAGCGCCGAAGCATTCGAATTCAGCATTCGGATAAGAATCGAGATCACGCCGAATTCAGCATTCGGATCGGAATCGAGATCACGCCCGGCGAGACTTACAAACATCGATTAAGTATTCGATTCGAAGCATTCGAATACACTCAAAAGAATCGAATGCATTTGAGATCTTGCAAGAATCGAATACTGTATTAATTTGCATTCGAATAGTCCCATCACTACTTTCAATAGTTTAAAATTAACTTTGGACACAATGTCTACTCCACAAATTCATCTCCAGGTATCCCTGCCTCCATCTGCAAAAAAGGCAAGGCTGCAGACTAATTACGAGCTGTGTATTTATGCCAAAATAAGAAGAAGTCGCCATTGGTTAAACCTGTTAACTATGATAAAGTGTTAGAGTGTGTAAGAAAGAGAGCAGTATGGAACGATAGTGAACACATGTTAATTGATAATCGATTCAGAAATGTGGAGGTTGAAGAACTGGTAAAAGGAAAACGCATCATTGCATACAGATTGCCACAAGAAGTATACTCGTAAAATCCAAATGGACCGAACTGAGAGATTATTTGAACGGGAAACAACTAAGCCTTCTTGTTCTAGTCTCGCTGATGAAGTAGTAATGTAGGTTGCACAAGATCAAAAACCCGTACGAGTGACAAAAATAAATGTTTTTTCTGTCGGGAAGAATGAAAGAGAAGAAATCTATTAATTGCTGTGAAAAAAAACTCTGTCGGTCTGAAATTAATAGAAGTAATTGAAATGTCACAAAATGAAGCCCTAAAAATCGATTTAGTGATTGTACAGATCCAAGAGATCCTCATGCAAAAGACATTGTATATCACAAACCTTACTGGGTAAAACATATGGAATATATGCATATGGTTAACACTATGGTTATGTTCATACGATCTGTTCGGTCAGATAACTGGGAATTGCACATTACTTAACTACGAGTTTTTGTCCCCTACTTCTTTGCCTTGGATTTAACGAACTATGCAAGTATGATATCATAGTAGGCAACTAGCTGACATGAAATGTCTTAAAAACCAACGTCCAGATCTGTGGAGCGAATTCATGAAAGATAATTGGGGTGTTAATAAGCCCGTTATTATAAAATAAACTTCTATGTAGTTTCACAGCGGTTTCAACAACTAAACTATCTTACGAAAAAGACTTCTCTCGGGTTCGGTTGGGCTGGAAGGGGAAACAAAAGAAATACAAAACTCCGGCTGACCTTGGGGTCTTTCTCTCTTTACAAGTTCCTTTCGTCTGAGCTGGCCCTTTTCAAAAGTTCTTCAATGACTATAAAAACCACTGTAAACTTTCTCAACTTAGTTATACGACATTTTCTGCAAACACGTTATAAAAAAAACATTAATTAAGGTGTTGGTGAAGGAAACGATGTGACTTAACTTTCAACCAAAAAAAGCATTTTTTTTCATCTTTCTTTACAGGGACCAGCCTTAGCTCAAATTAAAGCTTATTAAATTTCCTACAACTTTGATGCTCTTGACTTTTCCGTAGGACGTGTGATTTTGCCGGTATCCCAACTCGAAGCATGAAGAACACTTAAAATTTTCACTTTTTGAAAAAAAGGTCAATATTTGAAAAGCCGTATCTCGGTAACTATATAACTTACAAAAACTATTTTGATCTTACTTTGTATAAAATGTATTTTACTTTAAAAAAGCTATGGTAGAATTTCTCCAAAAAACGCATAGTTTAGGAGATCTTGTCAAAAAACCGAAAAAAGTCCGAAAAAGTCGCTGTTTTTCGACCGCCATTCAGCGAGCACAGGTTTCTGAGGGTTGCAAATCTGGATTTGTAGTCCCAGTAATGGTCCGAAACACCTCTCCAAAAATTATTAATACCCCATTTAATGTAAGTTCACGCATTTTTTGTGTAACATTTGACTGGGCTATAATAAAGTATCGTTATGTTATTTTTCTGAACAACACTAGTGCTGTTAAATGCATCTTAACGCAACTTGTTACTAAGGAGTTATTGTCATAATAACATAATAGGATAAAATAAAACTAATTAATAATCGCGTCACATCTTAATAATTACATTTTTACAGAATTTCAGATTTAATAGCTCACGAGGAGCCTGAAGTTCGTGAAAGAGCATGTATGGCTTTAACAGTAATCGCGGGCCTTGCTGACGGTAAAGATGCCATAGTCAAAAATAAAGCCACTCTTACAAATTTGGCTAGGTTGGTGGAGGACCCACTCGATGTGCTTCGAATGAAAGCTGCAGTTTTGCTTGAAATGATTGCTAGAAGCTGGATGGGTAAGTAAATAACATGTTCTTAATATATTTCAACAGTAAAACTACTAGGACCTATAGTAGATTCACTAGCAAATGATGTGTTTTCATGCCCCCCAATTCCATACTTGCTCATCTTCTAAATTCTTTTCTCTCGTAGCTCGCATATCCCTTCTCCTGCCTTCCTTTCAGAATTTCGTTTGTCTTCCTTTTTTCTTCTCTTTCTAGGGGAGATAAATTAAATATGTTCTTGGGTTACCTATCCTTCGACATCCTAATAGATGACCAAACCCTATTAAGACTCGGTTCTCTATTCTATCTCTTCATGTGTTATTCTTTCTACTCTGGATACGTAGCCACTTCGTCGTAAGCAATCCATTTCTACTGCGTTAATTTGTCACTTTATTGTTTCGTTAATTTTTGAACTATAACAAAGTGCAGATTCCACCAGAGCTTCCAGTTTTGAGCTTATTTCTTTTCGAAATATTATTACAGGTCAAAACGGTAATTAAGTCTCAAGCAATGTTTACAATAAATAGGCAAATGCTCCGCATTGTAGTGCCCGTTATTAAATGCCCTAAATTACGATCAATGCTTTACGACAGAAGCCAGTTGCCCACTGCCTACGATATTAATAAGAATGACAACGTTTAAATGATAATGACCCAAAATTAGCTCTGCTGTAACGTGTGCTCCAGCTCGGCACAGTCGAGAAATGGGCGAGTTCAACAGCGATATAATTGCGAGTGTTTTAAATTGTTTATAATTATTGTCGGGGATGCGCCGTGTAGTTTAAACTAGCAAATTTACCAAGCTACAAAATGGAATCCGCCTGCCTAGATTATCCAGGAGGCGTGCTTAACAGGGTTTTTTTTTCCAGTCAGAAACTTACTTTGGTTTTTACGATTTCTGTAATAAATTTTAAGCCAGGGTTTGCTTATTTTAAACCTTTCACGCGAATTGGGAATTTCCAAAGAAGGAACACAAGAAAAGACCTATTACCTATTTAAACAGATTTATTGCTACTCGTGCCAGATCATAATTTTGGGCGTTATGATTAAGTTGGGCGTTCTGACCAAAGTTGAAATTGGGCGTTGTGATCAAAATCGAAGTTGGGCGTTATGACCAAAACAGTGGTTTCAGTGGCGTCGATAGCTCTCTCCTATAACAGGCGTCGGTGAGCGTTCTGACCAAGTTGGGCGTTGTGACCAGAATCAAAGTTGGGCGTTGTGACCAAGTTGGGCGTTGTGACCAGAATCAAAGTTGGGCGTTGTCGCCAAATTGGGCGTTCTGATCAAAATTTAAATTGGGCGTTGTTACCAAGTTGGGCGTTGTGACCAAAACGGTGGTTTCAGTGGCGTCGATAGCTCTCTCCTATAACAGGCGTCGGTGAGCGTTCCGACCAAGTAGGGCGTTGTGACCAATATCATTTTTGGGCATTATGACCAAGTTAGGCGTTCTGACCAAAGTTGAAATTGGGCGTTGTGACCAAGTTGGGCGTTGTGACCAAAATCGAAGTTGGGCGTTATGACCAAAAGAGTGGTTTCAGTGGCGTCGATAGCTCTCTCCTATAACAGGCGTCGGTGAGCGTTCTGACCAAGTTGGGCGTTGTGGCCAATATCGTTTTTGGGCATTATGACCAAGTTGGGCGTTCTGACCAAAGTTGAAATAGGGCGTTGTGACCAAGTTGGGCGTTCTGACCAAAGTTGAAATTGGGCGTTGTGACCAAGTTGGGCGTTGTGACCAAAATCGAAGTTAGGCGTTATGACCAAAACGGTGGTTTCAGTGGCCTCCATAGTTCTCTCCTATAACAGACGTCGGTGGGCGTTGTGACTAAGTTGGGCGTTGTGTCCAATATCGTTTTTGGGTGTTATGATCAAGTTGGGCGTTCTGACCAAAGTTCAAATTGGGCGTTGTGACCAAGTTGGGCGTTGTGACCAAAATCGAAGTTGGGCGTTATGACCAAAACAGTGGTTTCAGTGGCGTCGATAGCTCTCTCCTATAACAGGCGTCGGTAAGCGTTCTGACCAAGTTGGGCGTTGTGACCAGAATCAAATTTGGGCGTTGTGACCAAGTTGGGCGTTGTGACCAGAATCAAAGTTGTTCGTTGTGGCCAAGTTGGGCGTTCTGGCCAAAATTTAAATTGGGAGTTGTTACCAAGTTGGGCGTTGTGACCAAAACGGTGGTTTCAGTGGCGTCGATAGCTCTCTCCTATAACAGGCGTCGGTGAGCGTTCTAACCAAGTAGGGCGTTGTGACCAATATCGTTTTTGGGGATTATGACCAAGTTAGGCGTTCTGACCAAAGTTGAAATTGGGCGTTGTGACCAAATTGGGCGTTCTGACCAAAATAAAAATTGGGCGTTGTGACCAAGTTGCGTGTTGTGACCAATATCGAAGTTAGGCGTTATGACCAAAACGGTGGTTTCAGTGGCGTCGATAGCTCTCTTCTTTAACAGGCGTCGGTAGGCGTTGTGACCAATATCGTTTCTGGGCGTTATGACCAAGTTGGGTGTTCTGACCAAAGTTGAAATTGGGCGTTGTGACCAAGTTGGGCGTTGTGACCAAAATCGAAGTTGGACGTTATGACCAAAACGGTGGTTTCAGTGGCGTCGATAGCTCTCTCCTATAACAGGCGTCGGTATCGATGGGCGTTGTGATCAATATCGTTTTTGGGCGTTATGACCAATTTGGGCGTTGTGACCAGAATCGAAGTTGGGCTTTATGACCAAATTCTGAGTTGGGGGTTGTGACCAGTGAGTGTTGTGTCTTAGACCCGAGGAAAGTCTATATCCATGGAGTGAACTAAGGGTTGGCAAACACACTCGTTGACAAAAGACACCCCGTTACTTTAAAAATACAAAGAGAAGCCAACTTTTATATACTCTAGTGCTTTCTTTAAAAATAATTGAACTTGAGTCGGGGAGGCGGCAGCGCGAAGCATCGCGCTTGCTTAGATATTAAACCCCCAACTAAAGAGCGCTTGCTGGAATTTGCAAGCCTGGCTTCAATTTCCCCCTCAGCGGACAGAAGAAAATTTTACCACGGCGGTTGTAATATACGAGATTCCTATAAGGTGGCGTAAAATTCTAAAATATCATAAATGTACGTCTATTGCACCACGATGGATTCGCACAACTAATCACTTTTTTACTTTGTTGGGTCTCGTGTTTCATTTCTAGTCCTTTCGCTTCCCTATTATTCTTATCAATAATGGTTCCCAAGTATTAGAACTTGTTATTGATAGGAACTTCAACCAAGTCAATAGCTATCTTGTGTTAGAAAGCTAAGTTTAAAGTAGATAATATGTTTTCATTAATGCAGATCCCCATACCGACACAAAGTAGTTTCCAATTATCAAAGTCACTTTGAGGTAAGTGTTCAATGATACGGATCACAAGCTGCAGCCTTGTCTGAGATCTTTCGATGTAATTTATTGACTTGGACAATTGTTTTTTTTACTTTACCCTATCACTTGTTTTCGTTATATAATTCTTTTACTAAATCTATCATGGGGATTCGAGTACTTCTAACGCTTCCAATAATTTATATCTAGAAATAGAGACATAATATTTTCTAGGTCAATAAAACAGCCAAATGTACTTCCTCAACTTTTCTGATCTTTTAATTATCACCAAAAGATAGTGATCCGAGTCGCAATTTGCTCCTAGGCTGATTGTACAATCTTGCGATTTTTGTATATTTTTTTTCATTATAATATAATCTATGGCAGACTTATGTTGCAATGATGGCCATTCCCGTGTATAGATATATGCATTTTTATAGAGATATTGGGAATTTGTTACCCTTCGTTCTTCGTCAATGTTCTTTACACAGTTTGATAAGTATGTATTTCTCCGAAATTCTTAGTATTTTTCGACATAGCTTCCATCTACTTCATTTGTAACTCTCAACCCTACTCTTACATTCTAATCTGTCGCCATTAGTGGGCGATGCCATCTTTACTGATATGAAAAAATTACACCATACCATAGAAATTACTATAAATACAGTTCGTCTCAGGGATTTCTTCCCTGACGTTATGTGTGTATGAAGCAATCACAAAGATGATATAAAATTGTTTTTGCAGCTGTTTGATCTTGTTATAAGAAGACAATATTTGCTTCATACTCACATGATGTCAGGAAAGGGATACCTGAGATAAATAGTAAATACAGAGATTTAGTAATAAACTACGTCGTCGGTGATTGAGGGTAAAATTAATTTGTTTTTATAGGATTTGTTCTTTGCAACCAACATTATTTTTATTATTATGTATAGCAGAAAGGTATATCTGACATGATTTTTTTTTAAATTGACTTTATTTGAAATATACATCTATTGTTAGCTTGTTAAGCATGAGTATTAACACATGTTAGAAATATAAATTAAAACATCAATTTACAGCTGCAGATTACCTTGTCGAAGCAGGTTTTGTGCCTCTTTTACTGGAATATGTAGGCAAAGAAGACGACCCTATAGCAGAACTACAGTTGGACATTCTAAGATGGATAATGTATGGGGAGGGAAAAGATATAGCTCTGAAATTGGGCGCATTTAATATTTTTGTAAATGCTGTATCATTTATGTTAATTAAACGCTCTATGACTCTTAATACCTAGGTGGATCTAATGGAAAATGGTAGCAAAAATATAATATCCAAAGCTGCCCTTTGTCTCATGATGATAACGTCTACTTATTCCGGCAAAAGGATCGCATACAGTGAGAAGATATTGCCAAGATTAACTAATTTACTGCTGCGCGACGTATGTATAGCAACGTATAAACATTTAGTACATATAACTATCTTACCTTGAAGCTTATATATAATATTAAACAAATCTAATATGTTTGGCATATAAACTGCGCTATATCTATATGGCTGCAAACTGAATAATTTTTATATTCAGTAACACTTTCACTAAGTTTGTAAATGATGTGTTTTTTAAACTGCATTTTAGAATCTCGCAAATTTTTCTAGAGGTTCTTAGTGTAGAAATAATAGAAAATAGATAACTTAAAAGAACCCAATTAAATTTAGTTAAAGATAGAAACAAATACATTATGTTACACATGTTTTAATATTTAATTTCTAAATGAAAGACTACTTGAGCAGATTTGAGGGTCGGCTAACATGCAGTAGAGGCGGTTGCATTCTACTACAAAATAAAATAAATTTATTAGAGCTCCAATGAGTCTTTCTACACGATGATGACTTTGCTCAGTTAGTGACGAGGATTCATAAACTCAATAAACAGTAGCCAATCATTACATCATCTGAAATAAAAATTACATAGGTCAGATGGAGCGGGGTCAATAACAATGGTGTAATAGTGTTAAATACAATTCACCAGTGATACGAAGTACAAATCATCACCATGTCGATCCCTTCAGGGACCATAGGGCGTTTAAACGTTTCTAGACTGTCTATTAGTAGTATAAGGTAGTCAGCCTTACACTAACGAAATACAAATACTAGTATAACAATGCAAACCATAATTACATAAGCATGGTGTATAGGTACACACATAAATAAATCACAGGTACTAGATTACATATTCTTTTCCGCTATCACAGATCATACAAAAAATTAGACCAGCAACCTAACGCGAAAGAATTTTGGTGGCGTGAAACAGCTAAGCACTCATTGCATAATTTTGAAGCGAAAAGCAGCACTCACTGGACCCACTAAAGGGAAGTCTCAGCGCATTAAACAATTAAAAGTTTGACAAGGTAAATATTAGCAGATCTGAATGATCCGGCTTCCGAGAGAGTTCGTTACATATCTCAAAATACCAGTCAGAGATCGGCTAGAGTAGCACCAGGTACCTACCATAGATTCAACTCTTTTGACGGCAGGGAACATGAGTTGCTCTCAACCAACACGAAAAGAATAAGGGGCAGCCAAACTTTACAGCGAGCGTCCACGTGCAAGGTTATGTTATCACCAGGTGGGCAGAACAATGCGCCAACAGGAATGCGAGAGCTACGCCAGAATTGTACTATGCTGGAATTGCTGCAAGATTAAACCGCAATTATCCCGTAACCTTGACGGCAAACAGGTGTCGCGTCGAACGACCTCATTAGTCCAAAAATCCATCAACGACGAGGGCTAAATTATTTCCCAGGTAAATTAGTACCAAATGCCCCTTAAAATCTAGTGTGCAGACAAAACACGCATAGCACGAGGCAAACTGAATTACTTGACCAAAGCGGATACGTTTGCGACAGCTGATAGACGGGAGCAGAAAGAACGCTCTGAAGCTAGCGCCCATTTACGACATTTTTCGTTTTCTCAAATCCCACTACACAAACTGCGCGAAATAATAAATCGCGGGTGACCAAAAGTCAAAAGTGGGCCAATAGAGGAGCTTTACGAATACGCGGCTTTTAAACCGTATCAATATAATTTACAGTTGGCCCAAGCTTAGAAAGCACTCGGCAAATTCTTGAATTAATAAGGGAAACTGGAAAATATCCATAGAAATGACCTTTATACATTGCATAGAAGAAAAAAGTGTTGTGTCATCCGTTTTTGTCAACGATGCCGTTTTATGTTTGAATTGTCTTAGTCCACATTCCCGTGATTATATCACAACTCAACCATGGACGTTAATAACATCACAATTTTTTCCCAATTATTCACAACGTATGTTGAGTGACAATCCTGTCCATATAAATTTAAGAAATATGATTCTCTGAGGGTACTTTGGCGTTTGAAAGTATAAACAGCACCACCATTCTCCTTCTCTAAATGTGTTTTCGAAACTTGGGCGAGCAGTTCTAGCTGCTTTGAAGAATACGACTCTGTTATACCATCCTTACTGGGATAAATCTTTGAGAACTATCAAGCTACCAATGAAGATAAATAGAACTGCCTTTCCTGGTAAAATCTGAAATGTTTGAAAACAATTAGAATATGAAGAAATGCCTCCTGGTTTGTTGATCTGACTGTCTGGTCTACTATTTGATGAAATGGGTCCAAGCATATTGTTGAAGAAACTGGATACATAGGAATCTGACGAATTGAGATTTGGGAACTTTCTTCAGCGATAAATCGAGCATTGATACCTGCGGATGAACAACACAACATGCCAAAGTAATAGATTTGTTGTCGTTAAGGCGGTTTAAAAGTTTTTACAATCAGAACGAAAAACTTGAAAATGCTTGTCTTGAATAATTGGAAAAAAACCATTAACGCTCTTCGTTTTGGTAACGACAATAGGCTGAAACAACATCAGTTTTTGAATGGTTTTCGCGATGAGTAAAAGCAGAGAGCTTTAAGTGGAGGAAGCTTGTTAATTATTGAATATGTTAAGAAAACTGGTAGTATTATTGTTGACAGTCGAAAGAACTAAGTGCGAAAGTCATTGCATTTGTTGCATTTTACACAAATTTATTGCCTTTTACAGCTAAATTTGACTACCTCATAGCTTCGATTCATTCTGTTGGCATTATTTGAGTAAAACCGAGGGTAGAGAAATTGAAAAACTATAAACTAAAACATTCAACCCAAACAGAATGTACATTACTGAGGAGTGCCAAGGAGAACCATGAATCCAGAGCTTGTCAATGAAGGTGCCACAGCGAATTTTAAGTACACGAGATCACAGCTTGGTGGTAAGGTTGGTTTCCCTTGTTAGGAATGCCGATGATACCCTTTGTCAAAACGACAAAGAATTGACTGAAGAATGTGTATTAACAAAAGGCAGAAACTAGCCGTGCACCTCCAGTAATTAGTTTATTATCTGCTGTATATTTAGCGGTAGTAACTATTGTAGGAGCCAAAATATTTAACAAACTTTAGAAACTTGATACACATTCTGCTCCAGGAATTGACAAGGTTTGAAGTCTTGTACTGGCCGGATTGTAAACTTGTAATAATTTCGATGTCTGATAACATTTTTGAAGTCAACTAGTGAAGCTTATCTAAATTCTACTGATTCATAATCCATGCCAAAAAATTAAGATTATTATCACAATAGACATGAGCAGACTTGTAACGATTAGAAATCAACTTTTACGAACTGTAGTTAAGGTCGTTGATCATAAGCAAACAAACAAGTATTAATAAGCACTCTTCAGTAAAATGCAGGGATAAGCACACATACATGAGAAACGTAATACAACAATGCAACTAAATTAGGTCGCATTACAGGCCATAAGCACATCGTTGTTTAATGAACTTACTTCTACTAACTCACTATCATTTCAGGAACCAGAAATATACACAGGTGCTGCTTCTGCAATTATGTTCACAACCATAAACTCCTGCGCCAAACTTCGAGCAAGAGATATACCTCATTTAGCTAAGCGGTTGGTAACGTTAGCAAACGACTGGCATAATCCGGAAACCCAAATATACTGCATTAAGGTAAAATATTAAGTTTACATTTGACATTTGAGAGTGTAGTCTTGAAGTTCTTTACTATTTGACCCTGTATTTCAACCTACACATTTCATGGCAACACAAATATCCAATATTTATTTAAAAAGACATATTGGTAAGAGATTAGCCTTGGACGGTAAGCCCAATCACATATAACTTACATCATAAAATATAAGTGATAAGATATTATCAAGTATAGAAAAAACTAAAATTATTCAGATCACCATCTAAAAACACGTTCAGTAACAACAATTCTGATCGTGATCAATTGAAATGGTATTAAGCCCACAACTTGGCTCTGTTTGCAGTACAAAATATTCAACCAAATCAATAAAGCACATAGGTAGAATATTTTATATAATTGCAATTTTAAACGAAAATAAAAATATTAAATGCATTGATTATGAGATGCGAGAAACAGTAATTAGTCGGATAAAGGCACGCAAAGGCAAAGCATATTCCAGAGGGTTTGAATTTGGCTTCTGAATAAAGTAATATAATTAAAATGATAAGTTTGTGCACATGTAAAAACAGACCAAACGAAAGTAATTGACACAAAAAGGTTGTTGCGTGCATAAAAGGAGCGTACTTATCAATAAAAGCAAAGGACTGTGAAAATTGTGAGCAAGCTGAAGGGTAAAGCAAGATGAAGGAAAATCTAGAAAATTGCAAAGAGCAATTCCTGAATGGAGGCAACAGAAAAGAGGCAAGCGACGTGAAAAGTGCGGAACTCAAAAATCAGTGCTTTAATAATTAACAACATAGTGCAAAAACAGAACAGTGAAATTAAAAACGTTTGTGAGTGCAACGCTATAGAACACTATTAGGTATAAGCAAAAAGACAATATTTTAGATTTTAAGAAAATGTTAGATTGTAAGTTATGTAATCAAAGTTTGTTCTACTTGTGGTAAATATTATCAAACTTAATTTCCAATTAATAGTAGAATAACACCATATCTTAGCAACATGAGGCTTTTTTTGTCCTTAACAAAGAGTATAAAATTCATGTGAAAGGTTGTCAAATTTGTGCTCCACGTTTAATTAATGTTTTATAATAATCAATGAGCATTTTATAATATATATAAAAGTGGTCCATTTGATTGCCAATGTGGTAGTGTACCTGTGCTAACGTTTGGAGCAGTTTCTGCAACGAAAAATTTACATTTTTATAAATCTCATCTCCGAGGCTTCGGGAACCATCCAACTGAAAATTACGATCTTCGACTATGACGAAAATTACCATCGGAAGCCAGAGGTTAGCAGTCCAGGGTATCAGTTGAGTCTGCAAGAACGTCCGAATCAACATTGACGGGCAGGGAAGCAGCTACAACCTGAGATATTCCAGCAGCATCACTACGAGTAGCTCCGAAGCCAGCACGGAGCGAACTTTACGAGGTAGGATAGATCTAAAAATTGAGTGTCAGCGTTCGGGAAAACGATTTAAATATTCAAATAATTTACGTGACGCGTTTTCACTGTATTTGACGATTTTAAACATTCAATTTCAAGCTGTATGCAAAAACTATTTTGTGTTCGTCTGTCAATTTACGAGATTGTGAATTTTATCTACTAAGAACGAGCCAACGAGCTACGTTGAGACAAATAACCTAAAATTTGAGAATATAGTCCGTTTATGAATCCAACCCATGAGATAAGAAGTTTTGTGTTTGCTGAGAGCTAGCGTAATTGGTATTGCAGTTAAATAAAATAGAAAGAGGGGCATTCAACCATTTTATTTATGCAGTTAATTATTACAAGTAGTAAGAGGACACCACTAATTGGATTAAGTGTTCAATTAAATTAATCGATGCTCGTTTAAATTAATCGGATGATTGACAGGTGCTCCAATTAATCAGCGAATTGACCTAATTAATTTTGATATGTGCTACTGATTAAATTACGCATTAGCTTCTGATTAAATTACGCGGCGGCCATTTTAATTTCCGCTGTCAAATTTATTGCTTATGTATGATTTGATGGTAATTAAAATCAACGACTTGAAACGTGCAAAATGTAATTTCGAAAAGTTTGCTGCATCAATAAGGCAGAGGTCCTCAACATCAAATACGAATGGAATTCTGGATTGGGAGCGCCTTAAACTTTAAAATGCCACAATGAAATTTGTTCTACGATCCCATGTAAACGAATTCTGATTTTATTACTTGCAGCCTTTCTAATTTGAAATGTTGTACACCTCAAACTACAGTTTTGTAAATTGCTAGCGAATTTTTTAGAAAATAAGCCATTCAGCTGTACATTTATTTTTATATTATTACGTATTATACAAAATAAGAACAATATATTTGTTTATTACAAAGTGTTTGTGTTTTTTATTTCTACTCTGCTTTTGTTTGTTTCACGAATCTGCAATAATTACAAAATCTAAAGCTAAAATATTAGTATTTGAAGTTATTTTACAGTTACAAAGTGTAAAATTTCAAAAACTCAATCTACGATTTCATAATGACGTGATATAATTTAAAAAATTGTGATTTCTTTTAATTTTGAGCGATATATTTTATAAAAAAGTGTAAAACATTTGCAAAATTATGCTTAGAAATAACTCTAAAACTGTTTTTACATCATTTTATTTATTAAAAATTGTGATTTCTTTTAATTTTGAGCGATACATTTTATAAAAAAGTGTAAAACATTTGCAAAATTATGCTTAGAAATAACTCTAAAACTGTTTTTACATCATTTTCTTTATTATAAATCGTTTTGTAAAACGAATTGTGATAACTTTTTAAGTGCGATGAAGCGTAATTGCATATTTTTTATTAAATTTTTATCGTATTGAATAAAAATGTCGTTTTTTGTATAATTTCAAGTAACATGATGTCAGTTTTTGTATAATTTATGTGACAAGATGCCGATTTTTATAAATTTTCGAGTGAGATGATGTGGAACAGAACATTTTTCAACGAAATTGCGTGTTTTTTATTCGAAATTATGTTAATTTGTGGTCAACATACATATATTTCCATCAAAAGTACAAGAACTTCGTAATAAAAATGAACAACTACCTACGTAACTGAAATTTTGTTTATCGAAATGATGGTGGCAGAACATTATTTCAACGAACTTGCGATTTTTTCAATGAGAGTTGAATAAAAATACTGTTTATCCGCAAACGTCACAAAAGTGACAACTTATTTGTCTTTATTGACAAGGTAAAAGTGTCACTTTATCTGCCTAAGCAGACAAAATAGCGACTTTTGCGTACTTTATCTGCCTAAACACACAAAATGATTGCTCTCTTTCTTTCTTTCTATGTTTGTTCGCCATCTCCTCCGAAGATACTGGACCGATTAAATTGTATGATGGCTTAAAATTTTGCTAATTTTTAGAATTAGTTCGTAGGCCGGTTTTTATTTTAAAAAAAGTACGAAAAAGTTTTAATTTAAATAAACCTTTAAGCAGCGGATCGGAGCATCTGTCGCCGTGGGTTATGGTGTGACAGCTGCTGTGGCCGTGTGCTATTAGCACGGGTGATTCAGTATGTTCATATATCATTACAGTTGCGCGTTATCTGAACAACAGAGGTTGGCGCAGGGGTACAGTGCTAGCCTGAAATTTACCTGAATACGTTTGCGGATAAAATAGTATATGTTATTCGGAGTAAAAGTGACTTTATGTGGCTTAGCTGAATTATTTGCCTCACTAACGTTCGGCTAAATAAACTTCA
This sequence comes from Agriotes lineatus, assembly GCA_940337035.1. Taxonomy (NCBI): domain Eukaryota; kingdom Metazoa; phylum Arthropoda; class Insecta; order Coleoptera; family Elateridae; genus Agriotes; species Agriotes lineatus. Next base: position 75,511,992 of record OW679197.1, on the reverse strand, counting down.
GCTTTGCCACATAAAGTATCACTTTTACTCCTAATAACATAATCTACTATTTTGTAGACTTTTATGTGACGCGATGTGGAAATTGTAATATTATATCGAAAACCCAACAACAATTTTAAAAATTTAGTCATGCTCAAACATTTCGTCAGTATGGACAGTGCATTCGTAGACCTAGAAGGGTTCCGTGGTGAGAAGAAACAGTTTATGCCGAAAGAAGTCGCTGTTTTCGTTAAAATGTCCTAAATACCAATTTACATTAAGTTGTTATATACAAATTGACAGTGAAAAATCTGTACATTTACAATAGCATAGTTTTGTTCTTCCACTTTGTCAAAAGACCCATCTTGTAAAAGCACAATAACTAAAAGTTTTACGGCTTTACAATGCGTTGCATTTATTTACTCAACACTTTTCACGATTTTTTATAGTAATATATTTATGCGGATTTCGCGATTTAAAATAATTATTCACATGTGGCTAGGGTTCAAATCCGACTAGGGGCCGACGCAAAAAGCTTTTTTAAATTAAATAAATGCGAGCGAGAGAGAACAACTGTGATGAGTGAGACGGAAGACTTCGCCGTGACGTAATTATAAAACTCAAGTACGAAATAAAATAATGTCTATTTATTTTAAAAGCGACAAAAATCATATGAAACAAATCGTTACAAAATCGCAAAACGCTTATACATATATTTTTTAAAACACGTCTAATATTACAAAGTGTTTGCGTTTTTATTTTCGTCCGTTTGCATTTATACAGGGATTTTTAAAACTAAAATACAGTTTTGATCGATATAATAACACAATTTCAGGCGCTTACTTATAAAATAAAAGCCAAACATGTCAATCTCGGTGTTACAAATTAAAAATATCGTCGTGTCATCAAACCTGCAGAGATTTGTTGGAAATCAAGATGCAGTTTTCTTATAAATCCAGGTTTTGTGCAGCGTCGTGTTCGGACCGCCATTTTATACAAATAAAAGCTTCGATTCGTTCTAGAATTATTCCGTTGTTCGATGGGCAATATTTTAAAAATTCCACTCATCGCTGTTCGTCACAACATGCTTTTTCCAGGAGCGACAAAATCATATGTTCCCTGATTTTAAGGAAACGGCTTACAAATTAAATTAAAAACGCCTAATTGTAATTCTTCAGACAAAGTTTAAATTGATATTATGTTCACAGAGGATGACAAATAGAAAGTGACGAACAGAGTATGCACGTACAATCGCGCAAAAATCGTCTCCAAGGATGTTTAAACGAACAAAGCGCTGTTAGTTACAAACACATGTCTCAACCTGCTTTAAATTGCAAACCTCGTTATACAAGGCCGTTCCATTTCAAAGTTTAAAATGTTATATTATAATGAACTTTGAATAAAGTAATGCAGTGGTTTCGCTATATAGTAGGGTGGGACAATGAGAATCTCGTTAAACCCTTCATATGCATCATTCAAATTATAAAATAAAAGAATTAATTGCATGCAAACCAGATACAAAATCAATTTTTTTAAATTACTACTTCTCATTTAACACCACAGGCTATGTACTTCCATTCTTATAAAACATATTTCTCAAAAAATAGTTTGTTTAAAACAAGGGAGCGCGACACACAAGTGTTGAAGTTTTAATAGCGTTCAGTTACGTTGTTCTGGGTAGCTCTGCTGACTAAGCCTCAGGCTCGTAATACTGCGGTCGCTGGTTCAGATCCCACTTGGGGCCGACGCAAGTAGCTTTTTTAAATATAAACAGCCATTCTGTGAATGCAAGAGAGAGACAACCGACGCCAGATGAGGGAGGAGGAAGATCTACCAGTTTGAAATTCAAATATTTCCGCGAAAATTGAAATTAAAACGACAACCGAGAGAAGTGCGCGCGCAGAAAACCAAGATGGCCGACACCCGGGAAGTTTAAATTCAAAAAAATGGAACTTAGAAAAAAAATCTGAAAAATTTCAAATTTCAAATATTCGCGCGGAAATTAAAATGGCCGCCGCATAATTTAATCAGAAGCTAATGCGTAATTTAATCAGTAGCACATATCAAAATTAATTAGGTCGATTCGCGGATTAATTGGAGCACCTGTCAATCATCCGATTAATTTAATCGAGCATCGATTAATTTAATTGAACACTTAATCCAATTATTGGTGTCCTCTTACTACTATTACAGTTTATTTTAACCAGCCTTAATTTACTGACAGGCAAAGGTTGAGCACAGTATAAAAATATAAATCGAGAATTGTGTGTATTAAGATCTTTGCCCGTAATTTTAACTTATATTATTGTTATACCAAAATAAATAAATAATTACAAACAGGCACAAGATAAGGGAGCCTTTGCACAATATGTCTTTTAGATATATGTATATTGAATAGCTGTGCTGCCATGCTAGGTATATGTGTGTATGTTGTGTTGCAGTCTCAAGAAGTGCTTCAAGTTTCTGTATAGTCTTTGGTGTCCACCATTGATACGTAATGGATATAAAAATACAATACCCTCCATAGTGTATAACTATTTTATTTTTATTATTGTCGCATTGTGTTGATAATATGTATGTACTATGTAGTATAAATACTACACAATTATTACATAGTTTTGTATTTCTACAAATATTTTATAGGCACTGACAAACATTTCCGAACATCCGGAAATTAGAAAGGAAATGAGAGAGATATATATGGAACAATTGATGGAGATCATTGTGGGCGATAACGAGGATATAAAAAGATACAAAGAGACACTTCTTACCGTTGTTAATTGGGTCCCTTGGAGTAACACCTAAGTTACATGTTAATAACATATATCATCTGCAAAAACATACAATATATATTTATGTAACCATCAAAATATACTAAACATTTATAATACTGTATCATAATACTGTATCTGTGTTACATTTTCTTTCCATTTTGTTTCAATATATAACTACGTGTGTTAATTTTAAAGCGTAGTAGAAGAGCTCGCTTAATTAATTATTTTATTTTATTTTATAACTGTTTATTGGACCTCGATAGCTTGCGAAATATGGTTTTTAGACTCGAGGGCTTATAAAATTGCGAAGTAGTATAACAAACATCAATTATCTAATATATCAATACCAACAATCTACATAGAAACCACAGACTACAAAAATTTACAGCGCCAGTACAACGATGATGTAATAACATGTGCCCAAAATACTGATTCCTGGAATTTTGTCCATTTAAACAACCAAAATAAAATAAAACGTTGTATGTATCACGTGCATAATCAAGAGAATAGCTCTCAGGTAATATAAAGCTTTCCGCTTCGCGTCGCGCTTTAAGCATTCTCTCATCCTATAATATATTGCTTATTCCCTTAATATATAAATAAGTATTTGCTACAACCGTCAAAAAAATTACATTTACGCATGGCTATCGATACGCGGTTTACCTTTTTCTAACCTGACAAAAATAGGTTATTTATTTTACGTTGCAATTGGCGATGTGAAAAATAGTTATTTACATTATGAGTGCGGTAGGTTGCATTTTACAGCCCAAGGTTTTAATTTTTGAAACGACGCAAAGCGGAGTGATTTAATAAAACCGTGCGCTGTAAAATGCTTAACGCACGAGTATTGTATCTCGTGCACTAGGGAGCAAAACAATATTGATATTCTTATTTGGCTGTAGTAGAACACGTTGAGAAAGGTGGAGAAATACTGCCCCGGCATTCGCCTCAGAGAAGGTACTCCGTTGACTCAGGAAAACCACCTAAAAACCTGAATCAGAGCAGACGGCCAAGGAAATCGAACCCACGACTTCCCGAATGCTAGGTAGACGTGCAACGCACTAGGCAACGCTAGTTATACTATCTGACCCAGGTCAAGGCGTATTTTATGCGACCAATGAGGTGTTAACTTCAACAGAACGTAAAGATCAAAGTGAGGAATAGGACCTCCATCTTTGTTTAAAATGTTATTATCTTTATTCTTAAAAATGGTCAACCTTTCAAAAGAATTTAGCTACTTTGTTGAAGTTAACACCTTTACAATTTTTAGGTCAGTTTCTGTAATACTATGACCCGTTTCGTAAATATGTTGGGCAATACTAGAGTTTTTGAATCTGTTGAATCTAAAATAAACTATCTATGCTTTTTAAACCTAGTACCAAAATGACGGCGTGTTTACCATATATATTTAGAATCACAATAGTAACATTTAATTTCGTAAATTCCAGATTTCTCTAAAGTCTTAAGTTTGTTTTTTGGATTCCCTAATATATATATATATATATATATATATACACAAGGCGAAGAATTTGACTGGGAAAGGGGTTATAGTCAACACCAATCTCAGTACTTGGGCAACGATTACAAGAGCTATTAATGGTTTGTTGAAATAAAACCACTTGATGCTAAGGTCGACAAGTTTCGAAATATATTTATTCCATTCTCAAGACCTAACAACTTGCGGCACAAAACCGAAAAGGCACATGTAGTTCACAAAACATGTGACTAGATTTCAAATTTTAAATTTACAAAAGCAGTACAGCGAATGCAGCATATCACACAACAAAAAGTAATGCTAGATTTTCCTGTCACCAGGTTACATGTTAAAAATCCACAAATACATTTAAAATTAATTAATTACTACAATTTTTATTAGTTTTAAGCCATAATGGCCGTCAATTTGATAAAATTGTTCAAAACCGATAAGGAATGCCTTATATATATATATATATGTTTTAATATTGTTGTTTGAACTATAAACAACTTTATAGACTGAAATTTTGATGTAGTTTTCGTTGGGTGCTTGCCTTCTGCTGATATCTGTTTAGCTGTCGTAATACGTATAATATTTAGCGGTTGTTAAATATTTGTATGGTTAGGGGTTTTCAACGAAGGAGTTTGCAAACAGTAGCAATTATATATTCCTCAATCTAAAATTTGATTAATTGCTTAACTTATTCCATTGTTATCGGTTTTTGTGGCTTTGATAGGTATTTACAGTTCTCACCTTGGCTGACCGTTGTAGATAAACAAATTATTTATTTCATTTAACATGTAGGTCACGTTGTCTTGCGACTGTTTTAATTTTAATTGTTTGTTTATTTATGACTGTCCACTTTTGAAATTAGGTGAGGTGTTTGCTCCCTGGGTTTTCCCCCCGTATTTTTATAAGCTTTATCTTTTAGCCTGAAGATGGTTTAATATATAAGCTGAAACATGTAGCGTATGTACAATATATGTTAATTTTTATGAGACAGTGTTTACTTTACATTAATTTACTGAATCACCTCATTGTGAGAATGGACCAGATCCTGAATTTTTAAAAGACAAAAGGGTTATTACAATTACCAACCGGTAAAAGATCTGTAAAAGGCTTTACACGGAACCTCCCTCGTAAGTGGAAGCGTTGAAACTAAACATTTTGAAAACATCAAAGAAAAAAAAAATTAAGGTGTTCACCCTGTATATGTTGGGTTGAAAATATGCCTATTTTCGTAACGGGTCAAAACCTGAGCTATGTGCTAAATATTACTTTTAAGTAATAGTCCTCAAGTTAGAGTTTTTTTACGGAGCCCACCCTGTATACATTTGACCGAAAGTTTATTCGATTACGAGCCAGGTCGACATATAATCGCTCTGTAAAATATCGTTTTCCATCTTCCTGCAACAAATGGTTTTTAAACTATATCGCCAACAGCCGGAGAGAGACAGACAAACGGACAGACAGACGGACATGTTCCATCAATAATATGCGTTTATTAGACTTAATTTTCTGGCGCAAAGGAAGTCTTTTTTGCCCTTGGGCGATAAATTTCTTTTCCGCCCGCTAAATGATGTCAGCGGACGTAATTTTTTTTCACAACCATACAGTGTCCACCAAAAGGTCGGCATAATATGGGAAAAATTTTTATTTTTGATTTTTCAAAAAAACTTTTTCGTCAATAATTTGTGCTTGTCTAAAAACCTATTTAGCCCCTATCATATGTACCGAGTGATTTTTACTTCTTTAGAAAATTGAGTTGATATTTTTCGGAAACTAAGAAAGATTTCAATGAGATTTTTTTAAAGTGTGTTATTTTTAGAAAACTGAACAATCTCAAGGCCAGAAAACTCTTATTTTTTTTTAACTTTGGCAAAAGATTAATTTTTCAATTTTTTAAATATTTTTCAAAATTTCACATATCAAGACTTAATATTAAAATTAAAATTTTTATATGCGAAGACTTAAAAGATTTATATTTGGAAAAAATAATATAGAATGTCAATTACTTCTTTAGATTTTTTATTATTTACCGAAAAGTAGTATGTTGCATAATTTTTACGTTTTCTATGCAAGGCGCTTTTTAGGAGACATATTTTTCAATTCTAATTAATATCGATTTAAATGGCCTCAAGAAACTCTAATCCATCCCTCTAAATGAATTACTGTTACAAAAATCCTGTAAATGTTCTTTTACAGTTGTCTAAATGAGGAAATTGTTTAGAACATGTAATTGGATAAAGAAAAATCTCCTTAACTTGGGCCGAACCCTCGGTCTGTAACACATGTCAACCTCAGGGAAAAAACATATTCATATCTCCCTTAATGCATAAATATCTATTATTCACTAGCTACATGATATTGTACATTTTCGTCATAGAAACAAAATATGAAAAGCTACTCATAACTCCCAAGGGACTTGTCAAATTATTTCTCCCTCAAACTCATCGTAACCATGTAACTACAAATAACGTCTTAGCAACCATACAATGAGGCAATCCTTGATGTCACTTACATATTCTAATATGAATAGCTATTTATGCAACAAGTGCTAAAAGTTGACGTTTATGCACGAGACATAAAAATTATGAAACGAAGCCGAAGGCTGAGTTTCATAACATGTCTCGTGCATAAACGACTTTTAGCACGAGTTGCATACAATATTTTATCTACGACCTTAATTTTACTGTTATTAATCCATAAATATCGATTTAACAAAGGTTTGCATCTACGACACTTCTAATTTATGTCATAATAAACAGTAGGCCATGCCGCGCGGGCGAATGTTTGCGAATGACAGTAGTCAAGGTCAGTTACAAAATGTAATTATTAATACTCCACATCTGACTGTATTCATTACATAACGCTTTAATTATTTCAAAAACACTTTACCTGTAACGCAAGAAGCAACTAGAATAACTTTACAACTTCACTTACAGTTCGAAATTGTAGTTTTATAACCTCACTTCACTTTTAGCACATGTGCCAAAAGTAAACAGCTGATTTATTTAACCACGGTAAACTATAAAACGTCACTTTTAGTGAAACAAGCTAGCGCTAAAAGGCCTACTTTTAGTGGTGGTCGTAGATAATAGATATTTATGCAACAAGTGCTAAAAGTCGACGTTTATGCACGAGACATGGAAATTATGAAACGAAGCCGAAGACTGAGTTTCATAACATGTCTCGTGCATAAACGACTTTTAGCACGCGTTGCATACAATCTTTTATCTACGACCTTAATTTTACTGTTATTAATCCATAAATATCGATTTAACGAAGGTTTGCATCTACGACACTTCTAATTTATGTCATAATAAACAGTAGGCCATGCCGCGAGGGCGAATGACAGTAATCAAGGTCAGTTACGAAATGTAATTATTAATACTCCACATCTGACTGTATTCATTACATAACGCTTTAATTATTTGAAAAACACTTTACCTCTAACGCAAGAAACAATTAGAATAACTTTACAACTTCACTTTCAGTTCGAAATTGTGGTTTTATGACTTCACTTCACTTTTAGCACATGGGCTAAAGGTAAACAGCCGATTTCCTTAACCACGGTAAACTATAAAACGTCACTTTTAGTAAAACAAGCTAGCGCTAAAAGGCCTACTTTTGGTGGTAGTCGTAGATAAATGTCATTACGACATTTTAAAATTTCATACTATTCTTACTCATATGCTAGTAAATAAAATATTGTATGCGCCACGGGAGATATTCATGTTCTTTACCTTCGGTTGACTTGTCATGTCAACCTCAGGGAAAAAACATTCATATCTCCCTTAATGCATAAATATCTATTAATAAAACAAATGTCGTTGGACTATACGATGTATTAATTGCAGTTGATTGGTCTGCACTGAATGATTTTGCCAATGTGGATGATGCAATATGATGCATGTAATCTTTTATAACGGGTGTTCATAAACAGTCGTCATCCCAGTTGCTTTGAAAAACAAAATGTTATGTCTTTGATTAATTCGTGCAACACAATGAAACGTCATTGAGTACTGTCATAGTGCATTTTTTCTCAATTTTAATAGACATACGTTTCTGAAGTCAAAACCTACTGGGATGACGACTGTTTATGAACACCCGTTATAAAACATTGTATAATGTACTTCACCAGTAGGTACGTACCTTATTAGAAAAACAAAAATAATAAATAAAAATACTCATCTTGGCTTACACAAAATATTATAATAGTAATTTACGATACAAGAGCGTAAAGCTACTCTTTAGGCACGAGTGGGGTAGAGTTAAAACGCGAGTGAGCGAGGGTTTTAAGCCCCGCGAGTGACTAAAGATGCTTTACGCATGTGTATCGTACATTTTATCTACGATAGAATCTAAAAAATACGGTAAATATAAAAAATATTTTACATGTAAATTAGAATTACTAGCAACCGGTCCTAATGTTGAGTGTTTTAAAAATTTTAAAACACGTTGCTACTAACTACGTGCCTAATGAAATTTTTTAAACACGTTGCTATTAATGACGTAAACTAATGAAAACATGTTATTAAACAGTCGTTTTACAAACTTAAAACTGCCAACTAAAAGGCAATTTTACACACTGTCGTAGATAAAAAATATTAAACTAAAAAGTAAATATTACAAGAAATATAAGAAAAGCAGCTGCTAACATAGCTTAAGGGAGCTTAAACGTATGCGGGTTCATATAAAAAGTCAAATTAGAGTAGCGTACAATAATTAAAATTGAAAATTCTATGAATAACTATTCGAAAAATTGTTGGTCCTTTATTAAATCTAGGAAGAGTATTTCTCCAATACCATGAAAGCTTCATAAATTAGATGTGCATTATAATTATCCCTAAGATATTGTGAATGCTTTTGCCGATCAGTTTAGCAACGTTATCATGATTCTGGTTTATTTATGTTGAACATTGATTCTACATCCATCAATTTTCATGATGTATATGTAAATAGTCAATATATATTTGAAGATGATATTAAACTCACAATTCGCAAACTTAAAAACAAGCAGACATCTAGACTTGGTCAAATTTCCAGTTATTTAATTAGAGATTGTGGACACATTTTCATTGCTCCACTTTTAGTTATTTTTAAGATGCTTAACAAAGAAAACGTTTCCTGGTTAGTGGAAGTTAGACCGAGCCTGCCCTGTTTTTAAGAATAATGGTTCTACTGACTAAGTAACTATAGACCATAGCTGTATGATCAAACTTTTCTAAAGTTTTTGAAATTGTGATTTATAACTACATCTACGCGTCCGTCTAAGGTATCATATCGTATCTCCGTATCAACACGGATTTGTTGAGAAGCGGTCAACAGTTCATTTCTGAGATTCTTGACAACCAAGGACAAGTGGATGTAGTCTATACTGACCTTTCGAAGGCTGGATCGAATAATGGGCTATTACTTATGAAATTGTACATGTAGAATATAATAATTCAAATTTGAACCTAACCTGAGATATCAGTCTTGTGTTTTGCCGGAGCAAGTCGATAGAATTATTGCAATTTGATAAAATATAGAACGGGGCAATTAACCATTTTATTGGAGAATAATAAATGCGTTTCATTTTAGTTAGCCAAAGATACTGACAGGCAAGTTTTGCATTTTTAAAATTTAATATAAGTTCCCTAAGTATTGGGGTGTTTGCCTAATAGTACATTGACTTGGCGGTTGTCTAACAGATGCCACCGTATCGGAATGCAAGGTAACGAGAAACCTAGAGCCATAATAGTAAAATTTATAAGTTACTCGAGACGTGCTGCGGTATTTACCTCAAAGAAAAAATTAAAAAGGTCGGGAGTACATATCAGAGAAGATCTGACAAAAAACCTCCTAAAATTATTAAACAGTGCAAGCGACTCTTCGGTTTTAAAAATACTTGGACACACGATGGTATTATTTTTGTCAACAAAAATAATCAAAAACTGCGGCTGAAATCTATGGGGGACCTTGATAAAATTTGTTAGATAGCTATTTAGTGGAGCAACAAATGTCTAACTAGTTTCTCAATTAGTACATTTGAATTTATTATATCATTCTTAGTTAGTTTCCTATTTTTATTTATAATTAAAACAAAACAAAAAATTGTGAAATTAAATGTGGTACAAGAAATGGTGACACTTGTGCCAATTGATCGTGATTATCACCCGGCCTTACATATTAGTCATAAAATTTTTCATTCAAAAATCGACAATTCCAATATTAATAGTCTTCAGAATAATTACAATTTTAAGAGAGCAAATTTCTTATTAATCTACACTCTATTGAATAATATTGATTGGAATGATTTAAACAATTATGATAATCCTACTACTGCCGTTGATATCTTTCATAAAAAATTATATGCAATAATGGACCAATGCGTCTCGAAAATTACTAAGACTAAATCTACAAATTATCCCTGCTGGTTTAGCAAAAGCATCATTACTGACTTAAAGCAAAAAAAATATCACCATAAAAATAAAAATAAATCTGCTTTTCACTTACAGGAATTTAAGAGGTTGAGAGCAGTGTGCAAAAGAAATATAAAGGTTGCTTATAAAAAGTACATTACATCTGTTGAAAATGAAATAGTAAGTAATGTTAATGGATTTTGGAATTTTGTTAAAGATAAAAAACAAATGAAAGGCTCACAGCAAAATTATCGCTATCAAGGTGTTGAGATAGTAGATAGGGGAAGTTGTAAATCAATTCGCTATTTATTTTAGTTCTGTTTACAAATCATCATCCAATTATGATATGCCTAATCTTATATTACAAGCTAATCAAAATTTTGACAGCATACTAAATGTTAAATCGTTTACATTGGAAGATATTGATAAAACCTTAAAGTCATTAAAGCCAAAAAAATCAAGTGGTCCCGATCAAATACCTCCTTACATCTACAAAGCGTGCCACGAATTGTTTAGATACACTCTCTACATACTTTTTAATTTGGTACTAAAAACTAGTATCTTTCCTGAACAATGGAAATTAAAGCAAGTGAACTCTCTCTGTATATAAATCTGGCAACAAATCTGATGTAGAAAATTATAGACCGATATCTTTATTTCTGTTCTACCTAAAATTTTTGAAAGTCTATTGTATCATCTCATGTCAAACTGTTAGTGCAGAACAACATGGATTTCTGAAAGGGCGTTCAGTTGAAAGTAACTTGATATCTTTTGTAAATTATAAAGTGAAGCAATGGATGAGGGAGCACACGTTGATACAATATATACTGATTTCGCCAAGGCTTTCGATAAAGTAAAACATGATTTATTAATAAGAAAACTTTACTCTATTGGTTGTAGCGTACAGCTAACCACTCTATTGAAAAACTATTTAAAGGATAGGTTTCAGTGCGTTAAAATTAACGGAGGGCTGTCGCATAGGTACTCTACTCCCTCGGGTGTACCACAGGGTAGCAACCTGGGACCATTACTATTTCTGATCTTTATTAATGATTTGTCTAGCGTAATACAATACTCTAAAACTCTACAATTCGCAGACGATCTAAAAATTTTAAAAAAATTGACACGCTAGATGATTGTAAATTATTGCAACCAGATATCTGTGCAATTTCAAGATGAAGTATGGAAAACGAATTGTTGTTTAATATTAATAAATGTAAACTTATGTCATTTACTTTAAAGAACAATAAAATAACTGTCGATTACACAATTAACAACTCGATCTTAGAACCTGTTGAAAACATTAGAGACTTCGGCCCGATTTTCACCTCAACTTTGAGTTGGGATGAACATATTAAAATTCTTGTAAATATGTCATTGAAAAATCTTGGGTTCTTAATACGCACGACCTATAAATTTACAAGCAGAAAACCAATACAAGTACTGTATAATGCTATAATACGTTCAAAATTAGAATTCGTCTCTAATGTCTGGAGTCCGGCTGCAGTAGTACACAAACAAAAAGTTGAAACAGTACAAAATAAATATATTAAGTATTTATGTTTTAAGAAATATAATCGTTATCCACTCTACCATGAATATCAAAATATGCGGGGTCAGTTCCGAATTTTTAGATTAAGCGATAGAAGGGAAATGGCGTCGATATTTTCATACATAAGTTATTGAACAACAGAATGGACTGTCCCACATTGCTGCCCCTGATTAGGCTTTATATTCCTGCATTAAGGTGTAGACCTCGCCCATTCCTTTATTTGCCATATTGTAGAACCGAATTAAGAAAAAAATCTCGTATAATTTTATTAATATGTCTTATATAACTAACAAAATTATAATACCGTCGGATATCAATATTTTTGAAATGCCATTCAAAACTTTTAAAAACAAATACTGAAGTTGTATGATGCAGAAAATAACATTGGTGAGTCAGATTGATTCCGTTCTGATTGACGGTATCTATTCCATTTTATTATTTATATATATATATGCGCGTGGAATAAGGTAAATTGTTAAACACAAACAATGTAATTGGGCCTATGTCCGTTTTGTTTGTTAAATCTTAAATAAACATTACATAACAATACATCTATAATATTATTAGTGCAGGGCGAAGTTCAGTTGAGCAACATATGTAGTTGTATGGTTTAGTATTTCTTTGGTTGGGTTGCTAGAATCTTATCTAATAGATATAGATAGCTCTTCTGTATCGTTTACTGCTCGATCTGGTGTATCGCAGAGATCGAATCTTGGACGCTTGCTCTTTTTACTGTTTATTAACGATTTTGAGTTTTTACAATGCGAAACGTTAATGTTTTTTTGCGAATTATGTGAAGATATTCACATCCGTCAACACTTCGGGTGATTGTATCAATTTTCAGAGTAATTTAAATCTTCTTCTTGAATGGTGTACTAATAATAAACTAAATTGAAATGTAAAGTTGAAACCTTTCCCGGGAAAAGCCTGCCTGTTTTTGATTACATCATTGATGATACCAAGTTGGATAGATGTTATGAAATAAAATATTTTGGTGTCATTTTTCACATATTATGCATATAATGCAAAATGCAAAACAATTTTCGAATATAAGTACCGTTATCATTATAACGGGTGATCAAAACGTCTGTGTTTATACTTAAATGTCAAACCTGACATTTGATTTTTAGGCGACTCATAGTTCAATTCATAAATTAGGAAGTATTCCATAGCCACCCAGGACTGAAAGACTTTTTGATCCTCCGATATTTTTCAATTAAACGATCGATTCTTCAATATTGTGCCTTAATATGGTCGGCCTATTAAAATTGATGTAATACTTATTGAGTGTGTACAACGCACGTTTTTAAAATTCCTTTGGTTTAAAGTTTATGGTTCTTAGCCAACCGGAGGTTTTCCAAATGAACTATTGTTGGGCGCCTTCCATATGTATTCTCTTGATACTAGACACTAGACCATCAGTAATTGCTTTAACGTTTTTATACAAATTATTGGGTCACCAAACTGATTGTCCTTTAATTTTGGCTACGATTAATTTCCATACACCTAGAAGTAATAGTAGGTTACAGTAGATTTTTTATTTACAAACAGTCAGAACTAATTTATTGTTAAAGCCGCCTATAGTAGTTCATTATATAATAAAATTTGTGGAAATTATGATATTTTTGAATGCACACTAAAGTTGTTGCTAGAAACTTACTATGCATATTGTTGATCTGTTATATAATTTATTTATTTCTAAACTCATTATCTATACCATGTGGTTGTATTTTGATGATATTCATAATTTGTTAATCTAGACGAGAAGGTAGGTCATGTTATAATTATGCATACTTATTAGGTATTAGGCATTAAATAGTTCACATGGTATTGATTCAATGTTGATATAAAGTAGTGATGGTGGCGTTTTTTTGCATCATGCACTATGATTTGATATTGTTTCCTAAATTTAAATTTGTTATTTTATTGTAGTTGGTCCTTTAATTGGCCTTGTTGTTGGACAATAAACATATTATTATTATTACTACTATTATTAATAATATAGTTTTAGAGTTATAATTTTAATTCGGCTAACAATGTGGCTAAAATAGGCAATTTTGTATAAACAGTATGTAACACGGCGTTTTACCTAGCCCTACACTCTACGGTAATATTACCTTATATTGCCCTGGGTCGCTAGCTTATTCAGTAGGTGAGGTACGAGACCCTATTAGTATCGGCAGTGCGGCTAAGGGTAAGCTAATGTTGTTTGAGATCAACTCGTTGTCACCTGGAATCTTGTACTTACACATGCAAATACTGCCAGTAAGAAAAACCCAACAGTTTACATGAATACGTATAATCTGTTAGAAAAAACAGACACAAGAAAATACGTACAAACAAATACATAAAACGGTTGCCCACTGCACATGGGGAAATACCTTGACTGGATCCTTAAAGTTCAGTTATCCATGCAAAGCCAAAGTCCACGAGCGAGAGGTATAATGTAATTCCGCACACAAATAAACCTAACGCGAAGTTGTCGATTCTTTAAAATGCGCCGATGCTTGGAATCCCCGTTATGTGGGCCGCAAAAGCATTGCTCACGGTTGCGCAATTATTCATTAAAACAATTGCTAACAATGTTGTTTTAATCCTTCCACCAAAGAGCCGGAAACAGCGCTGAGTGCTTCCTTGAGGTCAAAATCGCAGCTTCGAGCGATGTCGAATCGGAACACCATGGAACACTTCCAAGGTGATGTTCTACTCTGATAAACGGCACCTCGGCTGGAGATGCACGGTGTCTGCTGCTTAGACACGCAAACCTTTAAAAACACTTTTAAAAGGCCGATCCGCACCCTTTACTAACTTGGGGGCGTTGTTGCGATTTGGCTATTCTTTGTTTTCGGGATTATAATTCTAGATCCGCAAATTTCCGCACGTTTGCACTAGTGAGTCCGCATCTGGAACCTTATAGTACGCTGCCGCCTACACAGAGTTTCTACTTATACTACGCTGCTACTTGAATAAGACATAATAACACATACTGTTAAACTTTATTACTAATTGTGTATATTATAAAAAGGTATGAAATATGTAAACACAGGTGGCACGAATCGGCCCGTTTCAAGTAAGAGAAATCACCAGCGACGGATTAAAGAAAAATGCCCCTGAAAGCATGGCAATTTTTCTCGCCTTATTTTTTTAATACTTGTCTGCAATATTTGTAATTTATATATTTTAATAGTTACTTTTTTATTGAAGAACGAAACAAATCTAATAGTTATTTATGTATCAAGGGCGCAAAACAGGTGTTTTTGACCCATGGCGTAAAAATTATAGCACCACATGGGCCAAGGAAGCTGGTTACGTCTGAGGTGCATATAGTACTGCATGTACGATCGAAATGTTAATTAAAAAGGGTGATCCAGATTATATAAATCTCAGGACAATTCTATTTTATAGTTATTTTAAGCCGAATTATACCTTTGTAACTATGGTTTTCTTTAAGATGTGTTTACAAATAGTAACTAAAATTACGCCAGTGGGCGAAAAAGAATGTTACCGCCCGCTGGCGGAAAAAACTTGCTTTACGCTTGAAAGTGAGGTTTAAAAACGCATATTAGTAATCGAACGAAAATCAAATATACATAAAAAATAACTTAGGTTGGTTATTTTCAAATCAAAACATAAAAACAAAAAGATATTAGGAACAAATTTAACATTTGCTACCCCTAAACGTTTTGAGCTAGAGACGATCGCTTCTTGTACTTCATTACTAATATGGCCCTGCAATCACCCCAATACAGTGACCTCTCGTAACGGACACTTTTTAATAGCGGACACATCTACACAACGGAGTTTTTAGTGTACAGAACTGTAAGGAATATAATATATGATAAAAAATCCTCCGAATAACGGACATATCTCTACAACGGACAGTTTCAGATTCCCCATGAGCCATGGGTGTCCGTTGTGGAGAGGTTTCACTGTATTTCACATTTACTTAGGATTCGTCCTGTATTTCAGGGCCGTGTTAGTAATGAAGCAGAAGAAGCGACCGCTTCTAACGCAAAATTTTTAGAGTCAGCAAATTTTGGGTAAAAACGACAATCCATAAGTATCATTACCCCCGACCGGAACTGCTTTATATATGTATCTCGTATCACAGATATAAACAGCAAATAATAGAGCTGTGGAAAATAAAGTTATTAACAATTATCAAAAGCAGAAATATTTCAAACTTTAGTGACAGTGACAATTTTATTTTTGTATGAAAATCACAAAATAAAAAGTTTGTAATGCTGATTACCACCGCCTTGCATTACCACCGATGTGGATTTATATCTGACTGAATATACCACCAACTTGGTTTACTTCTTCTTCTTCATCTTAGCCATTATTCATCCATCTTTGGACATAGGCCTTTTCTAATTCTAGCCATCGGTCTCTATCTTTAGCCAGTCGTTTCCAACATAACCCTGCCTTTTTTTTTAGATCGTCACTCCATCTCATTTGGAGATCATCATGTTCCGTCTGTTGTCTTTTTGTCTAATTGTGTGACCTGCAAAGCCCCAATTAAGTTTGGCCACTTTTGCTGTTACATCTTCCACCTTTGTTCGATCCAGGTATCTACAATTTTATTCCCACCATCACCCTTTCCATGGCTCTTTCTATTTTTGCCAGTTTTTTTCTATATTTGCTTTTGTGAATGTCCAGGTTTGACATCAGTATCTTAGGATTGATAGGATACACTGGTTGAAAATACGACTTCTTAGGTATTGTGGTATCTTGTGGTTCTTGAGGACCCATCACAATTTTCCGAAACCTGCCCATGCCAGCTTAGTTCTTCTAATGCTTTCCGCCGTCTGGTTTTCACTGTTTAGTTTGATGACTTGTCCCACGTATTCTTTTACCATTTCTAGAACGCAGCCGTCTACGTCTTATTCATGAGTCCTCAAACGTGTCAGCAATCAAGACGATATCGTTGGCAAATCTTAGGTGATTTCGTTTCTTGCCATTTATGTTAATGCCGTATTCCGACCAGTTCAGTGTTTTAAAAATATCTTCCATTGCCAACGTAAACAGTCTTACTCCTCTCTTAATTGGGATGGAATTTGTGCTTTCCTCTGCTCTGATGTTGTGTATCAAATTTTTATATCTCGAATCGATTCGACAGCTTTGCATTGCCCTTTCTACGGCCCACATCTCGACACTGTCAAATACCTTTTCATAATCCACAAAAGCAAGAAACAAGGAGAGATGGTATTAATTTGTTTTTTCTATTAGTGTCTTTATAGTTAAGAGGTGATCGGATGTACTGTACCCTTTGCGGAACCCGGCTGATTCGACTGGTTGATAGCTGTCCATTTTTGGTGTTAATCTGTTATTAATAATTGTCATAAAGAGCTTATATAGCTGTGACAGCAGGGGAATCGGTCGATAGTTCTTTATGTTGCTCCTGTCTCCCTTTTGAAATAATAATATGACCAGGTTGTTATTCCATCCTTTCGGAGTTTTCCCTTTGAGCAGACAATCGTTATATAAGTTTTTTAATATTGGCAATATAATGGCTTTACCTTCTTTTAACAACTCCGCTATTACCCCATCTGGACCTGGATCTTTATTATTCTTAGGTCTTTTAGAGCCTGCGCGACTTCAAATTCTTTAATGTCTGGTATTTCTTCTGATCCTATGTTTTCTAGCGTTTGTTGTAAATTTGCTTTTGTATGTTCATTTGGACTTAGGTATATGGGTCTTTGTAGAAGTTTTTTATTACTTGAGTAATTTTATTTTTGTTTTTTCTTCTATTCCGTTTTGATTTTTCATAGATATTATTTTGTGGTTGCTGAGCGTTGGTCTTAGGCATTTCATGTTTTTATTTTTCTATAACTTTTTCCTCTAGCTCCAATAGTTTTTTATCCTTCGCCATCGATTTTATGTTGTATGTTATTATCTGGAGTTTGGTGTTGATGTGAGTATTTTTACAATTTCTACTTGTCAATCTTTTGCCTCCTCCAGAATCCATGAGGCTGACCCGATAGCTAGTGTCGGATTGTGGATTTTTTGTCCTACCCGCCTGAAGCATTTTTTTCGTGTTTGTAAGGTTCACATATTTGGTTTTGATGAGAAGGTTGTGCCATTTGAGTTACCACGCCTGCCATGCGTCTTGGTAACCGGATAGGAGTGTGGATAAGGTTAAATGTAATTTAGGTAGGATTTAAGGGATTATGGCATGTTTCTCCTCTAGGCGATGTAGTATGAGGAGAAACAAGGCTCGCGTGGGCAGGGTCGCTTCCCTGAAGTAGACCTATTTCTGTCAGAATCACAGAAAAGTGTCTGCCCGCTACCGCGTTGGTAGCGGATAGACTTGGTTTACTACCGACCTTTAAAAAATGTAAAAAATATATGAAATGCCACCGAACTAAAATACCACCGATGTTGATTTACATCCAACTGAAAAACTACCACCGCCTGGATTTACCACTGACTGGAAACACCTCCCCTCTCGGGGACCATCACCTTGTCGCTGGTGAGAGGGCTTACTAAGCTTTCATACTCAGGGAACAATGTCGGCGGTAGCGTACGTAAAAGAACTTTTTGAAGATGAAAGAACAGAAAACAATAACTTGAAGAATGCACAAAGAGATGAAGAGCCAGCCATAACAAAAGAAGAAGTCTTATATGCAATTAAAAAAATACAGCGGGGCCAGATGAACTACCTGCCGAAACTCTCAAACTCATAGAAGATCACATCCATATATTAGTAGACTTATACAACGAAATACATTCGACCGGAATAATACCTAACGAATGGTTGCTAGCAACTTTTGTGACACTCCCCAAGAAAGTAAATGCCAGAAAATGCGTTGATTACCGTACAATTAGCTTAATGAGCCACATACTGAAAGCCTTTCTAAAGATCATACATAATAGAATATATAGGAAACTTGAACAATATATAAGTAAGAACCAATTCGGATTCAGGAACGGATTAGGCACTAGAAAGGCACTCCTTGCTTTTAATGTGATATCGCAGAGATGCTTAGATATAAACCAAGAAGTTTACACGTGCTTTATAGATACCTCGTGGTACGGCTATCACGGAAAAAAGTTGGTCCCGGCGGTCATACAACATCATGACAGTCGTTAGTGGGGTTGGAAGTCCTCATAACTGCACAGCGACGCCTGTAATTGGCCTAACGGCTGTTGGCTGAGTGCGAATTAAATAAAATAAAATAAAAATAAAATAATAAAGCCTTCGATAAAGTTAGACATGACCATTTAATGAGACTACTAAAAGAAAAGAATTGGGATCACAGAGATATAAAGATAATCTCAAGGTTATACTATAATCAAAAAGCCACTATACGAATAGATCAAAGTACATCTAAAGAAATAGAAATAGAAAGGGGCGTAAGACAAGGTTGCGTCCTATCGTCGACCCTAATCAACATATATTTAGAAGACATAATCAGCAAATCACTAGACACATTAGATCGGAATATTGGCATTAAAATAAATGGCACACTAATAAATAATCTAAGATACGCTGATGCCACGGTTCTTATTGGTGGAAACTCTCGAAGACCTACAAACCTTACTAAATAAAGTAGTAGAAATCAGCGAGGAATAGTCCATATTCTTCAATGAATATAGACAAAACAAAGTTCATGTTAATAACAAAATTAGTGCAAAACAACGAAAACTTATATACCCACGATCAGGTAGTGGAAATAGTACGAAAATACAATTATCTAGAAATATGCGTAAACGAGAACAACCATAGCTCTGTCGAAATAAGAATAAGAATAGAAAAGGCTAAAAGTACATTCATGAAAATGAAAAAAAAAACGCTACGTGGCCGAGAGTTAAGTCTAGAGATGAAAATCAGAATAATGAAATGCTATAAACTAACAGTACTCTATTATGGAATGGAAACATGGACAATGAATAAAATAGACAGTAAGAGGATTGAGAGTTTCGAACTATGGATGTACCGACGGATCATGAAAATATCATGGATGGACAGAATAACAAACGTCACGGTCCTAGCAGGGATGAAGAAAAAAAAATCTGATGTGATACACGCACACAACTTCCTTTTACAGTGATCTTATAATTAGCCAAAAATTTGAATTTGAATTTTTAAGCATTTGTCAAAAATTCTCAAAAATTACAAATTCTACAAAAACGGTACAAAATAGAAAATTTTCTCTAGAATTTTAAGTTGAATTAAAAAATATAATAAAATGCCGGGTGTTTTATTTAAAATAGGAATTAATTAAAAAAAAATAAAAAAAAACAAAGCAAACCCATTTTAGAAGTATTCAACTGGACAATCACCTATCTTACATCAATATACATTAAAAATGTAATAAAAGTGTGAAGTTTGAAAAAAATCGTTAGAGCCGTTTTTTAAAAAATTGAAAAAAAACTGAAAAATCACAAGAATAAACACCTACTTCCGGTTATGCGATTTTCTTCAAAAGCTTGCTGTCGCATCTACATAGTACACAAAACTTATATATGAAGTTTCAACCCCATACCTTTGTTCGTTTTTGAGATTATCTGTTCACAGACAGGCACACAGACACACACACAGACATACAGACATACCAATGAAAAAATATGTTTTTTGGGTTCAGGGGACTCTAAAACGTGAAGATCTGTTAAAAACTCAATTTCGAATTTTTGGGGTGAATCCAATACTTCCTTTATTGTAAAAGGAAGTAAAAAGAGGCTATACTAACTATTAAAAATCTGGTGTGATACACCACCTTTTACAGTGATCTTATACTTAGCCAAAAATTTGGGTTTTAATTTTTAAGCATTTGTCAAAATTTTTCAAAAATTACAAATTCTACAGAAACCGTACAAAATAGAGCGTTAGTTCAAGAGACAAATTTTCTTTAAAATTTCAAGCTGATTTCAAAAATGTAACAATACCGGTTGTTCTATTTAAAATAGGAGTTAATATAAAAAAGAAACAAAAGAAACCCATTTTAGAGGTATTCAACTGGAAAATCACCTATCTTACATCAATACACATTAAAAATGTAAAGTTTGAGAAAATCGTTAGAGCCGTTTTTGAAAAAAGCGAAAAAAAACCTGAAAAATCACAAGAGTAAACACCATACTTCCGGTTATGCGATTGTCTTCAAAAGCTTGCTATTACATCTAGATAGTACACAAAACTTGTATATGAAGTTTCTACGCCATACCTCTTTTCGTTTTTTAAGATATTCTGTTAACAGACACACAGACAGACAGAGAAACCAATGAGCAAAAACATGGTTTTTGGGTTCAGGGGACTCTAAAACGTGAAGATCTGTTGAAAACTTAATTTCGAATTTTTGGGGGAATCCAAGAGGAAGATGCAGTATCTGGGACACATCATGAAAAAAAATATCACATACTACGGCTCATTATAGAGCGAAAGATTATGGGGAAAAGAATACATTCCGTGGTTAAAGAATCTCAGAGATTGGTATAACTGCTCCAACAACCAACTTTTCAGATCAGCGGCCTCAAAGATTCAAATTGTCTTGATGATCACCAACCTTCGGAATGAAGATGGTACTTGAAGAAGAAGAAGGAAACACCTACTACATCCACTAGCAGTTGTTTCACAACATCATAGGTACACGACCATGAATTTGAATTCCTTTCGAGATTAGCAATTTGGCAGCAATCAGTATATTTACGAAGTTATTTTTTAGTTATCTAATTGTTATGTATTTTAAATGTGTTCTTAACATCTTTTAGTTTTTTTATATTTTCGTTTGAAAATAGCTACCCAAGGATTGCTTTGTGAAAATAATCATATGTCTTATGTCTGCATTAATGTTTTTCTTTTTTAATAAAAAGTTTGCTTTATTTCATTACGTAAGGGACACAAAATTTGTGTACTTGGGCGGCAAAAAATTGTCCTGCTTCTAGGGGCAACTTCCCTTAATCCGGCGCCACTGTATCTTGCATCTAAATAGCGTATAAGCACTCAGAGGAAGCAGTTGAAACGATTCACAAGCATTTAGAAAAATGTTTAATATTGGGTATCGGTAGTTTTTTGTCCAAAATGACGTAAGAGTAGATTATTCCATAGGTTAATAGCGTTCTTGAACGCGAATTGCCATTTAAAATTAAAACGAACATCGAGAAGTTAAAAATAGCCCAGAACTCGAAGCAGGTGAAATGGGCTATTGAGATTTCAGGTTAACGCCTACCACGTCACTAATTATCTCATTCCTACAACGGTGCATTTGGTTAGCAAAAAATTGTTTACAATTCGCGTGCGAACTATAATAACATGCTCGCATGCTTCACACAGAGCATGCGTTGCTGAGGTTAGCGTTCAGGAACGACGACACAACTGCCGAGTACGAACTCAGTGCTGTTGTGCTCACTGCTCAGCTGATATTGACGGCTACCGTCGCGAATAAAACAAACGCCGACTGTTTGCTGTTTCGCAGTGTCACTAGAATCGGGGTGTTCGGAGAGCTTGTGGGTCGATTTCCCCGTAATTCTTTGTGAGTGTCTGTCTGTCTTGAAGCTGCTACATACGGTATCTCAGAACAATGACTTCTGTTGCTCAAGTGGTAAGTTGCTCCTGCATCATTTAAAACTCAGGGAATAATTGATTCGACCGTTTGTCTAATTACAAGGGTAATAAAGGCCCTAATGGACAGCGTTGCGCATGCTGAGTTTGCTTTTGTCAGTTTGCCAAAGAAAAATTCTGGCAGTTTATTTCCACTTAAGTTCGATTTCCGGTTGTCTTGCAGGGCTGCTAGCTCGGCTACCAATCTGTAAAAGTGGAAAAGCAATTATCGGGAGATGTTTAAATATTAACCTGTATTTACCGGCTGAGTTATAAATAGAAGTCTACCTTATAAATTCATTACTCTCCCAAGTATTCGACATTATCTACTACTGTACGTGTTTTGCTGTTGCTTGCCCTTAAGTTTAGACAGAATTCTACGATGTTGAAAATGATCATTTGTGCATACTAGCTAAGTATTTAATTCATATCCTGCTCGAAGGACCAGGATGCTGATAAGGAAAACTGGAGGCAACTGTTTTACTTGAAAATAAAAAATTGATGGTGTTTAAAACGTGCTGATTTCAAAAATGGGTTCAACATTGGTCTACCACATCCAGTTCTTACACAGTTGCAGTTTACATTTCTAGAAATACAAGTGCAGTACACCTTCCGAACGACTTGACATTAAACATTCACGAAAAATAAATAAACCCAGTTAGTAGTAAAAATAGTGAAAATG
This sequence comes from Agriotes lineatus, assembly GCA_940337035.1. Taxonomy (NCBI): domain Eukaryota; kingdom Metazoa; phylum Arthropoda; class Insecta; order Coleoptera; family Elateridae; genus Agriotes; species Agriotes lineatus. The sequence continues at coordinate 75,488,587 of OW679197.1, read as the reverse complement.
ATTTATTAAATCACGCAATTGTGTAATTGAATTATACGGTGTGCATATGCTGTTTAGACTTTCACTTTTTCTGCACTTCCTTCCTTGTTACAGGCTTCAGCATGAATAAATAGTTGGCCGTAATTGTCATATTACTACATTATCCTTGATAATTTTACACATTTTTTTCAATATTTTGGTGTAATCTCTCTCTTCTTCTGATTTTCCGATGTCTACCAATTTTTTAAAGCATTTGGTTGTGCGTGTGAAGAAAGTGACTTTTCGCACTCCTTTGTAGAGCAGCATCTTTAAGTTATCTAACAAGATGCAAACAAATATTGTGTAAGGTTAATGTCATTGCCAACAAAGTGTCAAACCACAGACGTGAAGCTTGCTGATGGTTTGTTCAATTACATAATTTTTTCAAGCTTTATATCTCCCATCGGTTAGCGAATCACTTTATTCCAAGAAATTTTAGAAAATGTTGTTTTAATGACGAACTGCTTCAGTCAGTAATCATAAATTTATATGCAAATGTAGCAGATCCACTTTTTACTAGGTTTATTTTTAATTTTTTTAGTCTCAAAGTCGTCACAATTTTTAACCACGTGTTATTTACCTTTTGCACAATAATTGTCCTACATACATAAAGATGTTACATGTAAAATTGCTAACAAAACCGATACTACATAAATAGTCAGGTTAATTTAAAAATATTTAAAAATAAATAAACTAGTTTTTAGTAAAAATAGTAAAGAGGTACCTAACATTAATAAACATTCTACTTTAAACTACTATTTACAAACAATAACAATTAGTATATGTACACTAAATAACTTGCATGTATTATGTGCTGCATATAATGCACTTTTAAAAATTTTTGAATTCGTACTATCAAATTGGCAAAAATTAAACTAATTTTGTGAATTTACAAAACTAAATGCAATTTGCAGTAGTTGCTTGAATTATTAACGATTAACAAGAATGCATAATTATTTAACACACACGAAGAATATTCTCAAAACAGGAAACAGATGATAAGGCGTTAATTTTTACGGACATTTTTGGCGAATTTGATAGTACCAATTCAAAAAATTTCAAAATTAAAAAATGCATTTATATGCAGCACACAATACATGTAAGTTATTGATTATATATATACTACTTGTTATTGTTTGTAAATAGTAGTTATTAAGATTAGATTAAAATATAGTGTTTATTAATGTTACCTATTTTATTATTTTTACTAACAACTAATTTATTTATTTTAAAGTATTTTGTAATTACCCTGATTATTTAAGAATTAGTATATGCAGAATACAATACATACGAGTTATACATGTTGGCACATACTAGTTTTTAGCGTTTGTAAATAGTTAAGTTAGCTTTAAGTAGTACTATATGTATTGATTCATGTTACCTCTTTATTATGTTTACTATCAACTAATTTATTTATTTTTAAGTAGTTTGCATTTAACCTCTCTTTTGAGTCAGTAGAATTAGTCTTGTTAGTAATTTTTTTACGGTATAAACGGGATTTTACGACGACACCGAACCGCACTTACCACAGGTTGTTGTGCATTGAAGGGGCAACGGTAGTAAAGCCCCCAATCAACCGCAAATAACTCGTGGAAGGGTGGGTTTACGTTACTCGTGAAGTACGGTCCTGTCTTAGAACAGTCAAAATTGTGAAGAAATTCCAAGGCGCCACCGTGAAATTCACCTCTTAGCTGGATGGATCTACTCCGTTCACGGCCGAAGTAGCGGGTCTGGTACAAAATACCTACATAGAGGCTTCCTTGTAACTAAAGATCTAATTGATTTAGCTACTGAAGCCCAATTTTTCTTTACAATGTTAACAATTATCCACTCGATAATTAAACACAACTTGCGAATTCAACACGCCCTCGATTCCTTACTGCTAAAATAACTTTTACACAAAAAAACCCAAATATATAGCTTACAAATGAAGTTTGTTAAGCTCTTAAATGACTGGAGTTGCAAAATAGACAATATACAGTGTAAATACAAATACTCAGTGCATAAATCAATTTATAAAATTTGAAACTCGACTACACTACACAACAAAGTATATCAAATAGCGATACATAAATCAATGTATACAATTTAAAAATCGAGTAAACAACACAATAAAAGTATATTAAATAGGGAGGTCCAAGCCCCCCCCCCCTTTAAATAACGATAACGAGAAGAGAGCTCGACTCAAAATAGTTAACCTCGAGTGCACAAATCAGAACAACAAACCTAAAGTCTATACTGTCGAGCTGTCTTCATACAAAGCAAACAAATGTTATTAACTGCCAACAAAAATTATACGTAGGTCATACGTACATATAGGAATTATATGACAGCGCAAGGCGCGCTGCAGATTTAAAAAAAAGCAACAATCTACAGAAATTAGAAATTAACATAACAATTTTAGACGTAACAAAGAAAATGACAGAGCAGCAGTCCATTTCATACTTTCAAATTATCGGAGATCAACAAAGAGTGCTCTTCGCTCTTCACACTTGATATTTTGTAGAAGGATTTCGATGTTGTTATTTTTTAGCTGTACTGAGCGAGCAACTGGAATTGATTGCTGACTCTATTGTGAAGAGTCAATTAACAGACTGTACATGTTACAGGAGTAAAGTAGGGACAAGAAATCAGACGACGTGCGCCACCAAGCAAATTTTAGTTTAGCTTAAATTGTTAATTTTCCATTGATAATTGGTTAAGCTTAAACCAAACGCATGATTTCAAATGAGCTGTAAAGAAGAAAATAAATATCGGTTTTGTAAATCTAATGGTTGTATCTATGACGTCACTAAAATGTGATTGATGGCGCACGTCGTCTGATTTCTTGTCCCTACTTTAGTTCATCGGCTATTTATTTCTGAACATCTTCTGAACAGATGGTAACATAACTGTTGTAGAGTCAGCTACACTACTTACATAACTCAGCAGCTTTAGATGGTGGCTGAAGATCGTTCATTTTTAGTCCCCTCGTCTAAAAGATGAAGGAAGTATACTGTAATCGTGAAAAAATCACCTTCTGAGATTTCTTCAGCTCTTCACGCTTCAGGGTACCTAGATGACGAAAAACATGTTTTTTCAATTTCGTCTGTCTGTATGTATGTAAAAGTAATAATTTGCACATAGTTCAGGCTTTATCTTTGACTAAGATGAGACCCAACAGGTATAGGGTAAATGTTGTAAAAAAGATAAAAATAGGCAACGATAAGCGCATTGGATATAATTCAGCCGTATTGCGCAGATGCCAAGCGTTGAAATCGTTTTCGCAGCCGCTGAAATCGTGCTGAGTTTGAGTTCCACTGCCTGCAATGTATTTTTAATGTGAAAATTGATGTAATTCGCATTACCAAGTTTTTTTTATTGTTTCAGTATTACTAGGAACGTTCAGATATTTTTACCCCTAGTTTCAGTTAATTTTTCAAAATTTTTAGTGTCACAACTTCCACTTGCGAGAGAAGTAAAACCCTTTAGAGATTTTTATTAATTAATTGTGCCTTCAACGTAATTTCTTCTTCTGGCTGATCTAACATCTAATTCTTCAGGGAACTAGAAGCTTCTCACTTTGTAGCTCTGAAACATGGAATATTTGGAGAAACATTGTAATTTTTGTTCTTTGCATTGTAACTTGCAACATTGATCCTATAAAGGTAATGGTCATTCATATGATGTATATGTATAGGCTCCTTGGGTGAATAGGAATAGTAAATGGTATAGCTTTCTTTTAACTTAGAGAAAGACCTACAGAGTCAGCACTAGCTCTACAAACTTTGTGCAGAGCCCAGTTCTTGCCTCGATTGTTAATAAGTCTCATTTTAAATAGCTGGTTTAATTAATACAATATTTAACGCATCTACGGAAATGACATGGCAATAATTTCTGTTTCGAAATTAGGAACTTTAAGAGTTTCACAATTTAACACTCTTAAAAGTGTTTTGCAAGTAATGCTCAAGTAGTTCTATAAACTTACGAAAATTTAAGAGACATTAATAGGTTAGGTATCGCAAATGTCAAAATGCAAATTTCAGAATTGTTTAAAAACATTTTAAGAATTATATAAATTTAGTAATGTATAGCCACCTTAATGTTTAAAATATGAAACTGGAATAGATGTAGAAGTAAAACTTACACAGTTTACTTACATAGTTTTTTGAAAATTTGTCAAAAGTTTGTTCTACAACTGATTTTTTTTAAAATATCGCCTTGTTTCATGGTAGTATTTTCTTTCTTCATCTTCAAACGCGTAGTGAGAATAGTGTTTGCAATCACTTTTCTCTTTTATTTTATGTTTTAGATTTACTATAAGGTTTTAGGAAAAGTCTGTAAAAGACTTTACACGGAACTTCCCTCGTAAGTACGACGCGCATGGATCGCAGTGCTGCCTGTGATTCTGCAGTGCACGGCGATCACTACTCCTCGTTTGAAAGACGAATAAACCATTATAATCACCTTCCGAGATTTCTTCAAATCTTAACGTTTCAGGGTGTTTAGATGACGGAAAACAAGTTTTCTCAAATCCGTCTGCTTGTTTGTCTCCGTCTATTGTCAATGTATCGGCTTCGTAGACTTTTAAGATTTTTCCGATCCAAAATTTTCCTTGTGGTCCGTTTTGTGAAAACCCATTCCATCTCGCGTTAAGTGACAGCCGACAAGGCGTGCGCAGTGTGCGAAAAGCGAAGTAGAACAGAAAACCTTATTTCGAAGAGTGGGCGTCTAAAGCAGTAGCCAAAACGCGAGGCCAAAAAAAATCCTCTTTTCCAAGTTTTACTCTCAAGGCAGTCGATGCAACCGAAATCAGTTCAGTGCAGGGATCCGTCATGCTACTTTTCCGTATTATTTAAATATCCATTTCGCATTTTCATCAACGGTAGGAACCTGACATATCTATAAATTATTATTATTATCTATTCCTGAGTTGAGGGAAAAGGTGACAACATTTCATTTTTTTAAGATGCTCACCCTGTATATATCTTCCGAAGGACGAGGGTTTTTTTTAATCTCCGTTTTAGTAAGAATAAAAAACAATGAATAACCCTCGTATATTCGGTTTAGAGCTAATTAGACATACAGAGTGTTTGTAGATCGCTAGACAGCTCGTAACTTCGTTAATAATACAGATATCGAAAAGAACTTTCTTTTGTTTTAAATGTCAGTATAGGTACAACCTACAAATTGACGTAAACCATATTAAGCCATGACCTCCTATTTTTACGTAGTGATACACAGCTTTGGTTTTTTAAATAGAACACCCTGTATATTTTTAGATATTTGAAATCACCACTAAAAGTGCTTTATGATAGGATTCTTAAATTTAAATTTTGGAACCTATTATTTTTGAAAATATTATTTTAGCCAAAGTAGGCAATGAATTACCCAAAATCACCAACAATCGAACAAGAAATGCAAAACAAACTTCACTGTGCTCTAAAAATTTCTCATGGCCGAATTATAGCACCAAACATACTAAAACGATTGAAAACTTTTTTTTATGGAACAATACGAGTTTCATTAAACAGTTGAAAACTACAATAAAAGGGCTTGCCAACGGTGTACCATATTCGCCATTTCGTTTACAAGTAGCTTTAGAAAATCAAAAATACGTAAAACAATTTAAAAATATATGTTACTGTTAATGAAACTCATATTATTCCATTTAAAAAACATAGTTTTCAATTGTATTAGTACGTTTAGTACGTTTGATGCTATAATTTTTAGAAACAAGTGGAGTTTGTTTTGCATTTCTTGTTCAATTGTTAGTGACTGCATAATTCATGGCCTACTTTGGCTAAACACTTTTTTTTTAATTTTGAAAAATAATAACTTCCTAAATTTTAATTTAAGAATGCTATCATAAAGCACTTTTAGCGCTGATTGCAAATATCTAAAAATATACAGGGTGTTTCATTTTAAAAATCAAAGTTGTGTATCACTGCGCAATAATAGGAGGCATTGGCTTAAATTGGTTTACGTCAATTTGTAGATTGTGTACTGGCATTTAAATTTTTTTTTCGACATCTCTATTATTAACGAAATTATGAGCTGTCTAGCGATCTACAAACATCCTGTATAATCCGCATGCAAAATATCGTCTTCCTCCAACAAATACTTTTTGAGCTGTACCGCCAACAGACAGACGGAATTGAAAACACATGTTTTTCTTCATCAAGGGATCCTGAAACGTGAAGCTTCTAGCGGACGAAAAATATGTATACGCTGACGTCATTTCAGTTATTATCTAAAAAAGATATTATGAAAACTATACCTCGATACTAAGGTACAACTCAACTAAAATAATTGTAAGCATTGTTCTGTTTTCATTTCAGGTTTTATATAACCTAGATCTACTTTTTTAAGATTTCGATCGTACATATAGTTTTGTATGCACCTCAGGCGTAGCAGCTCGTGCTATAACATTCGCGCCGCGGGCCAAGAACACCTGTTTTACGCCCTTGATACATAAATAACTATTTCGTCATTTAGGGACCCTGAAACGTGAAGATCTGAAGATATATATTTTTTCACGATTACCTTCGTAGTTTAGACGAAATAAGTAAAAAAAACTTCTATTGATTGTGTTTGTAGCGGTTTGTAGTCTTTATGCAGACATGTACTCACCCACCCATGAATTTATACAATCAATAATTAGGTACCAATGCGCCAACTTTTGTTAACGCTAAATTTCAAAAACGCGTATTTCTGATAAAATTTTAATTTTAATGATTACAATACTTTCTTTACTAATGTAATGTGAAAATATCATGTTTAAATTTCGTCCTAATAATTGAAAATGATAAAATAAAATGCACAACACAAGATACAACTAAGCACTGAAGAAATCGAAATCTCAATTACCAGCAGATTTTATTGAATGTTCTAAAATTGCAGATAAATCGATGTGTGCACGTTCTCGAGAAATTTTAACTTAGAAGTATGGTGTTGGCGATAACTAATTAATAACTAGCGTTTAGCCCAACACTGGTGGACTTATTCAAATTAGGTTAAAACAATTTTTGCATTTTTAACATTGAATTGTAAATAAAAAAGTTACAGAAGCAAATGTTTTTGTTTCTTTAATAAAGGAATCGCACTGCACCGCAAAAAACTACTTTTGCTAGATCAAAAAGGTGTCCAAGAGTGCTAAAAATGATGTAAAAAACAAGTAAAAATATCTTAATGTTGTTATTAATGGTGTAACAATAAAAATAAAGTCTTAGTAAGGCAAATTACATTAATTCGCAAGGAAAACAACATTGAGTCGGTAGGATTCGAACGTGTGCTACCAGAGAGAATCCGATTGCCAGACGCTTTACCCGCTCGGTTAAGAACGCTACCTAAAACGTACTTGCTTATTGTTGCATTGTAAAAGCCGCGATGACGACAGGGCCGATCGCGGACGGTGAAAACGTGCAGACACATCACGCGCTTTTATATAAGGATTTCGTAAGCCGCGTCGAGAAGGTGTAGTAGATATAAGCAGCCTTGGTAACTACAAATCGCATGATCAGAAAGCCTCTGTCTGGTCGCTTTAGGAAGATATCGAATCAACCAATCGGCAATGGCATGTACTTTTGTTTCCATCTGCCACATTTTCTGGACGAATCTGCTTTAACTTCTTTTAATTAACTACAGTGGTTGTGCGACTACGAATGCATTAAATTCTGTATTTCTTTTGAATAAATATAATTATAAATATATTATTCCTGAAATTTTGTCAATATTAATTATTTCTAATTTAAGCTTTAATGTACTTATTGGAGCAGCATTAGCTTGTGCAGCCTGTGGATGTACTATGATATAAATATAATGATAAATCATAAAAAATTACCTACAAAATCTAAATAGTATATTTCATAACAAGAGTGAAAAGTAGGAAATCACACGTGCACAGATATTATAGTTTTGAGCGAGTTATGAACACTATCTACTATGCTCAAAAGATTAATATGTTTTTTTCATTTACAAAATTAATTGTGATATTTTTGGAACAATTGTAAACATTTAATTTTTGCAAACAACAAACCATAGTAACAGCCAAAGCCGTTGCCGCTACGCTATAACTACTAGTACGATATTATACCATACTAGCAGTCCAGTGAGACAAATGTCTCATTTAATAAAACAAAAAAGACCGTTTTACAAATAGAACGCTTATTCACCACACGTACGTATATGACGTCATTGTTGGTAGCAAACTACCAGTCGCATTCGCCTTGATAAAATTTGCCTAGAATCTAACCTAAAAAGTTAGGATTAGGATAATTATTAAGATAATAATTTGTGTTAGAGACTGAAATTCGGTTCCTGACCTGACATGACCATTCCAAACATATAACTTTAATAACTTTTTTCTCTATCTCTTACGGTTTGGCTGCTGAAACAGCGTCCCAGACAGACAAAACAGCGTCCCGGACAGACCAGCGTCCCGGACAGACACGTCTATTAGATAAAGGACTAGTGTGTGAAATCCTTACTTTTCCAAAGTAGGCTGCCGTTTTAATATGTCTACTTTCTTAAACGGTCATGTAAAAATACTATTACAATTATTATGTAATCAGATGACGACGCAGTTGAGATAAAAAAACAGTTTGGCTATAATTAAATAACAGAATAACAGGTGAACTTCCACTGTTTGGCTTTCCTCATGATAATTGCATTAAGCACGGTGGCCTTCCAACAAAGCCAGTATTGACATTGGTTGTAAAAAGCTTTATTTGTCTTTCTTTTGTTTTGATATAAAATATTTATTTTGCTTTTATATTCCTTTTCGGTAGCATTTTTCTTTGACGTAACTTTTTAATTGATTTGGCACATATTTCTGCTGATTTTAAACAATAAATTGCAGCAATGTAATTTAGTAAAAATTTGTAAACTGCAAACAAAGCTCAGGCCGAGGTTGACGCTTGGATTCCAATGCATCTAAATATTAACTTCTAGGCTATTAACATCAACATTTTAAACTGAAAATTGTTCTGAGTGAGAAAATTGAAAACGTATAAAATAGAGCACATAATATATTTTTTCGCATTTTGTATAATAATGTGTTATTTTACTAAATTCAAAATCGATTAATAAAGTGGCACTTTGTTGCATAGAAATGGCACTTTACTATATGGTAATGTCACTATCAAAGTCGAGGTTAGCATGTTAGGTTTTGTGTCAGTGTCAAATTCGAGATTAGCAGGTTAGGTTTTGTTTCAGTTTGTGTCAAAACTGACGGAAAACCTAACCTGCCAACCTCGAATTTGACATAGACTTACAGTCCACCAACATATTCATACGTTTGAATTTCCACAACCGCTTTTTTTAATGGACATGTGGTGTAATGCTTTTATTTAAATGTTTATAAATACTAATACAAAATGCGAAAAAATAGTATACACTCTTTGTAAGAAAATTAGTTTTACTAAACTTATATAGCTTTTTAAGTTACTCGCTCGCTTCGCTCGCTCGTACTCAATCAAGCTATCTTCGTTTAGTAATACTTTCCTTTTCTAAACTTGTTGTGTAATATACTATCTTTTTTACTTTTACTTCTATTCATTTTTGTCGGGTCGCCGCATAGTTACATTGACAAACGTAATCATATTTTTCAAGAGCTGCATATGGATTTTGTTATGACAAACTCATTTAAAATGTGAATATTTTCACAAGAATATCAATCATCGTTACAGAAATACTAGAACTATAAAAAATACACGTACATACCTGCGCAATCATCTTTACTTCTGTATGATATTTATATTTGCATAATGTGAAAAAAAAAGTTGGAGCGCCGTACCTACTCCACATAGGAGTTTGGCCTGAGACTCGGCAGCCCAGAGCCAGGATCGACCATATCAACGAGGCTCGCTTTAAAAGTTTACTCATTATTATGTTTGCCAGCAGTGTATTCAGAAAGTATGTCTAGGCCTTATTCCGAGTATTCCTATACACTTATTCTATGAAACAGATTCTTATTTTAGGGCGAACTGTATTCACATAATCCAAGGTCCTATATGAGGGATCTGATCTCGGAGTAGTGTACCTATACAACATATTTTATATTTTATTTTGAAACTTACTGCGGGCCCCTATTTTAAAATTTTCTCGGTGGCCCTCGTTGAGAACCACGGGTATAGATCACCTTAACAGCGTATTGGGTGAGGTGGTTAGGATTACACTTTCAATGGCTGCCTTACTTTCGTACTACCACAGCGGTGGTTTCAGTACCCAATTTTAAGGCGTTGGAGAAAGGACTAAGTAGAGAGAATCTTGGAAAAGGATTTTCTCGCAAATTTTCACCATGGTATTTTTACCAGGTGACCCATTCTCCATGTCGCTTAGTACAGTGGCGGCCAAAGTGAAGTACACGAATCGATATTTAAAGGTTCACCAACTAACAGAAAAAAAAGGAAAATCAACTAGAGATTAACAAATCTTAACTAGCATTTTTAAATTACACTACGATGGGTAATAAATAGTCGAGGAATTGATAACGACGACACTATCCCATACTCTAATATGTATATCAGGGGTACGCATTTTTAATTTCTTCATTTGGTGATTTTTCTGAAAACACTTTGGGTATTACATAAAACTCGTTTAATAAAATACCCTAATTGCAAATGATTAATATGTTGGATATCCATTTATTGTAGCGTTTCTTGGTCACACTGGTGGTCTCACAGTGGAATGACAAAAGCAATTTTTAAGGTAAGGAATTCCACAAAAGACATGCCACGTCCTAAACCAGTGCATTTGTGAAATCTGCAAGCACCGTTAAGTGTGGGGAAAACATATTTCTTGAAGATAAGTTTATTTAAATAATACATATTGCGAGCCTCCGGAATATTAGCATTGGAGCTGTTCACGTTAAAGGACCTAGATAGCATCTGTTATTTAAAGTTTGCTTTTATGTCAGAAATGTCATCTACGTACTCTAGTTCACTCGCTGTATTAAGTCGAATGCTGATGTACAGCAGGCTGTCCATGTCCAAGAATGTTCTCTAAAAAGAGAAAAAAGTGACCAAACTATGATTTTTTTTTCATAATCATCCAAACTTTATACATATTTGGTGTAACGACGTTGAGAACTTCCAGCCAATTATCTGACTTACCGAGTTGAAATGCAGAGTTCAATCTTAACGTATGTAACAAACGTTTTGGGAATGTTTTGAAGCTAGAGAAATATATTTATATTGTCAAAATCTTCAGAGACTAAAATGTGTTAGTTTCAATAGTTTATCGAACTATAAGAGAACGCCAACCCAATATTCCTCAGACAAGACATATGAAGGATTTTTGGGCTTTACTACGCATAAAGGTGTACGTACGACAATGACTGGGATACACATCCCAGAATATTTCAAAATATGAAACGGATGTAAATTCTGTCCAAAAGCTTACACGACATGTAACATCAAAATTGCAGGTCATTGAAAATAGTGGAACGCCTGCCATTATAAATTGTTGTATAAAAAATACTGCTGGAGTCTGTGGTTCGAATCTGATCACAATTCGATAAAACCCCTGTTATGGTCCAAAAGTCATTTATAGTTATTCATTTAATTATTTGCCCTAATTTTAGTTAAAGCTAACTTTTTGCCTTATCTTTTATAAGTCTAATTTTTGCCTACAATACAACTGAACTTTCAGACCTTTTGCAAGTTACATTTTGATCTAACGGTTAGCCATTTCCCAAAATGTCAATGTATGAGAACTTCTAAAGGTTAGGTTTCGCTCCGCACATAGACTCCTTATCTGTTTTTCGGCCATTTGTCATGATGTTCTGCTTCAGAAAAGTTGCTTTGTGAGACTACGTTTTGAAACGTGCCTTAATTGGGTTTCGTCACAGGCATCTTGCCTGAGAAATTAATCTTGTTGTGCTTTGGACCTTCCGAAGATTTCAATGCAGTCTTCGTGAGGGTTATGTTGCAATTTCCCAAGTTCAAACTTAGTTTGGACATTTATCTGAGCAGTGCACATGTCCCCTTTTTGGCAAAACGGAGCCAAAAAAACCTAAGGGTAGGTTTCTTTTTATGCTAATTAGTTATAGTCTATTGTGTGACGCTCTTTTAGCTCCTTTCGTGGCCGCCGGATAATTCGTCACCGTGCGAGTCCCTTTTGTTCCGTTGCGAGCGATTTTGGTCCCTGGTTAGCTGGCGAAGTTTGGCCCCCATCTGCTGCCTTGAGTGTTGCATGTGTGGGTAGAAGTTCTCGTGTAACCTCTTCGTCGAAGCAGTCATCCGCAGCTCGGTAGCCTTCGCTGGGCCTGTTGCCCGGTCGTCCTGATGCTTATCGGGCTTTCCTTTTGCGCCTGCTACAACCTGGAGGACTAGCATTGAAGTTCGGTTGTACTCATACTAATATTTACCCTGAGCCATTCGGACTGAGTCACAAATTTGGGACCCGTTTTAGTATGTTTTCGTGGCTGTGCTATCTTGTGTCCGGCAAACGTTAGATTGCTTGTATTATGTACCTTAAACGTGATTACTCACCTATTTGAAGCAAGCTAAATAACTATTTAAAGCAATTTATATGATTCATTTTACCATTGTTTTTGTTGCGGCGAAATTGTTGCGGTAGTTCAGTTTCATCAAATGCTAGACGCGCTTCACACACCGCCTAAGTGATTGTAACATCGGAAATTGTACGGATTTTGCAAGACAAAACTAATCCGTTCTCGGTCTTCACGTCACGCTAGTGAAATAGAACTCGGTTGAATCCAGCTTTAGGGTATCCCCGCATTTGCAAGAATTTTGCGTACTATTATCTTGCGACACTTTGAAATCTGATGGGAATTGACCATAAGTCACATTTCGGTTTACGAAGCGCCTTAGAATAAGAAACAAGATGTTGGGTGTGTAAGAGCGACGCAGTTATTTATGGTAAACGAAAGAAGGCTTTTGCATAGTGGGTAAATAGTCGAATTCAACGAGTCATTCCAAATTTAACCTGTAATATGTATCATAGTCATTGTGCTATCAACAACTTTTTAGTAGTGCATTTAGCCATTTTGGATAGTCAATCTGTAATCTCCTGATGTATGTTTCACTTACATTGATCTATTTAATTAAATTACGTCAATATTTCAATTATGCTTTAATTATTTAAATTATGTGAAATTATTCTGGTGAGTTTTGACAAGACTACTGTGATATTATCTCCCTATTGAAATTTTGTACTGGTTTGCCGTGTGATATTTTATGTGAGTATTATAGAGCACCATTATTATTATTATTCATTATACTGAACGTTACCTATGCCAGCGAATTTTATTTGTACTCTTGCCGTTATCTCTCTTTTCAGGAAGTGTTTGGTAGCGCATTTCATTGTATGCCTTTTTGTGTGATTAGCAAAGTGCTGGGTTAATTGCTACTTGGCGCCTATACTTTTATTTTTCAGCTGAAGCTTTTGATTCTTTTGTACAACCCACGACCTACTCCGGCTGAGAAGTCGGATGCCTTTGCTTATCTCTTTTACTGTCACAGCGACGGAGCACCCCATAACCACACAAATATTTAACAATCGCTAAGAATGCGCGGGTGATTTGGTGAAGAGCGTATCTTCGGCAAACTTTGTCGTGTTTAGTTTCTCTCCAAGGCTATTCAAAATGAAATACGTATTTAGCGATTGTTAAATATTTGTGTGGTTAGGGGTTTTTAACGAATTGTGATATACTGTTGTGATTAATGTTACCTTAGATGTAAGATCAACATGTTTTAAACGTTTTTTGAATTTGAGTTAAATATACGTAGTCAAACTTTTTCCCAAAACTTTGTTACATACGTTAAGTGGCTCCACGTGACCCTAAAATCTAGTGCTGCAACCTACTATACATTTTTCCAATCCGGATTTGGCAATCATAGGATCTTAATATGAAACCTTCTCAAAGAGGATAAGCTGATGTCTCAACAGTGGGGATGTTAATAAGCTTGGCAGAGAAAAACGAAGGGAGCCTTTACGTTCGCTACTAAACTTTCTCTAAATGCAGCCATCTAATTTAAAACGTGCACACAATTTTTCTTAGAATTTTTAATAAGAAAAATGGATATAAGTGTAAATTTTGCGTAATGTTAACTTTTAGAACTCTTGGAGAATGCCGTGTTAAGATTTTTGTCTGTTCTGTTTATTAGAATTGAAAATAATACTAAGAAAACCTGTACAAGAGCTCAGTAGGTCAATTTGTAATGCTAATTATATAAATTATGCTGGCTGAGTCTAATGATCAATTTTAAAAATGTTTTTATTAATAGATACGTAGGTAATTTTTTTGTGTAACGACTGCTTTATATAGTAATCTGCGTATTTGAAACATACAATCGCGCGTGCCGTTAAAAATAATGAGCCAAAAGGAACGTGAATGACCTTGCTCATCGAGTGCTTTCAAACCTTCTCTGTATTATGCACACACATACACTACTATTCGCGATATGAAAAGGAAACACGTTATCAAACAAATGACAATTATCATAACATAGCTATCTGTGTCAGCTGTAAGTAGTTATGCGCTTTTTGTTATCTTTGATTATATACAGGAAAGTGTACCCGTTGAAAATGTCTAGAAACGTAATCGGTAGCGTTGATTGTTTCAATCAGAATTTTAAATACATAGGTACCTGGAAACAATTTTATCTATTTAATAACAGATGCACTATGTTCGTCTAAGATAAGTATTTTTGTTACCAAGTCGATTACCTATGTTCTTTTTTCAGTACGCAACAATAAATAATGACTACAAATTATAATTAAAACAATTATTTTTGATGTTTATTTAACATGCAGATCGCTTTATACAGGGTGATTCATAAGTATGGTCATTAAATTAACTGGGTGTTTACTGACCTCAGCAGAGGTAAGCACTGTTATGATTGCGTCTCCAGGTTTTCGTTGTTAGTACAACATGCAAAATAATAATAAAGAAAGAAACTTCAAGAACTTTATTCTTAATATTTGCTAAGTATAACCATTGATTACAATGGTATAACATTTCAATTAAAAACTGAAATTGTTGTGAATTCTTCTTGATGTTCTGATCATATGTTTTTCAACTTTTTGGAAGATATATGTTTTTATTTTGGACAAAAGAATAAATTTATTAGCACCAATTTCGATACATTTTCTTGTTTCTAAGTAAGCGACACTGATGATTGACAGTATATCCTTACTGTATCCGATAATAAGTTAATATGAAGTGTAATTCACAGGCTGGTAAAAAAAAGAAAAACAGAGAAAATAATTTTTGGAGTAGGTGGCTGTGACTTCGTATTTTACACCTTCTCTCAATTGTAAGCAACTTTTCCAAATAACATTTTTATGTATTTTGAAAAATAAGGGTACTTTATTTTTAAGCTATTTTCATATTTTTGAACCTCCCCCGTATACGAAACGAGATATTTAAATTTTGGCAAACAAAATTTTCTAATAAATGGAAAATAAAAAAGTTCTCATTTGTTACCCATTATTCTAATCACACTGTATACTGATCAAAACAATCAGAGGATATTTCATAAAAAATATATTTAAAAAAGGCAGGTTCAGATAACATCTGCAATTATTTTTATATTGCAAGTGTTCTTTATTTTTTCAGCAGTGACATTAAAACCTCAATGCACCTTTAAAATAATTGTAACAGGTGGGATAATCAGTTTATTCCAACACGCGTTAGCTGAGCTGTATAATCACAGAGAATGTTAATAATAACTGATCCGTGTGTCACATTCAAAATGTTGTTAATGGCTATTTATAATTGGCTTAAAATTGATTTTTACTTGATTTGATCATCAGTTTACACCATTTGACCTTGATTCGATATTTCTTCTATTTTGACAAATATCAAACATTTAGTTTCGACTAGGGTTTCCAAGTCCCGGGACCAAAAGTGTTTTCGGGACTTACGAGCTAAATTTCAGGTCCCGGGACTAGTCCCGAAGATCCCGAAAATGGTCCCGAACGAGAAATAGTGTACAGGTGAAATTTCCGAATAAAATTTCCAAAGAAAAACAAGTGTTTTAAGTGCTGATAATTTGTGTTGGGGCTCGTCTACAACTTCATTGCTTTCTTCTGGTACTAAAAATTTCTGTCACTCTTCATCTTTTGTTTTTGTTTGAACTGCAAAGTGCGTGTGTAATCCTTTCGTCAAGTTGCCTCTGATTATGATAATTTTGTAGGAACCAACTTTACATTTCGCCAATTGTTTATCTTCAATATATAAAACTGTTGCCATAGTGACTTCAAATCGTTATTTTTTAAAACGTAGAATGAAGGTAGGTTGCGAATCGGAATTTATTCTAATTGTAACGCTTTAGCAGACAAATAACAAACACACTTAAAACCCAAAAATATAAATTATTCAGCTTCTTCGCACATATCTAAATCCAACAAAAAACATACAAATAAATAAATAGCAGAAGATATGCAAATGTGGTTGAAACAACACACAGGTTTAATTCTAACCTACCGAAAACAATACCTCTCCTGCCTACGCAAAACGCAAATAATGCAGAATGTGCAAGAGGCATGAGTAACACGCCGGACGCCGGTGAATACCCGTCCTAATTTTCTGATATGGAGTATACGCACGCATGTTGGCATGGTCCCGGGACTTCGCCTGGGCTGGCTGTGGTCCCGGGACTCGGTTTTTGTGGTAGTATCCCGGGACTGTCCCGGGACCGAATCCCGGGACTGGAAACCCTAGTTTCGACCATTAGATATCAAAAGCAGCAATTTGTTCAATGCCGTGCAGGGACCGGCTGAGGGGCAGGGAGGCAAAGTCCTACCTATTAATATAATTAGTAAATATAAGGCTCCCTTAGGTATAACTTCTCGTTTGGGCGAGACGCCACTGGATGATGTGTAGATGGTCACACAAAACATTGCCATGGAGACTAGGATTTGCATTCTTAAATCGCAGGTTTTTTCGGCGAATCTTATAAGCGGATTAATATTTGTTCGGATACAGTAGCTCAAGTTCAAGTAAAAATTAAAAGAAAATCGGATAACTCCGGTGGTGCGCTATAAAAGGGCTTTTTCAGGTAATAATAGTCCGTATTCTGTTGCATTGTTTGCATTAGAGAAAAAAGTTGATGTAAAAACAAGTTAGAGTACAAAACCAAGTTTTTTAGTCATTTGGTCCTACATCAATAATTTTCAAACTAAAAATTTGCAATTTCGTGTAGTTTATGGTAATCAAAAAAAGAAGTTGAAAAAATAACAATTGAAACGTGTTTGACTGATGCTAGCAGCTTATAGCATCGACGAGTTCCAAACTAAATACTTTTAATATGGATATTTATAAAATGCATCGCCAAAAGGGAGACGCATCACCAAGAATACAATAATGGATATCGACCAGTGCAGCAACAAAACACGTAAAAGTACCTGGTATATGCTTGTTCACATAGAACATAGAAAAAACACCCAACATTCTCTGGCTTAATGTGCCTTGCACCGTGTGAATTCGAGTAAGAATCTACACGATGGCTATGCTCCTTGGTGGCTCGTGTTGTTTGAGTACCTTGAGAACGAGGATACTTAGGCAGATTTGGCCTTGTTGCTGTTTATGCACCCATATTCACTAACGTTTCGCAAGACCTTACAGCTTGCATCATCAGAGTGAAAGTCGCACTAAGAACTGAAGGTCGGTGTGGAGCTATTTATAGTCCTCTGTGACAGGCGCGCGGAGTGACGTAACAGTAATTGGTCGTTCAAGTGCAGCGTAATCCGTGGGGCGTGGCCGTATGACCCACAGTGATTGTAATGTTTTAGAGCGTGTATCACAGGAGCCTACGTTTTACTAAGATTAAAACAATTTTTCCTGTTCATATTATTTGGATGTTTTTCTATTTCTATGGCTTCACGTATCACTCGCGGAAAGTAGTGAGGTATTCTGGCAAGTATACTCTGGCGTGCTCAAATTCTAAGGTGTGTCCATTTGTAAATGTATGCTCAGCTACGGCTGATTTTGTGATGTGTTTGAGTTTGCAATCGTCTTTATGTTCTTAAAGTCCTAGATCAACGGAACGACCAGTCTGTCCAATGTAACTCGAGCCGCAAGAACAAGGAATGCGATATACCCCATCGGTTTTTAAACTTGGAATTTTGTATTTTACTGATCTGAAGCCGTTACCCAAAGTGTCCTTGCTCGTGAAATCAGTTTTGATCTTGCACGTTTCAGGACACGTCCTATCTTATCAGTCGAGCCTTTACTAAGGTAGAAATGCTAAGCCTTCCGGAGGTGGGGATTCTTCTTTAGCATTTTGTGTCATGGTCTTGTCTAGCGCTTTTCGTATGGCGGTAGTTGTGTATCCTAATAGGAAAGGTCGAACAATTGATCCCCTCCAACAAAGATTCTTTGCGCAGACAGACGAAAGGCGTTTACCAGCTCCAATGTTCTTGTGGCAAATCTTACACCAGACAAACGGGAAGAAGCATCCAATGTCGAATAAAAGAACACCAGAGCCACACATGACTTGGAAACACACAAAAATCAGCCATCGCAGAAGACCAGGAGACCACAGAATACATTACGACTCCGTAAACATATTTACTAGCTAAGACTAAAAAATACTTCCCTCGTGTTATTCGGGAATTCCTATAAATTATTAAAAATCAAAACAATTTCAATCTAGAAGACGGCTATCGCCTTAGTAACACATGGAAGGTTTCACATCAGCAACCAAGCGGAAAAATGACAAGTACCAATAACATACAAGATCTAAATGAGCAGCCAACCGTAACGACTCCTCGATATATAACCAGGAGCAGAAGACACCAACATCAGTCTTTAGAAAACTTCTGAAGAAGCTGATAGCATGAGCAGCGAATCGTCAAGTTCAAATTGACGACCACGACATAACGCGGAAGAATTTATTGTTTGCAATACGTCGAGCCACGAAATTTTTTCGACATTGAGGAAGACGTTCCCCCTACAGAAAAACTTAGCTAGAATGAAAGTGTCTCTCCTACGAGACGAATTACTACAGTTCGGTAAATTGTTTATTACCTTGTCAAACAATTTGGCTGCAAGAAGTGATCCCCTTATTGACATGCTTAATTAAGGCAACGATAACAAAATCGATATATATGAAAATGCGCCTGAATTGAAATTCAGAGGAGGTGGAGCAACCCGGAAAAATCTTGAAGAAAAAGGAAAGTTGAGAAAATACATGGGACAGAAGGTAATCACTGCGTGGCTTATTGTACATTTCTTATAGGTACTCGTAAAATGTAAAATATGCATGAACAAATTTATTTTTAACATACGAATATATCGGGTATCCCAGATAAAAGTCCACACACATCATAAAATAAGCAAAATGTTCCATAGTATGGCCAAAAAAAAGTTCACCAAATTTGCCTTTGGAATTTTAAAGTCCCGTGTATTATAACACCAGAAAATTTTATCTAATCCTTGTCACAAACATTTATAGACAGTGGCTGACAGAGACTAATATCGCAACGTGATCATAACCGTGACCACCGTTCCTGTAATAAACGTAGCGGAAATATTTCCAAAGTCTGCAGAAGAAGAAGGAGATAACCTCACTTTGTTACAGATGTCAAATTATAGCTTCATATTTCTTGGTGTTCTAATACACACGACTTCAAAATTCCAAAGGTACCCTTGATGAACTTTCTTTTTGCTCATATGATATAAATATGTGTTCTAAATTCCATGTTAAGGAAGCTACAGCCCTGCCCTGATGAGGGTAATAGATTTTTTATGCTGAATTAGATAATCTTGAAAAAATGGTACAAGGTTCAGAACGGCAAATGTATGCAATGGGGGAGGGGGTGGGGGGTTAAGTTCTATGCTCTCTACCTTTTCAGAGTAAAAATTTTCGTTAACTCTAGTTGGATCGTTGAAAAACTTTTTTACATTAAAATGATACTCATGTTTAGAATCACAGCATTAGTTTTTGAGGAAATTGAACCTCAAAATTGAAAGATATTTAATTATGAAGTTGGATAATTAAGTAATTTTATCTGATTTTAAACCGTTTTAAATAGACATTACGTGAATACTGAAAACGTGGTATAAGTAATCCGGTTAACTTTTTTGTTACTTCATTCAAAAGTACAGATAAATAATTTTCCAGGAAACTCTGATAACATTGTTCATTTGAAACGAAATAAAAGCAAGTAATAGTATATTATTTTATCTACTCTAGTGGGATAAGTAACTTATTACATCACTCATTTGACACTATTTCCGTTATGTAATGAAGCTCATTACATCATCACTAGTGGACAACTTTGTGTAATTAAACCGGCCACTAGCCTAACACAAGAGGAAAAGAAGAAGAAATGGTACATATGAAGCGTTGCTGCTTATCTTTACTACTGTTAAAATTCTGGATGGATGCTGAATTTTGGATCTGCCTGTATAGCGAGTATTGCATTTTTTGGTGCTATAGTAAATTACTAATCGCCAGTATAGCTCAGTGGAACTGTGGTACGGAAGTCTGGAGTTCAAATCCTAGAATCGATGCCTGGCGGGCGGCCTACCCAGTCGCTCTAAATAATTGGGGACCTACGTTCGAAAGAACAAGGGGTAATAATGCGGTTGTCTAATGCGTGATGCTCACCACATCACCACGTGTCATGAATTTGACACACACGCGACAGCCGGGTGTGAGAGCGAGGATACGGAAGCTCTGACCTTCCGCCCTGCAGGCCAAGCTCCTTCATGGGGTGTTAGTGCCTCACCATTATTATTATTATAGTAAATTACTAAATTGTTTCTCTTTAGAACCTAAGGTATTATTCTGCTCTGTAAAATTCCAAAAATTAACAGTAGATAAACGGTCTTTTGCGTCTGGAAAGCTAGAAACTTAGAGATATTAACGTATTGATCGCAGCAAGAAAACAATTTGAAACTTGGGTCGGTAATCCACTTACCTGAAATTTTACGGACGGGCTTCGTTAAGTAAGTTTGATATTTATTTTTCCCCCTCACTTCGAAACAGCGAAACAATAAAGTTCGTCTCGTTATGAAAATGTTGGTCGCTTGGAATGCACGCGGCGATTAATTAAAATTGGCGCCAAGAATTTAATGAAATTAGGAAAATTATAAATTGTAATTAATTTTGAAAAATTGATTAACTTGTGCCGATCTAGTCACGCAGTAGCAAATCGCTGCAATTAGCAAGTCTTTTGAATTGCTAATTTTATAGGACGCGCCAGGCCAGGCTTTCCTTCACATTTTTGGCATTAATTTTGTATTTTAACTCTGAAGGTCCTAGCGCAAAAACAGATTAGAATTATGGAAACGTTCTAAAGTTAAAAACGTGTTCACATTCAATCAATAATGGTAAGGCAAAATTTTGATTTTAATTTGGAGCCATGTAATATTGACTATAAAAGTGTGTTTTTATTAGGCTTTAATGGGTATTGCGGTATTCTATACTTGCCTATTTTTGCCTGAAAAATACAACAGTTGCCTGGTTATTTTCCGATTCAGGCGAAGTAGACTCACTCAAGTTCCATTTGAAAATGTATCTATTTTTTCTAATTCATTCACTTCCATTACACCACTAGTGGTGTAATTGCTTCATTACCGAATGACGTAATAACATTTGCCTACTAAAATATTTTTGAAAATGACAGATCTAACATTTTTCTTAATACAGTTTTTTCAATTTTGGGCAGTTGTAGATAAAACTTTATACCAATACATGTGTGATAATGCGTCATTAATAGACTGGTGTGCTTACATAACTCGTGCTACGCACTCGTTTGTAACTTACACACACGTATATTAATGATGCTCTTATTCCACTTGTATAGTAAATAACTATTATTAGGAATAAAAGTGATACTTCGTGTAGCAAGACCGGACGCGTTTACTAACGAGCGTAAGCGAGTCAGACAAGTCCGGGCGAGGCACACAAAGTCACTTTTACTCCGACTAGCATATGATGATTTATTTTCAAGCGCATACATTGACACAACAAAGAAGCTGACCTGCGGTGTGATAGCAAAAGACCGCAGATCAACCTGCTTGCTGCGCTTACTACACGGTAAATACTAGAATTTCCCGACACTTACCGCGTAGGCCGAACTAGCTCAATTTCGGCGGCCTTGGATCGTAGATTCTTATCAACTGTATCACCCTGGAAATACTTCAAAACAAAAAAATGGGCGCCAGGAATCATAAGATGATTCCGAAAATAATCAACCAACTACTGTTTAATAAGGTTTATTAAATATTTAAAAAAAATTAAAATTATGGTGGTCAAAAGTAATGCAGTATAAATATTAAAATCAATGTCGTAGTCAACAAAGGTAATTTATGTAATTTGTAGTGTATTCAAAAATTTGCTAAAATACACGCCAGCTAAATGAAGGTGGCCACACGCATTAATACAAATAACCCCTTTGGTGGGTCGTTGAATTAATTGTAATTGCAATGGAAATCGAGTGATATGCATATCGCTGTCATTTAAAAAAGCCCTTTCTGTCTAGGCTGTTGAAAGCAAAAAACGTGGTGCTCCTTTCACAATAGGTATAGAATACATATAAAAATCAGTAGCTTTAAATGCTAAATTTAATTAACTGTACAGATTTAATGAGCTATTAGATTTGCAATAAATTGAATTTATGGTATAACCAGCCCGTGTAACTGTCCACAATTAACCGAAATGACTAACCTTCGGAGCCTAATAATTCCTAGGGACCGCGCTGTCAAAGTGTCGCTACTGCAGGTTATTCAGCTGAATCAACGCCTAACGTGATGCAACGGCTTGCCAGGGGAGGCTTACAAAAAGGTCGATGGTTTTGCTTCTGGCGGCATCGACGCTGAAAGCAGATAACGTTCTTTAATGGGACAGGACACTAGCCTCCAGGTCCAAAATTGTCGGATAAGAGTTGATTTTAAAACCATCGAGTGAAACTGTCGGTTAAGAGCTAAAGAAATGCAATTAATAGGAGAATAGCAAATAGAAAAACGGCGTCGTACCTGATTATAGTCAGCCCTTGGAAATAAAATTCTTTTAAAATTGGTTGAGCGCACGTACTCTTGACTAATAAAATCATCAAACCTCAGCCGCGTCAAACGCGTCGGCCGGGGTGAAAAGGACGAGTGTCCGGGCCCGAAACGTTCGGTTCAAAAAGAAAACTCGCATTCCAACGGCCAGCGATAACAAATAGAGCGGGTCAAAAGTGCATCGTGCGAACCATAGGAACTCAATACAGGTACAATATGCCCTGGTTTGGAAAATTTAAGAATTAGAAATGCAATGGATTATAATTCAAATAAAAATATACAGGTTAGGCCTGAAATAATTTGGTAAATGGCGAAACAATTAAGCGGAGCCAAAAAATTTTTTAGATAAATAAATTACGATTATCGAGCATTGACGTCTACGTCAATGTAAAAAATATTCGAAATCCAATCAAGTTTTGAAGTACTTTTACTCTACCAGCGCAAAAGTAACCACTTTTATACCTAGGCATAAAAGTAACGCATTTACCTTGTCTGTCAAGTCACATGAGTTGTAACTTTTATGACGTTTGAAAATAAAATTGTTTTCCGCCAATCGTACTAGAATTGACACATTACTGATACAATTTTGTTGAGCAAAGCCAAACATTCCATTACATCAGTCGACATAAGGTAATTTACATTAAAACTGTACAGGAATAATATTCCCGTCCTAGGCCAGGAATATTTTTCGAAAAAAGACAGGTTTTCCTAATTTTTCTAATTACTCGTATCGATGGCGGAAAAATAGTATGTGTATCTTGGACAAAAATCAACATTCCCTGACTATTCACAGTTGTCCGGAAATGTTACGCTTTTCGTCCTAGATACGCAATTTACTATTATTTATATATTAGTTACTTTGTATCAATAATTTTCGGAAGTCGGCGTTTGGGCAGATATTTTGGACCACAGGTGAATTGCCACTTTGTTTATTAATTAATGGTGAAGTTAACGAATTCGTTAATTATATGTGTTGCTCTAGTCATTAGGTCCACATGTTGTATTTACTTGTTTTTACTACTATGAAATGCTCTTATTTGTGATACGTCTTCTATATCAATTGCACATAAATCACTTACGCTTGCAATGGATAGCGACGGTAACTCTGGCATTGACAATCATTACCTATATGGTTCTTGTAAGTAAATTTTATTATCACGTGATTTATGACGTTATCATCGTATCACCATAATAACACCATGACATGTTTCAAAATACGTAATTTTATAGTTATGAATATGTGTTTTTGATTAATATGGTGCATTTCTAGTCTGGGTTGCCGAAATTAGGGTTACTGAATGATATTTGATGTTGACAAATAACTATAAAACTAACGTAATTGCCATGAGTAACTAGCTAACTTAGTAAATATACTCGTATTTAACGTCTAAGTATGCTGTCTACCTGTTTAAATAGGCTGCATTAACATTATATGTATTAAGCTACGGATATGAATAAGGGTGCATAACCTAGGATTTACAAAAACATCTTCTGTATCATAATACCGAAATTAATTGACAACATTGCTGAATTCTGATGTCATAATATGTAATTTATTCATGTAATATTGAATTTTCATTAGAAAAACGATAGTTATAAAATTTTACAGCAGGTAGAAAGGGTAAACTGGGGATACTCATATAAAGTCAAATCATCCACAATTAATCCAGTGCTAATGTCGGGAGTCAGGAGTTAGGAGTTCGACAAAATCCACATTTAATAAATGCTTTGAGTCGCTATAATAGCTCTCTTAAATAGTATATTATGATCCTAGTGTATAAGTACGCTTCGAAAGCACATGCGACGAGTTTTAAGAGCACGACGCAAAGCAGAGTGCTTTTAACGTCGCTAGTGTATCATACGCTATTTTTTCTACGATGGTAACAAAAATATAAAAACTTAGTTCGATAACACTTTTCCGTCACATTATGTTAGATATTCTAGCTTATGTTGACATTCAAATTAATGGCAAAGCGTTTTTTAATATATTATTAAAACACGCCACCAATGACAACGTGCAACAAAAGACGTAATTCGGCCGCTAATATTAAGAGTGCTACAAACGTCACTTTTGACACTAGAAGCTGTGCAAAAAGTTGTCATTTTGACACGATTGTAGAAAAAAGCTGTTTCACACACGTTGGTATTTGAAGTTTTCCTTTGAATTACTCTTCATTTTTCTTGGTGTCATAAATCACCCTCTATATGATACTTGCAAGTAGAAATTAATTCATTTACCTTTGAATTTCAGTCGATTAAATATTATATTAAGAAATCCTTTAACGCGTTAGTTTAGTACCTGTAAGATATGTCTCAAATCAATTACACGTAATGATATTTTATTAGCTTTGTTTGTCCTCCTCGTGTGAATTAGTAAATTATGCTGGGTAATATTAATTTTCTAATAGTTATTTATATAACAAGTGCAAAAAGTGTGTGATTATGACACGCGACATGAAAATTGTCCAACAAGGTTGAAAGGGCGAAAAGCTCAATGAAGTGGCAGTTTTTGCACTCAAAACGATTAAAAAATTCAAAAATGTGTAATAAGCTGCTGGGGAAGTGCATTTTTATTGCACTGAGTGCATTAAAGAGGCACTTTTTGCACTCAAAGGATGCATGAAACTGTACTCTATAGCACTATTGTAGGAAAAATATAACATCTTCGATTATTTTACTTCAATACATTCATATATTGGTTATGCCTCTTCCTGTTTGCCTTAAAAACATTGTTGTAACGTCTAATAATTTAATTTAAAAAAGGATGGAAACGATTCGTAAATAATGGTGCTAAAATAATCATTTTAAGGCCACATTGTCTTATTATAGAAAATTCGTGACGTAAATTAATTGTCTTACGCACTAGACCCATTCATATTAACAACAGTGTTCTTAATAACTATGTTTGTTTCAGATTAAAAGCGCAGGTCCAAAGCTGGTACCGTTCTTCAAGACATTGGCGATATACTTTGTGGTATATATTCCCCAGGACCAGCCCTCCATTTTAGCTACAATCCTGAAATGCCTGCCAGTTATCAGCCTCGTTGTTTTTGTTATTTTACACACAAAAAGTGCGGGCACTGAGTAAGTATAAACTATTTTGCAACCTCTTTTTCAAATTTTACTGACTATTTCTGTTTCCAATTCAATAGTGTGACATATGTGATATGAATTAATTAATATTGGAGACCTTGTCCATAACAAAGAAACAAACAAAAGGTCGTCTTTGTCAGTAATGTTAAACTTGGAAATTAATTCAACCTTCTACATATTTAGATCGACTTTTGTGTTGGACTATTATAATACTTGAATGTTAAGTACATCTTTTTATTTACTAAAAGTTAATACATGCATGATTGAAAAAGTTTAGGCGAAGCTGAAGAAAAACAGTGTGACGCAAAATTAAACTTGTGATTTTCTTTTTATCTTTATTCAGTTGTTTCTTCAATTAAATATACTAACTATAATTATCTACAACTGTAAATACGTTGCAGACGTATAGTTAGCCCTTAAACAGTTCCTTAGGTTTAAGCACAAAGTACCTAATACATAGGGTGTCGCAGAAATAAGTGCACAAAAAACTGCAGTATCCTGAAGGTGAGAATTTTTTTTATTCTGAGCATTTTAAAATGGGATTAAAAATCTTCTTTATCCGATCCAGACGAGCCAGCTTTCAGAAAGATATAGTTACTAAGGAAATACGTTCAAAAGTGACAAGATTTTCCTACTCAGTAATAGAAAGTCGGATTTTTTATAACATTTGGAGGCATAGAAAATGTTCATTTAATTTATGTAAGAATCGTTGTTATGGAAATGCCGCTGTAAACAGTTTCTGTGCGTCGAATTGAATCAACGCACGGAAAGTAAAACACTTTCTGTTCGTCCTTAAATGCTTTGTCAAACTGACAGTTAATAATTTTTGACAAAACAAGCTTATTCATAGCAATTATATTGCATTACTTGTTCTGGATTATTTTTGAAGTACTAAATTATGTATTGTTAAACGGTTTTTAAACGTATTTAATTAAACTAGTAGAAAAAATAATCTGTATAATGCGCATAGAAAGTTATTTGCTGACCTCGTACTCTTGCAACCCCCTATATAGTCGGGTTGCAAACGATGCACTCTGTGCAGCAAATTCTAATTAAACTTTAATTTATTAAACAAATAACTATTGTAATGTTGCTGAGGTTAACTACAGTATTTGTAACAATTGATAGGTCAACAACAGTAAAGTAAAACAGCAGCGGCGCATTAAATTTTTTAGACAAAACTTGATGATTCGGCAATGCATTAGTGATTTTCATAATTATTTCAGAAACTGTGGGCTTTTTTGTGCGGTTATTTCTGTAACATTCTGTATATTAGAAACTCTGTGGTCTACGGCACAGTATATATAATCATTTACAATACACAACATTTATATAGATATTTTACTTACGTACTTCGTCAAATGCAACGGAAAACGAATTAACCTACAACAGGTGCAATGTGAGAAAAAGTAAATAATAAATAGGCGAAATTTCTTTTTATTTTCTGTTAGCTGTCAAAAATCCTGTAAAAGTGGCTACACTATTATCCGTTTGCATCAACGAAGAACAGCGAGCTGTAATTCGTTTTTTATGGTCGAAGAGTGTTCCAAATGCGGAAATCTTTCAAAGTATGTCGTTATTAGTATGGGGATGAAGTCATGAAGAAAACTAGTATCTATGAACAGATTCAACGCTTTAAAAATGGTGCCAAATTGTTTGACCTTAGAGTAGTAAGAAAATGTATAGGTAGTTTATTTTTAACTAGGAAGAACGTTTTAAATTTGCCGCTCTAAAATATATAGCTGTGATTTTGATTGCGTGTGTATACTGGGTTTACAATGTATTGAAAATTTAGCCAAAAGTATAGAACGTATAACATAAAAATTTGCGAGACTCTGTTACAGTATCAAACTGTTTTAACGACACTCACGTGTGAGTGAGTGCCAAATACTTAAACCTGTTCGGGAAACGTTCACACTTACCCTGGAAATAGCACAAAACAGGCTAAAAGGCCACGGCTCGAACACGCTCAGGCAGATGGGCGTGGTCCTAGAAACGGTACACCACAGTGCAAGCGTGACGGTATGTATAGGGTGGTACAGAATAAATGGGCGCCACAAGATTCAATCGGGGAAAACCCACGTTTCACCGAACCTTGAAATCCAAACGGGGTGGAATACTCAAGTACTAACTCTGGAGACAACAGTGTAGCGTCAAGGGTGTCGACCTACCTGCACAGCTTATTGACTGCATTCGGGCCTCACCTTACATCAATCTTGATACAGTGACTAAGTCGCCCTGTAAACAAACATGCACAAATACAATGGATAATCATAAGTCAGATACAGTAAACAGATCTATTAAGCCACACTCGTGGCCGAAAATTACATCGGTGCCGACATTGTCGGCATATACAACGATCTTGCAATATATAAAAGGATTAAACCTAAAGGAAAATAAAACCCAGCTGGGGACGCCTTATCTAACAAATATTACTCACAACTATAATCTGCGTCGCCGACTAGCAGCTAAACATGACCGGACAATGCGCAAACATTGCCGAGCTCGTCAAACAAAGGTTAAATTTGTAAGTGAGTGTACCACGCTTTGATTAGGCAGCGGATGGCAAATATGCTGAATTTACTTATATTTACATAGCCGGTTAACGGCAAAACAAGTTTGAAAGATCGGGCACGAACCGCGAAGGCGCCCCAAAAATTACGCTATATCGACTGTACTCACTGGCGGGCCGATACTGACTCCTCAAAAATAGACGCTAAACGGAGCTTTGTGCCCTGGCGCGCTGTCTCCGACATGCAGATGTAGCCAATCAGAACGCAGTATCCTCGCCTGTCAATAGCGAAGCAAGTCGCGAGCGAGAGGGAGCGACTCAAGCTTAAATTATTCGAGACAGCTATCTCGCTCGCTCCCACGGGCTAAGTTTCGAAAATGCTGTAAACCAGCGCTCATAAATGCGACGAGACGAAACAGCTGTACATACGATAGCATAGAGATTAGAGCGATACGGAGTTGCGTGCGTGACAACTTTAGAATTTTAGATGCAATTAGCGGTAAAATATGTTTGAAACGGAACCTATATAAGGCAGACTCGCCAACTCGGTACCAAAACGGCTCCAAATGGCCACGGAACTATTGTAATTAACAATGGCCGGACAACTCAATGTGGAAAATGGCTGTATAATCTCTGAAATAAAGTGGTTGGAAGCAATTTCCTAAAGAGTTGGGAGAGGCTGGACAAGGGATGCTACAACATATTTTTGGTGAAAATAAATGTTTGTAACAACGTTTTCGACGATGATCCTGAAATTAGCGAGTTACCTGAAATTGAGACAATAGATGCTGGGATTAGGTACATCAATAAGCTAAGGCAAATGATTTTATGTATGTCATACAAACATAAAAGTCAGAAAGTGATGTTTTACTGACGAATCCGTCGAGTTTCCTAACCGGCTAACCTCGAAATTGACAGTCTGGCAGTGCCACCAACAATACACAACAACAGTGACTTTTAATTTTTATTTCGCTAGTGACTTATGGTTTTTATCTCACTCTAGTGAGTTATGCACCACTTTATGAGTTTAAATCGATCTAATTATAGCCTTATAACTAGGAGGATAATTAGCTTTATCTACTCCTATTGTATAATGGCCGTGAATTATGATTCATAATTCACGGTTTTCAGTCAATCTTAAATTCTATTTTCATAATTCACTAGTTTGCAGACAATCACAAAATCCATTCATATTATCAAATGACTTTTGCAGTTGACAGTTGTCACAAATGTCTTAATTCGGAAATATGAACACAAAACTCCTATTGTATAGGAGTAGATAAAATATCGTATTACATTCGCGATTATGGCCATTATTCCCTCAGATGACTTGCGCCACACGCCTTCGGCTCGTGGCTCAAATGTCATCTTCGTGAATAATGGCTTTCATAATCGCTCATATAATAATATACTGTTACCCAACACCTTCTTATTGTAACGTATAATTATACCGATTTCAGTTGAATTATATAGGTCGTAACCCACATATACTATTGTATGTACTACAACCTATAACTTACTTCCGTGTCACTTTGACTTCGAATTTTCATAGCGGTGAATACAAAATGTATGTTTTCTTTTTATTTATTGCGTTGTTGGATAAAATTTTGTATGGCGCGCGTGTCATTACAAATAGTTCACTCGAAGAAACACCCCACTCGGTTTGACTCGGAGGCTCCATGCTCCGTAGAGTTTATACCTAAAATCCCCTAAGCATTTTGTATTAAGTTTTGCTTTTATCTAGTTTTGTGTACCTGTACGGTTTTCGCTCCTTTCAATAGTGTATGTTACCTATTTACAATGTATGAAGTATGCCCTTTATTTTGTCTATTTAATCCATAATACATCAAAGCGGTATTAATTGTTGTAAAAAATGGGCAATCTTGTCAATACTTTTTCTATTGTTCCATTGTGCATCCATATTATTTTGTGGTGTTCTAACACTGTTAATAAGTCAACAAACACTGTAGAAAATTAACAGTTATAAGAAGTTGGACTGAAAAGTACCGCAGGTAAGAATTTTATACAAAATTTGCTGTCCTCTATTGTGTTGCGTTTAGGGGAAAGGTAATTTTTCTATAGGTATTTAGCTATAGGTATTTGGCATTCACTGGGTGTGCACATTTTATTATTGGGTGGGCATTTGCCCTTACAACTATTATTTAAAAAATTACCTGTTAAGCGGTAACAAATACGGTGCACGATTGACTTGCTGCATAGCCTAAAAGCATTTTATTTTGAAGGAATAAAAAAGTTGGTGGACCCATGGAGTAAGTGCATTCAAAATCAGGGAGATTATGTAGAAAATAGTGTAGTATTTGATTTGTTAAATGTTTGTATCAGGTATAATTAAACGATTTCCCTTATTTACTGAATTTTCCCCGTATGTATCTACGAGTTTAAACCACTGAAAGGTTATGTGTGGATTAAACGAGAAACTGAGACATACGTATAGGAAGTTTTTAAAAGTTATAGATACCCTAGAGTCCCTAGACTGTGTATCGGTGTCTATCTTGATCTATTTATACCTATAGTAACCTAATCAAAAACATTATTTTGTTTACGCTCGTGTCAAAATGATAACTTTTTTCACAGTTTCTAGTGGCAAAAGTGACGTTTGTAACACTCTCAATATTAGCGCCCGAATTACGTCTTTTTCGCACGTTGCCCTTGGTGGCGTGTTTTAACACTATATTAAAACACGCTTTGCCGTTAGTTTGAATGTCTAACACAATGTGACGGAAAACGTGTCACCGAACTAAGTTTTATATTTCTGTTACGATCTAGCACTAGCGACGTTAAAAGCACTCCGCTTCGCGTGGTGCTCTTAAACTCGTCGGAAGCCCTTTAAAGGCGTACTTATACACTAGTGTCATAATATTCGATGTGAAAACAGTTTTCCCTTTTCTTTAAAACTAAGGCTACAGTTTATTTAAAATACTTCCATAAGTTTCACTAGCAGCACATACGAGAAACTGGAAGAATTATAACTTGTTAGTGATAATTTTCAAGCTGAGTAGTGCTTCTACAAAAAATATGGGTGAAGAGCCGCAAACAATTTTTTGGGAATATAAGGCGCATGTGTGGAGTTCGGCAAAAATATTGCTCTGACTTGAGTGGGTAATAATGTGATAAAGATCCCGAGATCGTAGGCCGAGGGATTTTATCTAAAATTATTATACACTGAAGCATTTGTTAAAAGCAAATTTTGAAAATTATGTGGAACCACACAGTTTGTGTAATAAAAATTTATGAACGAGGGTTATATGTAGAGATTATTTCCAGAATAGAAATGGATACCAACAATAAAATGTGAAACCTTGCTGAAATTAGTATTTTCTTGATTTACTTCAATTTTAAGGGTGTTTGCAGGTACAAATTCTAAATATTTAACATTGACAATATTCAAACTATCGACATTATTGAGTCGCTGAGAATCTCATAGCAACGACATTCATAGCAACAAATTGTGAATAGCTAGGCGTAAAATAATCGTTTATTTTTAGAAAATGAGTATATTATGATACTAGTGTATAAGTACGCTTTAAAAGCACATGCGACGAGTTTAAGAGCACGACGCGAAGCGGAGTGCTTTTAAAGTCGCTAGTGCTGTAATGGCACTTATACACGAGTATTATACACTATTTTTTCTACGATCGTAACAGAAATATAAAAATTTAGTTCGGTGACACTTTTTCCGTCACATTGTGTCAGATATTGTAGGTTATGTTGACATTCAAACTTACGGCAAAGCGTGTTTTAATATATTATTAAAACACGCCACCAATGGCAACGTGCGGATACGATGTATTTCGGGCGCTAATATTAAGAGTGCTACAAACGTCGCTTTTTACACTAGAAATTGTGCAAAAAGTTGTTATTTTGACACGATCGTAGAAAAAAAATTATTTAAACAAGTCACATGTTACTTATTGGTCAAATTTTGAGATTTTAAAATGAAATAACATTATTTAGTTTTTTTTTATTACTCTATATATTTATTTATAGATGAGCTTCTGATAGATATTACATACATACATAATCTGTAACTCCTTATATCGTTTACACAGCGTAGGGATGGCGGAGCCTGTCTAGGACACTATGCCCGCTCTCCAGATGTTCACCCATCCAAGTACTGACCAAGCAGTCTTAACAGGTTAAGTTTTACAAGTGCCGTGAGATATGCAACACCACTCAGCCGTATTGCCGGCTCTGATAGATATTTTAAACAAAAAATTACCAAGTTTTGCGATGTTTATTTATGTGTGGAGAAGTCAGAAAGTCAGTCTTTTTCAAAAGACGATTTTCGTCCCAGGTTCCTATGGGATAGTAAACAGACACTTTCCTGATTGGTACATAAAAATCCGCAAACCATGTTGCATTGTACATAAGAATAATTTAATTAAACCACTTGGCATATACGCATTTCCAGACCTTTGCCAACTTTGTATCGGTACCTATTAGAATATGAATAATTACAGCTCAAAATGGGATTTGATAAATGTCATACAATACGTAAAGACAAAATCGTTCTAGGAAGATTACATAAACATACATGATAACGTATTTTGTGTATTATTCTTGATATTTTCATTGTGAAAACACGGTAGCGTATTGATTTCTCTCATATAAGTTAATTATAGCACTCAAGCTTGAAAATAGCTATTACATTAATCGATGCCTTATATTAATTTACCACCAGTGATAGCGCATTATGTGATAACCCGTATTCAGTAACAAATTGTACGTCATACAGCTCAGTATCGCTATCTGAACACATTTTTATACAATACATGAAGCAGTCATGGTCACTGCTGGACGAGGAAATGAGCGAGCTGGTGTTAGTTCTGATTATACGTTAGATAATGATGTTTGTGTATGAAATACAGTCATAATTATTGTATTGTATAGCTGATAGCGCATATCAGCTAACGATCTCTTATGACGTTACTTCCCGATAAAAGGGTAATTATTCAAAAAATTCCTGGAAATAAAAAATTTGTTCTGCAGGCCATTTCAAGTTGCCATAAGTTATTGTTTTGTATGTCTATCTAAAGCTTTGCGTTATTAGATGTGTTCAAATGTTCGGATCAGCCTTGAAACTTTAATATTTGGCCTTAGTCCGACCCTGTACCAGTCAAACGACCCGTGAAATACGGGCATCGCAGTCGTTAGTTTCTGGAATAGGTTCACTGTTTTATCCGGCAGAATTCGTGATTGCATGTAATAATAGATAGCGATGTTGGTAATTACAATATCATGCTCAGCAGGGTTGCCACCCGTTTCGATTCTGTCGCGACCGCCCCGATTTTTCCGGTTGCTCCGCATCCCGGTGATTTGTGCTAAATGTCCCAATTTCGAACTTTGGGCACAAGGTTACAAAATGTACAGTTGCAGAAACAAGTAGTTGATAATTTTCATCGGGAACATTTTAAATTTATTTTATTATTTTTAAGATATACTAAATAAAATCTGTAACTTAATAAAAATATATCAGGTTTAATTTAATTATTCATCGAGAAAACATTGATTATGTAACGTATCCCGATTTTCACTTTCAGAAAAGTGACAACTCTGATGAACAGACTTTTCGTCCTGTAGACGATACAGTAATAGGAAACACGGAATTTAGTTAAAAAAAGCGTGCACTACGAATTATTGTATGGATTTTTTTTATCATGCTGAAGTAATGCATACAACTTTGGAGTTATTACATTGGTTTGCTAATACATATGTATAATAACAATCGATATAGAAATTGCCTAAACTGGCATACATATCGACTATGTTGTCGTTTCTTTAACGTTAATATGGTTGTTGTAGTTAGATATAAACCAGCGTACATATATCAAACAGTAGAGACACTCAATCTAAATGTTGAAACCTGTCTAGAGTGCCTAGGACAGTGCCTTGGGGGGTATTTCTAAGTTTGACTATCAGATGGCAGCACAAAGTTCTACCAATTAGAGCCAGTCACAGGCTCTGCTACCAATCATATGTGATAAAGTAGTGGCGCCATCTGTTAGTATTATCGGAAAGTACCCCCCAGGAGCCGTTCAAGGTCATCCAAATCGGTATTTTAACATCAAAGGAACCGACAGTGAGTGTCTCTACTTGTTTGATTTATGTACGCTGTATAAACGACCGTCTATTTGATTGGAAACTATAATAGCAGCATAATTGAAATGTGGTTAATAACTGATTTTTTTATTACCATATCGTTTAAGCTATAAGAAATTAACAAATAATAACATTTCTATAAGAAAAGAGTATTATAAAAGTATTAAACTTCAAAATTAAATGTATGTATTATACAAAAACAAATGCAAATATGCTTCATTGACTTCAAAAAATAGATAGAACAAAAATGTGATATATACTGAAAGCATACGGCATACCTGCAAAATGTATACGAATAATCAAATTACTATGCGACCACTACAGCCCAGGAATAGAACAAAATGGTGCCAGATCGGAAAGTATTTACGCAAAAAGCAATGTTAAGCAGGAGTGCATCTGGTCAGGCATGCCTTTTAATTATTGACTGGGTAATGAGGAGAACAATGACATGAATTATGCAGATGATGTTTGTATCATAATCGAACGGAAGATCCATTTGCAAGAGAAAATGAATGTGCTGAAGACGTACAATTGCAAGTAAAGTGGACTTACATGTACAAAAAGGACAGCGAAATTGCGATTGACGGAACGTGGATTAAAAATAAGTTAATTTCCCCATACCTGAGAAGCATTAGGTGAACACGGAGGATGTCAAAAGGACGTTAAAGTAAAAATTCACAAAGCACACAATGCTTTTACCACGCTGTGTAAAATGTTCCAATGGCCTTTCTAACTAGAGGAAACTCCGATTATTCGATGGAAGTGGAGGTATACATTTATCAATAAATTTCTCAAAAAATCCTGAAAATATATTGGCCTCATAACCAAATATTGGTAGTGATCATCATTAAAAAGCGCCTTTGGCAATGGTTAGGGCACATATTGAGAAAACCAGTAACTGATATAACCATATAAGCACTGAAATACAAGCTATCCCAGTAACTACATTGAGGAAAATACTAGTTAAAGAATACAAAGCAGTGAATACACTTGGCATGAAGT
This sequence comes from Agriotes lineatus, assembly GCA_940337035.1. Taxonomy (NCBI): domain Eukaryota; kingdom Metazoa; phylum Arthropoda; class Insecta; order Coleoptera; family Elateridae; genus Agriotes; species Agriotes lineatus. The sequence goes on along the minus strand of OW679197.1, from coordinate 75,452,879 downwards.
AAAGGAAATAACCCAAGATAGAGATGGAAACGTTTGATAAAGCGGATATAAAAACACGGTAAAGAATATTTAGACTCCAAGTTAGAAAGTTCGATTAAGGGCAACGATTATTATAGGTACGGTTGACGTCCTTATACTAATAAAATCAACTGTCATTGAAATGTCCAGCGACGCCCTACTTCTCTTCCGAAGGGACAAGAAGAATAACTATATTTTACCACATTTTTTACTTTACAAATACGAAATATACCTTTTTCAAAACAAAAGTGTTCGGGGAATCATAACATCATTGTAACATTGGTCAATTTTCGAAGCCAACCGTTATAAAAGTGGTTTCTCATCCCACACGCCTGTTTTTACAGTCCATTCTTGAACATAAGCCTCCCACCTGGCACTCCATGGATCTCTATCCTGTGCTTCTCGTATCCAGCAAAGCCCTACAGTTTCCACTTATTGTAGTTTTGACAAAAAAGTAGACGATAAGTGAACAATGCGCCTCCTTGTAGTAAAGAAACTTTAAGATTCTGACTTGTTTGTCTTTTGTCTTTAAGTTGATGAAAAATTGATGAATTAGTAATTAATTATTAATTATTGCTGCTTTAAACAATTCTACTACGTCGATAAAACTTTACTACCCGTTATGCCTTGTTGACTTATCGCGTACTTGTTAAAAATGATATGACTTCAAAATTACATGTATCTAGTTAATATTTTTAAAACAATAGTTACCTCGATTACTAGCCATAATACAAACTACATTTTCCTATGGAAATGTTAGAAAAATGTCGTAGAAGCTAGTTTCTTTAAGTGATGCACGTCAAATGAACGGCGGTGCAATACGTAGGTTACACCTGCAACATTATAATGCTATTATGAATTCAAAGTAAATTATATGATAGCGCAAGGAGCGCTACAAATTTTAAGGACAACAGATAATTACGCTAAAACAAGTCTATAATTGCTTCAGCGACCGCGCCTTAGTTTATGGACGTCACTGGGAAAACTCACAACTCGGTGAAGCACTTGAAAGTTTAGTACAGGTACCTTAAGCCGAGAAAGTTGATCGCAATGCGATTGATTTTTCCCAAATCAGCCTTGACTGAAGTAGCAGCCCAAATAGTAACTCGGAGTGGCTTGGAGACGAATAAATGCAGACAAGAGCAGTTAAGTCTCCTCACAGGTGATATTCGAAATAACTCGAGCAGCCAGATCAAAGTTGGGCTCCCGGGTTTATGCAGACTAAATAGTCCGCCCTGTAAAGCTATGTAAGGGAAAACGCACACGCGTTGTAAGAATTAAAGGAAACTGAAGCCAGGCATAACTTATATCGGATTTCAATGCGAATGAATAACTAACTGCCAATATGATATCGAACGCGTCAAAAATTTCTATTGCTTTCAAACGGTGGCCCAGATAGACATCGGCGACCCCGGAATCGATCACACTCACAAAAAGTTCCCCCTTCCCTACATTTGTCTCTTTATTCTCACGACTCTCCGTCGCTCTCATAGTATGGAAACCTTAAATTGGCTGCATGCCTTACCGTCTATAAGCACATTCGACATTTTTTCTGCGTTTTATCCCCGGACTGTCGTGTGATTCCTGAAATTTCAGCCAAGTAAAACATAGTCTGAAACCACACGCGCTTTCTTATTCTGAGAGCGCTTCGATAGGGAACTTACAAAATGTCTTAACAATTGTTATGTGGTTCTTCTTTGCACCTAACTATCGTCTTTTCCAATTTCATTGTCAATCCTACTTTACTTGCTTTCTCATCTGATTCAATCAGCATTTGTTGTAGATATGCTCGGTTTTCTGCTATAATGATCACGTCGTCAGCAAACCTTAGACTATTCAATCTGTTGCTTTTTATTGGTATTCCCTTATTTTGCCATTGTTATGGCTAAATACTTCCTCGAGGACTAACTTGAATAGATTTAATGTGTATAAAAATTCATACTGTGTGGAAAATAACGACATAGTCTACCAGACTTTGCAAATAACCAAATATCATAATTTTTAATAACTCCGTTTATAAACGTGAGTATTTAATTTAGAAACAAAGTGGGAGATAAGTTTTACAGTATTTTATGGTTAATACAACCACTCATTTCCGAGTTATGGCGAAGTTTCTACTAGTAGGAAGCTGTAGTTGTCATGTCACGATTAAATGAGTTTTTTGTTTAGAATCGTAAACTTTATTGTGGTAGGTTCTCCAAATAAATACGTTGAAGGTTTTTTTCCTGTGTGAAGTTAAAAGTAAGTAACCTATGAAAAGCAATTGAAATGAAAGAAATAAATGACAATCCGTAACAAATTCTAGCAATTTTGACACAGTTTGGATTTTTGCGTACAGGAAGCAATTTACGCGCACTTATGCCTCAATGTGGGTCCGTTATGCTACTTCCAAATCACGTGTGTATGTGTGTTGTGTGTAGTCTCGTTACTCTTCCTGATAGACCAGTTTTCGGATGAGAGCCACATTAATTGTATCTCAACTTCGGATGCTCACCCGGATTAGTACCGATACAACGGAAAAAGCTCCGCATATTCACGGAGTCGAACCTTGGACTTGTTTATTACAAGCCTGTCACTTAACACACTGCGACATAAAGGTGGTCCACACAGAAGTTATAACTTAATTTATATAAATTAGAATGGTTACACATTGCAAATACATAATTAAAATTGTCCACAGATGTACGTGACTAATAGGTTAAAACTACGTATATTAAACACAACATTTTTGTTAGAGTAATAAATACACATAGAGAAAACAAACATGAGAATTGCAGTTACATGTCTCTACATCTTCTTTGGAATTGTTTGGAAAGTTGGTTATAAAATCAGCCAGAATATCAAAATACCATCAAAAATGCGTGTCCATTTATATCTATTTCATTCGAAATACTTCTTATAACAGTTCATCCACTGCTCGACCTTTCTCTTGATTTAAACAGTTTCTGCTCGTTACTTCTGGCAAAGCAGCAGGGGGAAACAAGAAAAATGATTTTAATAGTGTATTACTTGGTCTGTAGTTAGATCTCTTTAAAAGTTAAAATGGGGGCTCGATTTCTAGCTCTGAAATGTAGGTTGTACGATATAATTTCAAATTACTTACTTTACTTAATCCGTTGCCTTTCTACGTTGCGATATAAGGCATTTTCGGAGTTGGTGCGTTCCCATTAAATCCCCGTTTTCTCAGTTCCTTCCATGTTTTTCTATCTTGTGCTTTGGTGTTCACTTCGTTTCATTTTATTCCTTTTGCCTCTACTGCCGACTTTAATTCATCTTCCCAGGTCTTCCTTGGTCTGCTTATTATGTTTTTTTCTGTAGGTCGAGCCTTCTATACTTGGCAGCGAACAAATAGAGTGGCGTGTGCAACCCAACTGACATATTACAAACCTGACTGGATCAGTATTTTAATAATAATCGCTAAAGACTTGTCTGTCCGTCCGTCCGGGACGCTGTTTCAGCAGCCAAACCGTAAGAGATAGAGAAAAAAGTTATTAAAGTTATATGTTTGGAATGGTCATGTTAGCTCAGGAACCGAATTTCAGTCACGTGACACTTCTGGTTTTCGAGAAATCACAAAAAAGACCCGTTTTTCAAATAGAACGCGTATTAAATAAAAACAAGCAATCCAGTGAGACAAATGTCTCATTTAAAAAAACAAAAAAGACCGTTTTTCAATAGAACGCGTATTAAATAAAAACTGTACTCAGACCTGGAAGGTGTCCAAGTGGCTGCCTAACCGATCGACGTTTTAAGGCGCAGAGGGTCGCAGCTCCGTTTGGCTGCTGAATCATTTTTATTTAATACGCGTTCTATTTGAAAAACGGTCTTTTTTGTGATTTCTCGAAAACCGGAAGTGTCACGTGACTGAAATTCGGTTCCTGAGCTGATAACTTTTTTCTCTATCTCTTACAGTTTGGCTGCTGAAACAGCGTCCCGGACGGACGGACGGACGGACGGACAAGTCTATTAGATAACGGATGTTTCAGCAGCCAAACGGAGCTGCGACCCTCTGCGCCTTAAAACGTCGATCGGTTAGGCAGCCACTTGGACACCTTCCAGGTCTGAGTACAGTTTTTATTTAATACGCGTTCTATTTGAAAAACGGTCTTTTTTGTTTTTTTAAATGAGACATTTGTCTCACTGGATTGCTTGTTAGTCCTAATTTGAACTTATAAACCGTTCAATAGTTATTTTCCCGGTAGGTAGACCTGGAATTTTGTTTTTATGTTTAATAAATTAAAACTCCCCAAAATCTCTTTCTGACACTTTGTCAGAATCAGCTGTTATGTACAGGAGGGCGGAGGCTCACGAAAGTGTCTAATTTGGCATTTTGAGGTAAAACGTGCTTCCATGAATCCACGAAACAAAACTGATGTTATGTGTTATATAAAGTTGCATTTTTGTAGATGTAGTATATTAGCATTGTGCAGCTATGGTCGACTCTACTATTGCTTAAGGCCTTTAAGACAGCCCAGAGTTTTATTGAATCAAAGGCTTTCTCGTAATCTATGAACGCTAGCAATAACTCAATCTTGTACTCATTTGGTTTTTCTATTAAGGTTTTCATTGCTTCTAAATGATCTACTGTACTGTAGCCTCTTCGAAAGCCGGCTTGTTCTCGTGGGTGGTAGTTGTCAAGTTTATTAGCTAACCTCTCCGTTACGATTATTGTGAAGATCTTGTAGAATATTGACAAAAGGCTGATCCGTCTATAGCAGGATAATTTGGTTTTATTTCCTTTTTGTAAAAAGCAAAACCTCAAGAGCGTTATTCAAATCTTGAGGTATACGTTGTTCTTTGAGACATTTGCTATGCAGATTTTTTGATTATTTTTAAAATTGGCTTCTCTTCATATATCACCATTTCGATTAGAATTCTACTCTAGCCGGGTACTCGTCTGTTTGTCATCTTGTTTAGCACAGCAGCTGTTTCGTAAGTTATTATTTCTGGGAAGTCTTTTGAGACCACGTTTAAAATTTTACATCTTTTTTGCCTTAGGGTGGTTTTTCTGTAGTGTTATATAGAAATTGGTAAAAATTTTCTACAGAGTTTCTTCCTTTACTTTCTTCCTAATGCTCAGCGGCGTATTATGGCAGAAGCCAGAGAAGCTTTGGGCTTCTGACGCAAAATTTCAGAGGGCGCCAAAATGGAATGATTAAAAAAAATAGTCTTACCTTTGCCATAACCTATTAACTCCCAGGTATGTGCCCATTGCAAATTGCAACCTAAAATGGTAATAGCAATAATTTCGTAATTTTTCTAACACTAAGTAAAATATGGGCGCAAAATTTTAAGGGGCTTTTGGCGGTAACTGTAATTAATACGCCACTGCTAATGCTTCAGACGTTTTTATTATATTGGTTGTTATTTCTGTATTCAGACGAAGTTAATTATAAATAGATTAAGAATAATATGTTTTACCTAGATTATCTTTCTATCGTTCGTGGAGTAACGTATACTCAAGTCATTGAGTTTCATAGTAACAGCAGTTTTATCTTAGTCCAGTGTAAAAGTTGACGTCACACACTATCTCGCCCAATCAATGTGCGTATGTGTACCCGGATACGTATCTACTTGTAGGCTATAATTACTTGCAGCCAACAATTTCTATTTCTAAAACGACTTATCAGGTGATGAATGAAAGTGTCCTTTTGCTTTTATCTAATCATAACACAAAAGCTGCAGATTATTAGACGAGTGTCCATACCCAATTATAAAATTTGATATTATATTAAAGTAATTCATAGAATACCAACGTTCCAGGAACATTTTCAAATATCAATCAATTTTAAAAGCAAGTGTATTAAAATAGCCTACTTCTTTCGTTGGTTTTTAATCGTGTCACGACCATCTCATTATTACATTAACAATATAACAAAAAATAAATACAAAACCTTTTACTAGAGAATGGCATAGTAAATATTCTATTTGCAAGGACTTGTCAGGCGACATTAGGAAATAGAAAATATTCGGTTCCATTTGTTAGTAACGATTTTAGAATGGCGACGTAGAAAGTCTACATAAATTTATTTGGATAAACAGCGACCATTGTTCAACTTTGATATAAATTATTTTACGGTTCTTGAAAAACCTTCTATGCAATTCTGTAGAAGCAAATAACAATCTTCGTTTGAAATTTATTTTTTGTATCCTCACTTTTTGCTTAAGAGTTGTTGCTGTGCGAACTGTATAATTTCACCATTGTTCGTATATAAGATATTATGACCTACCATCCTGTACGGATGTTCATTGTCTACTAATCTGCATATTTATGTGTTTGTTCTATCGCCGCGAGATTAAGACAAGAAGGGAATTTCATTCACCACTTCATACAAAGCGGATTGTTAATTGTTAACCGTTCGTATTTATAGCTTTGGAAATTTATATCCACAGATGTGTAAGTACACTGGCACAGTGATGTACAATATGTTATGGCAACATTCAAACTTGCTTATATTCTTTTCCATTTGCCTATCTATTACCGAATATTGGCGATCATCTGGACAATCTTTACTCTATTGATGAGAAAAAATATGTGGGTGTTACGGAAAACCATATTCTAAAATCTTTGATACAAGAGATGCTAATTCTGCCAAAGCCTGTCGTTCCTTTTACTTTTTCTTCTAAGATCAGTTGTTTCTCGTACAATAGTCGGTGGGTTTATTCTAACTCAAATATGTAAAGCTTAAACACTGAGAAAGCTCGTAAAACGAAGCCAAATGTATATTGTTCTTGATAATATTTTAATTTTTATTTCCTTATTCAATTGCTCTAATATTTTTTGTTAGTAATACGATGTCCAAGCCTTCTATGCCTTTGTGGGTAAATTCAAATATTTCACTCGCTGCTTGGATTTCTGATCAGGACTCAAATTCACAGAAAAGCACACAGAAGACAAAACATTTGAGCAGTATGACCGGTTTTAATTGTATTATTTTGGATGCTTATAAAGTTTGCCCGGTATTTTCATTCTACATCTAATTTATAGTGAGTGATCTTAGCGTTTCATTGTATTGGCTAGATAAGCAGCTGTTTCAACTTTCTAAATAAACTTTTTGTTCACTAGCATTGGCCCTTGTGGTGAAGAGTTTTCACTAATTATCATATATTTGGTTGTATTTATATTGATATTCTGATATTCTGAGCTACTATTTGCTATTCTGTTTATTAGTTTTTTTTTGACAGCCGTCTAAACTTTATTTCAATGAAATGAAAACGCAAACTACATTTCGCTTCACAAGAAATCAAACAGTATGATATCTGTTACGACTATATTAAACAACACACCAAAATAATTACAGTTAAGAATCTACTTGTGCGTGTGACGTCACGCGGGATGCAAACTACGAATGTCAGTTTTGATGGTCTGATGGCAAGTCAGTCGCCGATTGCAAGTAGCGATCTATACACTCTAGCGGGGATGCGCTCAAAGTTTAGGTCCGTTAAGCTGTGGATGCTTAAACTATTATATTCAAGAGGCGAGGCCTACTGAATTCAATGCAGAGCGAAAAAATGGGTTAGCGAAAACCAAGTCAGCATTAGCGGCGAAGGTTTCGTCCAGGTTCTGGGGTTGAGGATTGTGACACAATTCGGTAGCGCACTGTGCTAGCGCGGCTGCTTCTTCAGTGATCACTTTACTTTCTTACACTGGCCAGTTCCCGAGTGTGCTGAATATTACACTTACAGCTAGTATATTCTTTAATATACACAGCAATATTATGCTAGGCGAGAATACAATAATAAAAATCCAGTCTCGATGTAAGCTTATTTAATTAAATGAATGTTAAAGCACTACGAAATTATTATTACTCCGTAATGTCTTTCAAGCCATGCACAAATATGCGGAATGATTAAATGCTGAATAACTACAAAATCAGTGCATTGTACGGTTTGGCATGAAAAGGGACGGGAAAGAGTGACAGCCAAAATACGAACCTCGTAAGCGCACAAGATGCAGACATTATCGGTAATTACTGCAGTGGCAGATCAAGCCTTGTGAGCGGTTTTATTGTTTTAATATGGTTTGCGTGAGAGCACACAACCCGGATCTCTACACCAATCTAGTAGACCGGCTTCGTGTGAGCTCAAAGCCGAGGCCACCTACTGCGGCGGACGTATCGTGAGGATGGTGGGGCGCTGGTTCTGTGTTAACAAGATTGCAGCAACTCGGAGCTGTTTGCACTTCGGAAAACGGAATCGGGGTGCACCTAATATAATTGAAGAGCATGTGTGTACCTGTGACCATTTAAGTGGGCTGGACCGTTCTGGAAGGGTTTAGAATACATTTTCACGTATCGCTCCGCGTCGAAAGGCTGTGTTTATGTTGGAGCAACGATAAGCAATAAAAGCGGCGTTAAGAGCGAAGCCAAGAAAAATAGCAGCTTAATATGGCATACATAGTTATCTCACTGACATGGAAATTACAGCACCAATAAGGGTTGGGCATTTCCCTACCAAACTTGACAGAAATATTGAGCTACTAATAGGTAATAACTGATAACATTTTCAAAGAAAAATAACAAATAAGTGATTCTTTATTAATTAATTATTTTAAACAATGTGTTTGTACGCCCTGATTCGCCGTGGCGTGGATTCCAACAAGTAGTGTATGTAGTCTCGAAGTATTGTGTTCCAAGCAATGCATGTCAGAGAGTCCAGTTTTCCAGCCGCTGCAAGAAGGGAAGGATGTACCGCTGAAGTGTGTCATAGTGCCTCGCATGAACACCAATAAGGACCTACCCCCATGAGCAATAGAAGTCCGTACCATAACTCCCACAGTTCAGTGCACAAGTCTTTCAATAATGAATTGAGGATATCACCTTTCTCCACGTCGTTTTCGGATCCTCATGTGGCCGTCGTGCATCCGTAAACAGAATCGAGAATCATCACTGAATACCACTCTCCGCCACTCAAGCTGCCAATTCAATATTAAACTAACCACTCCAAACGTTGCTGCTGATGTTGAAGAGTTAAGGGTAACACAAGATGTGACCTTCGCTACCAAACCATGTATCAGCAATTGATCTTGTACTGGAGAACCGGTCCCTTCGTGCCATTATCCGAAGACGGTCCTGCACATCATTTGTCCGTCGTTGACCCCCGAACGTAGGTTTGATTTCGGTTAACACTGTTTGCAATTTCTCTAAACGAAAAAGCTCTTTCCCGTAAGACAAAAATTCGATCTCTCTCGAATCGCTCAATTGACGGCAATTTTCCATTTGCCCTACTATAGGCATAATCGCACTCTCAAAACACGTGAAAGCGAAGAATAACAATTGAAACGGTGTTAGTTAACAAAGGAACAAGAAATCTAAAGAAACCCCGACTAAGAAATTTTGAAACAATTGCATAAGTGTCATATATGGTATGCCGCTCTGTCGAGTTTGTTTGGGAAATTCCCATCCCTTTTTGATGTTACAATTTCCATGTCACTGAGTATATTTACATATAGATGACCGAGAGTGAAAGTGTACGGCCGCATACAAAGTTTGAGGCTCGACCCGTAGCAGAGAGCCTTTATTCAGCCAATGGGGTAAAGGTCCTTGCAACCCAAGGTACGTACAACTAAGCCTAAATGAACTATTGGAATGATTCATTCTAAATACACTGTTGGGAATATCTCCGCATTAAATTTTGTAACTAGAAAACTATAAGGTAGCGTATGTCACATTTTTTAAATTTCCAATCAGGAAGACTTTGGATGCACTTTTTGTTGAAGGTAGTTCATCTTACAACGTTTCAAATTGCATGTTTAATATTATCAGATAAATGTATTGCTATCCTTACAAGAAAGGTTACGAATCATATACCGATTTGAACATTAATATGCAAAGCTACAGACGCCAACGATATGAAGACAGCTTTGATATGAACATGAATTAGATATGAACATGGCATCAATATGAGAATGCCGTCGATATGAAGACGTCGTGGAGATAAAGCAATGGCGGGCAGGACCAATAAAGTACCGGCGATATTCGATACAAAACCGAAATGAAGTTCTCCGAAACACCAACGGGACGAGAACATAACTTCAAAATAAGGTTATGAACGGGCGGTTTCAAGATCCGCGGAAAAAAACAAAAGAGATTTCTTGACTTTCATCTACCTTCTTGAGTTATTTTTCTATGTGCATTTGTTAATAAACAGTTTGGGCTGTGTTGCCCTATGGATGCCTTCAAGCCTTTGTGTGCTCTTAACTGCAGATAATGCAAAAAACTACCTATGTGAATTTTTGTGCGGAGCACTCTGTATATTAAATGTATTACTAATTAAAGTCCCATCCTTTCATACTTTAACGTTTATAAAAAAATATCAACTACCCTTCTTCGTATAAAGGCTGTATAGGAGACGGAGTCTGCTACTTAAAGTTGGTGGATTGGTTTAGTGAATACTTAAAACAGATAGTTCAAAAACATACAAAAATATTCTGGTATGTACTATGCAAGACAAAAAAAAACTGGGACAACTCTTGATGGAGATTTTGGCATCATTCGATTAGCTTAAATGAGGCTTGAAACAGTTACATTTACTATCACAATTTTGTTTCACAGCAACTTCTAAACAAGTTGATAATTGAGTTAGAAATATACAGGGAATTTATTTTATTAGTTAACATAAGCGTTTCGTTTCTATGCCACCATTTAATCATACAGGTGATTTCCATAGTTACAAATGAGACCAATAGATTAGAGCGTGTATTTTACGAGTTAACATAGGAATTATTACTTATCAAAAAGACAATTAAAAGTTATCCTAATGTATCCCACTGAAGGAAAGATACAACACACAAGTTGTTCCTACGTATCTACTTTTTAGTTGCATACCTACATTCCGGTAACAAAATGAAAGTTTCTTATTAGCAAGTACCTAATTCAAATTCGTATGTTAACTCTTAAAATAAACGCTCTAATATATTGATTTTATTGGTAACTATGGAAGTGACCTGTCTGATTAAATGCAGGCATTGAAACGACTATACATATTAAGACAGCCACATTAATTTGCAACAGACCATACTAACTGTCCCAGTTTTTTTGTCTTGCATAGTACATCATTTACTGCAACTATTGTTAACGGTCACCTTGCTCATATTTTCACGTTAACGTATAGTTGGGGGCATATTCCTTAAGCTATATCTCACCTGAGTTGCCCTAACGCACTTAATTACTATTATAAAGTAAAAATAATATATATTATGATTTCCGCTACGGTTATCGTTGTTTATGGTTGGGACTACTAATTGCGTTTACTCATCGCGTTTTGTTGGCCTTCCGAAAGGAATATACGAATTAATGAGTTCAGTTAAGATAATTACATGACTTTTGCTGTTTGAAGGTTAGGTAGTCGACGTGTAAAGAATCGGTTGTGCCTCTCATCTCATAAAAGTGACCCTAACTGACAGCTGATGCCCGTTAAGACCTGATTTGGGTTGCCCATGTTGAGATTCGGAGTATTGTTTCGATGAATAACTGTGTATTCATTATTGGTCCCGATTCTTGTGGATAGTTTCGGGATAGCATCTAGACGGTGGAGTTAAATGAACGCAGCGATATTTAAAATATCCATCTTGACAACTTTGTGATGTAACTTAATTCTATTCTTTAGGTATGTATTGAGTCAACACCTCCGGATTTTTCTGCGTAGGACTGGAGAAAGCACGTTAAAGCTGTTTTTCATCTCGAGTAAGCTTTATAAATGAAAGACACACCTGTGAGCTAATAACACCTTTATTATAGGGCTTTTTGATTGATTGATGGTTTTTATTAGTGGTTTTTATTGGTGGTTTTCCTACTTATGATGTTTGGTCTTTTTAATATTTGCTTTTTGTCTTGGGATAGTAATCGTCTGGATTTGAGTGTTAGATTGTGGACTCGGCCTGCTGGATTTGGGTCCGCTTACCGGATTGGAGTTTCCGCTTACGACTCTTGGCATCTTGATTTTCTTGTCGCAGTATGCCTGGGTTCTAAGATCAGCCGCTCATTTATAATCAAATTAACATATTCCAATTAAAAATATAGTGACGTAAATTAGTTTGATAACGTACGTTTTTGAAATATCCATTTAGATTTTGTCCTTCATGTATCAAAGCATTAGTACTTTATATTCCCGTACCCTGTAATTATTTAATAGAACGCTAGACTTACATTTGTAAACGCCATGTGATCACGCCGCGTATTTAATATTATTTTCATGTGAATATAATAAAATTTAACATATTTGGTACGATTAACTGTCTTTATAAACACAAGTTATATTTACGTTTATATACATATTAAAATAAACGTCACTGTCTTTGCATTGGATTTTTCTTGTGATTGCTGGCTTATCAAGCATTATGCGTATAATAAAGACACATTTTGAGAGCTCATCTTTGGAATTTAATCTTCCTTGCAAGTTTTGGTACTCCATGAAATAGGGTAATTTTCCAAATTAAATTTTGGTAATTGTTGATTATTTAAATTAGTGGCCTGTATTTAATTATATTCAGTTTAGTGTTAACCCACTCCCTTCTGCCGGAGTTTATTTAGCGGGCCCCGTATTCATAATTCGCTATCTGGCTTACTTTGAAGAGTGTTATGATGGTGATTGGTTTAACTTGGTACCATTAATTGTTAGAGCGTTGAACAACTATCACTATTCTTTGAAAAAGTTTGAGGCTCAAAGGAGTTCGATCTGAGACTCGATAAGTCAAGATCATCGATTATCGCGTGAATTACAGATTTAGCCCTATCATTCGATGTGGTACTTATAATCAAGGTTACCTTCTATTTCTCTTTAGCAATACAGGAAAGTCCAGGTGTCTGCTTCACCGTCATTTTTAAAATACGGGAGGGTTACAAATAAATACAACATACAAATTTCATAAACATATTTTATATTGCTTCATCTACATCTGTGATAGTGAGTGGTGTGTGACGTTGAAGAAGCCCTTGTTTATTGAACATTATACGATAAGAAATAAAATTATATCTAAAGCTTACAACAACAAAACTGTAGGCCTTAATCTCAGAAACAACTAAAACTAATCCACAAAAATTTGCTCTTTTTATTGTGTATTTCTAGTTAAAACTTGATTTGTTTTGAGAATTTTCTTTCAGAATAATTTTTCGTGCTTAGAGTGACTCAGTAATGAACTTTGTTCAGCTCGTTGCTTATACTTTAACATATTAACATTCTACGCCGTTAAAACATTTAACATATTAACATTCTACGCCATTAAAACATTAGACATTGTCGTTCGTCTGATAAAAATTAACACAAAAATTAAATACAACGGGAATTTCATTGCATGCTCTTGCAGCCCTAGCACTCTGATTCAAATGAGCTGAAACTAATTATTATTCGATGAAAAAACATACTTCTAACTTTGCGTGCGTGACGGACAGAAATAGAATGTAATATATCTGCAAATGTTTATTTAGTTGGTTTTAAATTTTGTATTTAATCTATAATTAATATAAAACAAACGGACGTAGAGTATTACAAAACTGTTTCCATGCCACATACAGTAAATATCTGTAGTGTTTTATTAACAAACAGTTTCGTGTTTGTCAATTTCACAATCACAAAGCAGTTAACGATCTTTCGTTCATTCCAAAATAAAGAATTTTTAAATGTAGATAGTCACTTTAGTGGCTTAAGTAGGGATGTTCAAGCGCATGTAAAATTAAAAAAACTGCATTACTTAAATATTATTTGGTGTGCACTTTTTATGTTTCGAATTTGTGTTTATGGGTGTTTTATGGGCTAGTAGGTTTTTTTGAACTGCATGAACCTCCATGGCCCTTATCTAAGTGTTTACGAAATTTTGATCTTTAAGCAACATCAGTCAACAACTGCTTGCTAAAATATGCCCAGTAGTTCATATCTGGTAACTCAAATTGATTCGGCCTTGGGAAAGAAAATATAAATGAATGCACTATTTTTAATTAATACCAATTCCGGGATCTGCGGAAAGTGTTTATATTATGCAGCAAACATAGCGTGCCCATGGCTGAATAAATAATTCATAGGAATTGAATTTGGCCTCTTACACTTCGCATAACAATTTGGCAGCTTGCCAAATGCCTTACCTTTGTGGGTCAGGGCTGCTTTTCAGTGAATTACTCAGGAACTCATTTTTCAAACGATGGACGTTTCCTAGGTTTCGGGAACTTATCATTATCTTTTTCTCCTCGTAAGCTGATAATTTGTTGAGATTTAAACATACATAGTTAGTATCAAGAAATCAAAACTACCTTACAAAGCTAATTTTCAGAAGAAATCTACCTTCCGAGAGTTTAATGGAGGTTAATTTTAGTGTCAGAACCAATTTAATAGTTGTAGCTGATATGAGAGCATTTAACTAATACAAATGCATTTCGACTCTGTACGAACTACTTAAATGACAAAAATTTTATGAGAGTATCAAAAACACGAACAGGAAATAATAATGGCTATGTTGTAACAAATTTAAGTAAATTAAGTACCGTGAAATTGTACCTATATGCTGGCCAAGCACATCACCAGAACTTTACCGTACTAAGGAAAACATTCCAAACTTAACTACGACTATATAAAAACAATAAAGGTTTAATTCTTGGACTGCTGCGAATTGCAGGCGTGTTATGGTGCAGTTGCACTAACAATTATGCAAATGTGCAATTTTTTGGATAGTTCGAACAAAATACAACCCAAAGCAAGGCTTTAAAATGCGTTTCATTTCATTAGGTATTCATGCATAGAGCTACTCGACCATTTTAAGGAAAAAACACATAGGACAATTAATTCTCTTCATTTGATAGATGACGATTATCATTTCGCAAACTTGAATAGTTGCGAGTACTGTCTTACATCTGTATAAGTACATTTGTTATACAAGTGCCCACTCAAATATAACACTAACGAAAATGCCAAATAGTAATGTAATATTTCAAACAACTAGCTCAAACGGAAAGCCGGAGAGGGGTCGCTAGCATGAAGGGTACATAATACATTCACCTAATTGCCATAAGACATAAACGATTTAACAGATAAGGGCACCAAGCTCAGTAACTTACTTCGCTCCGCCAAACCATGCGGGACGAAAAGCAGGCTATAAGGAGATAACAAATGTCCAAAAGCGTAACAACGTCGGTTAGTGTTAAAAATCAACAATACGAATCGTAACAACGACCATGGAAGACATTAATAACGTCGAAACACTTAAATGACGCTGTGTTCGTTACCGCAAAGGGAACCTAGAGAATAAATTATTTACATGTAATTAATATAAGTAACTTCGATGAACATGATAAAAAAAAGTAGTAACGATTTGAATTTTGTAATGTAAAATGCTCATCATGGCTCTGGAGCTATGCAATAATTACTCTGGTCTGGTTCATTTACGAGTACTTTAATAACTTTTACCAAGCCTCAACGTAAATCTTGGCCAAGGTCTGAAGATGGCTGGAGTGACGAGAAACTAATCAAATTTTATTCTTAAATCTATTCTATAAAATAAATAATGTTCATTATCTAAGCAAATATATTTAAAAGTTAAATTAGACAAAATAATTCTTCTGTGGGGTCTCGAACGTCAGCAGGGGCAGCAACCCTATGGACATCTTTCGGAGCCTTCAACACCTGCCGTCGAAATTTTTTGCGCTGCCTCTTAGTGTACACAGCCTTTATTACCTTCAGGGTACGTCATTCAGCACGTTCGTACGATGACCGGATCAGGCGTGTAAAGTGAAGCCCTTTCCACGCATTCTGGTCGATGACCCGTGGTTGTGACAGATGTGCTTCGCGGGTCTGCTGAGTGAATTTTGCCCCCGTTATCACGATTTTCCGTGCGTCGTTGGCTTAGCGATCCAGGTGTGAAATGTCAGAAAATGTTCTCCAGGTAGTTGATACGATCTTCTTTGCGCCTGAACCCTTGGTGTGGCGGTGCTTCTAGAGGGATTTCTGAGCTTACTCAGCACAATTTTCTGTGCCCCAGTGTCAGGTAACAGGAGAGTACTCCCAGAGTAGTCAACACAATCTTCCATTTGTCTTAGACTTCGAAGTGAGGGTGGCTCGGGGTAGAATGGTGCTAAAGGAAGTTCAACTAACCCATCCAAGAAGGACGGTTAAGGTTCTCAGGTGGTTCAACTTCTGAGGAAAAGGCTAGGAATAAAACTTTTCTTACATGAACGTGGTTCGCTGAATGAAACAATAATACGATCGCTCCATGTCTTCTCGGGATGGAAGCCTTTAGGGTCCAAAGTAGCTCCCGGCTGGGGCTAAGGTTCTGGACCCGAGTATGAAATTAATGGGTATGAGTCTGCTGAAACTTCCCGGACATCGCTCTCTTATACTGATTCGAGGTCTCCTTCCACTTTGCTTATCTAGGGGAACCTAAGTGGGGCAAATAAGGGGGGGTTGCGAGGACTAGCGTGTTGCTGGTTCCCACCTAAAACACTTGGTGCCCTCAGCTACATCTTGCTGCGACTATATGGCTTTATGTAACCTATTGTGGGGCCTCTTGTAGCGGAGATAGCGCCCTACAAATTGGTAACGGTGATTAACACGTTTTCAAACAATTTGCGGGAACGCGAAACGTCACAAGGTTTGACTTGCAAAGTGATAAAGGTTCTGAATGAACATCTCAGTCAATGCACAAGCAGAACTACAAATTGGACTAACTCGCGAATACGGTCGTCAGAAAGGCCTTCTCGAACACTACACTTTCACATAATGAATTAATAATATTATCGCTTGTTTTCAGTACACAATTTTCGCTTTAATCGCGGAATAGCGCATATGTAGTCTGATTAACCCATCTACTATTCCTATTAACTATTTATTTATTTCATATCTAAACATTACTTCATATGTAAATATAAGGAATTATATAATTGTATAATAAATTACGTCTAAATTTAATTATATATAGTAAAACTAAGTAAAATAATAAATAGCATTGTATAGAAGGTAAGCTATATTGTATGCAATTTATATGTGCCCTTACTGTCTTGCGCATTATATTGTGTCGTTATTGCTGCATATGAGGTCTGCGATGGTGTAGATAGCTAGTTGATTTGGACTGATCAATAGTTTCATTGTTTAGACTTGACTACAGTCACATTCTAGAGGTTTCTGTGAGAATCTCCATTTGATTAAGTTGTCTCTCGACCTGGCCAACTGTGTTCACAGTCTGTTGATGGTCTTCCACGTTGTCCAGCCTAGCTCGCCACTTCTTGGTGGTAATGTCTCTCCAATGTATGAAAACATAATACGAAGGCGAAAGGCTTATATGATACAAAAAAATGCTAAATGGTGGTCGTCATCCATCGACAGTAAGATTTATATAATTCTAAATTTCAATCGGGAAACTACTGACGGTTAAATTCCGCTTATAAAAATGTAACACTTTAGGCCTGCGCTCAGTAATTTTCTCAAACTGACGTAATTATGCAATAAAAAAATTCCCATTGGAGCGCGAGGTGTGCTTCAAAAGAAAAACTACCATATCCCGAAGTAATCAGGTAACTGCAGCGATCCAACAGCACGATCAAGACTGCCCCTTGACGGCGGGAAAAATCTGTACGTGGCGTGACACTCAAAGAAAGTCAGAAGCAGAAATCATACGGATTTCCGAAAAAGGAAGTGGTAGCTAGAGAGCTATCCCCCACTTTCAAACTGCGCACTTCGGATTTTGGAGGCAAAGGCGCGTCGCTTTTATAATCAAAGGTTGCGAAACTAACTAGGTGACTCAAAACTTACTCCGGCGTTCGAGATTGTCGAGTCTGTGTCTGACTAGGGCAAAAATTTATTAAGCGGCGCTTTTGGAACGTAACAACTGTATATGAAATCAGAGAGATGAAGAGATTTTACTAATAAAATGTTAATAGAAGTTATTGCTGCATATCAGTATAGCTTAAACTGTTAAGCTATTTTTCTTCCAACCAAAGTTAATTGAACGGTAAAATACCAACCTTTTCTAATTTGTTCGAAATTCACAGGACGGTGGCTAATAAAACATAATTCCTACAAACATTTTATTTTGAAATTAGTGGCAGTTAAAAATAAAGGTGGAATCATTTTAGCTTTTCAAATGCAATTTGTGCCGCCGATATAATTGCTTATACCTGTACTTCTAATTCTGTTTTTAACGGGGCTATAGTGTATTTTTTCCTTTCCAGATACCAGTTTTCTAAGCGACTCATTGCTGGAATGCTGTTCAGTGTTGTGGGAGATGCTCTCTTGATATGGCCAGGATACTTTGATCTTGGAGTACTAAGTTTTTTAATAGGGCATATAAATTATATTTATGCATTGGGTTTCAAACCACTTAATCTACCACTAGGAATTGCGTGTTATGCAGTTGGCACAGTGGGTAAGTTGCAACTTCTATTTTATAAAACTGAAAATCCTTTGAAAATGCATAAATGTCTGTGTTGACAATGTGGTTGTTGGTGTACACTTACGTAAATAGAAATAATAAATACCTTGTGAATAACGCCAATATTTTAATAAAATTTAATGCAATTTCCACATATACAAATCAGTTCACAGTTGATGACTAACGAGCGTGCTAACAGTGAAATCTCGAGTATCAAAATAGAGTTCGATGCCTTGTCCCTTGCCTCCGATCGTGTTTACATTTACTTCTGTCCGATTGCGTCAGTGGAGGTTTTATGAACCCCCGACTCCGTTGGTTGAATGTGCTAACTATCATTGTGTCTCCGAGGGTTGTGCGTCATCGAAGGGATTTATGGCCATCTGGCTCGTCTAGGTGTGCTTCATTCTTCTGATTGAGCCAACGGAGTCATTGTGTCTTCGAATGTTTTGTGATGCTGACCCTTTCTGGGGTACCTCCTAAAAATACCGTATTCCAAATGTGGAACAAAATAACGATTCATCGCCTGTCAGATCGTTACCTAAGATTGCTTGGAGTGTTTACATAAATTTTATTTTTTATGTGACTATAGCACAGATGAACCAGGGCTCTGGTAGTTCAATTGAAGGACTCGATGAAATAATAGTCAACGTGCAGTTTGCATAGTTTTGGGAAAACTGAGAAAAAACACCACCATGTTGATAAAATGAAAGCTCATGTAGCATGTTCATGTCCAAACAATACAGATGTACTTTTTAGAGCAAAATCAGGCAATATCTCAATTTGGCCTTTGACCGGTTTTTGCATAATCCCTTCAATTTATATTTCCCTTGCTTGAAATCTATTACTATGGCCACAATATTCTTCCAAAACTCTGTATTAATTCATTCACCATCCTGCTGAAATTAAAACTCTTGTAAGGTTTGGTCTTTTGGTAAAACGAAATGGCATTTTAGTATGAAATTCAGAATTTGCAGTTACAGTGATGCTGTGTCCCTCAAAAACTTAGCCTTCTTTTACTTTTGACGTATATAAAGGCTGCTGATGAAGCTCCTGTGAATATTCAAACGTCCAGTAATGGTTTAATAGTAGAACTATTTATTTAAATGAAAGTGAACTTCATATCACTCGTAGGGGAACAATGTTCAGTACTCATAATTTTACAGCAAAATTCAAGTTGTCAGATTTTTTGCCTCTTACTTTTGGACAACTGCAGTTTTATATTGACAAAAGTTTGTATAGAGCAACGTTCTTCATCTACTGTGGTGTAATATTTAGAAAGCAAGGGCATGTGTGACAAAATTGCATTTCTGACTCATTTGTTTTGCTACCATCGTTGCCTGCCTGATGGTCTATTCAACACTAAGCATCTATTTTTACGTTTTAATAATTTTCTGCAAAAATCATTGTAACCTTAAACTGCGGATTAATACCCCTTTGCATGTTACACATGCTATATTAGTATCCACTGGCTGGAAAGTATGAAAATAAATAACAGAAAACCTTTTTTATTTAAAGGGAGTCGAGTACACAATAGGTATAACAATTTTATCAGAAGTAATATTCTAATAAAGTGCACTTTAAGTATATTGTACTGTTTTTCCCTTGACAGCAGGTAATTTGTACAAGCTGACAACAAATCGTTAAAAATACAATAGCGTACCTACCAACCACAGTTGCATTACACAAAATCTTAAAATATGTATGAAGTTTGTCTCTTTTGATATAAACAGCAACTCTTGTGCATGGTATGTACTGTATATATTGTCTGTTAGTCTAAAATTTAATTAAATGAAGAAATATTCAAAAGAAAATCTTGTATTATTATTTATTTAAATTTTAAACCTTAGGTAAAGTATACTATTTTTCAACAATCTCCTTCCCTGTCTAAACATATGTGCCACCTTTTAACCCGTTGCCCAAATCCACTTCGAAAAGTTTGATACCTGTTTTTCACCCTCTATTTTACAGCCAGTTTCACTTTCTCAAGTGAGTCAAATTTGATCCCTTTGAAACTTTTTATCATTAGCCCAAACAAGTGGAAGTCCAATGGAGCTAAATCAGGCCTTAAAGCTAGATGAGGCATAACTGACCATCTGAGTTTCTGGATTGTCTCCTGAGAGGAAACTGCTGTGTGGTTTTCTTTTCGTTTGGCTTTCTATTGCCCTAACTTTCTTGGAAGAAGTAACGCCAGTTGTAATGCGGCTTTTTAACTTAGCCCTATACTCTACTGTATTATTAATTTATATTGCCCTGGGTTCTTTAGCTCAAACAGTCGGAGAGGTATCAGACTCTATTAACATCGTCAGTGCGGCTAAGGGAAAACTAATATTGTTTTGGAGTTGCTCGTTGTCACCTGAAATTCTGAAATTCTGCATGCAAACACTGCCAGCAATAAAAACTCAACAGTTTACACAGAAAGATATATAATCTGTAGTGATGGGCATAACTGGACAATTTTCATAACCGCATTATTTGCATTCGAATGATATTAATAACCGAATGATTATTTGAATAATCATTCGAATAAATGTTGGCTCTCGGTTTGTTTCGATTTCGTTTTTCGTTAAATCAAGTCACTCAAGTCCGTCGGTTTGCCGGTTAGGCGGTTTAGCGTCATCTGCATCGGCATCGTAACTTGCAGATAGCAGAGGAACTCTGTTAATCGTTAATTATAATAATTGTATAAATGATTTTTATTTGGTTTCTAAGGAGTGTGCAATAAGTAGTTGTGGATATGAATGAAATATATCTGGTTACACCTTTATTGTTTTCGATTGCTGGCGATTTCTAATAATAATTAATAATATATTGTTGTATTTGTATGAGTTTTACGACTCGCTATTCTGCATTAGCTCGATTACTCCGACATTCTTCCGATCTATAACCAAAACATAATATGTACATTATGTGTTATGTATTGCAAGTTAAGAGGATCAATCTAAGTACATACGTAGAAGGTCTTGCATTATCTCAGTGACCACAAATGCGCAGTGAAGCAAGGGAGAAAACTGTAGAGAGAGACGCCCAAATGGTGTTTTCAGTATAACCTGCTTTGTTTATGAGTTATGACGGAACTACCCTCGTAAGCATGCTATCATAAAGCAGTGTTGGCGCTGATTTCAAATATTTTAAGATATATGGGGAGTTCCATTTAAAAAACAAAAGTTGTGTATCACTACGTAAAAATAGGAGGCTATGGCTTAAATTCTTCTTCTTCACGTGCCAATCCGTTACCGGATGTTGGCTATCATTCTAGCTATCATAACTTTATTTGAAGCTGCTCGGAAAAGTCCAGTTGTTGTTGTCGAGAACCACGTTCTTAGGTTTTTGAGCCAGGATATCCATTTCGTTTATGGCATTATGAACTTTTCCGGATTGATATAAAGTGCGTACGTTCCAGGTGCCGATTTTTATATTTGTTTTGGAAATGTTATGTCTATTCTGATTTGACATGCAGGGATTTCGCTGGATGACGAGCTGGGAAGCCCTGCTGTTCCTTCCCCTGCCGGATCTTGGCATCCGAGTTCCATGATCAGTAATCTTGTCTATAAAGTCAACTATAGCCATTCTGATTATTCTAGGGAATTCTTAAGAATCTTTAATGTGGTAGTCCTCCCGTGGCTTTCCACATCCTTATGCCGTTGACTATCCTATATAGTTCTTCCGCCTTCGGAGCCAATCCTTAGCCCCAGGACAAAAGAGTGCCCTTCCCTCTATTGTTCATCCACCCGAAGCTGTTGACAAATGGAGGTGCCAGTTTTGGTCCGCCCCGGTTATTTTATTTCTCCGGTACTCGCTATATCTAGCGAGCGTTCCCCTATCCGCCACCTGAGGAGGCGCCCAGTTGGGGACTGGCAACCCCGCTGTCAACCAATGGCTTAAATTGGTTGACAGCAATTTGTAGGTTTTTTACTAGCAATGAAATCAAAAAAGTTTTTTTCAATATCTCTATTATTAATGGACTGTCTAGCGATCTACAAACACCCTGTATATGTAATATATTAAAATAAACAATTTAGGTAAGGGAGCCAGATGTCCATTTCAAAAGGACCATTCATCATGCGTAGGAAGTGAAATGGAGAGAATGGATCGCATTCGTCTTAAATAAATTATAATACCTCAAAATAATATTTGTTGTATAAAGTTCATTAGTATTTAATTGTATGGTTCACTTATATGTAGGTACCCAAAATATCTAACCTGTTGCATTTTTAGGTACACTGTTTTTCCTGCAAGACGTTGGAGGCATTTTAATATTGGGACTTCCCCTTTACTGTATGGTTCTAATGACAATGGTTTGGAGAGCAGCGGCAAGAGTGCAATTCTCTGAAGTATGTAAGATAAAAATTATTACAAACACATTTTAATTATGATTTAAATTGTAGAACTCGTGGAGCTGGAGCAAACTCTGGACATGTGCTGGAGGCATAAGTTTTGCTATTTCAGATTTATTTGTTGGAATTTATCATTTCAAAGGTGATTTTGCATATGCACAAGTAAGTTCTCCAATGCCTTCTCTGATATATTATTGCTAGCCCAACTTTTTTTTAGTTGATTATAATGCCAACGTACTATGGAGGGCAATTAGGATTGGCTCTAAGTGTTCTAGATGCAAAAGTGGAGACTGTACGTGATCATGGCAATCAGAAAAATTGCACTGATGAGGCAAAGGCTGTCACGCATAAGAAACAAGGTTCCTGTGTTCGCTCAAACTGAATAGATAGATAGATAGATTATGTCTGTGTTATTTTAATGTTGTTCGTGTGTTGGAGAGCTGTTTGTGTGTAGTCGAGGGAAGTGTAGGAAGGATTTAGAATAATCTCTTCGTACTGAATTTATTTGTAGGTTTAGTGATAGTAGGTCTACGGACAAGTCTTCCTATTCTTTTGTATTACAGTCAATATAAAGTTGAGTCAATTCAGCTGTGCTGTGTTTTAACAAGGTGGATAAATAATTGTGTGACGTACATGTGAATGTATAAATACAAGCGAAGATTAAACCATGCTCATTAGTGGTCTTCCTTTTGTTTGTTCCAAGTTTATCAGCACAAACTTGTTTAAACTATATAGAGTGGCAACAATTACCTTACAGCAACTTCTTCAATTATTATTTCAAAAAGTTGCAACACAATTCAACATTACTTAAATATGGTGTTAAATGCTATCACTCTATAATTCGCAGTTCAGTGAAATTTTCCTATTAAAATAATAATTTAATAGACACTAAATAGATAATTGTAATTTTATAAATGACAACAAAATATTAACAAAGCTTTAATAAGGATGGGGTTCCTAACACACACAGTTGTTCTGGTATTTGAACTAGTAGCTTGCACTGTTGTTCCAGGAAAAGTGGTGTGTTTTGTTATTTATATAAAAAAATCACTGTGTTGTTTAATCTACTCTAAAACACTTCTATTAATGTTACCACTAACAAAAGTAGGCCAAATTAAGTGATACTTTTGTAGTCACCCTAACGAGAACAGTTTACGATACTTAATAACCTGGAAACCCCTGACTGCATAAATATCATAGTAAAATAATAGAGTAAATTTATCTGAATTTGACATTTCTAGAACCGCTGCTCCTTTATATATAAATTCTCATATTCTGTGTTGTAAGAAATGTCATTTTCAATAGTTAATATGAAATCGTAAGTGTAATGTTTGCATTTACAGGTTCTAGTGTAATTTGTTTATAAATATAATTAATAAAGTATACCATAAACAAGGTCTCATTTATAAGATGTTTATTAAGGTAGCAGTTGCGTTATACGAGGATGGGCTGAAAAGTCCGTGGAATGACGGATAGATGGCACTATTTCAGTCAATTTTTCTGATGCATTGGAAAGTTCACTCCTTCAGACAGTCAACTGTCAAATTTCGGATCGCTGCGTCACTAGTTTTTGTGTGACAGAGATTCAATTAAGAGATGGATGCTGTTGAAATTCGTGCGGTCATTAAGTACTTCTTTTTAAAACGCTTATCAGCAACCGATATAATGAAATGAAGGATGGTTTGAAGGACTCGGCTCCTTCATTTTCCACTGTTGATAAATGGGTTCGTGAGTTTAAATGTGGTCGTACAGATGTTAAAGACCACCCCGTAGTGGGCGACCAAAATCTGCCACTACATCAGAAATTATTAAAAAGTGCATACTTTGGTGTTACAAGACCGTTGGTTGAAAACGTCTGAGATAGCGGAGGTTGTAAAGATCTCCAAAGAACGCATCACGTACATTTTGAGTGAAGAGTTGGGCATGAAGGAGCTGTCTGCGAGGTGGGTGCCGCGACTGCTCAGTGTTGATCAAAAATTTGTGCGAATGCAAATTTCTCGTGGATTTTATGCGTCGATTTGTTACCACAGATGAAACTTGGGTCCATCATTATACGCCGGAAACAAAACAACAATCTAAACAGTGGCGGCACCGAGGTTCTCCGCCCCCAAAAAAGGCAAAGGCTGTTCCATCTGCAGGGAAAGTCATGGCTTCCATTGTTTGGGATTCCAAAGGTATTCTTCTGATTGATACCCTTCCAAAAGGCCAAACCATCACAGGCGAATACTATGCAAGTCTTTTGGCTCAATTGAAGAAAAACATTAATGAAAGACTTCCCAGTTTAGCCAAAAAGTAAATCATTTTCCACCAGGACAATGCAAGGCCCCACAACAGTGTTATTGCTATGGAAAAAATAAATTAATTAGGCTTTGATTTGCTGCCACACCCACCTTATTCGCCCGACTTAGCACCATCGGACTACCACCTGTTTCCACGCCTGAAAAAATACCTAGCAGGCAAGAAATTTGCAACAGACGATGTTAAAGTTGCTGTAAATACCTTTTTTGCAGAACTTGGCAGTTCTGAATTTTGTCAAGGCATACGAGTACAGGCTTTGGATCATCACTGTTCCAAATGTATCGAGGTAGAAGGGAATTATGCGAAAAAATAGACGTATTTTCAAATCGCCCAGTCCTTTTTTTTATCTTCATTCCACGGATTTTCAGCCCATCCTCGCCTGATGTTTAAATGGATTGAAGTGGGATCTATACTGAGATGGTTTTAAGCCTACAACTTGGCTCTGTTTGCAGTGCAAAATATTTAACAAAGTCAATAAAGCACAGAGTTAAGATATTTTATGGAATTGCAATTTTAAACAATAATAAAAGTATTAAATGCATTGGTAATGAGATGCGAGAAGTAGTAATTAAATGGATAAAGGCACGCATAAGCGAAGGATATTTTAGAAAGTTAGAATAAAGTAATATAATTAAATAAAATAGGTTTGTGTATATTTAATGCCAGGCCAAACAAAATTTAATTGACACAAAAGGTTTGTTATGTGCAGACAAAATTAGCGTAATTATTAATAAAAGTACAGGTCAGTGAATGGCAAGCAATCTGAAAGGTAAATGAGATCGGAATAAAGGATAATAGAAAATTGCAAAGAGCAATCCCGAAATTAGGCAAAGGAAAAGAAAGAAAGCGAGCAACGTGTGTAAATTTGAACTCAGTTTCCAGTGCATTAATAAGACAAAGTGAAAAAGCAGAGCAGTGATTTTTAAACATTTGTGTGCGCAACGGAAGGAACAATGATAGTTATAAGCAAAGGAAAATTTTTTTTAGATTTAACAAAATGTTAAAGATTTATGTAATCAAACTTTACTCCATTTGTGTATTTTGCTATCAAAACTAATTTCTAATTAACAAAAATTATCTCGGTAACATAGCAACGCGATGCGTTTTTGTAAAATAGAAAAAGAACAATTGAAAATATAAATTAAGACAGTTTAGGCGAAATTTTACTCCCTTAAAATTCATGTTTTTACGAGAATAAAAGTGTTTACTAGTTTTAAAAGTGTTGCATTTTATTAAACGCTTCATTACCCAGCTGTGGAAGTGTTCGTGGCATTTTCCGCCACGATAAAATTAAAAATTTTCCAATCGTGTCCAGCAGAGAAATTCCAACAGCGTCATCTCCGATCATCTTCGTGCCAAGTTTGGACATCTGTACGAGGTAAGAACTATCTGTAAATTCGGGAAACTTAGTAAAATAGGGTCCAGCTACGGCGCAATAATCCAAAAATTGCATAGCGTCATTCAATTTTGTGAAATTGGCGGATTTCCAAGCAGCAGAAACAAGTGAATGGATGGCGTCCTATCTACGTCATTCCTGTAACAATGAAGTGGATGTTTTGTTACCAAGCGATAATTGAATCAAATTACCTGACGAATCCTGGTTAACTTGACGATTTTTTTTAAACATTCATCTAATCGCTGTTGCACTGGCGAAGGTGTCATCTGACAGATGGTAAATTTTATCTACAAGAACCGCGTATATGAGCTACTCAAGGGCGAATAATCTAAAATGAACTACTAATTTGTGAATATAGTGAATTTCGGAACCCAACCTGAGATAAGCAGTTCAATAAAATAGTAAGAAAAGGGCATTCAACCATTTTATTTTGAACATCAGCTAATACATTTCATTTTAACTAGCCTTAAATTACTGACAGGCAAAGTGAGTACAGTATAAAAATCAACCTGAGAATTGTGTAGTGATTTGCCGTAATTTAACTTATGAACTTTGTACCAAAATAATAACAAACAAGACCGGTAGGTCATAACAATACATACTGATTAGTTACAGCTTTTTGCCTTTAATTTAAATTACTTTTTATGGTCTGGCTCTTGCTAATGACAAACTGATTTAATAATTAATATTTTTACTTTGAAAGTGCAAAAACAATAACAATATTTATCCTTTAACAGTAATATATTAGTAGTAGTAATATTTGTTGTGGGGAGGCTGATGTGAAACGAGTAGGTCTTTATAGGCCCTTTTGCCAACCCCGTGGACAAGGTCTAGGCATGCAGAGTACCAGGTACCTTAGTCCTACTTAGAATTTTGCCGAGACTTTTTGCAACCCTAGCAAGGGATCTTTTACATGCTACACATTTAGTAACATGAGACCCACGGCTTTACATCACTTCCAAATGATGCATTCTGTAGAGGCTTTCATCTGCATTTTTTGGAGACCGGGGATCGAACTTGTGACCTTAGATCAGTAGTCAGAATGCTTAACTACTGAGCTACCAACCCTGGTTTCCTAATTTTTTAATGTCACTTAAAGTCACTTAAAAATCAAATGTCAATTTGACATTTAAGTATAAACATAGTTGCATTCATAAATTAGGAACTATAATTCATTCACTATGTTTTTGCTCCTCCCAGTAGGCTGTCATAGGTTGCATGCATGAATTGTGATAATGTTAAACTGTGACATGAAAAAACTGACATTTGTTACGGCTTTGTAGCTGCTTTATTGACATTATTGCAATTTCATGACAAAATGTTGAAAATTTTATAGGAGAAAAAATTTAACTGCCAACAGTGCAAGGTTAACCACAGGTTTAAAACAACATAACACAATTTTATCATGTCTAGTTGTGTCGCATGCGTACCAACAATAATTTCACACTAATATAGCCTCCATAGCCATACTAGATGAAAATAATTTTTGATCTCACTTTATATTCCAAAGAAAACCTGTAAACTTACCATGCCAAACTAACTTGCTTTTATATGCTTATACCATTATGGACTCTCTCTCAACAGTAACTACATTTCACACTGAAATGAGTCACGTCAAAAAGGTTAAAAGTAAAATGTTCTAGGTTGTTGTTCTAGGGCAATTCAGACATTTTGAAACGAACTGCGTTGATTCATAGCATTTTCATTAAATTGATTTCTTTTTAAAATACATAGACTAAGCAATAATATAATCTCCTGCATTGTTCATGATTGACTTCCAGTCGTCTGGAAGTTTTTCAATTCAAGCTTGAAGAATTCCATTAACATGGAGGTGAACAAGTTATCAAAACCGCTATCAAACTATATATCAACCCAAAGCATTTATTGCAACCATAACATGTGCAAAAAAGTAGAAAAAAACTACAAATAGACATTGATAAAGTGAATTAATGTACAATATGTGTTTCCTTTAATGGTAATTTCCTGCAAAGGTCATAGCTCAAATAAATATTCAGGTAAGCCACGGAAAAAACTAAAGTTATAACAGTGGTGAAGTACCTACCCCTATAAAAGTGTTGATACTGAAAAATTTTGTACAGGTAGGTACATATAATACTGCACCATAATTTAACTTTGGAAGAACTTCTTGTAAATAGGTAGGTACTTCAAAGTTTGACGTGGTTCTTAGTGATAGGTGAAAATATTAAAAACATTTTAGTTTAAACAAAGATTTAAAAAACTAGCAACCGCTCAATACCGTAACTAAAGCTTTAAAGCTGCTACCTACATCTAGTTTTATTAATGTAGGAATATGAAATCGGTCATAGGCGTAACTTGGAAGGGGCAAGGGGGGGCGGCGGCCCCCCCAAAATTTTGATTTTAAAGTGAAAGTGCAGCATTTTTTTGCAATTTATGTTTAAAAATGTTGTGAAGTCTTGATCTTGACTCCTCCAAAGTGATGCCCCATGTTACGCTCATGAAATCGGTAACAGTATACCAACAGAAAATGCAACTACACCTTTTTCAAAT
This sequence comes from Agriotes lineatus, assembly GCA_940337035.1. NCBI lineage: Eukaryota > Metazoa > Arthropoda > Insecta > Coleoptera > Elateridae > Agriotes > Agriotes lineatus. Next base: position 75,423,958 of record OW679197.1, on the reverse strand, counting down.
GTAATTCAGAAAATGTTAATTGATATTCAGACAGCATCAATTGTAATTTAGAAACCAAGGAACGAGCTTTATGAAGAATTACTATGTAAGAGATACAAATATATACAGGAAGTGTGTAAAATTTGCAAGAAATTTAATAATTATTGTTAAAAAATCATTGAACAGGTCGATTTGTAATTTGGCATCTTTTTATTGAAAATAAATTAACTTTATAGTTATTAAGGTACCAAGAGCATTATGAGTAAAACAAGAGCCCAATATTGTTAGTGTACGAACCGAGGGCTTTGGCCCTAGGTGTGTACAACAATCGCGGGCTCTTAGCTCATAATGACCGTGGTGCCTTCAAGGATTTATGTCCTACCAATTTTCTTACCTAATTCATATTCATACTCAATTCATATAATTACTATGATATAGTATTTAAGATTGATCTAGTTAGCTGATCTAAGTTAGATTTGTGACATTAGCTGAGCTGTCATTAATTTTCATTGTGACAGTGGTGCATAATAAAGTTGTATCCATGGAAACAAATACTGTTAATTTTTCATAATAACCCTAGTGTTCTTATGAAGAAAATAATTGCCCTGGAGCGTTATTTTGTATCTAAGATACCTTAAAGTAGAGTCATTAATTTTAATTAATGTACTGGTAGGACATAAAATTGTTTATTTTCAAACATCATAAAAGTGACAACTTATGTGACTTGATAAGCAAGGTAAATGTGTTTATCGGTTGCAGGATATTAATGCCTTGTTTACATATACAAAAGTAGGCTGGTAACTAAATCATAACTGATCTGTACGGTAATAGTCCATTACCGTACATGGCAACCATAACTATACAGCAACCGATAAACTATTGAACAAATCACGGATGTTATGAATCATAACAGCCTCAGATGTTTTAAAATCCTCGCTCTGCGAGCTCGGATTTCAATACAACATCTGCGGCAGTTATGATACTCATAACATTCCTAGATATGTTAATAGCTATACTTTTATGTTTAGGCATAAGTAAAAGAGAGTAAAAAATACTTCAAAACTTGATTAGTTTTTAAATATTTTTGACATTGGCCTTTTTTTCAAGTGTTTGAAAACAAAATAGCATATGCTATTCGGAGTAAAAGTGACTGTGTGCCTCGCCCAGACTTGTCCGGTCTCACCAGGGCCGTAACTAGGTAGGGTAAGGTGGGGCAAAGGTCCGCAAAAATTGCTTAAGTTTTTTTTTCAGCTTTCGGTATATAGAAATAAACAAACTTTAAATGCCTGGGCGAAGATTAATATCTGAGCAAACTAACATAGCGATATCAGTTCATTTACCACTTAACTAAAGACGATAAAACCCATTTTTCAGACCCCTACACCTGCAGACGTTTGCCCCCTTTTTGGGGGCAAAGATCCGCACATGCGGACTCTTGCCCCTCAGAAATAAAACAATGATTTTGTATGGTGAACATCTTTATTTATCCTAGAATGTTTTCATATTCATTAAAGTTATTGAAAAATGTTAACATTCCCTGAAAGCGACCAGAGCTCCCCAAAATTGGCTGAGACAGTCTTTTGACGACATCACTGCAGGAAATTGTATTTTCCTCGGCCGTTTCTGAAAATTTCATTGTTTTTTTAGCTTTCTTGAAAAATTTGACCTTAAAGCCTTCCTCGATTCTCTCAAGTATTTTAGCTACAAATAACCTGAACGACTTCTTTCCGTGAACCTTTACAAGAGCATAGTTCCCTGCCACAATTTTATCGTTTTCCTCTTCTCCACTCTCCTCAACCTCAAATGAGATATCGTCGAGACTGTCGTCATGAAGCGACATCTCCGTATCGGACTGGGACGAACTTCCGGAATCCACCTTCCTTTCTCTACTTTTTTCCTCACTAAACAATGTTTTTGTTACTTTTTTTACAGACTTCTGCTTCACAAGGTACTTTTTTTCATTAACTTTTTCTTCTAGAAGCAATTTATTAGGTGTTGATGTAAGAATCGTTGATTTCAATCCTTTCTTTGTGCGTTTCCTTTTTTTGGCTAATTTTGGCAATGGCATTATGTCGGCTGGAGACACGGTTGTGATGTTAACAGCTATTGGAAAGGTAGGATGTCCAATGCGCGATGGTCCAGGAATAGCAGGGGGCTCTTGACCAATGTGCGACGGTCCAGGAATAGCAGGAGACTCTTGTCCAGGTCCAGGTTCAGGAATAGCAAGGGGCTCTTCTACTGAATCATTGGAAAATTGGTCAACATGAGAAGGTTCAGGATTGGCAGTAGGCTCATCGTCGTCAGCAAAAGTTACCAAAACTGTGTGTTCCTCATCCATGTCATCTAGATTTTGCTCCGTAACTTCACTAGGGAGAAAATCTTCTTCACTGAATACTGTTGAATCCAAAGGATAAATTCCAGTGGCACGAAATGACACAGTTGCCTTCTCCAATGTTGCTGTTCTTTCGTATGCCGTTTTGAAAAGCTCGGCCACGTCATACACGGTAATTGTCTGCCCTGGGTGCGAAGATTGCCAATTGTCAGCAACTTGATCGTAGTTGCTCTTAAGTGGTTTAAAGAAGACTCGGTCAAGGGGCTGAGTTTTATGGCTGGAGTGCGGAGGTAAACTTAGCATTACCACACTGTTTGATTTTGCATGAGTTACGGCTTCTAAATTGGTATGAGAGGCATGATTATCTAGAATCAGTAACACCGGTTTCTCCACTGTTGGCTTCGAAAACTCTATGAAATGATCCAGCCATTTTATGAATGTTGGGGAGTCCATGTAACCTTTATCGGTAACCGCCATATTGCAACCCTCAGGTCCGTTTTTAATGAGGAGAGGATTCATTCTCTTCCTACGAAAAATAAAGTAGGGTGGTATGTAGCCTCCAATGGCACTAAGACAGCACACAACTGTTACGGTTTGCCCTTGTTCCGCGCTTACGTTCTTTGAGACTTCTTTTTGCCCAATGTTTGATACAATTTTGGGAAGCTTTCCTGGTACTGTCTGGATACCAGTCTCGTCCACGTTAAAAATGCGGTCCGGCGTGAATCCATATTTTTCATACGCTTCCTTCAAATTTTCAAAGAAATGGCCAATTTGAACTCTGTTGAAGCCCATAGTTCTAGCTACACTAGTTTTTCTGGGAGTACGAAGACTAAGTTTATGGCGCCGCATGAAGCCTATTGCAAAATCCTTTCCAGCTGCCATTTTGTCCTTATTAAAAGGTGAAGGAATCTTGTTTGATTCTGCATAATGAAATAGTAGGAAACGGAGAGATTTGAACGAAATTCCGTAAAACCTCTTGTTTAGTTCTTTGCAGTGGGCAACTATTTCTACTTCTTGCTCATTGCTGAACACACTTCTAAACCTGCCAAGTTTTTGCGCACCGTATCCTTTCTTCAACCTGATAACAAACCAAAATTCAGTTCCAGGTAAAAACTGAGAATGCAACCTCACCTTTTTCTTACTGTTGCCTCGTTAAATCCCAGCACTTCTGCAGCTCTTCGTATGGAAAGTCCTCCTCTTATTAGCTCCTGAGCCTGGCGAAACAACTCAGGTGTAAAGGGCTTGACTTCGGTTTTCTTTTTGTAAGTCCTAAAAAAGATAAACGAAACTATACCCTATCCTACATAAACATCAAATACTGGGGGGCAAAGATCCGCATGCGGCCCTTTACCCCATTGGCACTGCGAATCTTTGCCCCATTTCTTAACCTAACACTATAATGACAAAATGGAGTTCCAGCTTGGAGTAACATTAAAAACCTCTTTGTTCCGGCTAGCTTTGACCATTACCAGATATGCAAATTGATAAGGGGGTTCGAAAGAAGTGTGAACAATTATAATTTACAGTCAAAGCTCTGAGAATATTACATTAAAAGTGACAAAAACAGTTCTTACCTCATGATAACCAAATCGCACGATGTAAACACAAGATTTTTCGTGGGTAGGTTGGCACCACCTGTATCAACATAAAACTAGTTCCTAACCGCATCAAAACTTGGCGGGATTTTTAAAAAGCGGCTGCGGATCTTTACCCCGTGCGGATCTTTGCCCCACCTTACCCTATAGGCCGAGGAGGCCCCTGCCTACAGGCGCAAGCGACAAGGGGCGCCAAAATGGCACTGAAAAAAAGTCTTTCGTACTAATAAAACACAAATAAACAAGTGACCAATTTTACAAATAAATTACTTTGTAATATTGACGATTTAAGTCCAAATAATGCTAATTATAATAGTGGGAATTGCGCCCAATCTGGTCGATACATTACATTGCCTTGTGCAATTTGCAAAGGAAATGTTATATGTCTACCAGATTGAACAGCGTTTATTTTATAGTTCTCACCTATATCAATCAAAAAATTAGAATTATTAGCTTGTTAGCCCACCGCACAGGTGACCTTTTTCTAATTTTAAAAATGTTTCCATTTTTAAAACAATGTAGGTACAGCAGTGGCGACAAACTATCTTAAATTTTTAACAACTGTTGAAGCGGGTCCACTGATATTACATATACTGCTTTGGGCTCATTGCTGATACAGTCGTCCATTGCAATAATCAACAGAACACCACATACCGATTTTGAGAGCTTACTTGTTCCACTGCTATGTTATTTTCCGCTACAATCATTTTTCCGGTAGAATTTGTTTAATTTAAAACACTTCTGCGACCTTACAGGATAATACAGAATAATCGAAATTCGCCTGATGCAAGGCTTATACTACGTGCCGACAGAAAAAGCTTCACGTTTTAAATACATTGAATATATTTTAAATATACAGAACCTTATTCTACGTTCACATGTTACTACGCATAATTGTACTGCTACCTGGTTTATTTAGAGTAGTTTAGCATTTATTAATTTTGCCCTTATAAATGGTAGCTTTTTGACTGGGCCAGGTTCGCTTTATATTTATACCTAAACTGATTTAAAGAAGGTGCTTCAACGTAAGGTGCTTCAACGTAAATAACATTTATTGTCGATTAAGTATAGTTGGAAAATAACTAAATAGATAATTCATAAATATGTACAAGGTAAATTTTATTTTAACATAAATCTCTTCGGTATGGTGTAGGTAGGCAACCTCAATTGTCTGCGTGCTCGTCCGGGATTCACGGTATGGTGGTTATTGGAACCAACAGGGAATTTTACTAGTGTTGGTAAACCTGTAACACAGTAATCGATTATTGACAGCTGGCGGTATTTACACAAACTTGAATAATTATAGTTTGCTTTAATTACCAATAACTAACTGAGGGTTTGCAGAGCTCTCGCCAGTTGAGGCCCGCGGGCCAGGTCAGGGAATCGGGATAATTTCTCGGAATAATTCTCGGATTAATTTTCTTCGAGTTCGGCGGAACAATTTGGTTTTATACGTGGTTGCTCTCCCTCTTGGGCACCAAGGCGGTAGGGGAAATGCGTGCGGGACGATCTGTCGTGTCGTTCGTGCATCGCGACGAATCTCCGGCCGTGGGCAACCTGGAGCGCAAGTAGCGTAAAACGCGAAATTTTAAATGCTCATAATATTTGATTAGGACTAATTCGCATTTAAAATAGGAGCGAAACGTTAACATAATAATATGTAATTATTTGTTTATATTGTATTATTTTAACATATTGATATGTCTTTACCAGCTGTTGAGCGCACAACATCTTATTCTCATTAAAATAATTTGTGTATTTTTAAAATAAAAAAGTTACAAAGGAAAATGTTTTCAACGTCTTTAATATCTTCGTCAATGTCTTTAATACAGAAAGTGCGCTACAAGAAAAACTAATTTTGCTAGATCGAATTATGGTTGATGTCTTCAAAATTCTCTACAAAATAGGTAAAACATATCTTAATGCTGCTAATAATAGAGAAACACTTAGTAAAGCGAGTTACATGAGTTTGGAAATTAAAAATAAACATTGCAGCCAGTGGGATTTGAACCCGTGTTCACTGATAAATGGACATGCTTATCCTTGTGCTATAAATGACGCAGTGGCGTTCCGATTTTGTGTACACCATATGTTTATATATAGGGATTTGTGAAATGTTCTACTGATTACATAATAATATGTACTTTTTAAAAATTAGAATTGCGTTTTCTAATCTTGGTTTCTGTTATCATTTTATTTGTGTTGAATTTTCTTATTTTAACATTTAGTTGTTTATTTTTAAAATGTTTTAATAAAAAATGTTGGATTTATTTTTGAATGTCTACCTGTTTATTTGAATATATTACGTCATATATCCGGAGATAAATGTAGAAGTCATACAGTATCATTAGTATTTTTTGTCACATATAACGCTTTTGTACTGAGGGGCGCAAAAATGTTGGCTTGCCTATAATAAAAATTTGCCTAGTTACGGCCCTGGGTCTCACCATACAAAGTATCACTTTTACTCCTAATAATGTAACATACTATTATCAAATAAATCAAGTCATTGTTATATGCTAAGAGCCTTTTACGTGAATCACATTGAGAACTATTTTTTTACACAATAAATATTAAACTTGCTGCAAACTTTATACACATCCTCCATGTATTTGTGCATCTATAATCCATTCACAATGTTTCCTCCTCCCAGTAGATTATGTTAGAGTGAAGACATACGAAGCGGCCTTTGATCTATGTATTTAAAGCGGACTAAACACACAATGTGTCATGCAGAGCGTACCCTCGTCCAAACCATGTGCCGAACGCGGTTTAATTGCTTTGGGCGTACCCTCAGCCTGTGTTGTTTTATGAAAATGTACACACGACAAGCAGTTTTTTGGCTGTTAGTATCATGCGCGGTTGTCAAATATATCTGTTATATTTGAAAATGTTTTACTTAGATGAGTAGTATCTCATTGATTATTTGTTTTGAAGGTTATACATGTAGTACTTCCAAACGGAAATTCTAATACTGGAAATCCAGGCCTGTTAGCCTAGAAATCATGCTATAACATTGGCAGATCGATTGGCCGGTATTAAAAGGGTTACCTCAAACGTGTTGTGAGCACGAATATTTTTTTATTATTTAGTCAAACTCCCATTTTCAATATGGTATTATGGTACCCATCGCAGTTTAACACAAGGAAATTAAAAGACCAAGACACCTAGCAAGAATACCAAATAATGCTAGAATCAAAAATGGAAGAATTAGGGAACCTAGCATCCCAAGATATTAAGATATAAGAACACAATTATAGAAGGAGCACAGGAACAGTAGGATATAGACAGAAAGTAGACAAACCATGAATAACAAGAGAAACAAAAAAAAATTGAAGAAAGAAGAAAATTAAAAGTTAAGATGATGAATATAACAATTCAGGAACAAAAGAACATACTTGCAAATGAATATACCCTAATTAACAAAAAAAAATAGGAAAAGCGCCAGGAAAGACAAGCGAACATTTATGGAAAAAATAGCGAGGAGAGCTGAAGAAGCAGCGGCGATGCAAGACATGTAGACACTATATGACCTCACAACGACCATAAAAGGAAAGAAATATACAAGTACAGTTAAAATAAGGGGAAAGCATGATCAGGTATACAACACGCAGGAAGAAATACGAGAAGGGTGGGCAACATACTTTGCGGAGGTTTCCAGAGCGCCAACTGGAGAAACTGGTCTAGAGATTGAAACACAAAATGTCTGGGAGGAGATAGATATAAAGGAAGATGCATTTTCTAAGGAAGAGTTTAATACTGCAGTAAAAAACCTGAAAACCAATAAAGCGACGGGTAGTGACGGAATAACGGCAGAACTATTAAAAGGACATATAGATCTAACAGTAGATGTGCTGCACAGATTGATAAATAAAATATGGACAGAGGAGAAACTACCAAACGAATGGGGAAAATGCATAATAATCAAACTGCCAAAGGGCAACCTAACCTGAGAAGAGTGATTTGGGGAAAAATGAAAAGCTCATCAATGAACAACTGCAAGAAAATCAAGCTGGCTTTCGATCGAATAGATCCTGCATAGACAATATAGGAATTGTGAGAATTATTCTTGAACAAACAGCTGAAGTGGATGAGGAGGTATATATAAATTTTGTTGACTTTGAAAAAGCCTTCCACCCCATCAGCAGAAGTGCTATGTGGAAAATATTAGAACAATTTGGCATACCAGAGAAATACATAAGACTTACTTATAAAAACAATTTATGAAAAATCTGAATCGCAAGTAGAACACGAAGGGTGATTATTCCAAGCATTCAAGACAGAAAGAGGAGTAAGGCAAGGGTACATACTGTCACCAATCTTGTTCATCATAGCTATAGACTGGATCATGAGAAATACAGAAGATGAAATCGGCGGCATCAACTGGGGGGTATTCCAAAAACTAGAGCCTTTAGAATTCGCAGATGATATATGCCTTATAACACCAAACAAGAAACAAATATGCAAAAAAAAAACACAGGATTAGAAACACATGCTAAGAAAATAGGACTGAAAATCAACTCCACGAAAACCAAGATATTAAAATATAAAACACTGCTGGAGCCTGTGGTTTGAAGATATCACAAATATTTTTTCTTCTTCTTCAAGTGTCTATCCTCTGAGGATGTTGGCTATTACGCTGGCCCATGTAATCTTATTCACGGCTGTTCTGAACAGTGTTGTAGTAGTCAGTCCGGACCACTGTCTGAGATTACGCAGCCATGATATACGGCGTCGTCCCAGACCTCTTCGACCTTCTATTTTACCCTGTAGAATTAGTTGGAGTAAGCGGTACTTCACACTCCTCATAACATGCCCAAAATATTCCATCTTCCTTCGTTTAACGGTTGTTAGAACTTCTTTGCTCTTATCAAGACGTTGTAATACGGTGTTGTTTGATGTGTGATGTGTCCATGAAATTCTCAACATGCGGTGATAGCACCATAACTCGAAAGCCTCTATGCGCTTGCTTGTTGCTTCTGTTAAAGTCCAATGAACTCGACCGACGGTCAATGTAACTTCAACAAATCATATAAGACGGAGGACGGTATTGGTCCGCCATCTTTGTTCAAAAGTTTATTATCTCGGTTCTTAAAAATGGCCAAGCTTTCAAAAGAATTTAGTTGCTTTGTTGAAGTTAACGTCTTTACAATTTTTAGGTCATCCTCTTTTATACTATAACCCGTTTCGAAAATATCTTGGGTAATACTCGATTTTTCGAATCTGTTGAATCTAAAATGAGCTAAATGCTCTTTAAACCTAGTACCAAAATTACGACGTGTTTGCTCAATATATTTAGAATCACAATGGGAACATTCAATTTCGTAAATTCCAGATCTCTCTAAAGTCTTCAGTTTGCCTTTTGGATTTCCCAACAAATGTCTAATATTGTTGTTTGAACCATATGCAACTTTATGGCCTGATTCTGTAAAAATGTTTGCTAGGCCTTTACATTTTGATGTACTTGAGTTCTTCACTTCTAAGACTGACGAGAGTTTTTTGTTTCCTAATCAAAATCGATAATTTTAGAAGAGAAACCATTGTACACAGCGATGCTTTTTATGGTCTGACGTTTAGTGGTATATCGATCTTTGTTTAAAGGAAAGGTTAACAGTCTATTCACTAAAAAATGTAGACCAGCCATTTTGAGTTGAAAACAATGATTTGAATCCACTAAAATGAATCTGTTTACATTGGTTTCTTTTCTATAAACATCAAATTCCAACTTATTTTTATTTCTTATTACTAATTTATCTTGAAATGGCAGTTGTCCTTCGTTTTCCATTTCATATGTGAATTTTATGCTAGGAAATTTGGAATTTAACTGATTCAAAAAATTGTCAATACTACATTTAGATAAATCAAAAACAGCAAAAATGTCGTCCACATGCCTAAACCAAATCCTTGGGAAATACTCTGTGTTATTTTTAAATTCAGTTTCGAATTTTGATATAAAACGGTTGGCAACGAAAGGGAAAAGGCCGTTTCCCATTGCTGGTCCTTCGTGCTGTTCCTAGACTTTTCGATCTATTTGAAAGCAATTCTGGGAGATGCAATGTGTAGTTAATCTAACTAACTCGTCAATTTTGTTTGAATCCAAATTATTATCCGTAAGCAATTCCCGCAGATAAGTCATAGTTTCTGGGACTGGTACGCTTGGAAACAAAGAACATACGTCAAATGAAACTAACTCCAACGAGTTTTCGACCGACAAATTATTTTGAAGTTTTGGCAAGTTTCTCAATTCATTTGTTAACCATTTAGATAGAAGGTAAGACGGGGAGTCAATACCAGAAACAATAGGTCTCACCGTTTTGCTTGGCTTATGTATCTTAGGTAAACAATACATTTTTGGCATTTCTGGATTAGAAGGAGTCAGCTTATATCTAAGGGCTGGAGTAATAAGTGTGGGACAGGACTTCATCACATCCTGTGTTTTAACAATCATGCTCCTTAGGGGAGACTTTTTTAATGCTTTGTAGGGTCCATTGTTAAGCAATGTACAGGGTGAGCGAAACTCGACGTCTGAGCTCTATTATAAGAAAAGGAAAAACGATAGACTAAATCTGAAAAGAGTTTCTTAAATGGGATTGAGTAAGGTCCATTTTAAGCGAAATTTTCGTATCTTTCCATATTTGGAAACAGAAGTAATGACGTCATCGAATTTGTTTTTCCCGGAAACATACCCATATTTTGGCATATTTAAAAAGAGATAATTTTTCTGAACACATTTTGTGAAGAAAAAAATTTGCTAACTTCTTCCGTTCGAAAATTATAAGCAAATTTGTAAAAAAAAGTATTATCAAAAATTCGCAATTGTCACGATTTAAACAAGTAGCCTTTGGAAACAAATAGCAAAGTCGCATCTCTCAATTGGAATAACACGTTCGGGGTATCTCTGGGCGTATAACTGAACTGTTCTTCTAGAGTTCTTTTGGGATTCCCCATAAACTAATAACATGCCAACTTTTTCGTTGTGCGTGAACATTTTTCAAAATCAAAAGAGAACAAAACAATATTGGTCAACCATCAGTTTAATTATTGACAGATGCGACTTTGCTATTTGTTTCCAAATGCTACTTGTTTAAATCTTGACAATTGCGAATTTTTGATAATACTTTTTTTCAGATTTGCTTATAATTTTCGAACAAAAGAAGATAGCAAATTTTTTTCTTCACAAAATGTCTTCAGAAAAATTAGCTCTTTTTAAATATGCCAAAATATAGGTATGTTTCCGAGAAAAACAAATTCGATGCCGTCATTACTTCTGTTTCCAAATATGGAAAAATATGAAAATTTGGCTTAAAATGGACCTTACTCAAACCCATTTAAGAACCTCTTTTCAGATTTTTTCTATCGTTTTTCCTTTTCTTATAATAAAGCTGAGACTTCGAGTTTCGCTCATCCTGTACGTACTCTATCAAAATAATCACTTATAATACCATGAGTAGTCAAAGTTATGTCGACTATTTTTGCGGTAGTGTCACGAATGTCCATTGCGCTTTGGTACGATTAGGACGAGTGCGCTAGCACGAATCCTAATCCCAAGCGCAATGGACATGAGTAGTGATACCACCGCAAAAATAATCTACTTAACTTTGACTAAGAATGGTATTCGAGGGACTATTCAATGAACCACACTACTTTTTAAAATTAGTTTTCAGTAAATCTAGCAACAAACTACGCAATTTCTATAGTAACAGAACACTAATATTGACTTTTTCTAATAAAAATAACATTTGTTTAAAATAGTCACTTGAATACCTTCTAGGAAGATATATCCACTGATATTTTTTTGATTGGTCAAGAAAAGTCAAAATTCTGGATTTTCATTGGCCACTTTTTGACAGATGACAGGTGAATTAAATAGTCCTGTTTATCTAAAATAACAATCTTATTACCTTTGTCAGCCTTTAGATAAAAACATCCCTTGTTGCGAAATCCCTTAATAAGTTCATGGTCTTTTTTAATCGATTCAGTTGTTTCACCTTTTTTGTCTTTCAGGTTTTCCGAAATTTTAATTTTGCATGCTCTTCTAACGATTCTTTAGACTGCTCTTCTAAAGTGGCAATTAAACTTTCGATACTGCCAACGATATCTTCTAAAGGTGGTTTAAGGTGACCTAAATTGAATTTTAAACCCCTATTTAAAAAAACCAATTCGTCCTTATTAAAGGATTCTGAAGACTCGTTTTTAACAATTAAATCCTTATCAACTACTTGGGCAATTTAGCAGGCTAGGCTTTGCCTCAGTTTTGACACAGACTGACGCAAATCTTAACCTGCTAACCTCGAATTTGACATTTACTGACAGTGTCACCAGTATCAGTTATCAGCCATATGATTTAATGCACGACATGACTTCATCAGTTCTAAAGCCGACTACACCACAAATTCTAATGAACACCCTTTATGATTTGTTGAAGTAACATTGACCGTCTGCCAAATTCATTGGCCCTCGGCCACGCTCTCCTGGTCAGACAGTATAAATAGATGTAAAATGCGCGGACCATTTGTGATTTGGTCACGAGTACATCGTTGCCTTTTCGCTGTGTAAGTTTTTCGTAGCTACCGATGATGACAGCGTGGCTGTCGAAATACGTATTTAGCAGTTGTTAAATATTTGTGTGGTGAGGGGTTTTAACGAATTTGTGATACCAAGATATTAGTTAAAAAGATGAATGACGGTACTGCAATAAAAATAAACGATAAAGATGTTGAAGAAGTGAATGAATTTATATATCTGGGTAGTATAGTAACTGTGGATGGAGGGACGGAACCAGATGTAGAAATAAGGTAGTCAGAAATGCATTTATTATGTTGAATCAAATATGGACAGCAGCCAATATTTAAAAGAAAACCAAACTCAAACTGTTCAGAACAAATGTAAAATCTGTATTATTGTATGGGTCGGAGACGTGGAGCTTATCAATAGTAATATAACAAGGTCGAGACATACTTACCGATAGTTTTGCACATACCAAGGGTCGAGTGCTGGTTGCAATGAAAACTGTCCCAAAGGTAGTTTTCTAAGGACAACACTTATAACGTAAATTACTAATATATTAATTTTTGTTACTGCATTTGTTGCCAAATCAGTAAGTTATGTTTACCGTTCTAGAACGGTTAGTAAAAATTTGAGGTTAGCAGGTTAGGTTTTCCATCAGTTTTAACACAGACTGGCGCAAAGCCTAACATACTAACCTCGAATTTGACATAGACTTACAGTACCACCAGCATATTATTCTTGATCTACTCTCTTTCAATATGGCCGCCATAGCTGAAATCGGCTACTCGGCGCCGGCGCCGTTGCGAGTGTCGCTACTGAGGGTAAATACATTTCTATCCTGCAGAAAACGTCATAAGCATCGCGAACGTTAATGAATTACCGATCTCAGACAATAATTGGAGTCGTCCCTTCGCTCCTCCTCCAAACAATTGTCTTCGATCAGTAAAATGTCCTTACCGTTCTTAATACTTAATATACTAACGGGTGTTCATAAACAGTCGTCATCCCAGTAGGTTTTGACTTCAGAAACGTATGTCTATTAAAATTGAGAAAAAATGCGCTATGCCAGTACTCAGTGACGTTTCATTGTGTTGCACGAATTAATCAAAGACATAACATTTTGTTTTTCAAAGCAACTGGGATGACTACTGTTTATGAACACCCGTTATATTAGCATAAGGGACCGGCAAAAGCTTTTATTCGCAATCATATTGTAATGTATCAATTTTATGACATGACCACAGCTGGGAACTAGATGATTACTGAAACTAGCTGGTAAATTATTACATAATAATGGTGAGGCACTAACACCCCATGAAGGAGCTTGGCCTGCAAGGCGGAAGGTCAGAGCTTCCGTATCCTCGCTGTCACACCCGGCTGTCGCGTGTCAAATTCATGACACGTGGTGATGTGGTGAGCACCACGCATTAGACAGCCGCATTATTACCCCTTGTTCTTTCGAACCCAGGTTCCCAATTATTTAAAGCAACTGGGTAGGGCGCCCGCCAGGCATCGATCTGGGATTTGAATTCCAGACTTCCGCGCCGCAGTCCGATGCTCTAATCATCAGAGCCACGCTGGCTTACATACCCCGAAAAATATTACATATTATCCATTTACTTGACATCCGCACTGTCAAACTGACAATATGTTGGCACCACTGCTATTTTTCACATTAATTTAACAATTAAATATGTACAATCTAATAAAAAACGAATAATTTTGGAAGTATAGTTAAGAATTTTTTTTTAATTTGACGCTGACAGTACGGATGTCAGGTATGGATAATACCTGAAGAGGCAGTATTCACTTCCTTCGCTCTACACCAACCTTTTAAATCCCTAGTCGACAAGTTTATACCTTCCCCTGATTTTTTCAGGCAACAAACTTTCGGATGCCCTAATCTGCTGCCTCTCATATGGAATTAGGAGTAACAAGTCGCGATATTATTATCTTTTTGCTTTTTTCTTTTTTGTGTAGTTTGACAGTTATTATATATTTTTTGTTTTCATGGTAACAAAAATATTTGCTACATCAGTATATTTATTATTTATGTACTGTTTGAGGCTTTCGCGGTTACTCGAATTATTCTCCTTAGCATAGAATTTCGGCTTAGACCGCGTAGTATTTGTATATGAACACTCAGCATTTTCTGGCTTAATGTGCCTTGCACCTTGTGAAGTCGAGCAAAAACCCGCGCGATGGCCATGCTCTTTGATGGCTCGTGTTGTTTGAGTATCTTGAGAACGAGGATACTTAGGCAGATTTGGCCGTTTTGCTGTTTCTGCACAGTGCCAGTTACCAAATATGACTATTTTAATTTTGACGTTTCAAAGAACTGTATTGTCAGGTTAACAATTAAAATATTTTCGAAATTTGTTGGGAATTTAGATATTAAGCCGTTTGGTAGTGCAAAAAATATATCGGCGCCGAAGATATTTGGAGTAGTAATGTCTCCGCCTATGAGTTATGTTTTCTAGTTATGTTATGTTTCGTTTGAACTGTTTTGTTTATGAGTTCACAGAAGGAACGCGATAGGTAATTTCCTATAGAATGGAACGGCGCCTGCAAGATCCAAACAATATGGGAATGAGTAACGTTGCCGAGATCAGGGCATTCTTGTATAGAAAAGCAAAGGTGTTGGACGAAGTTGCGGGCGCCGGACCATTACCGTTCCAACCCTTATTATTAGTTATGTTCATTTCGCCATTGCGGGCTATTTATTGGTTATTTTAGTTTTCAACCAATAAACTGTGCTTATCGGACTTAATGTGTAAACTCGAAGTGATTACGCCCTGAACTACCTCTAAGCTCTGACATCAGAAGTGGGATATCTATCTATCTATCTATCTTTCAGCCTCCTTCTGTCCATTGTTGGACGTAAGCCTCCTCTAGACGTTTCCAATCTTCTCTATTCTGGGAAATTGCGATCCAGTTGGTTGTGATTCTTTTAAGGTCGTCTGACCATCTTGTTGGCGGTCTTCCACGGCTACGCTTATCGGCTCTCGGTCGCCATTCCAAAATTTTCTTCGTCCATCTGTTGTCGTGTAATTTGGCCACGTGGCCGGCCCATCTCCATTTTAATTTTGTTATGTGTATTATAATGTCTTGTACACCCGTTCTCCTCCTTATTTCTTCGTTTCGGATTCTATCTCTTAGAGTCAACCCCAGCATTGATCTCTCCATTTTACGTTGTGTTATTTGCAGTTTCTTAACAGTTTACGGGAAACTCAGAAACATATTCAAAACTGACATTCCCATAAGACTAAAACGAAGAGCCTTCAACCAATGTGTATTACCGGTTTTGACATACGGGGCAGAAAAGTGGGATATACCCTGTGTAAAATCGCGATGGTGTTGCGACCAAAATATGCCAAAGAAATGTGTACCATGCTGTAGGGGAGGTTGACCAAACCTTCAGCGCAATCTCTGTCTGGTCATCATACTAGATTGAAGCGTCGAACTTGGTCACCGTCTCCATGTACAGAAAGGAAAACATCCTTCCATGGAAAATGCCAGAAATGTGGACGTGTAGGGTAGTCGGAAAATGAAGGGTGGTGCTCCTGACAGGCGAGTGTGAAAAGAGCATCGACAGCTTAACGTGAAAATTGGTGAGACCTTTCCTTTTGTTTAATTCAGATTCAGATTGCTCCTTGATTAAAGAGACTGTAGCAAACCATTTATTATGGAAAACGTTTAAACAATGTGCATTGTTTAAACGGCATTGGTTGCGGATCATTTGTGTACCAAGCAAATATCGAGTGTCGTAGAAATGCAAGGATTATTTATAGAGGTTTTATTTTGTATTGTGCCGCATAAGTTCATATCAGCAAAAATGGTAATTAAACGATTAAAACAGAAGTTGAATGCTTTTAGGCGATCTTGTTAAATACGTCCTAGAGCTCATAAAACAGTTGCTCGTGTAAATTCAAAGTCGGGGAGTATCAGATTTCATATTGCCGGCTCGGAGTCTGCATATCATTTGTATTGAAACTTTAGCGGTTGTTAATGATACAGGCATTTTTTTGGCAAATGCTTTGTACGTCCTGCAGGCAAAGGCAGGTTACGGTCTGCAAGTTTTTGAATTCGATATCGTTTATCGCAATGAAAAACACATAAAACTAGCTGATTTTTCTTGAAATGCATCAAATGTTAGTGATATCGACTAATATTGGCTTTGGGAAACGAAGTCATTCATAACGTCGATGTGTATAATAACGTGATCTGGAAATAAACAAAGCATTTGCCCGCGCTGCGGTCAAATGAATTCGACCCTACTTCTCATAAGTTACGAAATTTATGGTTTCCAAAATGTCAAGACTGTTCATAAATTTGTGGATAATTGTTTGATATGTACGCTGCGGAAATATAAAGCGGGACACTAAAATTTGCCTAAGTTAAATTGTCTGAATGAATTCATTGTTGGTGCTATCCCAAGTTGCTTATATTGCATCAACAAGTTCTTTTTGGTTCATTGGTATGTGGTAGATAGGATTTCATGAACAATTAGGAAGGCAAAATTGCAATATTCAAATTGTGAAAAACTGTCTTACATGACTTGTCCCGGTTTATGTTTCCGCAACTGTACCTAAGATGTTACGGGATTTTGGGTGAAAGGCACTAATTCAATAAGCAATTTGTGGGGACGTGTATTTCGATTCGAATCTTGGTGCAGGATGCCTTGGAAATCTTAGAATGCTTGCGTTAGCATTTTGCAAACACATACAGACAATATGATCTCACACATAGAGTAATAAGGGTGGTTGGACCGGCTGAGGGCTGGCCTTCCAAGAAATATTTGGTAACAAAGACATCTAAAAACAGATCGGGAAAAGCTCAAATTCAGATGCATTCCCTACCCAAAATTATTTCGGTCGTGGCACACGTACATATTGATATTTCTGGAAAACTAAGCGATAAAAAGAATAGGTACGTTTTTATTACAATTGATGCCGTTACCAAGTTCATTGTTCTGCAACGTAGGTATCTAAATTGTTTGAAAGAACACACTTACCTTTTTGGAGCGCCTTGTAGAATTATTTGTGATCAAGGTGACTGCTTCACAAGTTCTGAATTTCGTAACTTTTGTTCCAATTACAACATAGAAGTACATTTTATTGCTCATGGCAGTAGTTGTGATCAAGTAAAGCATAGTTTAGGTGAGGTCCGGTTTAGCCAATAAGATGCTTAGAGTTACACAATTTTTTTTAAATTTTATTGACGATGACGAGCATACGAATTTGGCTGAAATAGACACCTTACTAGTGAAAATATTGAGCGTTGATGCGTTTAGCACAACGTAATGCAGTCCGTAAGAATGTTGGAAAGGCACAACTAAACGCCATTTGTGATTGGTGATTTTGTATTCAGTAAAAATAACAAACGAATGCTATCAAGCTTGACCGCCGGTACCGAGGTCCCTTCAACATTGAAGTTTGATTTTTAGTCGATCCTGGCAAGGTATAAAACTTGGTCAGATGAACTGTTTTGAGTCGATCCTGACTAGAGATGTAACTTGGTCAGATGTGTTATTATGAGTCGATCCCGATTCTGAGTGTATCGGAAGGTGTCGAGCCCGATTCAGAGTTTAATCGGAAGGTGTTGAGCCCGATTCTGGTGTAATCGGAAGACCGGTTTGGTGGTTGAGCCCGATTAGGAGTTAATCGGAAGACCTGTTTGGTAGTTAGTCGAGCCCGATTAAGAGTGTAATCGGAAGACCGGTAGTTGATCCCGATTAGCAGTTTAATCGGCAGACCTGTGTGTAGTAGTTGATCCCGATTAGCAGTTTAATCGGAAGACCTGTGTGAAGTAGTTGATCCCGATTAGTTGAATATCGGAAGTTGAGCTTGATAGTAACAGTCGAATAGTGTACTTTATTTGAAAGAGGATTTAGGTATGCACTACCTAAAGAGCTTGATTTTTCTTCAAAATTGTGAAAGTCGATGATTGATTTGTTGTTTATTTGTTGATCAGGATGAACGAGCGGTTAAGTAACTGATTTATTTTCATAAAGTTGAAAGACTTTAGTGCCCTTGGACGTGCACGTGTCAGAATGGCCGTGTCGGCGCCGAAGATATTTGGACTAATGTCTCCGCCTATGAGTTATGTTTTCTAGTTATGTTATGTTTCGTTTGAACTGTTTTGTTTATGAGTTCACAGAAGGAACGCGATAGGTAATTTCCTATAGAATGGAACGGCGCCTGCAAGACCCAAACAATATGGGAATGAGTAACGTTGCCGAGATCAGGGCATTCTTGTATAGAAAAGCAAAGGTGTTGGACGAAGTTGCGGGCGCCGGACCATTAACGTTCCAACCCTTATTATTAGTTATGTTCATTTCGCCATTGCTGGCTATTTATTGGTTATTTTAGTTTTCAACCAATAAACTGGGCTTATCGGACTTAATGTGTAAAATCGAAGTGATTACGCCCTGAACTACCCCTAAGCTCTGACATATAGTATATACACCACGGTAGCGAATCGTCTTATAACCTGCGCTGCGCTCAGGTTATAATACTGCGCTTCGCTACCTTGATGTATAATATACTAATATTATTGAGGCATATTTTCGATCAGGACAGTTAATAAATGGGGAATGGCAATATTCCTATGCGACTTGTAAGCAGCAGTTTCGACTGCAGTTTCCTAACAGAATTGTCGAAGAAACTGTTTTGCTGCACCACATTCGTTGCGTTGTTGAAAAATTTTGGGCGACAAGAAGTGTAGAAAAAGGCAAGTCTACCGGAAGGCCAGCCACTGAACCAAACATTATTGAAAATGTCGAAGCTCTTGTCGTAGAAAACCCAAAAATGTCAGTGCGTCGTATTTCAGCTCAGATAGATGTCCCTAGAAGTACTGTTCACAACATTTTGAAGAAGCGACTGCACATGCATCCATATAAAGTGTCTGTGGTACATGAAATTCGACAAAGGGACCATGCTAGTCGAATACATTACTGCAACTTTTTCCAAGAAAAGTTAAACAACAACGATGTTCTTGATTTAAGTTTTCTTAGTGACGAGGTGTGGTTCCATTTAAGTGGATTTGTAAATAAACAGAACTACAGAATGTGGTCAGTCGATAATCCACATAACTATGTTGAAGCTCCTTTACATCCTGTTAAAGTTGGAATATGGTTAGCTGTGTCACGTCGTAGGATCATATGACCAATATGTTTTCATAACACCATAAATGGTCAAAGTTATCGAGAACAGCTATTAGTGTCCTTTTTGGATCAACTGCACCCCGATGAATTTAATGGTGGTTACTTTCCGCAGGACGGGGCCACTGCGCATACGACAAGGGAAAATTTAGAAATTCTCGAGCATTTTTTTCCATGACAACATGAAACGTCGAGTAGCATTGTGTATTCAGCAAAATGGTGGACACTTCGAGCACTTGTTGTAGTCAATAATTAACCCTTTTCTAAGGACTACCTTTAGTTTAATAAGTTATATTTCTTCCATTACTTTTTACTATTGCTTGCTTGTCGCGGCTTTTAATGCCGGTTTGAGGCCACCATGCTTCAAGACGCTACTTTGGTAGCCTACTAGTAAGTTCATGTGCGCGAGTTTCGCGTTTCATCGCCTAAATAGCTAAAGAACTCTACGCCTATGTTTTGGTGTTACGTTTGTGCTAACTTTTTATTCAGTAACGTTAGGTGCGCGGGCTTCGCTATATTGTACCGATTAATACATAAATGGAATCAACGCCTCGCCGTGCTGAGCCTGGCGCGCCCTAATCTGTTCGAGCTCTTTGTTTATGTTTGCGAGGGCTTTGTGCTTTGCTTATCAGGTGTTAACCGCAGCCAACGACTGCGTGGGCGACGTAGCAGGGGCTGGCAATTATTCCAAATTCGCATACTTTAGTGAGGCTATGTTAGCCCCTCTTCCTGGTCAAATATTGCAGTCACGCTGCCCCGCTGCCTAACGAGTTAGGCCTCCAATTAAATCGTCGCGCATTTGTGCGGCGTCGTGCTTTGCTGCTAGCTACACTGCTCCCGTTGCCTTTGCAGGTCGGCGTCTGTTATCGCGAACTAACGCGCCCTTTTCCGGAGTGCGTATTTCTAAACTGTACTCTAATATGTAAAGTGTCGAGCCCACTGCGGCCGGCCACCCATAGTGTGTTGTTTACTAGCATAGCGCGTCCATCAGCTGGTGCTTAACGTAAGAAGTAACATAAGCTTGGCGGCACGATTTGCTGCCCAGATGTAGTTATCGACCAATAGACGCATATTTAATTAAGGGACGTATTATTTCTATTCGACCTGTACATGCTTTGTTTCAGATAGCGCCTTTTACAGTGTAAAGATTGGTGTACGGCGAGACGTGAGAGATCAGAGCGTGCAGGTAGGTCCAGTGGTTGCGCAGTCTCGGCCCAAAGAGTCCCAATATTACCATTCCAGTATTTGCGATCACGAAATTGTTATTTGAGCTTGCAGCTCATGAGAATTCTTATCGACGGAGTATCTTGAATACTTCGCTCCCGTTTAACCGCCCAGGCCCGGTTATTCGGGTTAAGACAGGCTTGGTGGCGCCCTCTTTATTTTACCGTTAGTTACCGACCCTCTGGCCGTTACCCTCAGATAATCTCGTTAAAGGACCCGCCCATCTCCACTAAAAGTCTAGCTCGGCCTAACTTGTTGCGGCGTGGGTAGCGGCCTAGGAGAACTTTCGTCCCGATTTCGTCAGTTACGGCCCGCGCCGGCCGTTTCGTTATTGTATGAGCCGGTGCGGTGTCGTAAAGTCAGTTTAAGACCGTAACAAATGTTGCATTCATAAATTGTAGCAACATACCAGTTTCCCCCAATTAGAGGTGGAATTTCGGAAATCCTTCTATTTTATTCTAAACTGGACACACGGAAAAAAATCAAAAACTTTAACCTCTTTTTTAACTTCTTTTTCTTTAAACCAATTTTTTAAGATTTAAAAAAACACACATATGCCCAAAAACCATGATCATCAGAAACCACAGGAAATACGAAAGGTTCTATAATTTACCCCTGAAACCAAATTCTCACCTTTAGGAGTTAATCTGTGCACAATCCTGAATTACGTTTTAAGGAACTTGTATAGGTAACCTTTCTAAGTAAAGCCAAATGGTTACATTGTAGGGCTTTATGAAATATTGAGAAATTCGTATATGCCAAAAAGAATGTCCTAACTCAATAAACATAGGAGATATAAAGGGTTCTTTAATTCACTCCCAATCCAGATTTGCACCTTTAGGGGTTGATTAGGAGAAAATTCTAAAATACGTTTCTAGGTATGTGCATTGATAATCTTTGCAAGTAAACACCAAGTCGCTATCTCATCGGGTCTAAGAGATATTGAGGGGCTCGTGAAAACACATTCTCCCCTTTCCACCCCGTATGGGTAAAATTTAAAAAAATTCCTTTCAACTCATTTAATTGTGAAAAGGAACTTACAGTGAAAAAAATTTATAATTTTACCCTCCTACCCCTTTTCAGTTTTTCCTCCTTTTACCCCTTTAGGGTTAAAATTTTCAAATTCCTTTAAACTACTTTCTAAATATTTAAAAAATACATCTATATGCCAAAAAAGAATGTTGTAACTCAGTAAAACTAGGAGATACGAAGGGTTCTTTAATTCACCCCCAATCCAGATTTGCACCTTTAGGGGTTGATTAGGGCAAAATTCTAAAATACGTTTCTAGCTATTTGCATTGATAATATTTGCAAGTAAACACCAAGTCGCTATCTCGTTGGGTCTAAGAGATATTGAGGAACTCGTGAAAACACATTTTACCCCTTTTCACCCCGGAATTTAAAAAAATCGCTTTTAATCCATTTTATTGTGAAATGGAACTGACAGCAAAAAAAATAATTTTAACCAGCCTACCCCTTTTCAGTCTTTCCTCCTTTTGCCCCTTTAGGGTTAAAATTTTTAAATTCCCTTAAACCCCTTTCTAAATATTTTAAAAATACATCTATACGCCAAAAAAGAATGTTCTAACTCAATAAACATAGGAGATACGAAGGGTTATTTAATTCACCCCCAATCCAGATTTGCACCTTTAAGGGTTGATTAAGGCAAACTCCTAAAATACATTTCTAGGTATTTGCATTGGTAACCTTGGCAAGTAAACACCAAAGTGATATCTTATCGGGTGTAAGAGATATTGAGGAATTCGTAAAAACACGTTTTACCCATTTTCACCCCCTTAGGGGTCGAATTTCAAAAAAAAACTTTCTTAGCACTACCTTACGTAACAAATTAAACCTTCCACCCAAATTTCAAGTTTTTAGTGCCAGTGGTTTCGGCTCTGCGTTGATTAGTCAGGGATATGACTTTTCTATAGATAAATTATGGCCCCATTCGTATAACAGCAATAAGATAACATGAACAACAAAATAGAATGCTTCAGTAAGAAAGAGATGACCATACGATAAACTTATTTTAGTAGGCATATTTAGTTGACTTATGTCATAATTAAAATAAGCGTCATGCTTACTTGAATATTTACTACTATGTTTATCTCTTTCTTACTCAAGCAATACGTGTTATTTTCTTGTTCATGTTATCTTATTGCTGTTATAACGGGTGTTCATAAAGAGTCGTCATCCCAGTAGGTTTTGACTTCAGAAACGTATGTCTATTAAAATTGAGAAAAAATGCGCTATGACAGTACTCAACGACGTTTCATTGTGTTGCACGAATTAATAAAAAGACATAACATTTTGTTTTTCAAAGCAACTGGGATGACGACTGTTTATGAACACCCGTTATATAATTGTG
This sequence comes from Agriotes lineatus, assembly GCA_940337035.1. Taxonomy (NCBI): domain Eukaryota; kingdom Metazoa; phylum Arthropoda; class Insecta; order Coleoptera; family Elateridae; genus Agriotes; species Agriotes lineatus. The sequence goes on along the minus strand of OW679197.1, from coordinate 75,400,787 downwards.
GCCCCACCGGTACGTATAAGATAGTTTAGATACTTCTGTACTATTCTATTTTCATATATGTTGATCTTCTTTGAACGAACAGTTTTACGTTACACGGTATTGGAAGTATACTCGTTCGGTAGTTACATGCTGGAAGCTAATTCTAAATAAAAATTTCTATTTAGTTGCAAATCCATGATTAAACTTATCACTAATAGATGGCGACACGAACTAGCTTTCGTAGGAAGACTGCCCGCACAGGATATTAAAATTGCACGACTGAAAACATTTTGTATAATTGTAAATATGTATTTATAAGTTTAACACAAAGACCAGTGGACAAATTTTTGAAATCCGGCTGCCATGTGGTTAGCAGGATGATTAATGCAAATACAAATACAGTGTACTTCAAAGTTTCTTTTCTGGAGAATTTTTTCACCAGAAAGTAACGTTTTGCCGGTCAAGACCGGTAATACCATATATCTAATACTTACTATATTGCTAGCGGCTATGATTGGGAAACTGGCCGATGAAGTGAGACACACAACCAACTCCTTCATGTATACGGTGAGCTGTGCGCAAGCTCGGCGGCGTCGTCCGCCCAATGGGGAAGTGGTCCCGCCCAATGGGGAAGTGGTCAAGTTTAAAATTCGCTTCTAAAGGCGGAGTTCGAATTCACACGCATGCGCACGAGACGCGTTATACTATAAGTGAGACTATGTCGGCGCCGTAATGTTTTCTGAAGTTTCCAGGCCCTACCAGCAATATATGTGTATTATATATATGGGTAATACATACCGAGGCGGAAATGATTCCATTCCTGTCGAGAGAACTATAATAGTTTACCGAGAGGCGATAGCACGCCTTTGGCTCGCCAGTCATATCCTTTCGTACGCCAGTAAAAACCCTTTTACCAAGCTAGTACTGTCAAATACTGATATTCGCAATCATCTACTTATAGTGGAGTTGCTTAATTCGAATTTTCTTAAGAATCGTTCAGATTGTGATACTAACCTGAAATTGGGTGAGCATAGACAGTTTTTTGAGACGAACAAAATGGGATATAGTGCCACTAAAAAAAAAAGTTGGTTCAGCCGTTATAACCTCAAAATCGTCAGAAATCGACATTATCTCGAAAACGGCGAATTGTATTAATATTTTTGTTATTACACAAATTAAAGTAAACTTAAATTTTCTACAAAAATCGTGGAATGATTTTTTGTGACTCCATTAGTTTTCTCAGTGGCGGGGAAATAATATATTTATAGCTGTAATATAATTTTATTTTTAATAAAAAATACCTAAATACATTTTTTAAGCTTTATTTTAACTAAATATTTCTACTTTTCTGATTTTTTTAATAAAATAGCAATGAAAGAAATGCCTAAAAGTTTAAATTCTCAGTCGCTGTCGGTTTCACACCAGTCCCCATCACATAAACACAGTACCGTAAATTTTAGCTCTGCACGAGCGCATGAAAATTTTTTACTATATATAACTCGAAATTTACAAGAAACTAGCTCCTGACACGCTGAAGTAGCTTCTGGAGATGTGGTCCAAAGAGGCTGGTAAATTCCATCTTCCAGTTGCCACCCCTAGAATCAGAATCTGGATGATTTGGGTTTGAAATCAAACATTGCCCCCATATAAAAGCTCACTGGAAAACTGCACGCTTTACGTGCTGACCATGAGCTTCTTTTGTCGGCGGTAGTGATTGAAGCGGTCTTTGCTTTCTATTGAAAAGATGTTTCTTTGACTCAACTATATCACATGTAGTGCGTAATTTGTCATACAATAGTATCACGAAACGTTCAATAATCCACTTCAAGTTTCGTATTTGTAGTAAAGCTTCGGTTAGGTTGTTCAAACTCCAAATTCCCCAAGCTGTTCGTTTGCCTTTGCCAAGAAATTACGAGGTAGTGTCACATCCTGTTAGAGCGTGAAACAGTGGTAACGAAAGCGATTTCCTGGGACCAATTCCTTTAGCAATTTCATGTGCAGGTAGGTAAGAATAGTTTTTATTTGTTCCAAATACAATCCATAAGTATTTTAGATTCAATTGATAGATTGCAGCTACTGCTAGTACCAAAACATCAGTACCCATAGTTCGAATCTTGATAGATTCATGACCTTCCCGAACTGTATCATACACGTGGAGTATAATTCTAACGTCAGCTTCTTCATGCGAACAAGGAGAAATTCAGGTTACGTCACGACTATCAGCAGTAGAATGAGACAGCCTCCCTGCTGTAACAACCAATTCTTTGTCCGTTTTGGTTTTTAATAACTCTGTGCTAAGAAAGGAGAAGAGCTCTTCTTTATTCTCATCCACTCTGAGGCACGTCTGCCATTGCATGGGAAGAGAGGTTGAAGGGGTGAGTGATATCTGGTACCAACCTCACGTACTTGTCGTGTATGTGCTTTAATGCTGTTGGATTGGTAAATATCCCAAATAATGTAAATTCTTTCAATAACGTCAAGTTGTCGGTAAACATATGGAAGGAATACATTGTTGAAGTAATCTTGAAATGTCTTAGAATTACCAGGTTTCAACATTTGTACTATAACAGGACCATCAAATATTCCGGCACTAGAAACAGGTGATTTGGTTACAGTTTCTACTTTCTCCATCAAACAAGGAATCAGATCCGATTTTGTACAGTGTCTTATGTGTCCATTATCGGATAGTGACGGCGGGTGTGGTTGGTTTTCATGACTGCAAAATGTATTAAAATCTCCACTCCTATTCTGGCATGCAATGTACAGCCTACCAAATAGTTGCACATCATTCTTGATTACTTTTAACTTGGTATAATTTTTGGGCGCTTTTGGTGGTTTGAAATCAAACAGAAGAAATTTGTTTTTTCGAATTACATCAGAAACTGTTTGTTTCTGGTCGATGCAGGGGCGGACTGGCTAGGGATGCCGGGATGCGATCGCATCCCGGGCCCTTGAGCCGTCCGGGCCTGCAGGCTTTAAACTAAAATGCAACACCACTAGGGCGTTTACACATGCACATTTTGGCCCCGCGGCCGTCGCCTCCAGAGCCGGATTAAGGATATGTGAGGCCCAGGGCTAAATTTTTTAGAGGCCCCATTCCCATTTATGCAGCTGGTACAAAGTGATCTAAATGATTAGAAACCGCACTAGATTATAACCTTCCAATCTTTTCGAGGCCCCCAAAATTCGGTGGCCCGGGGCTGCAGCCCCCTTAGCCCCCCCTTTAATCCGGCTCTGGTCGCCTCGCAATTAATTTGTAATCCATGTATTATTTAAATGTAATTAAAAATGGATCTTTAGGAGCCCCAAAATCCTACAGCACCGGAAATATCTTATTGATGTAAATACTTCTTTGTGTATGAAAAACCCAAACCCCACTCGATTAGTATTTGAAATAGCGCGCGCCGCGATTGACAGCCGGAAAGCAGAGAACAAGCCCTTGCGTTGACAGTGGTAGCAAGCTCCTCAGTAAAATGTTGTTGAAGTAGTTCAATTGGTAATATAATATAATGTATTGTTATGATATTGGTACAGGGGTCTAAAAATCACATTAATAAGATTTAAAGAATACAGTATTAAAAATTATAAAGATGAATTTAGATGTGAAATGGATATCAAAATTATTAAGATTAATTTAGAAAAGAAAGGAAATAGAATTTATAATTTAATTAAATGAAGCTAATTGAAAAAAAGTAGGATTTTCACTTAATTTAATATCTGAAATGAAATTGGAAGTTAATTACAAATACTTTTCCGAAATATACTATTTAACATAGTAGGTATTAATCAAATAATAAAGCTTTAATAGTGTGTTGGACAGAAAAAAATAAGCTAGATCGCTAAGGAGGAACCAAAATGATGTAATGCAATTTTGTAAAATTTGAAATTAAGAAATAAACCCTTTTATAAGTTTTTTAAAATAAATGTTTGTAATAATAAAAAGGTTAAAGTTACATACAAATTGCCGGGCTCCATAGCTTAGTGGTAAGCATTCTGGCTACTGATCTAAAGGTCAAGAGTTCGATCCCCGATCCCGGTGAGGTTTTTAAAAATTTTAAAATGCGGATGAAAGCCTCTACAGAATGCCATCATTCGAAAGTGATGTAAAGTCGTGGATCCCATGGTACTACGATGTGTAGCATGTAAAAGATCCCTTGCTAGGTTTGGAACTCCTTAGTCTCGGCAAAATTCTAAGTAGGACTAAGGTACAGTTGCGGCCCCTACAAACTCAGACACCGACTTTTGACACATTCTGTGATGGACAAGAAATTTAGGCCGGCCTGTCATTCGCTTGGCACTGTTTATGTTGGTGGCACTGTTAGTTTTAATTAAGGAAGTACTTACTATTTGAGATTGTCGTATGACAAATGTAACGATGAAGTATTTGTAATTGAATTTTCAAAACTAGTTTGCAGTGTCAGTTGACAGAAGTTTTGAGTTGCCATAATAATATAGGAACATCAAATTTCAGAATATAAGCAATCTAGATTAAAAAGAATCCGATCTTATTTTCAGTCAAGTGTATCTCTGGGGCTAGCAGAAAATAATTTTGAATATCCAAAATACACAAATAGGGCAATTAAATTAATTAAAATTCAATTATAATATAATATAACATAAATTGGGCACACCAAGTGGAGCTAATCACCTTTAACAGTATAGATAACAATAATAATCCCAGTCTAAATTTTAATAAAAAAAAATTATGTTTCTTACACAATGAGGATGTATATAGATTCATCCATATATATTTATATATTGTTTGTTTATGAAATATTTTTGATGATTCTATTTCTGTTTTTGTCTTAATCTTTTTGAGAATGAAAGCCTAGTCTTTCGAAACGGAGAAGATGAGAAAAATAAGAAAGTATGTAGTTTGTTGTTACCATAAACCTAAAACATTAATACCAATGAATCACGAAAGGCTGTAACAAAATATAATATATACATCAATATATCTACCTATTCAATAAGATGATTATTAGAAAGTTATGCAATGCATGATTCAATGAACATGTTCAGTACATTGAGACTCGCCGCTGACCACCACCTTGTCCCTTGCCAAATTCACTCACAAGCTCGCAGGTTCCGAGTGACAATGTGGTACTTGCGAGTTACATTATTGGTCGTAGGCCTTCCTCGAATATAATTTTCGCAAGATTTGAATTGCGCGCTCAGGTAGTGTTATTAGTAGGTGGTAGTTACTAGTTGGCGCCTGTTAATCGTTAATCGCGTCCTAAAATAGGGTTTTAGGCCATAAAATGTATCGCACCAGCGAAAAAAAAATTCGGTTTCGATGATAGTGTCTCCGTCAGGACCGAACTATACCGCACAATCTCGTGCGGACCGCGGGCCCCCCAGCACCCAGCATCCCGGGCCTATTAGTCCCAGTCCGCCCCTGGGTCGATGAGTCGGTCTTCCATAAATCGTTGATAATCCTGTTTCCCCATGTTCTCAACATTGAGTTTTGTGTATGAATTCTTTAGCTGCCATAACTTTAGATACAAGTGAGACTAGTTCGTTACATTCGCTGCTGAAAAGGTTACCAAGTTCGTCAAATACTTTGTCAGCATTAGTGATATGTACTCTAAATCTGTTTTGAGCAGTGGCAGATGCTTCGTGATGGGTATGTTTAGTATATTTGTTTTCTTCCAGCTCAAACTCGTTAATAACTCGTAAAAGTTCTGGTACCCCAAGCATCCACCGTCTCAGAGCGTTAGTATTTTCCGTTAAACATATTGCCCCGCCATCACTTTTAACAATATTATTGTTCTGTTCGTGTGCCTGAACAATCGCCATTGACGAAAAACTTTGATTACCCTTTTGTACAGTGAATTTGTCCAATTCAAAGCTTCAGCAACCTTAGGATTGGATTTATGAAGCAGTTTCATGTTGCGAATATGAACACTTATCCATCTGGCATATTTTATTCTATCCAGAGAAAAGAACCATGGAGCGAACAGTTCCAAAGCTTTAAAAACGTATTATTTTTATGTATCATATTACTCAGAACAATACTACTGTCGGTAGCGTACTAAACGATCTACGCGACAGTATATTAAATAATGCTTGACAATCGTACCGCCATTTGGCCAAATTGTAGGAAAACCGTTTGGTCTATGACAAAAAAGTATAAATGTTATTTTGTAGTGAATCTTGTGTTCTTCAATTTTACTTAGACTTTTTTGCCATAAGTATACGGTTTTCAAGATAATCGCAAAAAACTGTCCTCAAACTTATTTTTTTCAAGATGGCAGCCGAAGAATAATTTTTTTCGCTTGGCACTATATCACATTTTGTTTGCCAAGAAAACCTTTACCTCTGTGCCAAATTTCATGTTAGTATCACAAAGTGAACGATTGTTATGCTTAGCAACTCCACTATTAATTTTAAAAATAACTACAATTGAATTCTGAATAATAAATATTCTCCTTAGCATAGAATTTCGGCTTAGATCGCGTAGTATTTGTATATGAAAACTCAGCATTTTCTGGCTGAATGTGCCTTGCACCTTGTGAAGTCGAGCAAAAACCCGCGCGATGGCCATGCTCTTTGGTGGCTCGTGTTGTTTGAGTATCTTGAGAACGAGGATACTTAAGCAGATTTGGCCGTTTTGCTGTTTGTGCACAGTGCGACTTTCACTCTGATGGTGCAAGCTGCAAGGTCTTGCGAAACGTTAGTGAATATGGATGGGTGAAAATGGGTAAAACGTGTTTTTACGAATTCCTCAATATCTCTTACACCCGATAAGATATCAATTTGGTGTTTACTTGCCAAGATTACCAATGCAAATACCTAGAAATGCATTTTAGGAGTTTGCCTTAATCAACCCTTAAAGGTGCAAATCTGGATTGGGGTGAATTAAATAACCCTTCGTATCTCCTATGTTTATTGAGTTAGAACATTCTTTTTTGGCGTATAGATGTATTTTTAAAATATTTAGAAAGGGGTTTAAGGGAATTTAAAAATTTTAACCCTAAAGGGGTAAAAGGAGGAAAGACTGAAAAGGGGAGGGGGGTTAAAATTATTTTTTTTGCTGGCAGTTCCATTTCACAATAAAATGGATTAAAAGCGATTTTTTTAAATTCCGGGGTGAAAAGGGGTAAAATGTGTTTTCACGAGTTCCTCAATATCTCTTAGACCCAACGAGATAGCGACTTGGTGTTTACTTGCAAATATTATCAATGCAAATAGCTAGAAACGTATTTTAGAATTTTGCCCTAATCAACCCCTAAAGGTGCAAATCTGGATTAGGGGTGAATTAAAGAACCCTTCGTATCTCTTAGTTTTACTGAGTTACAACATTCTTTTTTGGCATATAGATGTATTTTTTAAATATTTAGAAAGTAGTTTAAAGGAATTTGAAAATTTTAACCCTAAAGGGGTAAAAGAAGGAAAAACTGAAAAGGGGTAGGAGGGTAAAATTATTAATTTTTTTCGCTGTAAGTTCCATTTCACAATTAAATGAGTTGAAAGGAATTTTTTTAAATTCCACCCATACGGGGTGGAAAGGGGAGAATGTGTTTTCACGAGTCCCTCAATATCTCTTAGACCGGATGAGATAGCGACTTGGTGTTTACTTGCAAAGATGATCATTGCACATACCTAGAAACGTATTTTAGAATTTTCTCCTAATCAACCCCTAAAGGTGCAAATCTGGATTGGGAGTGAATTAAAGAACCCTTTATATCTCCTATGTTTATTGAGTTAGGACATTCTTTTTGGCATATACGAATTTCTCAATATTTCATAAAGCCCTATAATGTAACAATTTGGTTTTACTTAGAAAGGTTACCTATACAAGTTCCTTAAAACGTAATGCAGGATTGTGCACAGATCAACTCCTAAAGGTGAGAATTTGGTTTCAGGGGTAAATTATAGAACCTTTCGTATTTCCTGTGGTTTCTGATGATCATGGTTTTTGGGCATACGTGTGTTTTTTTAAATCTTAAAAAATTGGTTTAAAGAAAAAGAAGTTAAAAAAGAGGTTAAAGTTTTTGATTTTTTTCCGTGTGTCCAGTTTAGAATAAAATAGAAGGATTTCCGAAATTCCACCTCTAATTGGGGGAAACGGGTATGTTGCTACAATTTATGAATTCAACATTTAATAAGTACATTTATTATTTTTATTCTCATTGTTATACTAAACCTATAGTTTTATCAATCTATATAAAGAGAACGACAATTACATACACATTTCTAGGGGATACGTGAAGCACAAAAGGGTTATGGAGAACTTTTTTTGGAAGAATATTGTTTCCTTTTTACCTACAATATTGTTTTGCAGCGTTTGTTAGTTTAGCGTATTGAGTGAGAGAGGGGGGGGAGCATTCTAGAATTCGTTTAGGATTTAGAAGAAAAAACATTTGTAGTCCGTACGAAGAACGGGTATCTTGCTAGTTATATACAGTGTGTCTAAAAAAGAACTACATCTAGTGTGCTTTGAATTTCCCATACAAACGTAAAATGTGCCGCTCTCGCGCGCTACTGTTAGCTAGTAGTAGACATAGTAGACGGAAGAATAACATAACCTCAACAACAGTCTTTGTTGACAAAATTTATTTGTGGTTGTCGTTTACTTTTAAATTAAGATATGTGCGCATTTTAACGCATTATTCAACAGCATGAATATCGTAAGAAGTAAGACAACCCTTATTAAAAATGATTAATCCTCATTATTTCCAGAAAATAAAAAATATTTCTCAAATACAGAACTTAAAAGTAATGGAAGAAATATAACTTATTAAACTAAAGGTAGTCCTTAGAAAAGGGTTAATTATTGACTACAACAAGTGGTCGAAGTGTCCATCATTTTGCTGAATACACAATGCTACTCGACGTTTCATGTTGGCATGGAAAAAAAAATGCTCGAGAAATTCTAAATTTTCCCTTGTCGTATGCGCAGTGGCCCCGTCCTACGGAAAGTAACCACCATTAAATTCATCGGGGTGCAGTTGATCCAAAAAGGACACTAATAGCTGTTCTCGATAACGTTGACCATTTATGGTGTTATGAAAACATATTGGTCCTATGATCCTACGACGTGACACAGCTAACCATATTCCAACTTTAACAGGATGTAAAGGAGCTTCAACATAGTTATGTGGATTATCGACTGACCACATTCTGTAGTTCTGTTTATTTACAAATCCACTTAAATGGAACCACGCCTCGTCACTAAAAAAACTAAAATCAAGAACATCGTTGTTGTTTAACTTTTCTTGGAAAAAGTTGCAGTAATGTATTCGACTAGCATGGTCCCTTTGTCGAATTTCATGTACAACAGACACTTTATATGGATGCATGTGCAGTCGCTTCTTCAAAATGTTGTGAACAGTACTTCTAGGGACATCTGTCTGAGCTGAAATACGACGCACTGACATTTTTGGGTTTTCTACGACAAGAGCTTCGACATTTTCAATAATTTTGGTTCAGTGGCTGGCCTTCCGGTAGACTTGCCTTTTTCTACACTTCTTGTCGCCCAAAATTTTTCAACAACGCAACGAATGTGGTGCAGCAAAACAGTTTCTTCGACAATTCTGTTAGGAAACTGCAGTCGAAACTGCTGCTTACAAGTCGCATAGGAATATTGCCATTCCCCATTTATTAACTGTCCTGATCGAAAATATGCCTCAATAATAATAGTATATTATACATCAAGGTAGCGAAGCGCAGTATTATAACCTGAGCGCAGCGCAGGTTATAAGACGATTCGCTACCGTGGTGTATATACTATTTTTTGCACTACCAAACGGCTTAATATCTAAATTCCCAACAAATTTCGAAAATATTTTAATTGTCAACCTGACAATACAGTTCTTTGAAACGTCAAAATTAAAATAGTCTTATTTGGTAACTTAGCAAATTTATTAGTTACCACGGTGAAAATTGTTTATTTTACTTTCTCTCCCTTGGTGGAGAAAATCAACTTCACGACCTAAAGATAGGCCAATAACGGTGCGTTCTGAGACTAGTAGTGCAAACAAATGTTTTCTTGCACTGTGTAATTTTGTATTGTATTAACAAATATTTTATAATTAAAACTATTTGAAGTGAATATTTACTTTGTTTTGACAATTAATTAATGACAGCTCTGGATAATGCAATACCAATAACAATCTAGTGGCACATAAAAATTTACATGTAAACAAATTTCACAGGTAACTAGATGTAATTCTTTTTTAGACACTCTGTATAACAGCAGTGAGTTAACATGAATAACAAAATAGAATGCTTGAGTAAGAAAGAGATGGTCATACGAACAAATTATTTTAGTAGGCATGTTTAGTTGACAAATGTCATAATTAAATTAAGCGTCAAGCCTTCTCGAATATTTGCTACTATGTTTATCTCTTTCTTACTCAAGCAATACGTGTTATCTTCTTGTTCATGTTATCTTATTGCTGTTATATACAGGGTGTAGAAATGCTTTACGCACCATAGGGATTTCAATGGTAATTTTTTCATATGAAAATATTTGCTTCCCTAATTATTATAGAGCAAACTTGTATGGAAGTTTTTTGTAGAGAAAAAAATTCTGTATCCATTTGTGCCAGCATTTGTCATTTTACATTTCGGAAAACCGAAAATTTAAAGAAATAAAATTGCCATTTTTAGCCTTGAAATTATTGAAGCATCTCAAAGCATCAACAAATTAGTTTGCTGTTTATTTGTTTGCATCTATCAAATGTAGCTGCAACCATGGCACTTATTGCACCTGATCTGCTTCCAGCATACCACCATTTCACAATTTGCACTGATTTTTGAAAAAATGATAATTCTAGTTTATTTCATTATTAGGTTTTCTGACGTAAAATGAGAAAAATGATGGCATAAATGGATGCAGAATTGTTTGCTCTACAAAAAACCTATGTACAAGTTTGCTCTAAAATAATTAGGGAAGCAAATATTGTCATATGAAAAAATTACCATTGAAATCCCTATGGTGCGTAAAGTATTTCCACACCCTGTATAATTGTGGCCCCATCGGTATTAATTATGGCGGGGCCTGGACACAACGCCCACTGGTCACAACGTCCACCACCTAGTATGGCAACCATGCTGGACACAACGTCCACCGCTATTTTTGGTCATAACGTCCACCCTGGTCACAACGTCCACCGCCACAACGCCCACTCTGGTCACAACGTCCACCGTCGTATTTGGTCATAACGTCCACCTTGGACACAACGTCCACCGCCACAACGCCCACTCTGGTCACAACGTCCACCGGCGCCTGTTGAGAATAACATTTTACGACGTTCGTCGTAACGTCCACCCTGGTCACAACGTCCACCGCCATAACGCCCACTCTGGTCACAACGTCCACTTTCAAATTTGGTCACAACGTCCACCTTGGACACAACGCCCACCGCCATAACGCCCACTCTGGTCACAACGTCCACCTTCGCATTTGGTCACAACGTCCACCTTGGACACAACGTCCACCGCCATAACGCCCACTCTGGTCACAACGTCCACTTTCATATTTGGTCACAACGTCCACCTTGGACACAACGTCCACCGCCATAACGCCCACTCTGGTCACAACGTCCACCTTCGCATTTGGTCACGACGTCCACCTTGGACACAACGTCCACCGCCATAACGCCCACTCTGATCACAACGTCCACCTTCGCATTTGGTCATAACGTCCACCTTGGACACAACGCCCACTTTTGTTTAACTTGTTATTTAATCAACCTTTAACTGCCTTCTTTAATTCTTTTTGTCTAATGCTCTTTAAAATTTGAAAATGTTGGTTTTAGGCTATTTTATGTATTTTTTTAATAAATGTATAGTTTCAACTATTTCCTCGGCATTCTTAACGATTATCTCTCTATTTTATGATGGTTTTTCTCTAGCGCATGCATTTTCCGTTCGGTTCTCATATAAATCGGTAGTTATACGAAGGATAAGAGACCTATTATAACGCTAAATATACCTAAACATTCATTGGTTTGCGATACACCTCATTCGAAAAAAATGTTTCCTTATTGTTTATTGTACCAGTAGGTAAGTATTTACAAGTCCCTAAAAACTAAAAATAAAAAAGAAGGTTGACGTCACTGAAAAAACGTGGTTATACAGTCGTGTTCAAATAAATCTGGGACAATGTTTTTTTCATATGTAGGTTCAGCTAAGAATTGAAGAATATCTCCATGGATTTGCTGCTATCAGAAAGAGTTACATTAAACTTTAACAGGTACTGAAATCTGTAACTCTTTCTGATAGCAGGAAGTCCATGGAGATATTCTTCAATTCTTAACTCAACCTGCATATGAAAAAAACATTGTCCCAGATTTATTTGAACACGACTGTACGTGTTATCATTAGTAATATAACAAGGGCGAGACCAGCATGATAACTCTTTTGATGGGCAAAATTATTTGTAAGTATGTCGTCCGCGTTTATATTTTAAAGATTATTATATAAAAACAGTATACGAATTATGATTTAGAATTGACCTAATAACGCAAAAAGACTCAAGTTGCTTGTTTTTTGCCATTCTACTTCCAATAATGACACCATCCATGGGGTCGATAGTCATTCCTAGGGCGCTTATTGCTTGATAAGCATGCCTAGAGTGTTTATCAGGTAATCAGTTCAGTATTGGTCAATTTTAAAAAAATGCATGGTTCTCCTTGGATGATATCAGTTATGTGACAGTTGAGTGTAATATTCCAACTAAATAACGTTCGTCTGTTCCATTAAGTACAAGTGGCCCATTTGTTTCTATCCTTGACCACAGATTTAGAATACCAATGCTTATATGATTTTAGTTATTTAATGTTACATAGGGTCTAATAATGACCTTGACCAATGTGTCGCTTATGTAACTCATAAAAATGCATTATCATGGATATAGTCCAACAGGTCCCGGGTGGTGTAGCTTGAACAAGCGTTCACGTTCGATCAGCAGTTTTGACACAACATGACGCAAATCCTAACCTGCTAACCTCGAATTTGACAGTGACGTACAGTGTCACCAACATATTATTCATACGTTGATTTTCCACAGCCCGCTGAGGAACAGTTTTTTTTGGATCTCTCGATATCGTTGCAACAAACATGAAGTGGACGCTTACCTAAAAAAATATAAATCCAAGCCAATTTTACAAATACGCTTCAAGTTGCTAAAAGTTATTTAAAAGTGATGTGGTTGTGGCTACTTTAAATACATATAAAATCAGAACAATAAAAATATGTATCATACGGATCCATGGATTCGGGTTCCTGATAAAAAAATATGAAATTTTTGTTCGAACAATTTTTCATGAAAATGCTTTCTTCGGTCAGTTTTAGTGCATCTCACAATCCCACCCTTGGCGTTACCCAGGAACAACGACGTGGACGTGGTGGGATTTTGTTCCCATCAGGGTGCTTTTTTCGCGGAGTCCCCTTGCCTCTCATGTACGGGGTGTTCTCATTAAATTCGCCGGGAGTTAGTGGCTCTCCCGCGCGCTCTGATCATGACCGTACATCACGAGCGTAGGTCCAATCTAACGTTCTGGAACCTCAATCCTGGAAATTTTTGTCATTTTGGTGAAACATTGACACTTTTGGCCCTGATGACAGCTACCTGACAGCTGTGATGACATCGTGTGGGGACAATTTTATGGCTGTAGACCTGGTAACTCCATATCGAGCGCTAACAATCATATGTGCTGTTTCGGGAAAATGTCGATTCACTGTAGTTCTTAAATAGGGCGGGGGATCATAATTCTGACCGAAGAAAGCATTTTCATGAAAAATTGTTGGGACAAAAATTTCATATTTTTTTATCAGGAACCCGTATCCATGCAAAAACATGGGGGGTTCCATTTGAAATTTGACCCCCCCCCCCCGCCGCCAGCGGGGGGAATGGATTTTGGTGCCAAAAGTTGTCCCCCTTCACCCCGAACAATTTTGTTCCGGGGTATTTTTCACCATCTTGCTTCCCTCATTGGATAAACGCGTCCAAAGGTTAAAATGGTTCACCCGGTATAACCCCTTTTTTTCAGCGACGGCAACCTTCTCTTTTATTTTTAGTTTTTAGGGACTTGTAAATACTTACCTACTGGTACAATAAACAAGAAGGAAACGTTTTTTTCGAATGAGCTGTATCGCAAACCAATGAATGTTTAGATATATTTAGTGTTACAATAGGGCCCTTATCCTTCGTATACCTACCGATTTATATGAGAAACGAGCGGGAAATGCATACGCTATAGAAAAACCATCATAAAATAGAGAGAAAATCGTTAAGAATGCGGAGGAAATAGTTGAAACTATACATTGATTAAAAAAATACATAAAATAGCCTAAAACCAACATTTTCAAATTTTAAATAACATTAGACAAAAAGCATTAAAGAAGGCAGTTAAAGGTTGATTAAATAACAAGTTAAACAAAAGTGGGCGTTGTGGTCAAGGTGGACGTTATGACCAAATGCGAAGGTGGACGTTGTGACCAGAGTGGACGTTATGGCGGTGGACGTTGTGACCAAATGCGAAGGTGGACGTTGTGACCAGAGTGGGCGTTATGGCGGTGGACGTTGTGTCCAAGGTGGACGTTGTGACCAAATATGAAAGTGGACGTTGTGACCAGAGTGGGCGTTATGGCGGTGGACGTTGTGTCCAAGGTGGACGTTGTGACCAAATGCGAAAGTGGACGTTGTGACCAGAGTGGGCGTTATGGCGGTGGGCGTTGTGTCCAAGGTGGACGTTGTGTCCAAATTTGAAAGTGGACGTTGTGACCAGAGTGGGAGTTATGGCGGTGGACGTTGTGACCAGGGTGGACGTTACGACCAACGCCGTAAAATGTTATTCTCAACAGGCGCCGGTGGACGTTGTGACCAGAGTGGGCGTTGTGGCGGTGGACGTTGTGTCCAAGGTGGACGTTATGACCAAATGCGACGGTGGACGTTGTGACCAGAGTGGGCGTTGTGGCGGTGGACGTTGTGACCAGGGTGGACGTTATGACCAAAAATAGCAGTGGACGTTGTGTCCAACATGGTTGCCATACTAGGTGGTGGACGTTGTGACCAGTGGGCGTTGTGTCCAAGACCCATTATGGCCCCTTCCGTATATATTTCTAAAAGTGCTGACTCACTCACTGACTAATCAACGCCCAGCCCAAACCCTTGGACTTAGAAAGCTGAAACTTTGTACAGAGGTTCCCTTTGTAATGTATACAAGGAATAAGGAAGGATATTTCGAAATTCAACCCCTAAAGGGGTAAAATCGGGGTTCCAATTTTGTATGGAAAAATAATATTAAATAGACATTTCGACTTGAAACTTCGTAGAAGTGTTTCTAAAAACAAATAAGCAAACACGTATTTCGTGATTTTCCGAAAATCAACTCCTTGGGGGTGAAATGGGGTAAATAAGCCTAAAAATCGATATGGGTGTCATTATTGAGGTTTTGGGACGTTGATTGCAAAAACAGCATTTATTTTTAAGTCCAAGACGGTGGACAGGACATAAAATTAAAACCCTATAGTGGTAAACCGGATTTCAGAGTTAAGGGGAAAAAAGGGGTTGGAATTTTGTAAGATCAAATTTTGAACTATGTCATTCAAAGTTTTTGAAAATTTGTTCCCTGAAGGTGAAAATAAGAGATGACGGGGCGGGACGAGACGGGACTGGACGGGACGGGACGGGGGCGGGGATGGAATGGGATGACAGAAAATAATTAGTATATATATATATATATATACAGTGTGTTTCACTTTACATGGAAGCACCCCTGTATTTTCTTTGTTTTTGTATGAATCGATTTGAATTCTTTACCAGTTGTACAACTCACCAAGAGGCATCTATTCATGTCCTTGAGCGCAAATGACGTTATTAGCCTGGCCTACTACGATCAAGAACATGGGTCCTATTGTCAATATTTTGCATCGCGTTAGAGTTACAGCAAAAAGTTATTAAGAAAAGTTGTTTAGAATCAAAAGAATATCCCAAATACCGATTTTCGTTTAATAATTCGAATTTTTAATTTTTATCCATAAATTTGTCCAAGTCCCAAATTTCAACTTTTAATTTGGTATCAAATGGTGCCATGGAGAACCAAAATTTTCATTATTGTTGTAAAAGTCATTAGCTTTTAATAATGGCTCCATTACGCTTAACTGTAGCTGAGAAAGTAGAAATAATTAGAATTACTGGTGAAAATGCAAGATCCTTAGAGAAGTAGCTAGAATATTTAATGGAATGCATTCAGGGCGTGCACCTATTTATCCTGGAACTGTTTCAGAAATTAATCAACTTTTTAATTTAACTGGAAATGTTTTTAAGCCCAGACCAAGAAGAATAGTTCGAGAGTGTCCTTTGGAGGAAATGATTTTGGCGGTTTATGACGCTAATCCTCCTGAGATATGGCATTAAATGTAACTATTGCACCATCCAAAATTTGCCGCTGCCTGCATCGTCAGAAACTAAGTGCCAGGAAAAATAGGTGCACGCCCTGGATGCATTCCATTAAATATTCTAGCTACTTCTCTATTGGATCTTGCATTACGAGTATCACAAGTAATTCTAATTATTTCTACTTTCTCAGCAACAGTTAAACGTAATTCAGCCATTATTAAAAGCTAATGACGTTTGCAGCAATAATGAAAATGTTAGTTCTCCATGGCACCATTTGATACCAAATTAAAAGTTGAAATTTGGGACTTTGACAAATTTATGGATTAAAATTAAAAATTCGAATTATTAAACGAAAATCGGTATTTGGGGTATTCTTTTGATTCTAAACAACTTTTCTTAATAACTTTTTGCTGTAACTCTAACGCAATGCAAAATATTGACAATAGGACCCATGTTCTTGATCGTAGTAGGCCAGGCTAATAACGTCATTTGCGCTCAAGAACATGAATAGATGCCTCTTGGTGAGTTGTACAACTGGTAAAGAATTCAAATCGATTCATACAAAAACAAAGAAAATACAGGGGTGCTTCCATGTAAAGTGAAACACACTGTATATATTCGGGTTACATATAACATACAATACACCATAAGTATAATGCATTATAAAACAGCTAGACGCCACATCACCGCTCCCTTTCGCCATGCCTCTCGATCCCATACTCGATCTTCATCTAAATTTCTCTCTCTCATAGCCTGTCGTACTCTCTCATTCCAAGACTTCCTAGGTCGTCCCTTTTTTCTCCTTCCTGGTAGGGACCATTTAAAAATTTTCTTTGGCCACCTACTATCTGGCATCCTTAATAGATGACCAAACCAGACTAAAGATCTTCTTTCAATTCTGTCCAGGGTAGTTTCATTTGCTGCCATACTATTTCGAATCTGTTCATTCGGTATTCGGTCAAGCTTAGATAAGCGAGCACTTCTGCGTAGATAATCTATCTCTACTGCATTTATTCTTTTTTTCATTACTTCACTAATAGACCAGACTTCCGACCCGTAGCAAAGTCATTGTTTAATACACAAATAACGAACCTCGCACCTACGAAGTCGAGGGTAACAGCTAGTATGATATAAACTGATACCTAGAACTCAATGGTAATGCGCAATCGCGTACAGCGTCGAATAGTTTGTGTAATGGCGGATTTCAGCAGAACAGATGACTGTAGATGACAGTAAAAGAAACAGTATTTTGTTGTTTTTGAATTGAATGGTGCTGTTGTGCATTTGATTGTTATGCTTTAGTGGTTAACGAAAACAGTTAGTCAGAATAAATGATCATATTTGTCAAATACCTACGAAACCTAGAAGTTACTCATAATACGGCATACATTTGCAAGCATATGACAATTTTTTTTATTATCCATTTATCAAAAAATCGTGTTCTTGATAAACGTCCCCACATCTTCTTTAGGGTTATCAACATTGAATCGAAGCTTAACCCGAAGAAAATAATTTTAATTCCAAGAATTATTTTATATTTTTTAAAGTAGCAGTACATAATTACCGGTCTTTGTAAATCATAGGAATTAAATAGCAAAACTATTTTTTACATTCCATAACAATATTAAAAAATCTTAGAAGTAAACTATTACGAAACTACATTTTTCTTAAAAAAATAAAAATTTCTTAAAATATATCTGTCTCTTGTGCCACTTTTTGCCAATGAGTTCTGCTCTGGAGCTTTTAACCCTGGAGGGGTCACGCACTGAACCATTACGTGAGGGGTCGAGCGTGAACATATTTCCCACATTCTGTTTTTCCATTATTTTGGCTTAAATCAAACTACACAACCTTGACAATAAAATATTTCAACAGAATGTTATAAACATCGGGTATTCTAGCAATTGTACAGATATTTAAAGTACAAAACTGACTAATTTTGATTAATTAAATAGTATATTTCAAACCAAGGTAAGAAAGTGCAGTCTTGCATACCGAGCGCAAAGTTTATAAACCGAGCCGAAGGCGAGGTTTGTAATTGCGCAAGGTATGCACGAGCACTTTCTTAACGAAGTTTGAATACTATTTTTTTCCCAGCGGGCCTCAGTGGAGCAAAATTTGACACTATAAAAATAATTCAACAGACTGTTAAAGTTGTTAAAGGTGACAATATCCTGCAAAATATGCAGCATGTTTTCCGATTTTATGCTGTACTCAAAATGTTTCTAAACAGTTTTATTCATAAGTAATTCTGAAAACTTAAAAATTTTGTCGTTAAAAAATCGCTTTACTATTTATACTTTTTGAGGTTATATCCACTGAGGTCAAACTGTCAAAACAGTTTTGGTTGGATTAAAAAATAAAGCGCGGGCGGGTGATTTTTAGCCGCTCCTGTCGTGAGTACGCATGCTCGAGATGTTAATTTAATTTAAGGACAGGGTATACCCTAAAACCAGAGACCTAAAAAGTGGCTCTAAATCTTTTAATTTAATTTATTTTCTGATTTCCTTTGGTAGTTACGATTAAAATTAAGTTTTTTAACAAATTTGAAAAGAAAATTTTTTCTTCAACTGATAGGAACAAAAATAGATGTTTTGTGATTATCTGCATAAATAATAATTTATTTGATTTGAAATTTTAAAGTTTGATGTTATGAACTTCCATACGCGGTATGAAACAGTATGGTGTTTGTATAATCAATTTAAATGTAGGTATAAGCAAAAAATTGACCTATTTGATAAAATTTTCTGAAATAACCGAAATTAAGATGAGATTGCGCCGTCCAAACCATTTGAAATTTTGTCATACCCTTCTTCGCGTGACGTTGTGTCATTTGGTACAAGCCGCATCAATGAAATAATTACACAATATGTTAAAATCTCAAAAATATATTGCCATTTTTAATAATTCACAATACACAAGATGGCTGCAGACCCACCGCTACTACTAATGACCGGCTTTAGATGCACGAGATAAAGCAACGCAAATGGTACTCGATAAAGGGGCAGGTAAACGCATTTGCCCTGCGGCGTTATTACTCCTGTTGAGAATTCAGCAATTTTAAATTTTGAAGTTGCAGATTGGTCTACGACTGAGGCTACGGCATAAAAAAGAATGCATCAATTAAAACAGCGGTCGGGAGATTAATATACACAATGAGCCATAAATAACTGTACAGATTTTGTAACCTCTTATATTAGTACGTCAAATTTTTAAATAATGATTATACCATCGAAAATCTCAATCTTTATAGATGGAAAGGAAGCACTTTTACTTCCAAAGATGTAGTAGTTGTGTATGGTTAAATGAAAGCATACAATAAATGTTGTTTTTACAACTTTAGAAAATACAACAATAATAAAAAAAAATATCTAAATAATTATTAAATATTCTATTTAAAAATATGAGTTAATCGTCTTGCCCATTGAGCAATCGCATAAGATATTCTCCTGTAAGGCAGCTGATTTCAAAACTCAATTATTATTTTCTTCAGCACCTCATTTAATCAAGAACAAAAATTAAAATGATGGATACGAAGTGACGTTTATCAAGCAACCAAACAAATGAAGCAAAATTCATTGCCTCAAAATTTTGTTAGAGATTTAATTTCACATTAAAGCGACGCGATGAGACGTTATTAAAAACTTCCGTTTTCGCATGGCTCTCATTAAAGTAAAATAAAATCGATTTAAAACGTTGTATTATTGCAAATAAGATTATTTCAGTCTTTACTTGCATTGGCTGATTATAATCGGAAATACAATCATTTATATTTTGTACCGCTCTTTTTTCACTATGCATATTTAGTAACTAAAATTTCTGTTAGCTAGACAAATCATCTTGAGATTTGTCCATTAATAAATAATTAATGTTTTCGTTTCTTCTTTTCTATTAAAGTAGATAATTATTTTTGACGATAGGCTACTGCTGTGAAAGTCATAAAATAATTTTTTGAATACAGTTTTACACAAATTCTATAAATTTTCTATTAAGTACTTTAAAAACGTCATTAAAACCAGGAATAGACAAAATATGAACTATAAATTTATATTCCACCTCTTTTAATGGCAGTTTTTCTTTCTAAAAAACCTGTTTCAACGAAATTATTGATATTCGAAGTGCGAGCAATTATTGTTCTTATTAACGAACTGAAATGCTGAATATTTGATTTAATTAGGTATATTTCTAGCAGCGTAATCGTAATTTTTATCTTTTACCAATTTATATAAGTTGGAAGTAAATGCCCTCATAGCATAATTAGCACATTCTAATTTTATTATGTAACGACCGTAGGAGACGTTTTCTATTATTCGGGTATAAACACTGGAATCTCCGGCACTTATTAAATATTTATACCTAATTCCATAGACATTTACGATTTCATTGAATCCTTCGACAATAATTGCCTGCTCCATGGCAGTTGAAGAACCTGTGTAATTTTTGTAACATTTATGTGGTCCTCTATCTGTAGCGCATGCGTAGCAATAGTAACGGGTGTTCATAAACAGTCGTCATCCCAGTTGCTTTGAAAAACAAAATGTTATGTCTTTGATTAATTCGTGCAACACAATGAAACCTCATTGAGTACTGTCATAGCGCATTTTTTCTCAATTTTAATAGACATACGTTTCTGAAGTCAAAACCTACTGGGATGACGACTGTTTATGAACACCCGTTAGATTGTTATTAGGAGTAAAAGTGATACTTTATGTGGCGAAGCTGAAGTTTATTTAGCCGAACGTTAGTGAGTCAAATAATTCAGCTAAGCCACATAAAGTCACCTTTACTCCGAATAACATATACTATTTTATCCGCAAACGTATTCAGATAAATTAAAAATTGATAAAGGGTAACACTAATTATATATTAGCAAGTAGGTAAATGAATAAAATAATCTAATGCCTAATACAATTTTTCCGTGGTTACGATGTAAACATTTCGCTGAAATGTTTGAGTTTTGTATTTTGTGTGATTAGGCACATAAAGTACGGAAAAGTTGCTATTTTATCTGCTTAATCCGATAAAGTAACACTTTTACCTTGTCAATAAAGACACATAAGTTGTCACTTTTATGACGTTTGCGGATAAAATTTATTTTTTCCTCCTAAGTATAATATTTTTTTTGTTCTTCGCCCTATTATACATGCTACCCCAGATAACGAAGAGTAACCATGTCCATATGAACGTTTGGCTCAACTTCCATTCACTATAACCGTGATATACGGTAACCCTTGTTCCATATAACATTCTTCTATTGCTAGTTTTTTTTCTTCCATGGCGTTTTCGAACATTTGTTGAGATAAAAAATTTTCCCATCTCGTATGCAGATTTTCCATTTCTTTCTTATACATTTTTTTATTCAATATCGGAATGTCTAATATTGAAAATAATTCTTCGGATTGTGAAAAACCACTACCTATAGCAGAGACACCACATACAAAGGACTGATTGATGTCGCTATTACAGTTGTGGCTTTTTAACACTATTTCAACATTACACACTTCGCAGTAGTAATGTAAGTGAGATTGAAAACCGATCCTGGTTTCTTTAACGAGATTCATTTTCCCTATGGTACACGATAAATCATGTACTGTCAATCTACGTACTTGGCTTATAAAATATTGAATGTCAACTATTCGGTTGTCATTTGACGTAAGTATGGGTTTGCTGGGTTTCTCACTTTCGACACATAAATCTGAAAGCTTTTCTTCTGTTAAACTGTAAAGAAAAATTATTTAGGTACTACCTCCAGTAATTTTAAATAGTCTAATTGATGTAATCAATAATTACATTCAAGCATCAATAAATTATACTGAAAATCGTACGACACTCATTAATGACCAATAGAAAAATTAGTTCACGAGCCGTAACCCAGACAACTAAAAAATTTCTTGGACATTTTTTATAGGTAGATATTACTTCTTTTTAGGGTTTGTGTCGTTACGATTTTCTTACCGAATCTGCATTCGAGCATTAATTCATATCCGGAAATTATTTTTCGTGCATTTCAACAACGTTCTAATTTGCCCTCGCATCCCGCTCGGACAAATTAATACGACGTTGTTGGAATGCACTCAAAAAAATTTCCGGAAAGAATTAATGCTCTTGTGAGATTATATGTGATTATTTAACACTATAATGAACGAACCAATGAAAATTGTTCAATTTGTCAGAAACGGCCAATCAAAATTGACTGTCTTTGAAAACACCTAATGTCACAGTGTTTTCACGCGATCCCGATTGGTTTCAATGATTTCAATTTAGTGAGTAACCTTTGACTGACATTTTACCAAAACGTCAAAGTGAAGGTTGCAAATCAACGTCGTTCTAAAAACTCTTAATAAGCGCGTTGGAAGCTCCAGTATTGAATAGTGGAAAACGTTAAAAAATGTGTGCTGTCGAACACGGTAAAAGTCATCTACCCATATTGTTGAATAATCTTTCCAAATACCACTCAAGGCAACATTTTTTAAGAGAATTTTTTTCGTCAACATGCAAATTATTGCAAATTTCTCTCAACAAAAACTGCTCAAATTCCACTCGACCTGCGGTCTCGCGGAATTTTTAAAGCAGTTTTGGTTTCGAGAAATTTAAACGCAATAATTTGCATGTGAACGAAAAAAATTCTCAACAAATTTTCACCTTTTGTGGTATTACCCTTGATTATTTCCCTTTGACAACTTTCAGCAATAAAAAAATTGTATTTTTTAGGAGTACTCCTACGAAGTTTCAAGTCGAAATGTCTATTTAATTTTATTTCACCATACAAAATTGGAACCCCCATTTTACCCCTTTAGGGGTTGAATTTCGA
>OW679197.1:75199398-75377543 GCA_940337035.1 Agriotes lineatus | reverse complement strand
TCAGAGAGAACTAAATTACATTTTGACCTTGAATTATTTTTCTAAAAATATACAAAACACTTAACAAATGCAATTTTCATTGACCGGTATGGTTAAAGTTAATGCAGTGTAAACTTTCCAATGCGTACTACCCTAAATGATTCTTTTTTTTAACACGATATAAACCGCAATTTTATTAAAAAAGAAGCATCAGAAATAACAACAAGGCATGTATAAAAATAACCCACATACTTGCTTTAAATTGAAATCTATATACTACTAGCTGACCCGGCAAACGTTGTTTTGGATTATGACATGATGGGGAAAACCCTTCAAACCATTAAGCACAGAATCATAAAAGTATGACTGCAAATAGAAAATCGTACAGTGTATAGAAAACAACACTTTCGATATTTTTCAATTTTCCGGCTTTCACTTTCGATTTTTCCGAATTTTCCTTTTTGCTACCTCGGGAGTAATACGAACAAAACCAAATCGGTCAAGTCGTTCTCGAGATTTTGCGTTACTAACACACGGCGATTGATTTTTATATACGTATATAGATAGATTTGATCAACAGAATTCCTTCCTTCGTAGAATATATTATGTTTTTACATATACTCAGTAACGTTTCCATATTGCATTTTAAAATAAACGCATTACACATTGCGCGTTATACGATGGATGCTCTGTTAATAGTTAGTAGCAGGCCATAGAAGCTCAATTGGCTAGAAACAATTGGAACAACTGAATGTCGCATTAGTTGACATTCGTTACCCACAATTGTCAAACGTTCCGATTTCCTTGTGTAAGGTAGTAAATTGTGTAAGTTAAGTAGTTGTGCATTTTTAATTCAGTTAAACTGAGCATTCCGCGAACTGCGAGCTATGATTTTCTATGACTATAAAAGACAGTTAGGATACCATATATATAATACACATATATTGCTAGTAGGGCCTCGGAACGCCAGAAAACATTACGGTGCCGACATAGTCTCACTTAGAGTATAACGCGTCTCGTGCGCATGCGTGAGAATTCGAACTCCGCCTTTAGAAGCGAATTTTAAACTTGACCACTTCCCCATTGGCCGGACGACGCCGCCGCGCTTGCACACAGCTCACCATTATACATTGAAGAGTTGGTTGTCTGTCTCACTTCCTTGGTGAGTTTCCCACTCATAGGCGCTAGCAATATAGTAAGTATTAGATATATGGTTAGGATACCAGCAAGCTTGATTCAGTCTAATCGAAATATTATTCATATGAAGATTCAGGAAGAAGTGAAGATTGGATCCTCGGCGGTGAATACCATTTTGCATAAACATCTTGGGGTAAGAAAGCTAGCAAGCCGTTGGATACCGCATTTGCTCTCAGAACGCTAAAACAGGATCGAGTAGACTGGTGTAAATTTATGTTGCAAAAATTTGACGGAAGAGCTTCCAAGCAAGTGGCATACATTGTAACAGGTGACGAATCTTGGGTATACAGTTACGGCCCTGCAACTAAACAGCAGTTTAGTGTTTGGGTATTCCCAGATGAAGACACAAAAGTAATTCGTGGCAGAAGCGTCAATAAGAAAATGATTGCTGTTTTTTCCGCCGAAGTGGTCCTGTTGCTGTTATTCCACTTGAAGATTGCAGAACTGTTAATTTTGAATGGTACTGCGAGGTGGCTTTACCACAGATGTTTGGAAAATTACAGACTGGTCGCCAAAGGACCGGTTTGCGTAACATCTTAGTCCATCAACGTATCCTCCTACATTGCTAGCAGAACATTGGATTTTTTGAAAGATTTAGGAGTTAAATTGGTAACTCATCCTCCGTATAGCCCAGATCTGGCGCCGTGCGACTCTTTTTTGTTTCCAACTGTTAAAAAAATGATGCGAGGTAAAAGATTTTCCAGCGCAGATCCAGCAGTTACAGAAATTCAAAGAATTTTTGAAGACCTTTCAGAAAATGAATTTCCCGAATGTTTTAAAAAGTGGTTTCAAAGAATGCACAAGTGTATTAGTCTGAATGGCGAGTATTTTGAAAAACAATAAAGATTTTTTTTAAAGTAACAATTTTCAGCGCAATCCTCCTAATAAACTCCCTGTATGTCATACTGACATCAATGCGTCTTATATTTTCAAATAATTTCAAAGTAATCGGCACTCTTACGCATCCCAGAAGTTTCTGTAGGATCTCTCAAGTTTTTGTGTATTGGTTTTTATGGAAATTTTCATTTAAAGATTGTTTTTACCAGTGATTTTGAAGGATATAATGTGCCAACATAACCAAGACATACTTTTTTGGTGCCATCCCTTTCTCAAGCAAAAGAATGTAACAAGAGATCAATAAAAAAACCAATTAGGGTAGGCTGTGATATGTGTTATACGTTTGGCAGTACTGAAGTGTATTGTCAGTCTATGTCAAATTCGAGATTTGCAGGTTAAGTTTTACGTCAGTCTGTGTCAAACAACCATATATACAGTGTGTCCCCGGATTGAGTTCACTATAGGTATAATTGACAAAAAAATTTACAATTTTATTTTAATGTTTTGGCATTCCGCCCTGCTTGGTCTGAAGAGAATTTTAAGAATATTTACAGTTTTTGAAAACACAAGTTGGCCTTGACAGTGAAGCAAAAACTATTTTCTTTTCAGGTAAACTACCCTTTCTGGTCATGATACGGTAAAATTTTACCAAGAAAAGTTGTTCAGAATGATAAATTATGACTCTATACAAAATTTCAGGAAGATCTACCTACTTAAATTAAACCATTAAAATTGTACCTATTTATTAAAAATACGGTTTGATTTAAGTAGATAGAACTTCCTGAAATTTTGTATGGGGCCATAATTTTCCATTCTGAATAACTCTTCTTAGTAAAATTTTGCCGTATTATAAACAAAAAGGGTAGTTTACCTGAAAAGAAAATACAATAGTGTGTCCCAGGATTGGTTGCATGAGGTGAGATGGACTAAAAAGTTTTGAATTTTATTTTAAGGTTTTGGGATTCGGTCCT
Source organism: Agriotes lineatus (assembly GCA_940337035.1). Taxonomy (NCBI): domain Eukaryota; kingdom Metazoa; phylum Arthropoda; class Insecta; order Coleoptera; family Elateridae; genus Agriotes; species Agriotes lineatus. The sequence continues at coordinate 75,374,559 of OW679197.1, read as the reverse complement.
GCTTGGTTTGAAAAGAATTTTAAGAATATTTTCAGTTTTTCAAAAACAAGTAGGCCTTGGCAGGAAAGCAAAAACTATTTTATTTTAAGGTAAACTACCCTTTTTGTTCATGATACAGCAAAATTTTATTAAGAAAAGTTGTTTAGAATGATAAATTACGGCCTTATGCAGAATTTCAGAAATATCTACCTACTTAGATGAAACCGTCATTTTTAATAAATGCAATTTGTTTAATCTAAAAAATAACGGTTTAATCTAAGTCTACAGATCTTTTTAAAATTTGGTACAGGGCCATAATTTTTCATTCTGAACAACTTTTCTTAATACAATTTTTCCGTATCCTAAACAAAAAAAGTAGTTTACCTGAAAATAAAATACAATTATCTAAAAAATAACGGTGTTTTCTAAGTTAACAGATCTTTCTGAAATTTTGCATAGGGCCGTAATTTATCATTCTAAACAACTTTGCTTAACAAAATTTTGCCGTATCATGAACAAAAAGGGTAGTTTATCTAAATAGCAAATAGTTTTTTCACATTTTTCATGGCCGACTTAATTTCTAAAAATTAAAACTCTGCTTAAAATTGTTTTTAGGATACTGCATTGGTAACTAGCGTTTACATAGTTACAAACGAGTCCGGTAGATAAAATTTACCGGCCTAGACCAGTAGTAGAACTACCGGCCGGTAAATTTTATCTACCGGACTCGTATCCTAAAAAATCTTATACGATACACGACCGGTAGCATTTTTATGGCCTTGCCAAACATACAGGTCTCGCCCTACGGGCTCAACCTGTAAAGTATTGGCGCGGCCATAAAAATGTTGCTACCGGTCTAATAACGTAAATAGCTATTTCAGACCAAGCAGGGCGGGATCCCAAAACATTAAAATAAAATTGTAAAATTTTTTGTCGATTATACCTATAGTGAACTCAATCCGGGGACACACTGTATATTATACATATATTGCTAAAGTCTACACATTACCCTTTTTCTGTGACGTCAGAAATAACAAAACATGACGTTTAAAACGTGTGTCTTATATTACATTGAAATTCAAAAAGATCATTTAGATCACAGGTAGTAGACTTTCGAAAGAATTTGACATATAGCTAACCTTTAATGTAAGGGATACTCTAAATAGCACATTATTGAAATCAAGACATTCTTGACCTATGTAATCCGACGTTTCTCCCTTTCGAAAAAGTCCCTAACGCTTAAAATGGTAATTTAGGCTTGCTCGCTTGCTTATTATTACGCATATTTTACTGTTATTTTGGTCAAATGTCACATTGACAGTATTATAAAACAAGCAATACTTAAAGCGGACCTGACCAAAAACTTCAGATTTTTTGTTTCGTCCAGTTTCTTATTGTTAAATAAAGAGAGAAAATTGTTACGTCACAGCAAAAGGGTATTGTGTAGACCTTAGTAGGACTTCGGAACGCCCGAAAACATTACGGCGCGGCGCCGACATAGTTTCACTTAGAGTATAACGCGTCTCGTGCGCATGCGTGACAATTCGAACTCCGCCTTTAGAAGCAAATTTAAAACTTGACCATATATCTAATACTTACTATATTGCTAGCGGCTATGACTGGGATACTCACCGATGAAGTGAGACACACAATCAACTCCTTCATGTATACGGTGAGCTGTGCGCAAGCGCGGCGGCGTCGTCCGCCCAATGGGGAAGTGGGCAAGTTTAAAATTCGCCTTCTAGAGGCGGAGTTCGAATTCTCCCGCATGCGCACGAGACGCGTTATACTCTAAGTGAGACTATGTCGGCGCCGTAATGTTTTCTGAAGTTTCCAGGCCCTACCAGCAATATATGTGTATTATATATATGAACTTGACCAATTCCCCATTGGGCGGACGACGCCGCCGCGCTTGCGCACAGCTCACCATTATACATTGAAGAGTAAGTTGTCTGTCTCACTTCCTTCGTGAGTTTCCCACTGATAGCCGCTAGCAATATAGTAAGTATTACATATATGCAAACAAACAAAACCTAACCTACTATACACTTCAGTACTGCCAAACGTATAACACATATCACAGCCTACCCTAATTGGTTTTTTTATTGATCTCTTGTACGTATTTATCTTTTTCGCATTTTGTATAATAGTGTGCTATTTTACGAAATTCAAAATCGTGCATAGAAATGTCACTTTACATTATATGGTAATGTCACTGTCAAATTCGAGGTCAGCAGGTTAGGTTTTGATCAGTTTGTGTCAAATTCGAGGTTAGCAGGTTAGGTTTTGTGTCAAAGCTGACGGAGAACCTAACCTGATACCCTCGAATTTGACATAGACTTACAGTGCCACCAACATATTATTCTTGATCTACTCTCTAATTTGGTTAAGAGGCTATAACAATACGGATGAAGATAATAGTATTTAACATTACTAGTTTGGTAAAAGGATTTTTACTGGCGGACAGAAGGATATGACTGGCGAACCAAAGGCGTGCTATCGCCTCTCGGTAAACTATAGTTCTCTCGACAGGAATGGAATCTTTTCCGCCTCGGTATGTAATACATATACATATACTATTACCGATCTTGACCGGCAAAACATTACCTTCTGGCGAAAATATTCTCCAGAAACTGCATTTCTGGTCAGAGTGGTCAGTCGTAGAAAAACGCACTTACGTGGGAGATTTAATATTATAGGTGAATGTAGAATATCAATCAATATTCAATAACTTCGGAGTACACTGTATTTGTATTTGCATTAATCATCCTGATAACCACATGGCAGCCGGATTTCAAAAATTTGTGTTATTGTGTTGTCTATGTTAAACTTATAAATACATATTTACAATTAAACTAAATGTTTTCAGTCGTGTAATTTTAACATCCTGTGTGGGTAGTCTTCCTACGAGTGGTAGTTCTTGTCGCCATCTGTTAGTGATAAGTTTAATCATGCCGTTGCAAAGTAGAAATTTGTATTTAGAATTAGCTTCCAGCATGTAACTACCGAACGAGTATAATTCCCGTGGTGTTAATAATCCTAACACCACGATAATTCCAATACCGTGTAACGTAAAACTGTTCGTTCAAAGAAGATCAACAGATATGAAAATAGAATAGTACAGAAGTACTAGAACTCAATGGTAATGCGCAATCGCGTACAGCGTCAAATGGTTTGTGTAATGGCGGATTTCAGCAAAACAGATGACTGTAGATGACAGTAAAAGAAACAGTCTTTTGTTGTTTTTGAATTGAATGGTGCTATTGTGAATTTCATTGTTGTGCTTTAGTGGTTAACGAAAACAGTTAGTGAGAATAAATTATCATATTTGTCAAATCCCTACGAAAGGTGCTGAAGTGTATCGTGCGTGAACAACGCCTACCTTGATTACAAAACTACGCTTCGCAATTTTTACTTCCTTTTACAATAAAGGAAGTATTGGATTCACCCCAAAAATTCGAAATTGAGTTTTCAACAGATCTTCACGTTTTCGAGTCTCCTGATCCCGGAAAACATTTTTTTCATTGGTCTGTCTGTCTGTCTATCTGTGTGTCTGTCTGTCTGTGAACAGAATATCTCAAAAACGGAAAGAGGTATGGAGTTGAAACTTCATATATAAGTTTTGTGTACTATGTAGATGCGACAGCAAGCTTTCGAAGAAAATCGCATATCCGGAAGTAGGTGTTTACTCTTGTGATTTTTCAGTTTTTTTAGATTTTTTCTAAAACGGCTCTAACGATTTTTTTAACTTTACATTTTTAATGTGTATTGATGTGAGATAGGTAATTTTGCAGTTGAATACTTCTAAAATGGGTTTCTTTTGTTTTTTTTTCAATTTTTTTTATTAACTCCTATTTTAAATAGAACACCCGGTATATTATTACATTTTTGAATTCAGCTTAAAATTCTAGAGAAAATTTGTCTTTTGAACCAACACTCTATTTTGTACCGTTTTTGTAAAATTTGTAATTTTTGAAAATTTTTGACATATGCTTAAAAATTTAAAATCAAATTTTTGGCTAATTATAAGATCACTGTAAAAGGAAGTTGTGTGCGTGTATCACACCAGATTTTTATTTATCATTGCAGGCGAGGCGTGTGTAAAAACCAGTGATTTTGAAGGATATATATACAAATACAGCATTAATATATTACATGCGGTTATGTACCAAGGTATGTAACATCCCTTTTTTATGCTATCTTCTTCTGCAATGCAATATACGAATATACTCTATCCTTGTTTTTATTGCGAGCACAGCACTCTAGATATAGAACACAGCACGTAATTTTTGTTTTTCAAAAACGTATGTTTTTGATTATTGCACCTTGTTATAAATGCCACATGAAATGTAAACAAAAATTTTTTCACCACCTTTCTTGCAAATGATCCTTACACAGTCTGATTTGAGGGATGTAGGAAACATTTACAAAACTTGTTACAGTTACCATGACAATGTACTTACTGTATTGTTTGAGGCTTTCGCGGTTACTCGAATTATTCTCCTTAGCATAGAATTTCGGCTTAGACCGCGTAGTATTTGTATATGAACACCCAGCATTTTCTGGCTTAATGTGCCTTGCACCTTTTGAAATAGAGCAAAAACCCGCGCGATGGCCACGCGACTTTCACTCTGATGATGCAAGCTGCAAGGTCTTGCGAAACGTTAGTGAATATGGATGCACAAACAGCAAAACGGCCAAATCTGCCTAAGTATCCTCGTTCTCAAAATACTCAAACAACACGAGCCACCAAAGAGCATGGCCATCGCGCGGGTTTTTGCTCGACTTCACAAGGTGCAAGGCACATTAAGCCAGAAAATGCTGGGTGTTCATATACAAATACTACGCGGTCTAAGCCGAAATTCTATGCTAAGGAGAATAATGTACTTACTTCCCTAGAGAACTGAATTACTTACATCCCGCATTTACTATAACTGACGACATGAGCGTAACTTGGGACATCACTTTGGGGGGGGGGGGCAAAATCAAGAGTTCACAAAATTTTTAAACCTAAATTGCGAAAAAATGCTGCACTTGCACTTTCAAATCAAAATTTGGGGGGGGGCATTGCCCCCCCCCTGCCCCTCCCATGTTACACCTATGGCTGACGAGATGCCGTGTTTGCCATTTGATTAACTTGAAGAAAACAATTATCGCTCGTACTATTATCCATTTTTAACCAGAATAAAAGCAGAAAGCGCATAAAACAGCACTCGCAATCGTATTCACGCATTTTCTACAGTGCGTTTATAACTGTCAAACAAAACGTCACAGCACTGTAACAACGCCCCAATCCGAAGTAGGTTACTATAATTTAGAAAATGTAATCATTTTACGCTATTAGCATTAATTTTACATAAGGAAATATTGGTAGTGAAAAAAACGCACCTTGCTACGCTATGTTTATAACGTTCTTTTGAATTATTTGATTATCAAGGTTGTGTAGTCTGATGTAAGCCAAAATGAAAAACAGAATGTGACAAATGTACACTAGGGAACCCTCGCGTAATGGTTCAGTGCGCGACCCCTCCAAAGTTAAAAGCTCCAGAGCAGAACTCATTGGCAAAAAGTGACCAAAGAGACAAATATAATTTTAGGAAATTTTTATTTTTTAAAGAAAAATGTAGTTTCGTAATAGTTTACTTCTAAGATTTTTTAATATTGTTATGAAATATAAATAAAGGCCAGTAACTATGTTCTGCTACTGCGACTGGTAGCAACATTTTTATGGCCGCGCCAATACTTTACAGGTCGAGCCCGTAGGGCGATTTTCACAGTTTTAAGACATCGGCCAGCTGAAATTTATGTGTATCGTGTAGTTTGGACCTTCCTTGGTGCCCTGGTCCAGAAAGCAGATGCCGGAAGCATTCCAGATTTATGTAATCGCAGTGGCGTCACTAGAAAACGTATCCAGGATATCAAACCCACTTTTCGAGGTAAATTGGTAAAAGGTAGAAGTGGATATTGACAATAGAATAAAATCGACATCCACTATGTTCCCGGCTCTAAATAGCTATTTAAGATACAAGTTGCAAAATAAACGTGTTTTACGCACTAGACGTGAAACACGTCGTGTGCGTAAAACACGGAGTTTTGCACTGTGTATCTTACAAGATTTTTCGACATACGTTTCAAAAGGAACAAATAGGAGTAAAATAATTTCGTTCATAAAATGCCGAATTAGATATGTTAGTAGGCGTGCGTCAGTTACTTGGTTGTTAGGTAATTTTTCAGATCGTTGTTTACAAACAAGATTCGTTTGATATGAACGCGTTGTGTATTTAAAATCTCCGACTAGGCAAAAATGAGCGATTCCGAGCTTCCATCCGATATTGAAGATGCAGCAGAGGCCGCAGTTTCGACGCTCATACCGGAAAAATCAAGATCAGTCTACAATGCAACCTACGAAAAATTCAAGGGATGGTGTGACCGAAAAAATGTGAGTGCTGTCGCCCAAAAGGTTGTGCTGGCATATTTCTCTGACCTTTCTTCGACTTATAAGCCCTCTACGTTATGGAGCACCTATTCTATGCTGCGATCCATGATATATTTCAAGAGAAACCTGGACATTAGCAAATATGCGAATGTTACGCCTTCCTAAAGAGAAAAGCCGAGGCCTAAAAAGTCGAAAATTTTTACAAGGGAAGAAATCGAAAGGTTGTTGAAAGAAGCGGACGATAAACATTAATTGTTAATGAAAGTAAATGCAGTATTTGACCAAATTCTTATATGCAGCACATCACTAACGTTTTATTTAAATTCTAGGTAGCCGTAATTGTTGGTTTATCCGGAGCTTGTCGCAGGGAGGAGCTTACATTCATGCCAGTAACTGATATTGAGGATTCCAGTACTTTCATAAAAATTTATATTCCATTCACGAAAACCAAGGTTTCAAGAATGTTTACAGTAACAGAGGGAAACATCGATGGCATTAATTTTTTTGGAAATTGTTCGCAAGTATGCTAGTCTACGCCCGGGCAGTATGAACCATCAACGATTTTTCGTTGGCTACAGAAATGGTAAATGTATTGTGCAGCCTGTAGGCATAAACACAATTGGTGCTATACCTAAAAAAATTGCTGGTTTTCTTGGACTTTGTAAGGGAAGATCGACGGGTTGGCCTTACCTTTTGGCGAAAGTTGTATTTGATATTTTGCGGGCTGGTAACTATCGGCCTAATGGGCTAACTAGTCGCGAGGGTCGGGGGTTCCAACTACGCTGAAAAGAATACCAAACGAAATACGAAGAGAGTGGGCGCCATGTCCTCGACTTCGAATCATCCTTGTGCCGGACCGTTCACAAGGTCGGAGATAAAAACCAGCAAGTTAAACAAAATAGCAACGACCAATAAAAATATCACAGCTTTATTCAACTTGGTACTATAGTGCGTCACATACAAAATCAAAGGCAAATCATCAACCTCAATAACAAACAAAGTCAACCACAAAATCTTTCATAAAATCAAACAAGATCAACAACAAAATCAAACATCAACCAGCATAGCAATAAACAAATTTCAATATACAAATCAATAAATACCAACAATAAACACATTAAAAATAGACAAAGGTACTGCATCAATACATTTCATAAAAGCATAAATATATAAACACGTTAGTCGAGCGCTAAACAATAAACTTCAGCTGTAAACTATCGTAAATATTCAATTAAGTTGCTAACCAAAGTAGCAGCACCGGCACAATAATTCGTCCGCATCCTGTGAGGCAGGGTGTGACGAAGCTAGAGCTATGCAAGCGAAAGGCTAACTAATACCCCAAATGTTAGCTTATAATTTTAATGTAACGACAAAATTTCAAAGGCTCGAAGCCCGCTGATACGGATTGTATGATCATACAGGCGTGGCGGTTTCTGTTTTAAACGCATCAAGTTATTATATGATTGAACAAAGCAATGGCTTGAATTATGCTCCTCACAAAAGCTAAACTTACAAATCGCCAATAATCAAATTACGAAAATCCTAAATATTGAGCATAAGGCTACCGTGAGCGGTTCTTTAGATACGACCAACACCCTCTAATAATGACATTTGACAGATTAACCTCTGCAAAGAAGCTAGTGAAAAGCAGTGACCGAAGTTGCATAAAAATACAATTAATCTGTGTTCTAGGTAAGCTAATCTGTCCTAGAATAGTTCAACGGCATAACTGAATGTTTTGTTACGTTACAGGGCCCAGAGCAAAACGGCCTTCAACACAAATTACTGCTAACTAACGGTAAGCAAACCTAAATAGCAAGCCATTCGATAACACAAAAATATCTACGATCTAATATCACGAGCATGGCTAATACAGCTACCATGAACATAGTCTACTCTAAAATTACACGAAGTGCAATACGAATCAATAAAATAAGCCCAAATGCAATATACACAATAAATTTCAATTCGACAGACATTTCCAAATACAAATTACACCAATAATCCTACAATATGCATGCTATACAAAATGCCTATAATTAGCGGAGCAGTTATTATGCTAATTCAGATATACACACCTCAGTACAAGTGACATACGAATCACGCATGCTGTTTTCCAGGGTCGAGCGCAGATCAACGGCAAGTTCGGAAGCATCTGGTGCGCCAAGGAGCCGACTTCAGACAGCATTGCGAGCTTCGCAGGGAGGGTGGCGAACAGACGATGCCAGTACCAATTACACAAAGCACCAAATAAGGTAAGCGAACCAAATCCATATTAAGAACGTTTTCCTGGGTGGATCCAAAACTCAATAGCAAATACGATCCATAATGCGATCCCAAAACTTAATTCGATCCCAGATTTTTAATCCAGATTTAATCCAGATTTTTAATGCAATCCCGGATTAATGCGATTCCAGATTTAATCCAGACTTTTAATGCGATTCCAGATTAATCCAGATTTGTAATGGCTAAAAAATACAAATTTTCATAATAGATTACGGCGTTCAAAAGAGGGAAACGTAGGCAAACACCATGTACGAAACTTAAGATGTTGTGCAGCCAACTCGTCGGGCGTGTGAAGAAAGAACGTCCCAAGAAATCCGTCTGTGACGAAACGAATGCCGGAGACACCAATACCAATCTCCGAGCATTCCAGTAGGGGAAGCGGAGCCTCTAAATCCTTCCAACTATGAAGATGGCTTCCAAAGCCGCGAGACTAGCCCCCATAGGAAGCAATTCCAACTTTCACAACGCAAGACTTGCCAGGAAATGGCCGAAAAATGCTCAAAACCAGCCCAATTCAGCTTATCAAAGTTCCCAAAAATTGGAAAGTTGGCCAACGTAAAAACTAAAGAATGCAGAATGCTCTGAACTGATAACAGCATTGTAGCATTAAGTTTGAAATTAAAGGTAGATGTTAACAAAGTTGCCTATCCAAAGTAAAGTATTGTATTATTTAGGAAAATAAAGTAAATGACCAAATCTGACTAATTTATTTCAATCAATAAATAGGAAAATGTCAAAATGAGCGTAACAACTTTCAAACTGCCGATGTTCTGCTTCGTTTTTGGCTGATGCTGGTGCGAGCCTGTCGACACTCAAAAGGCACAGCGGCTGATGATCAAGTTCTGTCGCTGAGAGTTACGTCGAAAGTTCCTTGGAATATAAGAAGAGCGTAGCAAATAAGATTTTGAGTGAAAAGGAAAGAGGACCAGTAAAGGCGCAGGCACCGTTTTGTGCGGCTACATCATTTCCTGCAATTTCTAAGAATATGCAAATGTTACAAGAGAAAGATAATTTAAGTGTAGCATCATCAAGTGCCCATTTTCATCAATTAAATAATTTTATAAACAAAAACCAGATTTCTACAAAAACAAAATTACTGTGTACAGAACAATCTATGCAGGTCCCGGATAGTGTAGCTTGAACAAGCGTCCACGTTCGATCAGCAGAGTTAAGCAACGCTCTCTCTGGTCAGAACTTGGATGGGAGTTCCACGGCTGCTTCTCCCGGCGCCTCGTGGTACGGCTGCCACGGAAAAAAGTTGGTCCCGGTTGTGATAATAACATCATGACAGTCGTTAGTTGGGTTGGAAGTCCCCATAAAATGTACAGTGACGCCTATAATTGGCCTAATGGCTGTTGGCAGAGTGAGAAATAAAATTTAAAAAAAAACCCCAATACTAATATACGGAAGCGAATCGTGGTTGATAAACAAGAGAAACAATTCAAAAATACAAGCATCGGATATGATATATCTTAGGAGAGTGTTGGGAGTAACAAGACTGGATAGAATTAGACGAAGAAATAAGAGACAGACTAAGAGTAGAACCAATGCAAAAGAAAATAGAAGAAGGGCAGTTAAGATGGTTTGGACACATATGCCGAATGGAAAACAGAAAACAAACTAAGAAAGTGTAGGAAGCAAGGGCAGAGGGAAAAAGGAAGAGAGGAAGGCCAAAAGAAACATAGAACCAGGCAATTGGAAAAATAATAAAAAGAAAGGGCAAAACATGGAACCAGGCTAAAGAACTCACAGAAGATAGAAAAGAGTAGAGAAAATTTTGCAAGCTTTAGACAAGAAACCTCGACATCCAATGGGTACAAAGAGGAAGGATTGAGTAAGTAAATAAGAGTTTCAAAAATTCAATTCAGAGAAAAATTTCTGACAGTTTTTGTAAAATTTTGTTCATATTTTACGTCGTTAAATGGAATTTTATTTCATAAAATAGGGCAAAAATCATACGGTAAATTATTCAAACTGCAGAATCCCTGTAAAAAACTCATTAAACAGAGAATTTCGTGAAATGGAGTTTTGTTAAGAAGTTCCACTGTATTTTATGTTTACTTAAGTTTTTACTTAGCGTTTTTAGAGATTAACAAGTTGAAAGTATTTGAAAAATATCAAAAAAATATTTATGACCAAAGAAATGTTGATAAACGAAAATTTCTCATTTACTTCACTTGTGCTGTGATCGCAATCACTTTAGATTCAATTTCATTAAACCGAGATTACAACCAAAACCATCGTTGAATTTTAGACATTTAATATATAATATAGATGTTACATATCTAATGCATTCACACAATTGACATACATTTTACAATCAGTACCAGTCATCACATTCCGCGGAAACACAGCTCTTTCAAACAACTCATTACGCAACCTACTACTAAGCAATTATAATATTAATATCTTATATACAGTGTGATTAATAAATGTTTATGCTAGTCACACTACACACTGTCCCTAATGAACCAGGTTCTGCGAGTTGTTCGTCGTGAGAACCGAACGAAACTTCATCTTCCATGGTATCAGACACTGCCTCGATTTCATCATAAAGTTGCTCGAAAACTACTTGTTTCATTGCTCTTTATCTTGCCGAATTTGTGTGTTAGCACAGGCACCATTACAATTCGTGCAAATAATGGAGCACTTTAGTCTAGCCTTTCTGCATAAAAGTGCTCCCCGCCATCCCTTCTTACAATTGCAAGAAATAAGTTTGAATATTTTCCTGAGCAGAGGGTTGGAGTGTAGTGACAAAAATTAGCTCATTTATGCTTTTTTACCATTCCCAATGTGGATGCAGAAAGGCTGGAGTAAATAAAGTGCTTCATTATTTGCATGAAAGGTAATGGCGTCTGTGCTAACATACAGATTCAGCAAGATGAAGACAACGATGAGGAGTAATGAACAAAGGGCGTTTTCAAGCGACTCTATGACGAAATCGAGACAGCAGCTAATACCATGGAAGGTAAAGTTTTGCTCGGTTCGCACGATGAACAACTTGCAGAACCTGGTCCATCAGGGCCAGCAAAAATTACAATTAGTGCATTACAGGTGAATTAGGTCTATTGGAAATACCACAGAAAGAAAAACGCGCCACTTACTCTACCTCATGGTGATGTGGAAGAGAGTTATTTCACGAATGCACCTATTAAGGCAGATTTTGAGTAGAGTTATAGGGTAAGTGCCGTCGGTTGTGAGCTTTCGAACCACCCCTTCACGATTGTGCTAAGCCGAGGGTACCAGGAACGCCTCCATCTGTTACGACACATTTTAAGATCTGTGTTATCGTAAAAACCGGCAAACCCTTTATCCGTTTTCCCCGATTTAATAGCTAGTGCAGTCAATGTCGATTAAAGTAAATTATCATGTAACACGTCGCTGTATTAACCACCGAAAGCACAAACCTCTGGCGTCCTGTACTTCTTAAGTGGCAGTGCAGTCGAGGGGTTGCTACACAGGTTAATTGGCAGAATTATTCTTAACGCGATGCGGCGGCTTGATCAAAAGCAGACCAGATTGCAGCATCGACACTGAAGGTAGCTGACGGCCGTTTAAAATTGTGACGGGAAGCTGGCCTCCAAGTGTAAAATTATCAGGCGAAATGGTTACTTCCAGGTAAAATTTCCAGGAGAAGATTTCTGGATAAAAAATAATTCCTGGTGAAAACTTGTGAGTTCCAGGCGAAAATAATTCCTGGTAGATTTTGCGGCCCCCGTATGCCAAAACTTATTTTACAAAAAAATGGCACTGACACAAATTGTAGGAAATATTATCTAGTTTATATATAAGTTCCTTTTACTTGACACAACAAAGAAGCTGACCTGCGGTTAATTAATTAAATCATTAACGATGGTATCCAAAACCACAGATCAACCTTCTTGCTGCGCGTACAACACGGAAGCTCTGAAAAATTTCGTACACTTACCGCCATGGCCGAGCTAACTCAATCGGCGATATGGTCGTGGGTTCAAATCACCAGCTATGCACCCCTGTAGTCTTCAAAAAAAATTGTTGGGCGCCAGAAATCAGATGGTTGCAATCAAAAATAAATGAACTATAAGTAATCGGAGTTTATTAAATATTAAATAATCTTGCAGTCAATAACTGTGATTTACGCAGTATAGACTTTATTCAAAATTTGCAATAATACAAGCAAACAAACTAAAGGTTACCACACGCGTTAATACAAATAACCCCTTTGTGGGTCGTTAAATTAATTGAAATAGCAAGGTAAATCGAGTGATAGCATATCGCTGTCATTTATAAAAAACCTTTCTGTCTAGGCTGTTGTAAGCAAAAAAACGTGGGTGCTCCTTTCACAAAAAAGCGTAAAGTGCACATAAAAATTCAAAGCTATCTTTAATTAAATAACAGTGAATATTCTACTCAATGAGATACAAATTGAAGTACTGGTATAACCAGCCGGGGTATGCTTGAAGAGCACTATAACTGTTCACAATTAACGTAGCTGTATTAACTACCGAAAGCACTAACCTCTGGCGTCCTGTACTTCTTAAGTGGCAGTGCAGTCGAGGGGTTGCTACACAGGTTAATTGGCAGAATTATTCTTAACACGATGCGGCGGCTTGACTAAAAGCAGACCAGATTGCAGCATAGACACTGAAGGTAGCTGACGGCCGTTTAAAATTGTGACGGGAAGCTGGCCTCCAAGTGTAAAATTATCAGGCGAAAATGGTTACTTCCAGGTAAAATTTCCAGGAGATTTCCGGATAAAAAATAATTCCTGGGGAAAATCGTACGACACTCATTAATGACCAATAGAAAAATTAGTTCACGAGCCGTAACCAAGACAACAACAAAATTTTTTGGAAATTTTTTGTAGGTAGATCAGCCTAACTGTGAGGACTTGTATCGTTACGATTTTCTTACCGAATCTGCATTCGAGCATTAATTCATATCCAGAAATTATTTTTCGTGCATTCCAACAACGTCCTAATTTGCCCTCGCGTCCCGCTCGGGCAAATTAATACGACGTTGTTGGAATGCACTCAAAAAATGTCTGGAAAGAATTAATGCTCTTATGAGATTATATGTGAAAATTTGTGAGCTCCAGGCGAAAATAATTCCTGGTAAAAGCTAAAGAAAAGCAATTAATATGAGGATAGCTATGAGAAAGAAAAACCCATCGTACCTGAATTCAATGTTCAGCTTTCAAACACAATCGTCGTGGCGTAATTAGCACGAAGAATATCCTCGCAAGCAAGTGGCTTGTTTGAGGAACGAAAATATAACGCCTCCGCGTTCGGACAATCGAAATGAGAACAGCTGCAAGCTGGGCCTTTGAGATAAGCCAGCGAATGTTTGTGGGGCTTTCAAGAATCGGTACGAAATGAGCGAACTAATAAATTGAAATAATTCGAAATACAATTTGAATTCGAAAACAATATACAGGCTAGTCCTGAAGTAACTGGTATATGGAGAAAACATTCGAGTAAAGCCGAAAAATGGTTTCAGACTCCTCTAGGTCTCCACAAAGTGTTGCCATTTACTACCCCCCAAAAAACTCCCATGGCCCCTGCTTCTTTTAGTAGCGATCGATCCGAAGTTATTTTTGGCCTCCCCCTCACTCTACTTCCTTCCAGGTTCCAATTGAGTGATTTTGTTGGGATACTGCCTACAGGTTTCCGCAATGCGTGTCCCATCCAGTAGCATTTGCATCGCTTAATTTATATAACCGTTTTCTCTTCCTTAGTTTCAGTCCATAACTCAGTGTTGGCAATTGTGTCAGGCCAGTGCATGTGTAATATTCTTCTCAGACACCTGCTTGCAAAGACTTGTATGATGTGGGATATTTCTATTGTTAGTTTCCAGTTCTCGCAACCCTAGAGTTGTTGGTGGCTTGAAGGCTAGAGCCCTGAGTCCCTCAGGAGCACCTGTAACGGACCCATTCGTGCCACCTGTATATATGAATTTCATGTCTTTTTTATTACATCCTGTTAGCAATAAAGCTTAACCGTACGTTTCATTATACCTTAATCAAGTAGTTAAGTAGTATAAGTACCTAGTTGCGCTGTATTACGTGGTTACGCATTATTACGTTTGTGAGTGGAATTTGTGAATATGCAAGTAAGCTAATCCCAAGCAGCGGAGTTAAAAATAGAACGGCAACTGCGTCATGTTTGACCGCGAAGGCATTCGCACTTAGCCCTGCGTCGAGTGCGTGCGTGGCGTTCTAGAATCCCAGGGACGCGACGTCTGATTTTAATAGTAGATTATGCAATGATGGAGAAAAATGCGTTATTTTGCTGAGCTGTAATTTGTAACTCGAGGACGAAGCCCGAATTGCATATACTATTTTTTTCACGTTGCAGGAAGATTTAAAACTACAAACCTGTTTTTTTAACGTAATTTATTGACATTTTTAAATTTTAAAGTTGGTGGCACTGTAAGTTTATGTCAAATTCGAGGTTAGCAGGTTAGGTTTTGCGTCAGTTTTGACACAGGCTGCCGCAAAACCTAACCTGCTAACCTCGAATTTGACATAATTGTTGTCAGTCATAATAAAAACTCCCTAGGTAAATTTCTCTCCTCTAGGAAATAATTCATTATTTCTGTCACGATTTTGGTATCGTAGAAACCGTCTTTTTTCCCAGAGGTAAAAAAAGTGCATTATAAAGTGCCTGTGGATATTTGCGTTTGCAAGCAGCCGACGCCCGTTGCATTTCCAGCCGAGTTGCAGTTTGCCAGAGTGGAACATCACCTTGGAAGCCATTTTGTGGTGTTTCTAGTCGACCCCGCTCGAAGCTGCAATTTTGGCTTCAAAGAAGCACACAGCGCTGAAACCGGCTTCCCTGTTGGAGATATCAAAGCCAGGTTAGTTACTATATTCAACCACCTCCATTCACTGTACGAACCAGTCAAATTGAGGGAACCGGAAGCTTAACAGTGCATGACGCAATCTTGCGATACATGGGAAAACGCCCAGGTTGGTGCCCCCACTGAGTCATGCTTAAAACGTATACGTCAGCTGAATTCGAGGATTGAAACCAGCGCATTTATAGAATAGACAACTTCTCCTAGTTCATTTGTGCACGGAATTCAAATGCATTTCGTGTTGTTGGTGTTTGACTTTGCATATACAGTTGAACATTAGCGCTCTATTTAAGGTGTTTTCATGCATGTAGCATACATCCTTTCTATATGAGTATTGTGTATTTTTCCTTGTATTTTTATGCAACAATGCAAGTAGAAACAGCTGACGTGCGTAGATAATTAAAGCATTATTAACAGCTTCACTGTATGTTTGGACGCCATTCATTCTTGTTGTTTTATGTACATGTATTCTCTTGTATTTGTTTTTCTTACAGATTATATATCTTTTTATGTAAGCTGTTGGGTTTATATTGCTGGCAGTGTTTGCATACCTCATTTCAGCATTCCAGGTGACGAGCAACTCCAAAACAATATTAGTGACCTTAGCCACACTGACAATGTTAATAGAGTCTTATATTTCATCAACTGATTAAGTTAGCGAACCCAAGGCAATATAAATTAATAGTAGAGTGTAGGGCTAAGTAAAAAGTACCATTAAACATCTGCCACTGATTTACTAAGATAAATAACGGGTGTTCATTTAAATTTATAATTAGAGTAGCCTGTGATTCGTGTTATACATTTGGCAGTACTGAAGTGTATTGTCAAACTATGTCAAATTCGAGATTTGCAGGTTAAGTTTTGCGTCAGCCTCTGTTAAATAACAAGTAAAAACATACTAACCTCGAATTTAACATAGACTGACAATACACTTCAGTACTGCTAAATGTATAACACGAATCACAGTTAAATTTAAATGAACACCCGTTGCAATATACATAGCATATTCCGTACTCTTCGAACACCCACAATTTATATCAGCTGGAACCTGGAACGCAATTTGTGGAAAAAGGTGATGTAAACTATTTTTCTAAACAAATGTTATTTAATTGTGCTTATTAGGGAGTAAATTAATTTCCTTTGATATTTTACAGAGGCGAATCGTGTTGGGTCATGCTAAAATTTTTGAATCAACATGCGAGTAGCTTTCTCCTTCTTTGTCTCTATTTCCTCTACCACATTGTAATGTAGAAATTGTTGCATCTGCCTACGTCTTACACCATTTTCTAGAAGAAGTTCTATCTTTTGCTGCTTTTTACTGTATTTCTCTCAGGTTTAATACCACATGTTCATTAAAAAAGTCCGTAAGGGGCGGCTGTGGAAATTCAAACGTATGAATATGTTGGTGGCACTGTAAGTTTATGTCAAATTTGAGGTTATCACGTTAGGTTTTCCATCAGTTTTGACACAGACTGGCACAAAACCTAACCTGCTAACCTCAAATTTGACATAGACTTACAGTGCCATCAACATATTATTCATACGTTTGAATTTCCACATGGACTTTTTTAATGAACATGTATATTATTTCGTATTGTCACTGTGTGTCTTGGTTTCTTAGTTTATTTTATCATTTTCCATGTCATTCCGGGTACTATTCCTTCTTATTTTGACAGGCCCGAACCAGATTTTTCTTGATGGTATTTAATACCGTATGAACGAAAACGTCCAGAGGGCTGTGGATTTTTTAAAATTAAATTTATGTTGGCAGTGATGAGTAAAGCTACTTACTATCCATTCACAAAACTCGTGAACTGTCAAAACGCTGTCAAGTTGGTACTTGTTTAAATTCTGTTTTGGAACTTCTCCTTGCTGATTTTGGCATCACTGAAATGTTTGAAATTTAAAAACTTGACTTATGTCACACTTTCTTGTAAAAAAATAATCTCCCAAATTCTTTAATTTTTGTGCATACACTGTAATTGCAATGGAACAGAAACGAAAGAGGGTTTTATTATTGGAACGGGAAAAAAGGCTATAGTTGATTATTACAAGGAAAAACTAGAAGAAAATAGTTGACTTCTGACACATGTAACATAACCGTATCTTTAAATATTATTAGAAATCACTAAGGGCCGGTTGCAGAAAGCAATGTTAAGTCTGGTGTTAGCTAACGTCGCGTCAAAGTGAACAAAAACGAATCAAATCTCAAATCTTTATGGTAACTAATACATTAGTAAACAAAATTTGATGTGATTTTGTTCACTTTGACGCGATGTTAGCTAACACCAGACTTAACATTGCTTTCTGCAACCGGCCCTAAGCCTTGTACACATTGGCGAGCCGTTGCACGTAACGTAACGGTTACTGTAACCATTTCTTTTAGTGTAGACGCCTTCCGAACCAAGCTTGCAAACGCAGCGCGAGCTCGCTTCGTGTCATGAGCTGCGAGCCACCGATTGTCGGTTTTTGCTGCAAACACAAAGGGGCTCGCAGTGCGCTTGTGGACGCCAAATGCCAAGAACACTATATGGATCCGATCCGTTGCAGTTAGTTACAAGACGATTATGGACGTGCCGTCCACATTAAGAAGAGGTTACAGTAACCGTTAAGTTACATGCAACAGTTCGCTAATGTGTACAAGGCTCTAGATCCAAAGTACATTCCCAAAAAAACTGTAATTTCCAGGTACACTTTAAAAATTTGACATTGACAGTTCATGAGTTTTATGAATAGATAATAATATAACCTATACAATTTTGACAGATAAACTTAACTTTTACAGGATGTTTAATGCCGAGCACTAGGTGGTTCTGTGTATGGAAAATGCAGCAAATCATTTTGAATAGCTGTATACTCCATTCACTATAGTCTCGGATTGTCAATGTCAAAATCCAATTAAAAACAATCCTTTGTATCATGGGTAATACTTTTAAGTCAAGTTATGGGTAACTAGAAACCATTAATTAAGTTACTAATGTCAAAACTATAAATTATAGGTTATGGTTAAATTAAAATATTTTTTATTTCGAACCGACTTAAGCAAAAATAAATAAAAGTTGCCAGGTAACAAAACCGTAAATTTTAAAAATGACGCTTTTGCGTTATCCAACCTAGTAGTAACAAAAAAACCAACAGAAATTCAACAGTGCTACCATAAAACGTCATTTTTGACAATCCGGGACGATAGTGAATAGAGTATAGTTGTTTTTGTTACCAACATTTTTATGTATTCAACAAGAATGTTTGTATTTGTTGAAATGACAATCCTGACATAACCTTAAACTGACAGATATAAAATTCCAATGTGACTTTTACTACCACGAGAATAGGTCTCGAGATAAATGATAAAAAAACCAAATACCTGAAATGTGGATGAAAAAAAACGACAAGGAAAAAGAAGTAAAGATAGAGAATTACACAATAGAAAAAGTACAATCATTCAACTACCTGGGACTACCAATAACACACAATAATGACAGAAATGAAGAGATAAGAGATAGAATTCAAAAAGGATACAGAGCGTTCTACGCAAATCAACAAATACTAAAGAACAAAAACATAAATGTTAAAACCAAAATAAGAATATATAACACGCTAATTAGACCAACAGTGCTATACGCATCTGAAATAACGTGCCCCACGCAAAAAGAAAGAGAACAGCTAAGGATATTCGAAAGGAAAGTAATAAAATGAATAGGACAAAAAAAAGCAGGAGAGGAAGTACACAGACAATACATGAACCACGAAACTACTAGAAATCATGGAGGGAAAAGATCTAGTAAAAAAAATTAAAGCAAAAAGAATCGGATGGCTGGGCCACATAATAAGGAAACAAGACACAAATGTAGTAAAAGAAATAACATTATGGAAACCAACAACAGATAGACCACGAGGAAGGCCGAGGGCCAGCTGGTACGAAGAAACAGTAGAGGACTTAAAAGCTATGAATGGGATGGAAGAAAATAGCAGGGAATAGGCAGGAATGGAGAGAGATAACAAAAAAAGCAAAAACACACAGGCAACTATAGAAGGAAGCAGAGAAGGAAATTAAGGGGAATAATCCCACCCAATAAGAGGATTTTTAACTTCCGAAAGGAAGCGGCTATATTCTGATATGAATGGAATAATATTAAGAATGGTAAGGCACTAACACCCCATGAAGGAGCTTACCCTGCAAGGCGGAAGGTCAGAGCTTCCGTATCCTCTCTCTCGCACCTGGCTGTCGCGTTTCAAATTCATGACATGTGGTGAGCATCACGCATTAGACAATCACATTATTACTCCTTGTTCTTTTGAACGCAAGTCCCCAATTATTTAAAGCAACTGGGTAGGCCGCCCGCCAGGCAACGAGTCTGGGATTTGAACTCCAGACTTCCGCACCGCAGTCCAATGCTCTAACCACTGAGCTACACTGGCGATGAAAAGAATGGAATGCCTTTATTATTATTACATATTGTGTATCCATAAGCGACTTGCACCACCTGAACTTGTTTGTGCATAATATACCGAAATAGTATATTACATACTGAGGTGGAAAGTGTTTCATTCCTGTCGAGAGATTAAGTACTTAACCATGTCGAGGTGAACTTTATCTCGAGACAGGAATGAAACTTTTCACGGTGGTATGTATACTATTTTATTCGCAACCACTTTATTCTAAACAATAATTGGAAAAATTATTATATTTTGATATGACAGGTTGTGATGCGCATGAATGGATGAACAAGATTCCCAGTGTCCCTACCTACACAGCGGTCGGCAATTGATTCATTTCCAACCTCTGCGACGGCAGTTAGAAGTTGTAATTTTCCAACCGGACGGAAAAGTGATTGCCGGTTGGAAATGAATCCATTTCCGATTGCTGTATAGGTAGGGACAATGGAAATCTCGTTGATCCATTCATGCGCGATTCATTCCCGACCGCTAAGTAGCTGGGACACTGGGAATCTCGTCGATCCATTCATGCGCGTCACAACATGTATCATAATATAATAATTTTTCCAATTATTGTTTAGAATAAAGTGGTTGAGAATAAAATAGTATACATACCACGGTGAAAAGTTTCATTCCTGTCTCGAGATAAAGTTTACCTCAACGCTACGAGTCTCGGTGAACTACTTAATCTGTCGACAGGAATGAAACACTTTCCACCTCGGTATGTAATATACTATTCTATTGCTGTTTTTTATCTTCTATTTTAAAATTATTTTGGGGCTATGGGGCACTGTAAAAAGCAAAACAAATCACTTGTTCTTTGTACATTATATTTGTACGAACTGTGTAGGGTTGGTATAATTTATAAATCACTCAGTATAAGGACGATGTTTGGCAGTTTTTATTTATTACTACAATTAGGATTGAATCTGTGAAAACGTATAACATAACTACCAAACTGTTACAAAACTAGACTGAAAAAAGGCAATTGTACCTCTATTCTTTTATTGCACATGCAGCGGACCATAACAGATCTAATAATGGATTTTTCTTCATACTTATGTACTCGGTATTTACTGAGAATTAAAACAAAGATGCAGCTGGATAAAAGACAAATGAAAATAAATAAGATTTTTACAATTTTTAAAACATAAAAACTTGAACATTATGTATAGAAAGCAACTGTTACGTTTCATGTAAACACAGTACTGTTTTATTTCACAACTACAAGAAATATTGTTAAGTGCCTGTTAATTTTTAAATAAAAATTAGGTAAAAATGCAATTAATTAACATTACATGCAACATTAATAGTATATTACATACCGAGGTGGAAAGTGTTTCATTCCTGTCGAGAGATTAAGTAGTTAACGAGACGCGTAGCGTCGAGGTGAACCTTATCTCAAGACAGGAATGAAACTTTTCACCGTGGTATGTATACTATTTTATTCGCAACCACTTTATTCTAAACAATAATTGGAAAAATTATTATATTATGATACGACAGGTTGTGACGCGCATGAATGGATCAACGAGATTCCCAGTGCCCCTACCTACTCAGCGGTCGGGAATGGATCGCGCATGAATGGATCAACGAGATTTCCATTGTCCCTACCTACACAGCGGTCGGGAATGGATTCACTTCCAACCGGCAATCACTTTTCCGACCGGTTGGAAAGTTACAAGTTGGGAATAGCTCATTTTCCAACTTTTTAAAAGTCAGCAATGATCTTATTACATATATGGTTGCGAATAAAATAACTTGCTTTCATAATTATTCAATTTATAGGCACAACAAAATTGTCATTGACACATCATTATCTATTTCTTGTTTATAAACTGTATTTTATTGTTTAATAATTCCTATAATTTGACAGTTGTTTTGTTAATACACAATGTTCAATCTATTTTGTTATGTCCTAACATTCAACACTTATTTATTTAATTAACATTATTAAACATCAAAATAATAACGTTTAACTAATTCTCAAAAACTGAATATTTGCTGACGCAGATGCAGTCAATTATATCATATAATTTCTTTTGGTTTTCTTTATATTGCACATGAATCAATACCTATTACTATTAGTATTAAGGTCATTTATTAACATATTTTAAGAGCTACATTTAACTACAGTTTAGACTGTAAAAGGCATTCGATCACACAACTAAGATGTTTTCCAACACATAAAGCTACTCACCACTTAATACTGCAGCTGAGGCACTGAAGCCAATAAGTATGGTGGAACTTTTAGCATATAACTCATGCTGAAATATATTCAAAGCAAAATAATATCAATCTAAGCTTTTCTTAAGAAATGAAATCTAAAGTCTAACTTGACTTCAAACTATTTGTAAATATTATTGATAACTTCAAATAAGTTCTTGGTGTTATAAAAAGGGAGTGAAAATTTATAATTTTTTTTTATATATTATAGTATTTGTAAAGTTGATTTAAATTAATATAGTTTCAACAAAGTTATTCCCTCTCCAATACGTTATTTCTTTGGAAGAAACTCCTGCATTGGTTGTTTCACTATTCTAGTTCTCAAACAATTAGTTAACTTTATTTACATACAATTTAAATCAAATAATTCTTATTTTTATACTGTTGACAAAATTCACACTTTTAATCTTTTAACGTACATGAGGTACTTGCTATATGCTGCATCAGCTCTATCTACAATCAGAGATTACCACATTACCTTAGGAAAACATCAATTGCTTATATCAAATAGTATATATGTATATATTAAGTTGTCGAAATAACACAATATCCATCATTCATACTAAAATTAACAATTCGACATAAGCACTTGAGATCAATTACAACATATCTGGATTTCAATCGATAAAAAAATAATAACTAGTACGACTAGAGTTAAAAACATAACAGTTTGACTGTTTCAAAAGCGCAAACTTTAAAATGATACCTAGTTTTAACTGTAGGTACTTACATAACTTCACTTTATACAATTATTTACTGAAAGTCCTTGCATTTACAAAATAGTATTACAGCACTCTATCTCTTCCACTGTCAAACGGACGTTGCTTGTTCGTACGATGGAGGTGGATGGGGGCCGCAACCACAGTCGTTTTGTTGAGATGAGTTTCCTCTGTCCAGCAGAGCCCCTCTCTCGAGTTCGTTCATTTCCTGCAGCCGATTTGTGAGGCTGTTGTTGCTAGTGCGCTGCCTGCAGAGGTAGGGCGTATCAGCAGGTGAAGGAGTGTCACGACCCTGTAAAAGTTAAGTGTTAATACTGTACTCTGCACATTACAAATAGCAATCAAATCTCAGGTTTTTTTTAATTTAGAGGTTACCCTCCCCATTATCTACAGTATATTCAATGAAAAAATCACATTTTCCTCTTTAAACTCCACGAAAAAATTTAAAGGCATAAAGCAAATTTAGGCAAATGACCATTTGCCTAAATATCTATCATATAATGAAATTCCGCAAAGATACTGTGGTGGCGCAGATAAACCATTGGGTGTAAAAGTCAATTGTGTGTATTGCTCTAAGAAATACACCAATAAAGGTGAAATTCGGGGTGCAGCGATTTGAGTGAAATCAGTGGGCATCTATGCCAATTGTGCGTGGCAGTTAAGCAATCTCTGCAACGTCAAAGTCAATTAATGTTCGACGCGCAAGAATGTAAACGAACTTTCCTGACATGGCGCTGCAAGTTTCTCCAAGTAGTGTGATGCGTAATGTGACAGGACTAATTGCAAGTACAATAAACGGCCGGTCGTCCAACTCGGCGAACAATGGAGTTGAAGGAAAGTGAAACCTCGTTGTGAAAGTGCGAACAACCCCTGTGTGACAATATAGCTCGTGCCCGGCCAATAATTCCTATTGTACTCAAAGAATAAAAAACCTTTCTGCTTGCATAAGCGATCTATGTGTATATAAGGATAGACAATCTGGCATTTGGGTATTGCATCTCCGCATCCCAACTTGACTTACTTTAAGTGAGTCGAGGGCTTTGGTCAGATTCTTTTGTTTACATTTCGAATCGTATTTATATAATTAGCTATTTGTATTTTCTAGATGTTATCTATTGTTTTCCGCAATCGTTTATATTTTATTGAACCAACTTAATTCTAAAATGGCAAACCCGATCAGAACATCATAGTAGTTCTTAAAGTCTACACCACTTAAATATCAGCCATATAACAGAATTCGGCAGAGATACTGTGCCTCGTTCTCGCCTGTTTAGGTTAATTGCACTCTTTGATAAGTTTTTTTCCACTTTCATCGTCGGCGTTGTGCCCACAGTCGATGTAGTGTCCACTATCGGCATTGTATTCAGTCGACATTATGTTCTATGTTTTACGCACTTGACATATACCTAGATTTTAATTTATCATTTAATATCCAGTTTTCTGATGCATAGGTAAGTACTGGTAGGAATATTGTGTTGTAGATCTGTCTTTTGGTTTTTTTGTTTATTTCCTTTTTTCCTATGAGTGTATTATTTATAGCAAAATATATTTGGTTGGCTTTATTTATCCTGTTTAATATTTCTACCTCTACTTTCCCATCTTTAGTTATTACTGTTCCCAGGTATGTGTATTCTTGGACTTCTTCCAAACTATGGTTCTCAACTATTATGTCCTTCATCGGTGTTTGATCCTTACTAATCTTCATTACTTTACTTTTGCTATAATTTATAGTTAATCCAGCGCATATAAATAAATAAATGTATCGTTGTTAGAAATAGTGCCTGTAGTTCGTTAGTTTAAGTAATTTGTGTTCTGCCTTGTTAATTCGTCTGTTTGTAAATAATAATAATTACTCGTTGTAAATAAATGTTTAATGCAAGAAGCATTGTATAATTTTTAAATAGTCCGGAACGTAAAAACGTAACAATATATTTTTATATTTTCAAATGTATCATATCAATGCTTTGTTTTCTTATTGTCCATTTCGTCTCTTTTTGTATATATAAAATTTTGATTATCATTTCAAAAGTGCCTTAACACCTTAACACCTAGCGGTATGTAAGGCTAAGATAATAATAATAATAATAATAACATTTCAAAAGTTTGAGAAAAATTATATGACGATTTAGAAGTCAATAAATGATGGAGTGTCTTAACAGAAATGAAGTACCAAAACATCTGACAATGCTCATAAAAAATCTGTATGAAAACAGCAACGCTTATGTTAAAATTCACGGTTGCGACTCTGGAGTACCTATTCAAAGTACAAAAAGGCGTCCGGCAAGGATACATTCTCTCTCCATCACTATTCAATCTGTATGGCGAATATATTATGAGAAAAGCCTTAGAAAATTGGAAAGGGGGAATACGTATGCGAATGACACGACACTAATCGCTCGCACAGAAGAAGAGATGGATGAAATCTTACAGAACGTGCAGGAACAAAGCTTAAGAATGGGCCTCAAATTAAATTTGACAAAGACCAAGCCGATGGTGATAGAACGAATACCAGAACCAAACCCAACTCGCATAGTCGCAAACAACAGACTGATTAACAGATTAGAAGCCATAGACAGCTTCATATATTTAGGATAAATGGTGGATGCAAAGCAGAAATCAACAGGCATCTATAGAGTGTCTCAGGGTGTCAAGACAGCATGGAGAGGATAGGGAATGCTTTCCTTATGGGAATTTATCTCCGACGTTGCCAGTTCTATGCAACGGGCGATGGTATAAGTTGACTGAAATAAACGAAAACCAGAAGTTCCTAATAAGTTCTCACGTACAACAGATTTAAATTTTAGTGAATTAGTAATGATTATTAACGAACAATTTTAAAACATAAGTAAAAAAATTGGACGTTTATACAACTCGTGGTCCACGATTTGTCCTGTTACATGCAGGATGCAAAAACGGGTTTATTGATGGAGCAGAGCTGACTTTTTTGGCTAAGAAAAATACCCAAGATTACTATGATGAAATGGATGGACCCAACTTCAAAAAGTGGTTCAAACATCAGTTGATTCCGAATCTACCAGAAAAAACTGTTGTTGTTATGGACAATGCGTCTTACCACAGCAGAAAGTTACATCAAATTCCGAACAATACTTCAAATAAAGCCAAAATTCAGGCATGGCTTCAGTCTAAAGATTTATTTTTTGAAGAGGACTATTTAAAAAAAGAATTGTTGGAAGTAGTCAATACCTTCAAACGAAACTATGATAGGTATAAAATAGAAGAAATTGCAAAAAGGCACAATGTGAAGATCTCGAGACTTCCGCCCTACCATTGCGAACTAAATCCTATAGAATTGGTGTGGAGTGAAGTAAAAAGGTATTTAATTTAAATATTGTGATAAACACTGTTTAATTTTGGCATTTATTGAATTGTAATGCAGCAAGAACTTCCAAAATGTAATTTAATTAATTTTTAATGTTATCAAAAATCGACACCCAAGATATTATAAATACTTAATTAAATTAAACATCCTTTGCTTAATCAGTTCATTGTCCATAATTTTCTTATTTTAAAATTATAACATTTCCATGATTTATCACCATATTTTTTATTTATTTATTATTAATCTTTAAAAAGTAAATTTAATGCAAAATTAAGCGAATTTTTTTTTTCATTTAAGGTACGTAGTCGGACATAACACGAATTTGAAGAAGAATGGAGTCCGAAATTTAATCTTCTTCTTAGTCTGTTTGACCTCATTACCGTTTCCGGTGTCGAGGATCAGTGAAGCATATTTGCGAGTTACACCAGAAAAATGGAATAACTACGTAAATCACGTAATAGCAATAGAACGAACAATGTGGGAAGTCGATAATTTGTTAGAAGATATAGAACCAATTATTATAAATATAAATGATGCAGATAGTGATAGTGACATTAATAGTAAAGTGAACAATAGTGACAACGAGTAATGACACAACGGCACCTGGACGAAGGTCAGTCATTTATGGTATTTATTTAACCAACTAGAAGCAGGGCTGCTATGTTTATTCTTCCCTTCCAAAGTAAATTGATGTCATAAATATTAAGCATAATTTTGATCAACATTTTTACGAAGCTACAGTTAATTAACCATTGCTCAGATAGGGTAAAATTAATTTGTACTTGATCCAAATTTTTTAATTCTTTTAATATAAGATATTTGTTCTTTTGTGGGTGTTTTATTTAACCATAACTCAACAGTACAACCCCTACGATTACTAATCGTGGACAGCAGATGAGTTACAATCCCCTACTTGCAAATAGTGATCTACGGGTTCAAACCAACCCCTATATCACACAAAAACGTGGCAGCACGTTAAACTGGTAACCAGGGGGTTGGGAAAACAACCCCTTGGTTATAGTACGTAATTGTTTTGTTCATAAACTTGTTTGAATGCCACTGACAAAACGTACGAGGTAATGAGAGATTATAGTTAAGCTGTCTCTATTACAACGGCCAGATTTGTTTGTCTGTGATCGGTGCGTTTTTTCTACAGAACACTTTTGTGGAGACATATGGCATCGCTGTTTGTTGCTGTTTACCATAAGGCCCTGTACTGTCTAGTCACCCCGAGACGCAGTATAGGAATGGGAAGGTCCGTCGTGAGCAAACTGAGCAAAATCTGGAAAGATCAAAGTGTAACAAAAGAGACCAAAATAAGGTTAGTGAGAGTTCTCAATTGCCGCATATGGAGCTGAGACCTGAACCATCAAAATGAACATGCGAAACCAAATAAATTCGTTCGAGATGTGGTGTTGGTGAAGAATGCTGAGGGTGTCATGGACAGAACACCGCACTAACTAATCAGTAGCAGATAAGATTCAATCTCCGACCAACTATCAAAAATCATTAACAGAAGTATCCTAAATTACTACAGACACATATCAAGAAGGGATGGAGAAACTGATAATTCAAGGGAAAATAGAAGGGAAGAGACCAAGAGGCAGATCACATAGGAGATGGACCGACCAAATGAAGCAGCTATCGAAAAGACCTCTGACGGAATGCTCTCGAATTGCTAAAAATAGAGAGGAATGACGAGAAGTCGTAATCGCAGCTGACTAATAATTAAACATGGAGATCGTTACTCCCCTACGCGGGGATCTCCACCGAAGAGAGAGAGAGAAATGTAGTCAAAGTATATCAGATTTAAATAAAAGTAGAGAAAGATTAATCATCGTCCAAATTCAGTATAATTATTAATTTGAAACAATAATCATAGATTATAGCTAAAAAATATGTCGAAGTACAAATTTAAAAAATGGGAGAAGATAACAAAACCTGATTATAATTTATAAGAGCCCTTTCAGACGAAGCCATCATCGTGGCGCATCCACTAAAAATCATAGATTTAAATGAGTGCATTCACATGAAGCGAAACATCGAGTAAAACCGCGTGTTTATGTTTAGTTTGTTCTTAGTTGTACATATTTGCAAGTAACTAAAAAACTTTGTCTTAATACTTTCTCAGGTCAAAGAGAAACTGTATATCAAAAAACAAAGAAACGAGCAACATGGTGGGATGTAGACTGCAGTAAATAGAAAAAATGAAGTCAAGAAAAAATTAAATCAAAAACAAATAAAAAGGAATAAAAAGTAAGAATATGAAGAAATAAGTAGGAAAAGAGCATTATTAGTTACTCAAATACAAGAACTGGAAAGAGAACATACAAAAAAGGAGGTTACACGATTATATATGACATCTTAATAAATACTAAACAAGATTTCCACCCAAGATCATCCATATGCAAAAACAAAAAAAGACAATGCGTAGTAGAAGAAATAAGTCATGAAAATATGGCACCAACACTTTGCAAATTTACTAAGCTAAGAGGTAGCAATGAAATACAGGAAAATAATAAAATATTGACAGCACATATCCCACATACGAAGAAGTGACTAACAACTAACAACATATGAGAGCTAAACGACAGTATTCCAGCAGAGTTAATTAAAAATGGAGGAGAAGCAGTAGGCAAACAAATACATCAACCAAATATGGAAATAAGAAACGATGCCAGAAGAGTGAAAGGGTGCAATAATTTGCCCCGTTTACAAAAAAGACCACAAGCATAAAGGTATCAATTACAGAGAAATATAAAAAATATATAAAATACTCACAAACATACTACGCCAAAAAAAAAATATTTTTTTTAAAATATATTTTATTGCATATTTACAATCTGTTGCTTATGAACAATAAGTAAATGTTGTGGTAATAAACTAAACTAACTAAAAACTTGCTGAGACCAATCCATTGATAGTTCTCTTACATGTGAGATTATCTACGTAATAGTTTGATTACAATGCTGTACAATATTCAAATGAGTTTATGAGAGTATTACTACTCAAACCTGCTAGACAAGTCCGAGGGTTTAAAGCGTTTTAGTTTTCTAACTTCATTATTGTCATCTAAGAGCTGGGTGGCTAAGTTATTAAGATGCACAGAAAGTCTGTCTTGATATTTGACACAATAGTTTTTTATTTCATCCCGCACTGATTCTATATTAAGGTCACTTTGGATTATGTAATTAGGCACATACCATGGTGCATTAACAATGCATCGTAGCACTTTGTTCTGAAATCTTTGTAGGATTCCGATGTTCGAGGTGCTGGCAGTACCCCACAGTTGGATGCCATGCGTCCAAATTGGTTTGACAATGGTCTTGTAAAGTAAGAGCTTATTTTCCATTTTTAGCTGTGAATTTCTGCCAATCAGCCAGTACATTTGACTAAATTTGATTCCCAACTCCTTTCTTTTGGTAAAAATATGTTTACGCCATGTTAACCGTCTGTCTAGATGTATGCCTAAATATTTCACGTCATCAGTTTGTGGAATTACAGTATTATTAAGTGTTACTGCTGGGCATATACCTCTCCTCAAGGTAAACGTAACATGAGATGATTTTAAATTATTCACTTGGATTTTCCATTTTCTCAACCAGTCTTCAATCATATGTAGGTTGTTCTGAAGGTTCGTAGATGCAACATCAGGATTGGTATCTGATGCTAGTATGGCCGTGTCATCAGCAAATGTGGCTGTAATTGTTAGATGAGATGTAGGTATGTCAGCTGTGTATAGTGTGTATAATACTGGTCCTAGCAGGCTACCCTGAGGCACTCCAGAGGCAATGGGGTGTAAATCTGATAAATCCTCGCCTTGTTTAACTATAAAACATCTGCATTCCAGGTAAGACTTAAAGATTTCATAAAAATGATGCGGTAATACTTTTTTGAGTTTGTGGTATAACCCCTCATGCCATACTTTATCAAACGCACGTTTGACAACTAGAAATACCGCGGAACAATACCTTTTAGATTCAAAGTCGTTGTTTATTTTCTTAACAATTCTATGTACCCCTTCTATTGTACTGTGTTGGTCTCTAAATCCAAACTGATGATTGGGTAAAAGTTCTCTTTCTTCCAGTATCGGCTTAAGTCTTTTTAGCAATAGTTTTTCAAACACCTTGGACAGCACAGGTAATAAACTTATAGGTCTATACCCTTCTACACTGTTTAAATTTTTTCCCGGCTTTGGAATCATAATTATTTGTGCCACTTTCCACTGGCTAGGAAAGTATTTTAGTTTAGTGATGGCGTTAAAAATAAATGTTATAGCTCTCAAACATTTAGGTGTTATTTCTTGCAGCACTCTACCGATAATTAGATCCCACCCAGGTGCTTTTTTTGGATTAATTTCAGTTAGAATACAGCGTTCGATTTCCAGCAGTGTGAACTTTTTAATAGGCAATTCCATTTGAAACGGTGCTTCCAGAAAATTATAGATTTCGCTTTCTTCATCTGCGCTCAGCTGTGTAGGAACAGGTTTAAACACGTTTTCAAGATATTTAGCGAAAGCAGTAGCTTTTTCATTACTATTTCTAGCCCAGTTTCCTTTTTCGTCTTTGATGGGTGGTGTTGCCTGCTTTGGACGTTTCATTTTTCGGGTGGCTTTCCACAGCGAATAATCCGTTGCCTCTGTCGCAGTGAGATTACTAAGGTACTCATGTATCGATTTATTTTTGATGTCCAGTAATAGTTGTTTCAGAGCTTGCGCTGCCTTGTTAAATTTTCTTTTGTCAACTGCCGATCGCATTATTTGCCACCGTTTGTGTAATTTGCGTTTTTCTGCTATTTTTTCCTTAACTGGGCATACTTCTTTGATTTGCGTTGCATGGGCGTCAGGAGTTGCTTGCCAGGCAGCTTTTTGTATGGCTGTTGTTATCCCATTGACTGCATTATCTAGGTCTTCTTTTGATTTTAACGGTATATGTAAGTTGATTATTTCATCCAAATGTGTTCTAAACATATCCCAGTCCGTGTGTTTAGAATATAACCTTGGTTGTTTTCTTTTCTGCTGTATTTGCGTATACATTGTTATCATAACGACGGAGTGGTCCGAAGAAAGATCTAATGATGTTTCAGTCTTACATTGTTTAACGTTTATACCTTTTGTAAGTGCAAAGTCAATGGCATCAGGTATCTTACGGGGATCTGCTGGCCAATAAGTTGGTTCTCCCGTTGCTAGGCATTGTAGATTATTATTTTTTACTGCAATTAATAATTCTCTACCTTTCGTTGTAGTAAGCCTTGAGCCCCATAATGGATTTTTTGCATTAAAGTCGCCTCCGGATATAAATCTGTTTCCCAACATTTTAAAGTATTGCCCGTAGTGTTGCGATTTATTATTATGTCTGGGTGGACAGTTGACTGCTGATACAATTAATGCTCCTATATGATCTTGTATTGCAATATTTGTAGCTTGGAGGTAGTCAGATTGATGTTGTTCTAGTTCGCAATGTTTAATATGTTGCCTTATAATGTGCCCTTCCACTGGGATGTATCGTATAATAAATAGTGTAGTTTGGTATTTTAATGTGGCTTTTGTCTGTGAGGTGTGCTTCCGAAATTAGCATCACGTCAATTTTGTTCATCTGTAAGAAGTTTTTTACATTACTTCCTGTGCATGCTGGCACAGGACATTGGCGTTCCATATTGCAATGCAAAGTAGTTCAGCCATTAAGCCAGTTTGTTGACAACAGTAGTTAACAGATTTTGCATCATGCTTATCTGCTCCATTAGTTTTTTCATCATAACTTGGAGTTCAGAAAATTCGTTTGTCTGTTGTGGTATAATTTCGGTATTAGGTTGGTTGGTGTTGTTTGTATACCGTATATCTTGAAAGTTCCCTCTTGCTTGTTGAGCGTACGTTACTCCAGGTTGCACCATTCTTGTTGGGATGTTGTTAATCTTTTGTCGCAATGCCGGGTAGAGCTTCTGCTGTAATTGTTTGTGGACCCAACACCCTCTGCAGTTAGCAGGGTGGTTTCCATTGCAATTCACGCACTTAACTTCGTTACTTTTTTCTTTCCTTGGACAGTCTTTTGTTGAGTGATTTTCTACGCATTTGACGCACCTACACGGTTGGAAACGGAAACAATAGTTCTTAGTGTGCCCGTATCTCTGACACTTAGCACATTGGGGGATTTCCCTTTTCACATGTGGTGCTTCGAATTGTACAACGCAGTTCTGAAGTAATTTGACGTTATATATTTCCTTGTTGTTTTCGTTACTTTGAAGATCGATAAAAAACATAGGCAGGGCGACTTTTGAGACGCGGTGTTTAACCCTCGCCCAGCGGAAATAATTTCAGTTACGCGGAGTGCGGAAATGGGTCTCTGGTGACCCGCCTCGAATTCAATTTTTTTAAATTAGTTTTAAAGCCCTACAATGTCTTTTTCTAATACATACTTGCACATGATAATATAAGCATCCAACTTTTATTTTTATTGACCTGCAGACTAAAAAATTCTTCATATTCTGCGTCACTTTTATCGCTGCCACTGTCCTCATCAGACAAAAAATGAAAGTCGTTTTCGTCATCATCACGGTTAACTATTGTTGTTCCGTATAGGGAATTTTATTAGGATCCATTTTTTTGCCTATTATTTTACACAGTGTTATTATACCCCAGAAAACAAAAAAAAAACAATGGAGCGCGAAACGCGGAAACCGGGTCTCAAGTGACCCCTAGCGGATTACCTCAGGTATACCAAGACATTTCTCCACAAAATTTATTCTACATCATCTCCATAACAGCTTCGAGGAATACGCAAACACCCAAAGCAGTATATTGGAAAACGGTAAAATTATTTAAAAAAACAGAAAGTCGGGGTCACTTGAGACCCGGTTTCCGCAGTCTGAGGGTTAATGTTCCATGTATTGATTACTTTATGACCAAGTTTTTCTAGTTCTTTTTTTTAGCGATTCGATGTCTGTAGATGGATGGAGTTTTTTAAGTACTAGGCGGAAGTGTCTGTCTTTTTTAGGTTTATACGTGTGAAACTCGGTGTTGCATTAAAAAAAAATGTAAAAAAAAAAATGGAGAGGAACTTATTCGGGAATATCAGGCAGGTTTAAGAGGATGATCTATAATGGATGAAAGTTTTACGATTCGTACATACATACCTATTAGAAAAATCTTGGGAGTACAACGTACCAATATATCAGCTATTCATTGACTTTAAAGAAGCCTACTCCAGTATAGACAGAGATGAACTGTACACCATCGTGGAAAAATTTGGCATACCAAGTACATTAATACGACTAACTAAAATGACAATGATAAACTCGAACGCAGTTGTAAGAATATAAGATGTAATAACTTTTCAACCTCTAAAGGAGTATGAAAGGGATACAGCTTAGCACCAATTATCTTAGTATTGCACTATAGAGACACTAGCGACAATTTAAACACTATAACGTAAAAGTTGCATCAAATAATTGGCCACGTCGACGATATAAACGTACTAGGGTAACGGATCCATTCGTACCACCTGAAATATGCATTTCATATATTTTTATCATACACTGTTAGCAATAAAGCTTAACCGTATGTTTTATTATCCCTTAACCAAGTAAGTACGTAGTATAAGCAGTAACAATGCATAAGTGGCCACGCAGTATAAGTGTATCGCGAGCGTGGAAATGATTTGTGAATATGCAAGAGAACTAATTTCAGAACGCGTAGTTATAAATAGCACGAAGTAGGCGAATTGCTGTGCTGCACTAATCAATCACTGCAACGATGTGTTGAAGACCGTGGGGAGTTAGTCGTGTCAAGACAAGCGACTTGTGCATGTGCGGATGCGTACCAATTAACTAAGGTACGACGTGTGCTAATCAACGGCACCAGAAGTGCCAACATTGTGAAGTGTTAGCCGACAATCATTGCCGCCGACACCAAGATTTCCTGAATGTGAACCCAGCCTATGACAGCAGCTATATACGTGGGCATCATCGCCAAACGTTGCCGCCGCTGCCAGAAGGAAGCTATTATTTCGACACCATAGAAGCGCCGTACTGGTACCATTACGAGAACACTTGGGAGCAACCGATTGCAAGGCTAGTTCCTAGTTGAAATCGTGAAACGAAATAAGAAGCGATTATAACATTTTTGGCAATTGTTACCAAGAAATACTTGCGACGTCGTAGGCACTTGTCTTCGTGCCTAAGATTGTGCGTCCTCGCATACGCGCTTGAATTGAATTGCCGAGGCAGCGCTTTCAGCACCAGCGCATTTATAGAATGGACAACTTCGCCGAGTTCATTTGTGCGCGGTATTTAACTACTTTTCACGCTATTGGCTTTTGACTGTGTATATATAGTTGAACATGCTCTCATGCATGTAACATACATCCTTTTTATTGTGTATTTTCTATGTATTTTCATGTAATATGCGAGTAGAAATAGCTATCGCTTGTAGATAATCAAAGTATTATTAACAGCTCCTCTGTATGTTTGGACGTAGTCACATGTAATTTCTTGTATTTGTGGTTTTCTTACAGATTATATATCTTTTTATGTAAACTGTTGGGTTTTTATTGCGGCAGTGTTTGCATGCATCATTTCAGCATTCCACGTGACAACTAGCAACTCCAAAATAATATTAGCTTTTCCTTAGCCACACTGACAATGTTAATCGAGTCTTATACCTCTCTGACTGAATAAGCTAGCAACCCAGGGCAATATAAATTAATAGTTCAGTAGAGTATAGGGCTGTTTAAAAAGCCGCATTTCACTAGCTAGATCAGTAAGAGAATTTAAAGAAGTGTGTACGAAACTAGAAACACGCTAAGCAAAACAGTCTGAAAGTTAATGAAACAAAAAACCACATTATTGACTGTAAAACCTATGAGAAGACTTAGTCACAATTTTATAATATATAATAATTCTGACGGAATTAAATAAAGTTTTGTACGTAATACGTTATGAAATATGCGACATTGTTTGTCTCGCGTAATTTGCAAATCTCGCTAGCGCTCGTTTTGGCAAACATTACACTTGTCAAACAATATCACACTTTTCATAATTGATTACGTAAATAACTATTCCGCAATTGTCTTCAAAGTAATTATGTACTTTTAATACCAAAATCTGTCATTGAAATTGACGTTTCTCTTACTGGCACAAAAAGCAACGTACATAAATCAAACAAGTAAAGACACTTACGCCAAATGTTGAAAGAGTGTCTAGAGTGCCTGGCACAGCGACTTGGGGGGTATTTCTAAGCTTGACCACCAGATAGCAAAACAACGAATTCCAACCTAATGTCACTAAATCACGTTAGCTAAAGTGTTTTCACACTAAACGTGAAGTTTGCTCTACGAGCGTTAGCGAGTTGGGCAACATGTGTGTGAAAAACACTAATTTTGCAACGTGTTGCATACAAGATTTTCTGTAATTTTGAGTCATATTACTTTTTATAGTAAATAAATTACTTGAATCTACAAAGTTGTTCTATATCTTCATGTTAGCACTAGTGTCAATGTGAAATCTCATATTGCAACTAGTACGAATATATGCATCATTTTGACATTGACAACAACAAAATGTCATATTAGGTCAAAATTACAGAAAATAAATATTGGCATTGTAGACATTTTACTATTTCTTCCCAAGTCGGCCATGAAAAACATTTCAAAACATATGCTTTCTTCTCCGATGGTTAATGGTGACCACAGAATTGGCCCGCCAAAGTCAGCAAAGCTCAATTTCCTTCATTACTGTCTTTGGAGGTGGTTAAAATATTTAATTTGTGCAATAAAACTGCAAATATGAGAAGCATTACTTGATGACTTATCGCAGCTCTCATAATAGATAATCACCGTGCACTTCAATGAGTGTGAATTAAAAAGTTTTTTTTCCCAACCATATCACATTACACTAGTAATTTTTTTTGCATGGCTGATGTGCTGCATTTGGTTTAGGTACTTTGTTTACTATTACAATTAACATCTTTTTTGTTTCTTTTGACTCCCTGAACATTTCTCCAAATATTGAGATTTCCTCCACAATTATGCTATATATTATGGCTTTATGTGATATAGTTTTTCCTAGCCATTTAAAATGTCTTTAAATATATACTGCTCGACATATGAAGACATTAAAGACACTATCAATATCGATATCTAAACAGGTTTTTCATTTTCCACCAGATTGTAAAGTGCGTTCAAATAAAACCATTATCAAGTGGCCTTGTGTCAAACAGTACCTTTTGAAAGTCATGTCATAACTTATTTTATGGATTGCGTATGCACACAAACTGACAGAGAGCGTTGAATTCTGTGTAGAATGATGTAATAATATGCATATACATAACCTCATTTTGATAACTGACAACTCAAGTGACTCAGCGCGTTGAATTATGGGTAGAGTGATACAATAATCACTGACATGCCGTCGTAAGACAAAATATAGTTCAAAGCCCCCTCGATAAAGTTTTTTTTTAAACGGACGTTATAAACTACTATTTATTAAAGTATTTGCTTATAATTATATAACACACAATGTCTTGTTATACTTACCCACATTATTTGTAATTAATTTATGGCCATTTTTGAGTACAGAATTCTTCGAGAAATTTAAAAATTAGTTCTTTTGTAGTAACTAATTACTGTTACTATATGTATAAAATGAGCAATCATGTAATTAAAACAAAAAATCAATTAATTTAAACCAAATTGTGGAAATATAGTTATTAAGGTACTAAGGGCATTATGAGTAAAATAAGAGCCCAAGATTGTTAGTGTACTAACCGAGGGCCTTTGGCCCGAGGTGTGTACAACAATCGCGGGCTCTTAGCTCATAATGCCCATAGTGCCTTCAAGGTTTTATGTCCTACCAATTGTCTTACCTAATTCATATTCATATTCAATTCATATAATTACTATGATATGGTATTTAAGATTGATCTAGTTAGCTGATCTAAGTTAGATTTGTGACATTAGCTGCGCTGTCATTAATTTTCATTGTGGCAGTGGTGCATAATAAAGTTGTATCCATGGAAACAAATACTGTTAATTTTTCATAATAACCCTAGTGTTCTTATGAAGAAAATAATTGCCCTGGAGAGTTATTTTGTATCTAAGATACCTTAAAATAGAGTCATTAATTTCAATTAATGTACTGGTAGGACATAAAAATATAAATGTCAAAATTATCACTTACAAACTTTGTACACATCTTGACATGTTTCAACGTGCAGGTACGTAACTTTTTATTCCATATGTACCATACACCAGCAATCATAAAATCAAGACCACCAGGATCCTATACTGCACATCAAAAAACCAGAAAACCGTTTTCCTTCCATTATCCAACACAAAAATTTCCATCGCCTTGATCACCACCATAACCAGTAAAAACACTTCAATGACATACAAGTACCATCTATCTATTACTGCGACTACGTACCTCCGACATATGTTAAACAAAAGTGAATATGCATAAACAAATCTAAATATAAAAACAACAATACCTGTTTGGAAGGACCACAGCACGTATTATGGACACAATCGTCATTTTCTGTGGTTTTCGGACAGTCTAAAACACAATCTTCTGTTTGTTCACCTTCTTCTGCACTTTCTGGATATTCTCGATAATCCACAAACTCTGGCTGGATGGTGGTTGAATGAATCCCTTCGTTATGAAAAAATTCCTTAACTTTTTCCGCTATTCTCATGTACTCTGACAGGTTCCGACACCTGATATGAGCTGATGCGATAATTCTGTCTCCAGCGAGCTGCCACACATGAAATTCGTGTACGGCGAGCACCCCATCCACTTTGGCTAGAAGCCGCCTTTGGATTGCGTCAACCTGTATGTGAGTCGGTACAGTTTGAAGTAGAATCAGTGCCGAATCCCTTAGCAAAGGCCATACAGAATGTAAGATGAGTATTACAAGCACTATACTAAGTGCTGGGTCAATGTAAAACTTGTACTCCCACTCCGTTAGCCAAAATATTGTCGCGGAAATCATCACAATTACTGAGCCTAGAGCATCCGACAGTACATGCAGGAACACCCCGCGCATATTCATTTGTGCTGCTGCCGAATGCGAGTGCCCGTGGGAAGCATGACTATTAACATTTGGAGGAGGACTAGGATACGTTGCATCATTTTCGTTATCGTCTGTCACAGCCAACTGAGTGAGGCGATTTCGACTACGCGATAATCTTCCGTGGGAGTGCCCATGTGAACTTCCATGTTCTACAAAACAAAACAGTATTAGTTAAACATGAATATTCTTTATTGAAGGAATAATAGTATATTATATCATGAGGGACTAAAGTGCACCATTTAATGGAGTTTGTTGCCTCGAGGGCGACGCACAAGGGCAACAACCGCTCAAGAGATTTAGGCACTTTAGTTCCGAGGTATATACGCTACTTTTTGCACTTTTGGGAACATTATCATCAAACATTTCCAAAATTTAGAATCTGTCAATTTAAAAACTAACAATTACAATTTATTAATAACTGAATTGCAGCAGGCCCTGGATAGGCTGAATCAGTTGGCAGTACTGAAGTGTATTGTCAGTATATGTCAAATTCGAGATTTGCAGGTTAAGTTTTGCGTCAGTGTGTGCCAAATGACAAACAAAACCTAACCTACTAACCTCGTGTGTACATAAATTT
The DNA here is from genome assembly GCA_940337035.1 of Agriotes lineatus. Taxonomy (NCBI): domain Eukaryota; kingdom Metazoa; phylum Arthropoda; class Insecta; order Coleoptera; family Elateridae; genus Agriotes; species Agriotes lineatus. Next base: position 75,335,661 of record OW679197.1, on the reverse strand, counting down.
ACCATAGTGACGGTATCATTTTTACTTTAGTCCCTAGGGATTAAATGAGCTACTTTAGTCCCTTTTTACGAGGATTAAAATATCAACTTTAGTCTCGGAAGTTGGGTGTAATAAAAAATATAAAAATAATTAATATAAGTAAAACCCGAACAGGTACAGGAGTTTGTATATAACATTTACAAATAATAATTAAATTTTAAGATTAAATATTTTCCATACAAACATAATCTTTAGTATCTTTTACCTTTCAGTGTTGAGGACCATTCATACCCTACAAGATGTACAATAAAGGTAATGGATCATATTGGACTTGCATTAGTCTTCTACATGCAGACATACAGCACAGTCGATAATCCTAAATCTTACTTACAACTAATTTAACTAGTAATTAAAGAAGTTAAAAACATATAACAAAGAAATGGACAGGTTGATAGATTTACAAAAAATTAAAGAAGTATGGAAGCAAGACAAGGCCAAATATAATAAACAAATAAAGTAAGTGCAGCGTAAATTTAATGAAACAGAGCACAAGTTGGAATTACAAGAGCGAGAAAGTAAGAAATGTTATATAGTGACTTCAGGTGTACAAATAGACACCGGAGACAACAATATAGTAAAAGAAGTTGCAAAAAAGTTTGTAAAAAAACAATTGGGCGTAGGAATTAATATTAGAGCACCATACAAGACGAGCAATGATAAATATTTTTTGCGCTACCAACCTATTTTTACTTGTTTTCGAATAAAACATTGCTAGAGCCTGTGGTTTGAAAATATCACAAATTCGTTAAAACCCCTCACCACACAAATATTTAACAACTGCTAAATACGTATTTCGACAGCGAAGCTGTCATCATCGGTAGCTACAAAAAACTTACACAGCAAAAGGCAACGATATACTCGTGACCAAATCACAAATGCAACTGAGCGATGCCCACGCATTTTACATCTATTTATACTGTTTGACCCGGAGCACGTGGCCGACGATCAATGTAACTTTTACAATTTATACAAGATGGAGGACGGTATTGGTCCACCATCTTTGTTCAAAAGTTTATTATCTCGGTTCTTAAAAATGACCAAGCTTTCAAAAGAATTTAGTTGCTTTGTTGAAGTTAACGCCTTCACAATTTTTAGGTCATCCTCGTAAATATGTTAGGCAATTGTCGAGTTTTCGAATCTCTTTAAACCTAGTACCAAAATTACGACATGTTTGTCCAATATATTTAGAATCACAATGGGAACATTTAATTTCGTAAATTCCAATCTCCCTAAAGTCCCCAGTTTGTCTTTTGGATTTCCCAACAAATTTCTAATATTGTTGTTTGAACCATACACAACTTTATGGCCCGATTCTTTAAAAATGTTTGGTAGGCCCTTTGTAGCCGGGTGAAATGGAATTTTGATGTACTTGAGTCCTTCACTTCTAAGACTGACGAGGGTTGTGGAATTTCAAACGTGCAATTTTGTTTTTTGTTTCCTAATCAAATTATCGATAATCGTACACAGCGATGCTTTTTATGGTCTGAAGTTAAGTGGTATATCGATCTTTGTTTAAAGGAAAGGTTAACAGGTTTATAGCAGCCATTTTGTGTTGAAAACAATGATTTAAATCCGCTAAAATGAATCTGTTTACATTAGTTTCTTTTCTATAAACATCGAATTCCAACTTATTTTTATTTTTTATTACTAAGGTATCTAGAAATGGCAGTTGTCCTTCGTTTTGCATTTCATATGTGACTTTCATGCTAGGAAATTTGGAATTTAACTGATTCAAAAAATTATCAATACTACATTTAGATAAATCAAAAACAGTAAAAATGTCATCCACATACCTAAACCAAATTCTTGGGAAATACTCTGTGTTATCCTTAAATTCAGTTTCAAATTTTGACATAAAAAGGTTGGCAACGAAAGGGGAAAGGCTGTTTCCCATTGCTGTTCCTTCGTGCTGTTCATAGAATTTTCCATCTATTTGAAAGAAATTCTGGGACATGCAATGTGTAGTTAATCTAACTAACTCGACAATTTTGTTTGAATCCAAATTATTATCTGTAAGTAATTCCCGCAGATATGTCATAGTCTGTGGGACTGGTACGCTTGGAAACAAAGAACACTCGGCAAATGAAACTAGAATCTCGCTTTCACCAAGTTTCAAATCTTTAATTTCATTTATAAACTCTGAGTTTTCCACCGAAAAATTATTTTGAAGTTTTGGCAAGTTTCTAAATTCATTTGTTAACCATTTAGATAGGAGGTAAGTCGGGGAGTTAATACCAGACACAATAGGTCTCACCGTTTTGCCTGGCTTATGTATCTTAGGTTTACCTAATTTCTTAGGTAAAATAATGAGTCATCGTATAAAAGAGGATGAACTAAAAATTGTAAAGGCATTAACTTCAACAAAGCAACTAAATTCTTTTGAAAGCTTGGCCATTTTTAAGAACCGAGATAATAAACTTTTGAACAAAGATGGTGGACCAATACCGTCCTCCATCTTGTACAGAGTAAGCATTAAAGAGTGAGGAAATTTTTTGCTTTCATGTTTCTCGCAGGTGTATCACCCCAACTTTCTGTTTACATGTCAAATTCGAGGTTAGGAGGTCAGTTTTTGCGTCAGTATTGACACAGACTGACACAAAACCTAACCTGCTAACCTCGAATTTGACATAGACTTAACAGTGCCACCAATGACATATACGATGATGAAATCAATACACGGGAAGAGCTTGAACAAAAAATTCAAGAAACCGCCAGGGTTATAAGAGATTATCAAAATATCTTCCCGGCTGTGAGACGTCGTTTGGTAAAAAGCCTAAGAACATGTATTGAAGTTAATGGTGGACACTTTCAACAGTTACTTAAGTAGATTAAAACAATTTTTTATTATTACTCACTTTAATCTGTAACATTTTACTTAGGCAACTTTGGCTCAAAATAACAATTTTTATGTCTATTACCTCCAATTGCTCTACGGCCCATACGTTATGGGACACCCTGTATATAATAGTTTTTGTTTTATATTATACTCATATTAAGCATATTTAATTGCACTGTCCTCAAATGTCAACTAAAAGATTAACAAAATACTATTAATAAAATTAAAAAATAATAAAATTATAAAAAAAACTATATTACACATAAATAAGAGGAAAAAAAGAGAAGGAAATAAATAGCTTTTAGGTCTGCGAACGTTTAAAAATGTTGGCAAAGATTTGGCATACTTAGTATGCAATGTACTATCAATTGGGTAAAATTAAAATTTTTCAAATGATAATATTTTATTAATGGACGTAGTTTTATTTAAACAAATTATGAAAGGTTCCCAAAAATGCCATGATTGTCTTCTTGGAAAATATTTTTAATAATTGCACCAATATATGCAAATGGTCCAGTTCATTTGTTGAGCAGTATACAGGGTGTTTGTAGATCGCTAGACAGCTCATAATTTCGTTAATAATAGAGATATAAAAAAAAACTTTTTTTGTTTTAAATCCCAGAACACAATCTACAAATTGAGTTAAACCAATTTAAGCCAAGGCCTCCTATTTTTGCGCAGTGATACACGACTTTGGTTTTTAAAATGAAACACCCTGTATATTTTTAGATATTTGCAAACAGCACTAAAGGTGCTTTATGATAGCATTCTTAAATTAAAATTTAGTTATTATTTTTCAAAATTAAAAAAGTGTTTAGCCAAAGTAAGCCATAACTTTTGCAAAATCACTAACAATTGAACAAGAAATGGAAAACAAACTCCACTTGGTTCTAAAAATTTCTCATGGCCGAATTATAGCACCAAACGTACTAAAACAATTGAAAACTATGTTATTAGTAGCTTCAGCGTACTTATGCGAACGTTTTGTCCGTCCGTCCGTCCGTCTGTCTGTCTGGATCGCCTGTAACTTTCGAACGGCTACAGATATCGAAATTTTGAAAGGGGGCAAAGTTGTTGCTAAGGTCCCGAGCACCTTCATGCGCTATTTGGTTTTGGCGAAAGGTGCCGATTTTCCACTTTGCAAAATTTCCAAGCATTGTAGCACAGTGGCGGCTTGTCCACTTGGCGCCATCTACAGAACTTCGGTGGTCACGTTTTGAACTACACATTCTGAAGCTACTCTTTAGATCTGTAGTTGAGCAGTTTATTTAAATGGAATAATACGAGTTTCACTAACAATAACATTTATTTTTAAATTGTTTTACGTATTTTTGATTTTTTAAAAGCTACTTCTAAACGAAATGGCGAATGTGGTACACCGTTGGAAAGCCCTTTTATTGTAGTTTTCAACTGTTTAATGAAACTCATATTGCTTCATTTAAAAAAACTTAGTTTTCAATTGTTTTAGTATGTTTGGTGCTATAATTCGGTCATGAGACATTTTTAGAGCCAAGTGATTTTGAGTAATTCATGGCCAACTTTGGCTAAAAAAAATTTTTTTATTTTGAAAAATAAGTTCCAAAATTTAAATTTAATAATGCTATCATAAAGCACTTTTAGTGCTGATTTCAAATATCTAAAAATATACTGGGTGTTCTATTTAAAAAACCAAAGTTGTGTATCCCTACGTAAAAATTGGAAGCCATGGCTTAAATTGGTTTACGTCAATTTGTAGGTTTTATATTGCCGTTTAAAACAAAAGAAAGTGCTTTTCGATATCTCTATTATTAACGAAGTTACGAGCTGTCTAGCGATCTACAATTAACACAAACGCACCCACCAAAGACGCTGATGAAGAACGCAAGGAGATCATTTATGAAGAACTGCAGTAATACGAGTACTATTAAGAGATTTTAACACACAAATTTTTGTGTTAGACATAATTTACAGCTTTGGGTTTTACTTACGAAGACCTACGTGCGGAATCATAAACTATAAACATTTATATTTGTTTGTTAATAAAAATGGTGGTAATTTTAAAAATTCCTAGAGCCGTTATATCTTAAAACTAGAGTTTTCAGAGGAAATGCTGCTACACTGTACTTTAGGACAGTGCACTGCAATTTCACAGATTTTTCCCTGGAAAACCGCTGAGATCATAAAGGCACCATTTCCTTATAAAATATTTTCAGACATCCCAGTGAAAATTAGTGTAATCGACAATAAACCAAATATACAATAAAAGAAAAGCCAGCTACCACACACATCCAGAGAGACTTTTTCATAAAGATGTTTTTGAAATCTGTAAAGTATATACAATACTTCGTTATACAGAGAAAAGATTGTAATTTTATAAACATTTAAAGCTTAATTCTAAGTTTCCTGCTGATTACAACAATGTATAACATAAGTGATTTTGTAAAGGACTTGACATGAAAGCTACACTTCTATATCTTTTATCTAATAAGCCACCGATTTTGTACCTGCTACCAACAGAAAAAATGTAATTCTGGGCATAGTGATTGTCTAGCATGTCGTTATGATAACAACTTTGAATAATACCTGGCTTAAGTAAGCTTTGCAAGAATTATAATTATATTTTTATCTACAGTTTGAGGTTAAAATGAATTGGGAAAAAACATCGTACCAATATATTTGAATAATGTTACTCACTAGAAAATATTTCGTTTTACCAACAAAGTTTTAATATTTTCACTTTCAGAAAAAAGTTCTATTGAGACATGAAGAGCACACCTTTCGGGATATTCTGATGCCACAGATCTTCCATACTATTCATATCTGACTTCGCATACACACAGATGTCATGAATTGCTTATTAAGGGCCCCACAGACGTCGTTCTTTTCTGCCAGTTTTGTCTGCACGGGCAAAACTGTACGGGTAAAAACGAACAACGACTTCAGCCACACACGAACGGATTGTTTCGTTCAGTTTTTCTGATATCACCGCTTGATCAACTGTGATGGATACTACGACCACGTTGGCAGTGGCGGCGGAAGTGGCTATACAAGTTTCAAAAAGAAAACGTTCAAAATGGGCTTAAGAATGGTTGCTTAGACGAATGCAATTTTCACACATCTTTTAAACGAATTACAACTAGAACCAGGAGACTGGTTTAATTACCTGCGGATGGATAAACAAACATATTTAGAGCTAGGTACTTACCTTAGTAACACCGTTAATTAAAAAGCAAGACCGATTTATGAGACAAAGTATTTCACCACATGAGCCACTGCCACGTTAAGATTTTTAGCAACAGAAAGGAGCTATGAGGACTTACAATTTTCTGTAGCTATAACCATGTCTTGGTAGGCTTTATTTTTTTCCCCTCTGTCAAAGCATTCTTTGGACTTAACTTTCCAAACACACGGATGACTTCTATAGAGTGCTATAAACTCAATAATAAATTGTTTTTAAGTCACTCATGGTTTATTATCATTTATTATTAAAGAAACTATTCTACCAGCGAAAACCAACCCGACGGTACTGATTAAAACCGTCCTTCTTAACCGTGGTGACACACACACGCACAGACTTGAACGAGCACGTTCAAAACGGACAGATATTTTTGAATGCCAGCTAGAAGGACGGTTTTCGGTCACACACTAACCGTTTTACCCGTACAGTTTTACCCGTGCAGTCAAAACTGCCAGAAAAGAACGATGTCTGTGGGGCCCTTTAAGTAGTTTTCTGAAGTGTCTCACAAATATTAAATTTTTTGTTTTGTCGAGAGCCAAAAGATAAAACGAAAAAAATTTAATTTCATGTCAAATCTTAAATGAAATTGCTGGAATTATACATTGTTATGATCAAAAGAGAATGGACAATAATTTAATAAAGTTCACTGCGGGATTCAGAAGAAACTAAAAAGTTGATTGTTGTTATAGCGACCTTCATTAGTTGCAAAATATGCAAAAGAATGATTAAAGAAATAAGAATTTGATCGAACTAAGCATGATTTTCCCAAATGAACAAATTTTGTAATTGTAACTAATTCTACAACATTAATGGAATCGCGGGTATGTCATATGTAAATCGAAGGAACATAAGAGTTGGAAGTTTAATTAGTATTGGAGATTATCTTTCTGCATACTGCTGCTTGCCATTTAACATTACTGATACGTAAAATTATGAGGTTATGGCTATTCCACCAAATGTTTTTCTAACAATAATAACAAACATATTTACCATGGAATAAAAGCAATCCTATAACATTAACGACTAATCCAATACCACCAACAATAAGTAGCAGTTCGGGATCATGGATGGTCTCTATTTCAATAAATCTCTTACAAGCTTCTACAGTGATCGAAAAACACAGAGCAACAAGGAAAACTGCATTGACGAGAGCTCCTAGAACTTCCGCTCTGGCCCAACCGAATGTGTTTTTTGACCACTTCTTTGGTGACATCTATAACAAACATATAGTAATTAGAATTATCTAACAGATTTATTACTATCAGTTGTACTTACTTTTACAGATAAAAAAGCTACTATTAACGCCGCTACATCACTTAACATATGAAAGCTATCTGCTACTAACGCCATTGAATTGGTAATATATCCTACAACTATTTCCACGAAGAAGAAACCTCCCGTCAGCCACAGCATCGACAAAAGTCGACATTTTTTACCCGAGAAACGACCCATTGTTATATCTGAAACGAAAAGAAAATGTTAGCATATATAGTAACTTAAATACCATTTTATAATACACGCTATATGCAATTGTATTTCTTTAAGTGCCACTTTAATTTTGATAGAGGTGAGATTGGAAAAATATGACATAATATTTTAACGATTGTTCAGTGCTATTAATCAATCTCAGTTTATGCTATCAATAAGCTTAACCTACATTTAAGGCATTGTATTTAAATTGTTGCCATAACAAAAAAATTGTTTGATTACGCAACTGTACTGATAATGTGCAGCAACATAAAATGATAATGAAATGTACATAAACTCTACAATAACTTAAATTTTTTGAGAAATGGAATTTGCTATTCCCTTTAATTAATGTAAATGGTTTATATACATATATCCTGTGTATAATAAGCAACTAGTGCAGTACTCCTGTGCTCGGTCTTCAGCCTTACAAGATGTTTCAGTGAAGAATGTAATTCACACTCGGAATAAATTAATAGTACAAATTCCAAAAATTACGATTAGGGCAAGAGAAACCTTTGCAAAATGTAATTTTTCATTTCCATTGCTACAATGTCCACAAACACTAATGAAGTTGGCATAAAAAGTGTGTCCCATTTAATTTTCAGTGTTAGAAAACAAACTTAAGTGGTGCTGAAAACTCGCATTTAATTTTAGCTTTAACAAAGTCAGAACTTCTTTGTTTGGTGGAATTTTAATATTGTTACGTTTTTACGTTCGGGCTATTTACAAAATTATTCGATGCTTCTTGGATTAAACATTTATTTACAATGATTAATTACGATTATTTACAAACACACGAATTATCAAGGCAGAACACAAATTACTAAGGAACTATTTCTAACAACGATACATTTATTTATTTATATTGCACTTAACAGTAATGATTTATATGGTTATATTTATTTGTTATTTATTTCACTAGGGTTATATACACGCGGTCTATTTATATTCGCGCTTCGAGCTTGATGAGAACTGGATGAGAACTGCCCGCTCTTGCACTCCGACCGCTTATATATCGCGCCGAGAATTTCTTCCGGAAGCTTCCAGATCTTCTCGACTATTCCAGTACAATCGAGGCTTTCCGGCAAATGCATGGAAACGCATCGGAAAAATGACTCATCTGTCCACACCTGGCTCCAACGCTGTCTGCCGGCGGCTGTGGCTTACGCGTTTGCAGCTGCCTAATCGCAAGGTCGTTACAGTATTTTAATTGGTCAGAGTCACAGGGAATCTGAAAATACGCCCAAAAGGTTTTTGTCTATTTGTTTGTAATGGACAAGGTCTAGGCGTGCGGAGTACCACGTACCTTAGATACCAACTGCTATGGTCTATGGTCAAAATCCTACTAAAAATTTTGCCGAGACTAATAAGGCGTTCTAGCCCTAGCAAGGAATATTTTACATGCTACACATCGTATTAACATGGAACCCACGGGTTTTTACATCACTTCCAAATGATGGCATACTGTAGAGGCTTGGATTAGTAGTCAGAATGCTTAACCACTGAGCTACCAAGCCCGGAAAAGGTATTTAAATTATTTTAAATCTACACAAACAATAGTCACTTCGTAAATAATTAATCTACATTCACGTCAAGACTAAAAACAACTGAATAGGTACAGTGGAATTGTATTTTCTTCAATATGTATTAATGTATTATCTGTAACCTCTTTTACCTGCTGGTGTAGAGGCTGGTGCTTTGTACTCTAGCATCTGGCGGTGCAGTGCTCAACTTGCCCCGCTTTTGGGCTACAAAGTTGGAGTGCGCCTTTTGAGCTTGCGTGGCAACCATTATGTTAGGTGTGTGTGTGTGGTTTGGTAATGTGTTGACCTTGTTACTCTATCTCTTAGGTCTGTGGTTGCGAGTAGAGCACAGTTAATTTGGTGACCAACTGTGAATGGTCTCACAGAATTCGATACCGATCACCAAAGCTGCGAAAAAATTCCGCCCACCCAGTGGCGTAACTTGGTACCCGCAGACCACGCGGCCGCGGGGGGGCCCTGAGCCTGAGGGGGCCCGAAGGACCCCCTGATTTTGTTTTCTTTCATTGAATAAACGCAAGTAGGAAAACATCTTTCTATTTTTATGTTTATCATAGTTGGATGTCCACACAAAAAGCAAAAGTAGTTTTGGATTGCCCACCTTTAAATTCAAATATGGGGCATAGGGTAATAAAAGTGGCGAATTTCCTGCAGTGGTAAGGCTATATTGAATTCATTTAATTTTAATACCACCCGTATTGTAAGGATTCTATAATTTTAACAACATGATCATTAAATGTTGGATTTATGGATTGTTTTGACGCCTATCCCTATCCTCATTCTGTTAACAGCACAGTTGCCAACTGTACCGTAATTACCTTATCCGTAATCCGTAAGTTACTTTTCCTACGACTGCTTCTAAAATCAAGCTTTCCGCCTTGTTGACGTACGTCAAAAATTGATTGTTTTGAATCAGTTCATCGCGGCAGCCGTCATACGTAAGTATATAATCGTGAATCGTAATACATAGCAACATACATAAATTTTATATAAGCTTTCATGATTATATACCTAAGTCGGCTAGTGGTCAGCTATTTGAAAACGTCAAAGTTGACAGCTGTCACTGTGAATTTGATTTAAACCTTTTTTCGCGATTTAAAGATACTTGTGCTGTATTTTGTGTATTGTCGGTGATTAAGTGTCAAGAAAAATAAGAAATGGGCGATAAAATTCCAATTCTGATGTAAAAATTTGCACGTTGCTGGAAATTTTAGAAATGGCAAAAAACACCAGTTCAAACCTATTTTCGAAAATTTTACAGTCGTAGGAAAAATTTTGTATGCAACACGAGCGAAAAATGCATTAGGCGTTCGTTCGAGTTTTTTCGGACCTCGCTTCGCTCGGCCCGAAACTTTCGAACTCACGCCTAATGCATCATTTTTCGCTCTAGGTACATAAATAACTATTACGAACTACAATCCCGTAGAGGCGTGCAAAATACTACCATTGACAATGTGTAAATTATTGTTTACATTTGTGCATTTTAACTTAGAGAATAGTGAAGTTTTTTTTTTTTTTTTAGTAGACATTAGACATTCACGTTAATTACGCTGCGCACAACCTCAACTTGGTGATAAATGATACAGTTAAATATGTAAGAGCAATTGAATCTTTTTTTGCTACTGTTCAAACCATATACACGTTTTTTGGATTAAGCATAAATCGGTTGAATCTTTAAAGTTCCATTACGAGCGATTCCGCTATAAAATTAAAGAAACTTAAACCTTTAAGATGGTCTTCCAGAACCCAAACTCTCACCGCGATTAAATTTCGTTTTAAATATATTACTGCTGCCCTTAATAAAACAATATTAACATAGAAAAGAAAAAATGCGACGAGGAGAGAAGAATCCTAATCAGCGTCGATAATTTTGAATTTGTGATTCTTTGTGTTTTAATGAATAAAATTTTGGGGAAATTTGACATCACTTCAAAAATGCTACAGAGTCCAGACACGGATTTGATGAAAACTACAAAATGTATTAGAAACCTCTAGAATATTTAATGGAATTATCATGGAAGTGAATTCCTTAGTGTTGAATTAGAAACAACCAATTTAGCCAACAACTGGAACAGAAATCCAACATTTAAAAACAAAGGCAGACCGAACGTTAAAAGACATTTTGACGAATTTTTGGAAGATCAAAAGATTATCGGATTCTAATAAGTATTTTAAAGTTAACATTTTTTATAGAGCTTTAGATATCACAATAACTCAGTTAAGTCAGACATTTGAATCTATGTGTCAAAAACTTCGTGCGCAATGACTGAGAAAAATCTCTTTTCCAAAACAACAGTAGCTTTTCAAATATTTTATAAAAGTGATATTTCACCTTCATTTCCTATAGACATTTGTTCCTGTGCAAAAAATTCTTATAATTTAGATCAACTAAAAGAGTTTAAGTTTTTAATATTAGTTGATAATCGGAATTTATCATCATTTTTTCCTGTTATTATTTTTAACATTACCTGTCTCGGTCGCTTCAGCTGAAAGAAGCTTCTCTAAATTAAAAATTTATTGTCCATCGAGTCGGAGATAGCTGATAAAATGGAATTGCAAGAGGTTATTACAGATTTTGAAAATATTAAAGCCAAACGTCTTAGTTAAGACATTGTTTTGTAGTGCCTTATCTTATTATTATTATTTATTAAATGTATTGTTATTATTATTGATGTTTTTGTCACTTTATTTTATTAAGGAGATATAAGGGGGCCGCAGCAAACTTTTGCGGAGGGCCCAAAATCTGAAGTTACGCCACTGCGCTCACCCTGGGATTCGAACTGAGGACTTGCGTATAATGCAAGCCTAACGCTCTACCAACTGCGCTACACGGCTTCTTCTTTTCTTCAATATCGTTTTATAAATTTTATTAAACAGATTTATACCACGTATTTGGAATCGCATAACAAATTCCTCAGTTTGTTGTAATATGCATGAGAATTATCCTCCTCCCCCTCCCAACATCAGCTGAAAATGGCACAAATGAAGATGAATATAGTATTATGATTTGTCATAAAACTCGACTAATAGAAAAAGGAAATTAAAAATAGGTATTCCTTGCATTTCTCATATTCTCATCACTGCAAACAATTTCGCATGTCCCTTCAGATAGCCATAAATTGAGATGGCCTCGCTTGACCCCATTTTATTCATTACATTACTTAATAACGACAACAAAGATTTTTATTTCAAGAACGACTGACGCATCGCCTTCTTTGCAGCTCCCATTTGATTTAAATTGGTCTAATTAGTAACTCTTTGATCACTTTGCGAGTGACAAAGTGCCGGTGTAATTTATGCGTTTATAAATAGACTTAAAATCTGAGAAGATACTGCTCCTAATATGCATAGCTATGATGCAAGATACAAGAGCATGGGATCCATGGAATTTTTAGTTTTGTGGGCTACCTAGTTTATGGTACTACACTAACAATTATTGATGGTAATTTACGTGGCAAGTGCAGGTGCAAAAATGACATAAATTGGCACGAAAAGAAAGGAAGGTCGACGTTGCAATCAATGTTGTCTTCTTACGACAGGCTGGCCATTAGTGTTTTTACTAAGGCATCATGTGTAAAATCAACAATCTTACAGGGTGAGGTGATGAAAAACATGTTTGGAATTTATGGATATTTATAAACACGTACATTACAGTTTCCTTTGTTCTAAATCAACTACCACGAATTCGAGGGCAAGCGGTAGATTGTATATAGTAATTTCCAGGAACTGCAAGATAGTGAAACCGCTTTATCATCCAGAGTAAATATTTTCACGCAACAGGAAACAACCAGACATCTATAGATTACCGGTATATAAATTCTTGAAATAACAAATTTGATTCACCACAATAATGGCTTCGGGTTTCATATTAACAGACTGTTGTTTTTTGTTTTATAATTCAGAAAATACGATTTGACAAGTTCGTACTAAAACTATCGTTAGATATACATATACAGGCTGATCTAGAAATAGTTGGACAAAATAAAGGATTGGATTGGGTTCGTCAAGCATGAAAAGAGTTCCTGCAAACGTTGGTCCAATTCTCAACCCTTACGGAGATATTATATGGGAGTTAAAATTAGGTTTATATTAATTTATTGAAAATTGGAAAAGCAAATTAAAAAGAAAATTGGCAGATTTTTTCTATCAATAGAAAGCTTACTTGTGAAATGTTTTTAAGTTGTATGTATGGACGTAAAAGGTTGAAATTAGCAACCCATGTTTTTATTAAGCAAATCAACACATCTGTTAAATAATTCAAATAGACCAATGACAATGTAGCGTTGTCTGTTTTCAGCCAATAAAAAAGAATTATATCGACATAACCACTAGTGGTTCCAAGCGTAATCATTTTTCGACATAACCACTAGTGATCCTGGCGACATAATTTTTTGACATTTTCAATGTGATGACAGTTTTGGTTGCTCCTATGGAAACGAATTCACAGCAATCCAAATTTCACGTAAAAATTTGCTCTCAAAACGAATTTTTACAGTTATATCCGTTGAATTGTCCCTCGATACCATTCTTAGTCAAAGTTAAGTTTTTGCGGTGGTATCACTACTAAGCGCAATGGACATTCGTGATACCACAGCAAAAATATTCGACATAACTTTGACTACTCATGGTATTATAAGTGAATATTTTACTGGAAAGGCTGAATTACTTAACTTTTTTTTAGCTCTCTTAGTTTTTTCTTTAGACCAATAATTTTTGTGGAAAAAAATAAAGTACATTATGGGTTGCTAATTTCAACCCCTTAAAGCCATATGTAGAAATTTAAAAAAATCACATTTTCAGTAATAATAGGACGAGAGGTCAAAATATTGCCGACAATAATTTTTGCGATTCAGATATGAGTTTCTGTAGCGACGAAAATAATGAGTAATTGCACGAGTTGTTATTTTCTAAAGCAACAGAAACGAGATAATCAAGAGCAAAAATTGTCGGCAATATTTTGACCGAGAGTCAGTTGTAATATAACAAGTGGAATGATTATTATCAATGATTTTTTGTCAGAGTCGGAAAATAAAATTAACGAGTGCGTAGCACGAGTTAAATTTGCTGTTCCGGTTTTAACGAGTAAAAAATCATCCATCATTAATCATTATACGAATTATATTTGGAAAGAGAATATATCGAAAGAAAAGCAAAATATCAATTTTTTTACTTTCTCGCATACGGTAGTATAGAGAAAGTATTGTAATCGTCAAAAAAATCGACTTCGAGATTTTGACGAATCTTGACGTTTTAGACCTCCTAGAGTCCGAAAAAAACATTTTTCGAATTATGTCTGTGTGTGTGTGTGTGTGTGTGTGTGTGTGTGTGTGTGTGTGTGTGTGTGTGTGTGTGTGTGTGTGTGTGTGTGTGTGTGTGTGTGTGTGTGTGTGTGTGTGTGTGTGTGTGTGTGTGTGTGTGTGTGTGTGTTTGTGTGTGTGTGTGTGTGAGTGTGTGTGTGTGTGTGTGTGTGAACACGATAACTTAAAAACGAAATAAGCTAGACCCTTGAAATTATGTACATAGTCATTATTCAAAATTTGTAGATTCCTATAAAATTTTGAGCGAAATCGGTTAACCGGAAGTGGCACTTTACTTAAACAGGTAGCGGTACCTATTCAAGTAAAGTACCAGTTTGCTTCGAGATATTTGAACAAAATTTTGTACATACATTTCTTATGTAGAAAAACTACCAGATATTACATTTCAGCATGATCGGTCAACCGGAAGTGGCATTTTACCTAAACAGGTAGCGGTATCCATTCAAGTAAAGTACCAGTTTGCTTCAAGGTATTTGCGAGAAAGTCTAGGGGAGCACACTCTCGATTTTTTCTTAGGTTGTCACTGTTAATGTTGATTGCCCTGCTGTCAATTTTAAGTCTATGTCAAATTCGAGGTTAGCAGGTTAGGCTTTGTGTCAGTTTGTGTCCAAACTGACGGAAAACCTAACCTGCTAACCTCGAATTTGACATAGACTTACAGTGCAACCAACATAAACAGTGCCAACCTAAGAAAAAAAATCACAACCATTTATGATCACCCGTAAAAACAATTACGAAAATAAATTACTACCGCTGTGATAATGTGTAACTAGGCATTTGCATGCACCTCATTGGTTGAAATAGCGTCACGTGATACATGAATTATATTCTCATATATAATGCAACTAGTGGGTTCTTGATTATCAAATAATCATTTCTGTTTACATGAGATATATTGTTTGGCAATTACGCGAGTCCGAAGGAGGAGCGTGATTGCCTAAAACAAAGTATCGAGTGGAAACAGAAATGATTTAAGGACGAGCGTGATTGCCTAAAACAATATATCAAGTGGAAACAGAAATGATTTGATAATCAAGCAGTGCTTTAGAATTATATTACAGTTACATTTAAATTAAATTAAATTACTTAATGCCACTTACAAAGAAATACTTTATTGAAATTTCCAAAATTTTTATTTTAATTTCGGGAAATCTCAACTTTGTATTCTTTATTTAAAGATGTATGACATTACACCAACGAATTAAATTATTTATCTATATCCATTTGTCAGTCAAAATTTTAAAGAATTGGAATCTTAAAAAATGTTTAGCGCCCTAATTTTTTGAACTATAATTTTTGGAAAAAATATTCCACTACTTTGAAGCAACGTAATTAAAATATTTTTTCCGGAAAAGCTGGAAACTAGAAAAACCATCTCTCTCTGCGTAAAGCATTTTCAATCCTGGTGAAAAGCTTATTTCTAAACCATGTAAAAATAAAAACTCCAAACACACGAATGTGCATTGCGCTTGGGTACGATTAGGACGAGTGCGCTAGTTGGCACTGTGCAATGGGCACGAGTAGTAATACCACCGCAAAAATAATCTACTTAACTTTGACGAAGAATGGTATTCGAAAGGACTAAGTATTCAATGAACCAAACTAATTTTTCAAATGAGTTTTCAATAAATCTAGCAACAAGCCACGCAATTTCTATAGTAACAGAAAACTAAAATTGATTTTTGCTAATAAAAACTACCTTTTTTTAAAATAGTCATTTGAATACCTTCTAGGAAGATATATCCGCTGATATATTTTTGATTGGTCAAGAAATGTCAAATTCTGGATAAAACTTGATAATCTTGATAAAACCTGCAAAACATATGCATGTGTATTAGATACAAACAATATTAAAATATTTACTTTGTGACATTTTTATTTGCAAAATAGTTTTAATGGGGCCGATCCGAATATATCTACAGCTTTTTAGATATAGGGCATCCCAGGAATCTTTTTCTTGGCGTCATGTACATCTGAAGGAATCGCGGAAATAATCTGAAATTGTAACTGCATTTGTTTTCCTTTGTTATAATCTGTTTTTAACTTAGAAGGAGCAATTGAAAAGCAATATTTACACTATCAAATATCACCAGAAAATAACACTAGAAAATGTTGGCAGCCATTTTGAATTATTTCATCTACAGTGTGTCCCACTTGAAAGTGTAACACATTTCATCTTTTTTACTTTTTATCCAGTTTGAACCAAACTTCCTCAAAGACGGAACTCTCATGATGGTATACTAAAACAATAATAAAATATATTAGGCATTTTGTATCCGAAAATATTTCTAATAAAAGTTGTTCAAATTGCTCAAAAATCGTAAATCCAAAATTTGAACAAAATTATAAAGATTGTAATTTTATTTAAAAGTCCTAAAATTTCGCTTTAATGGGTTAAACATAATATTTGCATTTTTTGCGTTGTATTTGTTTCCCTAAAAATCATAAAAATTAATATTAAATTCAAAATGAATGATTAATACTGTATTTTTTACGAAAAAAACTAATGAAATAAGACACTTCGATCTTTTTTAATTTTTAATTTTGGATTTAAGCTTTTTGTGCAATTCTGAATCACTGTTTTATTGTTATTAGTAAAGTTTTCCTATAAAAAAATGTCTAATATGATTTTTTGATTTGTTCTGTTTATTTTTGGAATCCCATGTGACTACATTTAAAGGGGGCAAATATTTTTTGTTCCATTCTTGGGGAATATATGATTCATATTGGATAAAAACTAAAAAAGATATAAAGACACACTGAATAATATTAACTGCACTTAAAAACACAAACTTCAATGTATGTTCTTTAATTACATTAGCTATTTTATTACAATTACACAGACAGAGATTAAGAACACAAAACTGCTAACCAGCGTACCATCACTTCGAACAGCTGATACGTCAAATCATGTATGAAAATACATATATTTTGCGTTAAAAAAGCAGTACATTCAATACGCTTTTTTTGTCGAAGTAAACTTGACATTTTAATGAGAATTTCGTTGCTTGGCATTTTAACGAAAAAAACTGCCTGTGAAAAAATTACGAGTCCGAAGGACGAGCAACTTTTTCTGGCAGTTTTTTGAGTTGAATTGCGTAAAGGCAAGGAAACTCGAATTAGAAATGTTAAGTTTACTTCGATAAAAAAAAGCTTGAGTGTAATTCGGTACGACAATTTAATGAATACATATTTAATTTACATATTAGGTCCTTAGCAGCTCTGCTAGTCTTACTAGAATTAGACCGTTTTAAAAGTTAGGTTCCGTTTTGTCGCTGGAAAAGTTAGGGCAAACTTTTGCCGCTGTCATAGTGACAAAAAAACGCGGCTTATGAAATTTTTAGTGTATGCATTAAATTGTCGTTAAAAAAATACGACTTTCATGATCACTATGCAAAACACTCTTTTTTATAAATCTTGGCAAAATCATGTTTTAGTTTTAGTATTACTAGTTTCCGTTGAAACTAAAATAGTACATATATGTATTAGTTTGTCTCAGGGTTTTTTTCTCTGACGTCATGTGCGTATGGGACAAATACGCAAATTATATAGAATTAGTCTGTTTTTAACTCGATTCAAATTTCTCGCTTCAAAACCTACTGTAGGATTGGCTAAGACTGATCCTAATGCAAATTCATGAAAAAAGGTATTACTTTCAAAATTAATTGTACAAATTATTATTCCGCGATTCACCTTGTATTTTGTTATTTAGTAAACTGCACTGCTGTACCTAAAATTTAAAAATATATTTTGCTACTCAAAAAATAAGAAGTGTGAAGTTTTTTTTTTTTTTTTTGTATTTTTCATGATATAGATAATAAATTCTACGTCTGTAATTGCAACTGTATGTGATTGTCTATGGTGTTCCATGCAATAACAGTTATTCTAATACCTAACATATTAACGAGAACGGAAGGGGGGGGGGGGTTAGGCACAAGGGGCGTCAAAATGTTAATTTTCCCCGGGCACCAAAATTTTAGATACGGCTCTGCTTAACAATACCCAAAATTATTCAAGACACCTATCAAACGTGGAAGGAAGCCGATAAGTCAGTTTTTAGAAATTTTAAGATAAGTATGTTTAAAGTAAAATGTGTAATTTTGGCTAAAAGAGCTGTGTAATAGTAGAAAAGAATCATAATTAACCCCAATGGTTACAAAAAAAATGAAAATAAAAACCATCAAATACAATGATAAACATCATACGAAAAATAAATGAAGTTAAACAAAAACTTACAGGAGAATTTTGAGTTCTTAATTACCAAATTATCTGAAAATTACAGAAAAGTAAATTAATACTTTTTAAACCCTGGCCTGGGGTTCTACTAGTAAGTGCAAATCAGGTAACATCAAGGAATTGGAGATAATCGTATTCGTTTGTTAGCAAAGAATTAAAACATTAGTTTTGGAACAACTATTCAATAGCTCAGTTAACTGGGATAATGAATAATTAAAATTTCATTTCAAATGTTTCATTTATCGTGTGCGCAACACCCACCGACCCACGTATAGATACAAAATCTTTTACCAACTGTGTATAAAGGCTTTCACGGTCGCTGTCTAATGAATCCCTTTTCATATTTTAGTAAAAAAAAGTGCAAAATTTACAGTCCCACGCACAATTTCTATTTTAAACGTGACATTTGCCGGACGGGGCGAAGTGCCGTAATCCTAATGATTAATAAATGTTTCATAAAAAAATCTTCTGACTGACAGAAACCACTAAGGTACTTTACAATGAACCATCATCATCGTAATGATGATTGCTGAATGTTTGATTAAATGATTAACTTACGAGAGATAACGTTTATTGTTTTCACAACTAAACTTTCTGCCAAATGTAAGTGGTAGATAAACTAAGTTTTTTGGATTGGCATTACTTTGTAAGCACGAAGATGGACATGGATAATAATTTACGGATTTGCACTGATTAGCAATATTATAAATACCGCGTATATTTAGCAGAAAGTGCGTACTTTTGTCAACAATTTAATTTATTTTAAAAAACTACAATGCGCATTATTTAGAAGTCACACGTCAAACATTTCCTACTTTTTTCTGGTCACTCAAATTTTTAAGTCACCTTATAACGTTTTTTACAAACAGCAAAATCTTAAATTAAATTACCCAGGAATGTCAGCGTCACCTAAACATACATTTATCACTATGCAAAGACTCAATTGCCTATTCCAGTTCAAACAATTTGCGACCAGGCACGCGATAATTTCATTTTCTATGTTAACACACCTAAAAATCTCCATTAAGCGTTATTTAATGTTTAAAATTGCACGAATAGCCAAGCCGTTACTGTCTTATCTGTGTCGCGACGCCCATGTTTCATCCACTAACAATATATCGATAATACCCGCATCATCTCAAAAGATGACTCGTATAGACTGTCATGCCGGATACCATCTACATCGACTCGAGCATTCTATGTTATAAGCAAATTTATATGTTTTAAGAACTTTGAAGCTTAACGAAACCTTAACTAAACCCATATAGGCAAGATAAGTTAAATCGTTTAAGTGTAGGACTAGGAATTTGTGATTAAGCCATGTCCATAAATTTTAGGGGCACCCTGTATGCAATTTGCACACTGCATGGTCAGCTACAACTACGTTAAGAAAATAACTAAGGACCAATTAAATTTATTAATAATCACGAAAGAAAAATGGAGAGCTAAACAGACACATTTTCGCAGATGCTATAATACACTGAATATTTGTAACATGTTGTTTTATTAGTTGCTACCGCCAATTTAGTTCAGTAGATATCTGCAACCATATTTTATAAATCAAAGGACGCTTTGACCTACGTTCACGACGTTGCCATAATTGGAAGCTCATTAAGAGGTACAATGCAAGCGTTAATTAAATTACGATGATCGGCTAAAGAACGTGAGCTACAAGCAAATGAAGCAAAAACTAAAATTATTGTTGCATCAACAAGCAAGGTAAGGTAATACAAAGGGCAAAATCGAACTATAGACGAATTTAATGTCTAAGTCGTTCGACAATTTACACAGTTCAAAAATTAGTTTCTACAATATTAATTGATGAAAATACATAGCAAAATCTTTCTAAGTAACCCTAGATATTATGCCTATACTATCTATTACTTCAGTAGTAATTATTCCTTCAAAATCTGGACCTTCAGTAAGACATTTGAAAAACAAGTGAACATTAAAGATTTCGATGAAAATATACGACGCTGTTCAAAACAATGGAACATGAAGGAAGAACCGAGAGTTATGTACCGTGTTTATAATAACGGCAAATTAAAAAGTCAAAATATCGAGAATACGAGGAGCATAACATGTTGGAAGGATGAAATACGGCGAATCAAGGAACTTCTATTTGAAAAATCAGACCGATACCAGAAAAAGAGAAAAACCGAGGTTATGATGAATCGATGGAGTTGATAAAATGTTTTCTATGACTTCAACTTCCTAAACTGGAAAACAGTCACCATTGATCGCCCCCAATGGCATAACATATGTCTATAGAGTGGATTAGGTTCTAACTTGGGTCATGACGTCACTGATGATGATACTACTATTGTTGATATCGTAGCAAAGATGTCAATTACATATAAATACATTTATTTGCAGCATCCCGTATACAGAATATAAAAAAAATACGAAACTCCAAAATGATAACTTCAATACCAAGAGTATTCGATAGTACATAACGGGAAATTATACGAATTCACTGCCACTCAGTGGCGGCTCGTGGAGAATTTTGATGGTAGAGCCAACCACCGAACGTAAAATGAATTTTCCACCCCATCATAGACAATATTTATTTGTATAATAAGTATAGAAAGTAGAATTTGCTGCAACGAGTGATCGTTGGCAACCCGACCGTAGGCAGGGTTGCAAGAGCACGAAGTCAGCAAATAACTTTCTACGCGCATTATATACGTACATGATTTTTTACGAATTTAATTAAATTAGTTTAAAAACTGTTTAATTTAGTATTTCAAAAATAAACAAAAACAAGTAACACGCAATCTAGTATGAATTGCTATGAATAAGTCAATGTCAGAAAATTCATTGGAGGTTGGTCGTTTTTTCTTCCAGTGAAAAAAAGATAAGTTCTTGTTAGTTTTAATTGTTATTCGTTGATAACGAGGGCAGATTGTCCCTCGAAACGTTCGTTGTTAATATTTTCGTTATTTAATATTTTAATTTGCAGAGTGGCGAAATACCCATATAAGAAAATGAATTATGAATTCACGCCACAAAGAAGTTTCAGAGATTATATGAATAAGTTTGTTTTGTTAAAAATTATTAACTGTCAGTTTGACAAAACATTTTAAGGACGAACAGAAAGTATTTTACTTTCTGTACCTCCTTTCAAATCGACGCACAGAAAGTGTTTACAGCAGCATTTCCACAGCAACGATCCTTACCTAAATGAAATGTAACATTTTCTATGCCTCTAAATGTTATAAAAAGCCAACTTGCTATTAGAGCGTAGGAAAGGACAGATTGTGATATCGCGAGATTTAAATATCTCGCATTAGACTGGCAAGTCAAAATCCGTGAAACAATTTACCAAACTTTACAGGCTAATAATAATAGTATATTATGGGACAAGTGGTTGAAATTTTATCAGCCACGAGTTGCATATACCATTTTTTCTACGAATTTTAACAAATTAAACATAAAGTGACATTTCTCTTGTCAACAATTGAATGTGAAACAGTTTGAAATCCCGGTAGTCTGAACATTTCAATTTCTAGTGGTTGAAATGCGATTTCAACCACCGGAATCAATGTCAAGAGGTGCGATAATTTACCAGTAAATTATGACATGAGTAGAGTAAAATAAACAATACCGTTTTTTTGCGAAAATTGCAACGTACTACGTCTCACCTGTCGGAATTGTACATACGGCAGCCTTATATGCTCCGGGAACTCGACAAAGTGAGCGTAAGTGTCAAAATTGTCATCAGAAACTCGACACGTAAGCGTAAGTGTTATCGCAGCGCTCAGGTTAGCCTGAAACCGCTTGAGGTTTGAGCCTTCGCTTTGATGCCTCCCATTGAATCTTAAAATATCCTTATCTTTTCACCTACTTCTTGCCGCTCTGCAGTCTATAAACTGTCGAAAAGTCGAGAAGCGGTTTCGATCTGGAACCAATGCGACAGTAAAAGCATAAAATTTATTACAAAATGTTGATGGTATCTTAACTAAAGTACAGGACTTCACAGAAAAATTAAGAAATATAGTACACTAAATAAGAATTGTGTATTAAAGTTTTTTTTATAAAACAGTTATTTTAGCCTGTGAAATTAATGTTCCCCAATTTTTATACACTCGGTCTACACGATGTCAGTTCTCTGGTTGTTCTAACTTCTAACAAAACTACATATCCATTAGCAAGATACCATCTCTCAGTTCATTTGTTTCTTTTCATAATTTCTAGGAAGACTATTTGAATGTTCGGCTCAAATAATGAATAAGACAAATTAAACAAAGTGGAATAAAATATTTAAATTAAAATTCCGTGGAGCCCGTGTTTACAGTTTAAAAAAGTCACTCAGAGAGCCAATTAAATATATTCATTGCATCAAAAATCTAGGTACAATTAAATCCATCCAAGTTTTAGCGTAATTACCCCCGAAGGTGACTTATGAAACGTACGACCATGGTGTAAAGAATACAAGCGTTCCCGGGGATGCGCAGTCGTTCAGAAAGTAGAGGGGAGATGTCAACCAATGCCCAATGCACCTACTCAGGAACTCCATCATGGCGTAACCATGGCCGCGATCGTATGTTGTTGCTGGTACTGTCAGTCGATGTCAAATTCGAGGTTAGCAGGTTAGGTTTTTCGTCAGTCTGACACAAACTGACGCAAAACCTAACCTAGAATTTGACATAGATCGCGTCTTCAACAATACACTTCAGTACTACTATTCGTTCCCTTTGTAGGCCCATTCCTTATTGGTTGAATTTGAGGCTCCACCCACAATGCATCCATTCTGCGGAACGTTACACCTTGTATTCTATGCACCATGCGTTCAACTAAAGTTTGGCACATAACAATATGTTTGTTAACTGAAGGATTTTCATACATACATATATACTACACTAACAGTAACAGTGCTAGTACTGCTTTACAGTTATAGATCAAAAAACTTACTTCAGCAGGTTCGTCATTTGAAGATTAAACTCGCATTACCTTGATGAAAGTTGAGCATTCAAATCTTGAAACGGAGCAAAAATTTACCGAATCATAAAAAGAGAAATTATAGAATGTAACTAGCACGCGCTAGATATTTCGCTGGGATCACTCTAACTGTATTTACTATAATTACTTCAACACTACCAATTTTACAAAAGGAGCTGATCGGGAAAGTTGCACGATTATGAAAGAGACCGATCTTTGATTCATGCTCACGCCGGAAGGAAATTCGCGAAATATAAATATTGCTTGGTTGTTGCCTTTCTAGGTGTTCTACTTTGGCGGATTTTGCGGTCAACTGTGACTCTGCAGCTTCGAAGTCTTATACAATTTTTAAGGCTCCATAAAAAAATAATAAAATGTCGTATATTTCATCATAATAACCAAGCACACGGCACCACGAGAGTTTTGTGCACACGACTCTGTAGCATCGCTAGCAAGTAAAGGGAACTTATCTAGATGACATAAGAATAGTAACCTAACCTTTTGTAAGCACCGGAAAATAAACGGACTCGATTGAGTCTAGCGCAACTGCTGCTAGATTTTAATGGATGGCAGCAGATCTAAATCCGTATTCGATAACAGTTTTAGTAAAAAAATACACTACTTATAAGTAAAATTCTAGGTCAAGATACGCTGAACTACTTGTTTATTATTGTACGACGTAATTTGTTATTTGGACAGATATATTTATTACACAGCCAACTTCAAAAGCGTATCGAATCTACATAAGTTGTTTAGATTTTGGAAATATTTTGAACATTAATTTCTACAACACAATTTCTGTATAGAAAAATTATATTCAAGGGATTAAGTACGAAAGAAAGCACTCATATACCACATTAGTTATTTATGTATTAAGGGCATAATCAATAAATTATAGCACGAGGGAATGTTTACAGCGCGACGCGAAGCGGAGAGCTTTAAAGTTCTCGAGGGCTATAATCGTGATTATGCACGTGGTACATACGTTTTATTTTATTTTGGTTTTCAAAATGGAAAAATTCGAGAATTCAGTATTTTGGCTACAGACTACTGCGCCATCGTTGTGCTATGGCTTATATGCAGATTTTTGGTGTTGCTATACTACATTGTTGGTATTTGTTATGCTGCTTAGCAACTTTATAGGCCATCAGGCGATAAAAGCCATATTACGCCCGCTACCGAAGGTCAATAATCAATAGTATGGCTCCAAAATAAAATTAAAAATTATTATAGATTCTTCTCTTTTAAAATTTACACACCGAATACATATATCTTGGTATAAACAGTAAAAGAAAAATGATTGTTTACAAGATCCTGTTCGTAGTATACAATGAATAAAAAATTAAAAAAATTGCAATACAACCTTAGATATTGACAAATCCACTTTAAGGGAGAATTTTTGACAACTTGGTGTCTACCTTTTTGCGACGTCACATATTTTTAGTTATGATATGAAATTGTAAAACTAGGTAGTACATGAAGAATACTATAGGTACTTTGGATTTGAAATTTTCTAGATATAAAATAAAGCAATTCCATTCTTCCTCTGGTGCTTCTCCATCTAGTAAAGGTTACCTGTCATCAGTAAATATCAGTTGCGGTCTTTTACCATTTCAAATACGCACTAGCCCTCACTCCAGTTGTTTTTCAACTCTTTTTGTTTCTTCTACCTTCTCTGCCATCAGCAGCTTCTATCTATTATGTCATAAAATGTGTATCAAGTATTCACTTTTCTTCTTATAATCGTTAAAAGGATTTCTTCTACAGTTCCTACTCTTTCCAAAACGTGGTTGTTTGTAACACGGTCTTCGAAGGAGATTTCAAGTCTTCTTACTGCCTACATTCCAAACTTCCATTTTTACTTCCCTCGTCTAAAAGGCAAAGAAAGTATTGTAATCGCGAAAAAATCGCCTTCCGAGATTTCTTTAGATCTGCACGTTCCAGGGTCCCTAGATGACGAAAAATTGTTTTACCAATTCCGTCTGTCCGTCCATTGGTGGTATAGCTCAAAAACTATTTGGAGAAATATGATATTTTCCATGCGGATTATATGTTACCTGGCTCGAATCCGAATATACTTTCGGTCAAATGGTTACAGAGTGGGAACCGTAAAATAAAATGTTGTCTATTTCTGCTTTAACTCGAGAACTAGTTATTAGTTAAATAAAAGAAATATACATTTACGGGGGTGTACATCTTAAAAAATTATCCCTTTTTCCCTTGATATTTAAACGAAAAATTGTTCTAATATTCCACTTGCGAGGGAAGTTCTGAGTACAACCCTTTACTGATTTTTCTATAGCGTTGTCTTTGGGCGCCCATGTCTCGCAACAATATGTTAAAATTGGTCATATACTTTACCGTTCTCAACCGTATTTGTAAGTTGAGGTTCTCGTCGCGTATTATTTTTCTCATTTCATATTTCTCGCCATTTCAATTAATGTCCGTATCTCTATCACACTCTCCCATTGTTCATGTGTATGCAAGTGCATTTTAAACTTACTTATTCTTTCCAATATCTGCCGTCTATGGATAATCTGATATTTACTTCATTTCTACTGATTACTAAAACTTATTTTCTATGTTTAAGCTCAAACCCTGCCTTTTACTGTTTTCATTTACTCTTTCCAATATATCTTGGATTTCTGTTTCTGTTGAAGCTATTTAAGTGATATCATCAGCTTAAGCAACGGATATTGTTGAGCGCCACTCCATTAATTTTTATACCATTATATCAAATTATAAATTGAAAAGAGAAAGAGTAGGAGACAGCACACACCCCCTTCTGGCACAAACTTTTTCACTTCTTCGGAGTTTCCATGTTCAATCTTGACGTTTGCTTTTGGTTCCAGTACAAATTCTTAATTATTCTCGTGTCAATCGCCTTTGTGTAGTCCATGAATCAGATTATACACTATAATGTCCTTCTAATACGTATTCTAGAACTTACAAATAACGCCCCCCCCCTCGTACTCTACTCAACCCAGATCCAAATACAAATTGGTTGTTGCTGAATTCACCCTTGTATTTCAATTTAATTATTTCGTGCTTTCGCAAAAACGCTTTTATTGGATTAGGTTTGTTTCGCATTTTGAATTGTTTTAAGACTATACTTCAATATCCCTCATTTCCTATTCACCCTGTATATATCTACTTTAGTCGTAATATTAACAGAATATAGCAGTCGTTGACGAAATACCGTGACTAGTATATTTATTTCTTATTGCTATACATATTGTAATGTTATACACAGGGATATTAAAAGCAATTTTAGAAAGGATTAAGGGAGTACAATGGTTGAAAATAATCAAGATCTATTTAAATATAATGGGAATGTGAATAATTATTATGCAAGTAGAAAGTAAAAGAGAATTTGTAATTGAGTGGAGTATGGCTGTTTGAAAGGCAGATGGATTCAAAAATAATATATTTTAAAAATTAAGGTTTGAAGGGAATGACAAATACTTAATTGTAATAAATTATAAAAATAGTAGGCATAAATCAAATATTATGAGATAGAGTGTAAAAAGTAGAAAAATTATATCGTTAAGCACTTTGTTTCGATTATTAGAAAAATAACAAATTTAGAAAAATGTGGTGTAATTAAAATATTTTTTTAAAAACCTAATTTTACTGCGAAATGTTTGGATGATAAAAAGGGTAATATACTAAATTGGCATGGTGAAGTTAAAAAGGAAATTTAAACCGAGAAAAAATATTAAAGACATAAAACTAAAGAAGATTACAAGTATGTGGTAAAAAACTAATCGCATGCAGAATTAATCAAGAAATGTGAATAACTGGAATAAAATACTAAGTCAAGTTTATTGGAGAATTACATTTGACATCATATATTAATCGAATTGGATTGCGTCGGGCTGTTTGGTGCTAGGGGAGAGTTCCAGAGGAGGACCATTAGTTAAGAAGGCAGGAAGTTGGCAGATGCAGTATTGGAAGTAGGTAGCTGCAGATTTGTTCTGTTTGGTTACATACTGTGGGGAAGGTTTGAGTTGCTGATTCTGAACAGTTGGGACTTCTTGTCTGTCAGTGGGGCCTTTCATTGCGGGAAGGTTGGATAAGTAGGTGAAGAGGAGCAAATTGGTTGACATCCAGAACATTTTTGAAACCAAGCGAAAGGTGGGTAATCTTGAGTAGTAATATAATGACTAGAAAATGAAATACTCTGAAAAGGTTAATTACTTATTAAAGAATTACTTACTGTTTTTTAATATTGTTGTGTACTAGTAAAATAATCTGGTATTTGTCATTTAAATTTCAAATATGTTTGACATACATACAGTTGACATAATTTATTTTGACTTTTGGGAATGCTATTTAAAATTTATTAGAACATCAAATTTCAGAAATAAGCAATCTAGATAAAGGAATCCACCCCTGATTTTTCAGGAGCTAGTACAAATAATAATTATTGATATTCGAAACATAACGTACCAGACAATTCTTTCAATTGATTTTTTCTAGCATAAATTACATTTCTATCTAAATAAATTCTTCTGCCACGCTGCATAGTTCACTAGGTATATCTTTCAGTCTTTATTTTTTCATAAAAGTGTTGCGCAATATTATTTTTTAAGAAGAAAATATCGCAATCATTTTAAGATCCACCACATAATAAAGTTTGACAACAAATGTAATAGCTATTACTAGCAGTCCAGTGAGACAAATGTCTCATTTAATAAACAAAAAAGATCGTTTTGCAAATAGAACGCGTATTAAATAAAAACTGTACCCAGACCTGGAAGGTGTCAAAGTGGTTGCCTAACCGATCGACGTTTTAAGGCGCAGAGGGTCGCAGCTCCGTTTGGCTGCTGAAACATTTTTATTTAATACGCGTTCTATTTGAAAAACGGTCTTTTTGTGATTTCTCGAAAACCGGAAGTGTCACGTGTAGTGATGCAACCTAAAAAAAACCGTTCGTTTTTTTAAAAAAACCTGTTTTTTTTTGTAAAAAAAACCAAGCGGTCTGGTTTTTTATTTAAATTGGTTTTTTTTCAGAATTAAAGTGTAGTGAATAACAACAAGTAATTTGTTTGGAAAAACAAAAAACAGATATTTTTAAATAAAAATAATACATTTCATAGGTAAAGTGAATTATAGAATTTATAATAACCAAAAAAAATAAAATATTTCTAAAGAAAAATAAAAACATAGCCAAAGTGGATATACAGGGTGTTAGGGAAGTCGACTGAAAAATTTCTAGGGGTGAATCCTTGGCCCAAAATATGATGATTTAACTCAACTTACCTATATACAAAGTTGCTTAGTTTAGCCGCTAGAGGGCTTTAAAGATGATTAGCTTTTTTTAATTTTTTCAAATAAGTCGAAAAATCGTTGATGAATTTTATTCATTTTTTGGCCATGCGTTTTTACCAGTAAACTTAAGCATTTTGTGGCATAAACCCTAATTTCAAAAATTACAGTGTGTTTAAAAACTTTTGTCACAATTAATTATCCATCTAATGTTTTTATGGATAGCTACTTTGATTTATAAGCTATTTCCTCTCTTAAAAAAATTTAATTGGGTAAACGGTTTAGCCACAAAAAATATTTTCTAAATCCCTACAAGGTTGAATCAGTAATTTTAACGTAGCACTAGGCTTTTGTAGAGATTTAGAAAATATTTTTTTTTGTGGCTAAACCGTTTACCCAACTAAAATTTTTTTAAGAGAGTGAATAGCTTCTAAATTAAAGTAACTGCCCAGAAAAAAAATTGGTAGTGATTATACAGGGGGTTAAAACATTTAAAAAAGCTAGTCGCTTTAAATAATTGGGGACCTGCGTTCGAAGGAATAATGGGTAATAATGCGGTTGTCTAATGCGTGATGCTCACCACATCACCACGTGTCATGAATTTGACACGCGACAGCCGGGTGTGAGAGCGAGAATATGGAAGCTCTGACCTTCCGCCTTGCAGGCCAAGCTCCTTCATGGGGTGTTAGTGCCTCCCCATTATTATTATTATTAATTTTTAAAGCCCTCTAGCGGCTAAACTAAGCAACTTTGTATATAGGTAAGTTGAGTTAAATCATTATATTTTGGGACAAGGATTCCCCCCCTAGAAATTTTTCCGTCGACTTCCCTAACGCCCTGTAGAAATTATAATAATGCAGAAATTACTCTCTAACAGATATGGCTGACTCCTCAACTGACTCGGAGTCAGTATCCATGCAGTTTACGTCGCCCATGTCACTGTCTGATGAATCGCTAACGTAACTTGATTCGTCGATCAGGTCGACAGTTTCAGAGCTGGGTCCAGCTTAAAGCAACTTCCAATAGGGGTGGGTACCTACCAAAACATGCCGCCAATTACAAAAATGAATAAAAAACAAAAAAAACAAAAAAACAGTTTTTTTTCTGTTTTTTTCTAGGTTTTTTATTCGATTTAAAAAAAACGCGTTTTTTTACATCACTAGTCACGTGACTGAAATTCGGTTCCTGACCTGACATTACCATTCCAAACATATAACTTTAATAACTTTTTTCTCTATCTCTTACGGTTTGGCTGCTGAAACAGCGTCCCAGACAGACAAAACGGCGTCCCAGACAGACAAAACTGCGTCCCAGACAGACAAAACAGCGTCCCGGACAGACACGTCTATTAGATAAAGGATGTTACAAGTACATAATGGAGAACATTATTGGGCGAGTCTTTTTATGGCCGAGCGAGCTTTCCA
The DNA here is from genome assembly GCA_940337035.1 of Agriotes lineatus. Taxonomy (NCBI): domain Eukaryota; kingdom Metazoa; phylum Arthropoda; class Insecta; order Coleoptera; family Elateridae; genus Agriotes; species Agriotes lineatus. The sequence goes on along the minus strand of OW679197.1, from coordinate 75,305,368 downwards.
ATCGAGGCCAATAAAAAGGTACGAGTGAATAAAGTCAGACTACTACAATAAAAAAAAATCTAGTTTAGAAATTTGATCTATTCAGTGACAGAAAAAAATACATTAGAGTAATTTTGTGGATATTGATAGATTTTTCATGATAAATATTGACGACAACAAAAAAAGTGTTATAAATATTCATTACCATAATAATTAAACGCTGATTCTTCATTTATAAACACCGCTTCTTGTTAATGTTCAAATTTGTTAAAGATGTTATGTGTACATGTATTGTAAGATTTACGGGACAGTGATAATTCAGTCCAATTTACTTTATCATTACTGTCCTTATACAATAAAGTGTCACTTTATGAACAGTTTCATAAACAAGGCCCTTATAATGCTGTCGAACATAGAAATGTTTATATATTTGAAAATATATTTTGCATTGGCAAAACCTAATATTTATTTATACACTTAATCGTAATCATACGCGAGCAAGGACAACTGCGTTTTGATACCACAGCATCAACGAATATTTATTCTTGTTTGTCTACTGTCAGTATACCAAACCTACTTGGTACATGGACAAAGCCATAGTGGTGGCAACCAGGCTCCACTATAGCACAACTTTGCTGCGAAGAAAGTTCATTGTCGCGTTGAAGGTGGAAGTCGACTGTCGGACTTAATAAAGATTAAAATTTATAAAACAAAATTTAATTCAAGTAATGAAGTAACTGGTATTAAGACCAACGCAAATTCAAGGTTAAGAGGATGCACTCAAAAAACATCGGCCCCTTAATAATAATAAAGCAAATCTACGGTGGTCTACATAAGCGGTTCTACCATTCTACTAATGACGTTCAATTTATGGTCATATTAAACGGTAACAAACTGTGCCTTCTTCTTTAGCTCCCCATAAAAAGAGATTGTGAATAAATAGTCACCCAAACTCACAGTTCCCACATTGAACTTGTATTTTTATACTTGAACCATTTACTGTATTAACAGGGAGGTGATCCATCATGCTGATAGTGGAGGTGTCTTAATTAGAAGCAATAAAACGCAGTAGTCTTCTCCACGTACATTTATTAAAAAGGCGACATGTTTCGAAGCCAAACTGGCTTCATCTTCAGGCCAAAATGATCATTGGTTAAAAACAGGTGAAACCACGTGTTCAAATTTTTAGGTTAAGTTGAGGTTATGCGCTGAAGGCGAGGTAGTAATACAAAATTCACAAAGAACACCACATTGGAGAAGAAAATTAATTCAATAACCAGCAAACTACGTTATAAAGATCGTTGTACTGGTTATTACATCAAATTTTACTTGCTATTTGTTAGATTTGATGTAATAACCAGTACAACGATCTTTATAACGTAGTTTGCTGGTTATTGAATTAATTTTCATCTCCAATGTGGTGTTCTTTGTGAATTTTGTATTACTACCTCGCCTTCAGCGCATAACCTCAACTTAACCTAAAAATTTGAACACGTGGTTTCACCTGTTTTTAACCAATGATCATTTTGGCCTGAAGATGAAGCCAGTTTGGCTTCGAAACATGTCGCCTTTTTAATAAATGTACGTGGAGAAGACTACTGCGTTTTATTGCTTCTAATTGAACCATTTATTCTGTATATAAAATTCGTTCAAAAATGCCTTGTTACAGTTACTTGTAATGAGCTTTAACTTGAAACTGTTAACAGTTTGTCAAATAATCTTTCACCAAAGCATCTGTTTTTTTTTCAAAATGAAAACGTTATTTCTATTTTATATAACTACAACTATTTATGACACACGAACGGAAAATTTACTGTTTCGCGCAAATGCGAAAAACGTTTTTATACAAATTTTCTCTTCCACTATTTTTTGTTCGATTGCAAGAGTAAAGAAACTAGAATAGTTATAAGTTTGCTATTATAGGTATTCTATTTTTTGTTTAAGTAGCTATTGCGGCCATATCCAATAGACACGAAAAACGAATTAAACTGCTGTCATGCTGCATTATTAAAGTGACTCGCGGTAGATTATGATCAGTTTTTAATTAAAATGTTACGTGAAAGTGAACAATCTATTATGTGTACACCACTACCAGTGCGAGAAACCGAATCACCCTATCACATTTCAAAATTGCCCTAATTTAAGTTCAATGTAAGTGGTGTAAATAATTAAAAATCGAGAATAAAAGATTATTCGATCTAGGACAAAAAGTAGTCATCTACCATCCACAGGAAAAATTAATGCTCCACTAAAGGGTTACCTTTTCTTCCAAATAACCAAAAATCGCCACAATTATTTTTTGACGAAAAAAAGGTAAAAAGTAAAGATTCAGGGTCATTTCAATTCCCCCAACTGGGGGCGGGCTGCTATAGGGACCTTGCGTCCCTCTTCAGCCAAGCACAGGAATTATAGGATGGGTGAGAGAAAGGAGGGGTGGAGAATAGAAGAGAGGCCAGAAAAGGTGGAGAAGTACTGCCCCGGCATTCGCCTCAGAGAAGGTACTCTGTTGACTCACAAAAACCTGAATCAGAGCAGACGGTCGCTGGAATCGAACCCATGACCTCCCGAATGCTAAGTAGACGTGCTACCCACTAAACTACAGAGCTCGGTTTGACGAAGATATAGCGTTTGATACATATTTTATGTGGGATCAAGTGACCTGATGTCTGTTACTTGTTTTGTTTAATAAATAGAAGTTACGTTACAACACCATTACTGCAGTTTGCTCTAATGTTCACTTTTAATGAACGTTATCTATATTTATCACAACATGCCAAGCGTACAACTGGCAAAGTTTATCATTACAGAAAATTACAATAACTACTAGAAACAACAGACAAATTAGCTGTTACGTCTCTACTACTTCTACTTATTTTTATGGTCTCACAGGTCAAAACGTTATTTAAAACTAATCTGCTCTTAATAAAAGTTATCTCTAGCATTCGAGTTTGTTTCAAACTTAAGAAAATTGATCCTGCCTTATCCCAATTCCGTATTAACGGCACATTTTTTGGCTAACATTCTAATAAAATAAGTGATATAAAAGGCGTAAGAGATTATCTATTATATTTGCCCACGCACCTTATATTGAGGGACCTAATAAAACTACAAAAAGATTATAATTGCACAAAAATATTACATAATCATTGAAAATTATAAACAACAACAAATAATTATCAAATGCGGAAAAACAAACGAATTTAAACCAAGTCCTGATCGTTACATCCAAGGATATTCCCGATTACGAAGTTTAATATTTAATTGCGATACTATACTTCATTTATTGTAATGTTCATTTTCCCATCTAATAAAAGCGTGTTTGTCTATGCTATACGACCAGACACAATAGATAAATTAACCGATTTAAGTGGCAAGAGCAAGGTTCAAAATAATTCTCCCAACGTGTTGCTGGATTCCATTTCAATTAATGGGTTTTATCTAATCTAATCTTGTCACTAAAAACTAAACGAATGAAGCGATACAAGGTATATCTCTTTTTGGGTTTCTCTTTCAAGTACACATCTTGATACAAGGATAAAAAGGGCTTCCAGGAACACCTCCTTGTTTATTTAAAGCAAATAGATTATTTCTTTCAAATTTAATATATTAAATATGAAGCCTAAATTTCGAGTTTAGCATTTGACATTTACATGCTTAATTTGGCGCTTTTCAGGTTCCGCGAGCTAACGCCGAACGCAAGTTTGGTTATCATAATTAAGTTTACAACTTGGTTCGATTGTTGCTGCAAATAAAAACTTCCCAGGGAAGGAGTGGAGCTAAGGTACGAAACAGGGCAAATTTTAAAGCCCATTTAGCTTGGGACCTCGGGGTTGGTCCAATTAATGCGGCGTCTACTTTTGGTCCTGAGCGAGGCGAAAGCTAAACAATGCGGAAATGGTATTTGCATTAAAAATTTAATAAACAGCGAACGCGAACCGCAAATTCTAAATCGCGCGAATATGTGGCTGCGGAGCTATAATCTAATTCACTTCACACGTACAAATTAGGTGGACACTTGCTGTGTGGGGTCGAGCACCTCTCGTTTAGTATTTTAAAATCTCATAACGGTTTCTTCTATCAGCTGATATTGTTTCATTTGTAAAATTCCAATATTTTGATTTGCCCCAAATCGGTACTAAACATCTATTGGACACTATATCCGTGGTTTCCTAAATTGTTTAATCACTTAAATGTAAATATTTCCACGTTAACATTAGCATTATACCACATTCTCCGACATTCTCCTTCACTTTAATACTCAGTGCACAACTAATCCTCTCTCTATTCTGTCCATTCACTAGTCCCATAGTATAAACTTCCTACACTTTCATTTTCATTTCCTATTTATTTCTATTTTAGTTGTAATTTTAATTATATGTAGACAGTTCTGTAGGATTTATTAATGAAACTGTAATAAAACAGCTAAACTTGTATTGTCGGCATTTTTTTTAATTTACCAATTTATTTTGCACAAAACTGCCACAATAAATAACGAGAATTTCTAAACTAATTTCTACAAGAATTAAACATCTGGAGTTGCCTAAAGCTACTTTTAATGAAACCAAATGATTTGACAATTTATTTGCCGTTCAGTTCTTCAAAATGAAATTCTAAGATGGCCTTATGCATAATATGTTTCCTTTATATGGTTTTTCCCTACTACCGCTTCACATTTATTAATTGAGGTTAGTTTGACCTTAGTTTCTACGGCCTTTCCCCAGTTTGAAATTTGTTTATCCTGAACGACTTTTAATTTAGATTTTCTGTTCGAAGAAGCTTCCTCGCTGTCACGCGAGCTTTCAAGCTTGTCATTGCCCATTAAGATTCTTCCCCCACCCCCTACTCTCACCCCAGCTGAAACTCGGGCATGATTGGAACTGACCGTCTTCGCGATCAGAAGTGCCTGGTCATTCATTATCATACAATAAATTAGTTTTTTATATACCAGTTTTTTGTTTGTTTGTGAGAATTTACCTACAAATGTTGTTTGTGGATCTTTGGGTCATTCGACCAAACCAGCGAGCGTAAGCTTATACAAAGCTATAAGATACGTGGTGACGAATAGTTTGTTTGTTGGATTTATTGAAGAACAGATTTTGATGCAACCGTAGTTTAGTTGCTTGATGCCTCCTATATTTTTTTACTACAGTATGAAGCTTGATGTATTCTGAATATTTTACAATGGCAACATTGATTGAATGGTCTTAAAACGCCAACCCGAGGACTAGTTGACTGGTAACTAGAACCCGGCCAACCCTTCGTCACCGAAGGAGTAACAATAACAACATGACAGGCGTTCTTAAAATTTTATTTTATGCTAATGTCTTCATTTCTACGAATACATAGTTGGTTTTGTATAAAGTACAGGAAATCTTCATTCAATTTAATCTATGATTAGAAATTATGAAGTCAAAATATAAGCTCCGCTATTTATTTCAATTTACTTCTTTGTTATTCATATTTAAAGATATGAGAGATATGCGACAACGATGTACTAATATCTATAGAATACACTGAATTTATTTTTTCTACGACCGCTAGCTTTTTTCACTAAAAGTGACGTTTCATAATTTAGCGTGTTTAAAATGAGATCAGCTGTTTACTTTTAGCCCATCTGCTAAAAGTGAAGTGAGGTTACAATTTCGAACTGAAAGTAATGTTGTAAAGTTATTCTAGTTACTTCTTGCGTTAGAGGTAAAGTGGTTTTTAAATAATTAAAGCGTTATGTAATGAATTAGGTCAGATGTGTACTATTATAATTACCTTTGATAACTGACTTTGACAGTACTGGCTCCACAAACATTCACCTGCGCGTCAAGGCCATCTCTTTATTATGACATAAATTAAAACTGTCATAAGTGCAAACCTTTGCTAAATCGACATTTATGGATTAATAACAGAAAATTTAAGGTCGTAGAAAAAATATTGTATGCAAACGCGTGCTAAAATTTGCATAATTGCATAATTTTCATGTCTCGTGCATAAACATCAACTTTTAGCACTAGTTGCATAAATAACTATTAATGGTTAACATAGCAGTTTCGTTTTCTATGCCAGCGTTTAATCATACTTCATACAGGTCACTTCCATTGTTACCAATGAAATCAAATTGTTGGAATAAATAGGTTATAAACCTATAAGAAAGAAGCAGCTCCTCATATTTTGTACGTAAAGATCAGTGGCGGCTTGTGATAATTGTATTTGGGGGGGCTCTTAATTTTTGACAATTACTAAGCAAACATTATGAGTAATAATTCCGTCGATGTCTTAATCCAAATAAATAATTTTTAATTTTACCATTCAAAAGGAAACATCACATGAATAGAGCAAAAAGTAATCAAACATAACACAAAATGTGCATAAGTAAGTGTTAAAGACGAAACAGAATAATTTATTTAATAATGGAAATAACAGAGCATGCTTCACGTCCACAAATTCATTTGTTTTTCTTGGAAATGTCCACAGAAAAATGTCTTGTAAAATTGCGAGTTCCAACTTTATTCTGCAGGTTGAAATTTAATACAAAGTTTTTTATTTTATCATTTTCAGCGTTAGGTAGTTATGCTATTCTATATAATTTTTTTAATAAAACTGCAAGAAACAACCGAAATCACCCAAGATAAATAAACACACGCCAACTAGTGATCGGCGATATCGCGATTTTTTAATCGCGCCCTCAGTGGTTACTGCGATTTTGTTTACATCCAGATTTTATAGCGTGGCGTGATTACGACTTTCAATCAAGCAGTTATACCTATAAGAACTAATTTATTACAAAAATAGTGCTCAGAGCTATAATACATTCATTTTCTATGTCAAAGATTGCACCACATTTGATATCGGCGGCTACCTTTACTTTCTGATTGTATTACATTTTGAATGCACTATATTGGTAGACGTTAGCCATCGTGTCGCAGTGAAACTGTTATATGTACATCGATTCTGCTGCGACAGCGTTTTTGCCCGTAATTCCCATTTGTGCCCTATTTCTGATCGCCCTCAACAGCTGCCAGCCGCTTGGTGCATTAATACGAGCGAGTATGTTGACACATAACTCATGCTACGTTGACATACTTCTTGGATAGTCCTTTACATGTTTTAAGCGGTATAGAATCTCATTACTTAAACCTTGTTATATTATAACGGTAGGATAGATGTCAAAGATGATAAAATATATTTTCAATTATAGAATAGTTACTTTGTTGTAATGACATATAGGCTTTTGACGGCTGGGAGGCTACAGCCCAGAAGCCCTTAAGGAGCAGCTGCCACTGGTAAAGAAACAAATGTCAGAAGTAAGTCAACTTTAATTTTGTTCTTAATTTGTCTCATCGGGTTCAATGAAACCATTCACAGTTGGGCACCAAATTAACTGTGCTCTACTCAGAACCACAGACCTAAGAGAGTAACAAGGTCAACACATCTCCAAGACACACACTTCACACAATGGTTGCTGTGCTGTCGCTCCAACTCTGTATCCCGAATCCGGGACAAGTTGAGCATTGTACCGCCAGACGCCAGCGCATAAAAGCACCAGCCGCTACACCACAAGGTAAATGAGGTTACAGATTATACAAATACAATTAACGTATTTGCCTTAATAATGGAATTTCGATTTTTCCGGAATGGTTCCCTCCTAGGGTTTAAAAGTCCCGGGATTAATCACGAAGATCCCGAAAATGGTCCCGAAAGAGAAATAGTGTACAGGTGAAATTTCCGAATGAAATCTCCAAAGAAAAACAAGTGTTTTAAGTTAAATAAAGTATTTCTGTGCTGATAATTTGTGTTGGGGCTCGTCTACAACTTCATTGCTTTCTTCTGGTACTAAAAATGTATGTCGCTCTTCATCTTTTGCTTTTGTTTGAACTGCAAATTGCGTGTGTAATCCTTTCGTCAAGTTGCCTCTGATTATGATAATTTTGTAGGAACCAACTTTACATTTCGCCAATTGTTTATCTTCAATATATAAAACTGTTGCCATAGACTTCAAATCGTTATTTTTCTTAATGTAGAATGAAGGTAGGTGGCGAATCGGAATTCATTCTAATTGTAACGCCTTAGCAGACAAATAACGAACACACTTAAAACCCAAAAATATAAATTATTCAGCTTCTTCGCACAAATCTAAATCCAACAAAAAAATATACAAATACATAAATAGAAGAAGATATGCAAATGTGGCTGAAACAACACACAGGTTTAATTCTAACCTACCGAAAACAATACCTCTCCTGCCTACACAAAACGCAAATAATGCAGAATGTGCAAGAGGCATGAGTAATACGCCGGACGCCGGTGAATACCCGTCCTAATTCTCTGATATAGAGTATACGCACGCATGTTGACATGGTCCCGGGACTTCGCCTGGGTTGGCTGTGGTCCCGGGACTCGGTTTTTGTGGTAGAATCCCGGGACTGAAAACCCTATTCCCTCCCTTGACATTTAAAAATTTCTTAATGTTCTTCAATACTTCAACAAAGATTTGACGTAATTGGCCCTCCCAAAAACACTTCTGAGATCTTATACCTTTATTATAATTTTTATATATAAAATAGTTTGTGTTTAGTTTTTTATTGCGATATTTTACAGCAAAACGAGCGAGATATGATTGAGTTATTTTCGATGTTTCCTTTGGTGGAATCTACAGCAAAGTTATGTCTTATATTAGATTAGAAAATCCAGAACTTTTAAAGTTCGTAACACGAAAAATATGCATTTTAAAACAATTTTGTAACATTTGCATATTCCGAGAAATATTCCAAAAAAAAAAAGAATCAGATATGTCCTGCACTAAATATATATAATGACGTAAGAAATATTAACCTATTTTCGTTATTATCATATTAAGTACATCGCAAAAGCAAATTCCAATATAGCACAAAAAACTGTAAATAAACAGGGTGTCCTGGGGGAAATCTGCCAAACTTTAAGAATATGATCCTTGTGCAATTTTTATCAAAAAAAAGTTATATCCACCTTAGTCTGATTACAATACTAAGTTATGATGTGTGGACAAAAATACAAGAAATATATTTAAAATAATTGAAAGTTTGTCCGTGAAGACTATGCCAAACTCGAGGGATATGCTTCTAGAATACTTGGATAATTATTGTTGCCTATTTAGTTATTATTACATCAACCAATTTTCGATTGTTGTTGATAGAAAGCGTTATTTATGAAATTTCTTGTATTTTTCTTCAAGAAGCCATAACTCAGTTATGTTTTATCATCGGACCTATTGTTGATTGTTGAACGTTAATAGAACCTGTTTGCATAAAAATGTTCAGCTATAATTTACCAAGGGCAGTGATAATCATAGATAATCATCCGTAATAATTTTGAAAAATAACAATCTGAAAGTTTCTTAGGCAACTATAAGGATGTATCGATGCCCGCGGTGAATTCGCAAAGTTCTTAAATGAATTAATAATAATTATTAATAAAGGGAAGACATTTTTGGCAATTAATTTGACACTTCATTATTTACTTGTCATATGATATACTGATGAAACTACATATGATCTTTTTACTTCATGTTTCATATGATTTGTCAAATTGACGCACGTGATCGAAAATAATCAAACAGAATTAATTGGTGGAGTGCATGTCAAATTGCCGACAATTTTTCCAAATGCACGGGAGCGCGTAGAGCTTGTGTAGTTAAAAAATTAGGCAAATTAATTTGCACAAGGAATATTTGACAGACTATTCCCTGAAAAACTATTTTAACGTTAATATCATTTTTTAATTAGAAACATTGATTTAGTATTAACATAGATACAAAATAAAAATAATTGTTAAATTCCAGAACGTATTGGAATTTTGCACTAGTGCAAAATTGTCGATGTCATTGGCATGTGATCGACTAAAACTTTTAAATTCCAGCTATGTGATTGGCAACCATTTTAAGGAAAATAGTCAAGGAATATAATCCGTAAAGTTTGACAGATTCACCCGGGACACCGTGTATAAGACGTTAAAATAAAAATGCAATCATCTATGCAAAATTAATAATATATTGAGATATACAAAATTGTTTTATATTTGCCGTTGTTTTTAAGTCGTCTTACAAAAAACAAGAAAATAAATAATATTACGTACAGCTTCTGATTGCATCTACATAGTTTTAATTTTAAGTTGAGAAAGATCACTTTTTGATTTTATTAGCCAAAATAAGCGTAAAAGCAAGCTATTTATTTAAGCTACTTTCTAAATTATAGTAAATACTTTAATTACTTAATTATTCAAATGCGTTCTTTTATAGATAAAAATCCATATGAATGTACGTATCTCTGCTAGACGTAGGTTTTCGATACACAAAACATCAAAATTTTGCTTTTTATTTTCAAAAATATCTGTAATATTCAATATGCGCCTTAATAAAAACGAAGTCTTATACTGTATAATATGTTGAAAATGTCAATTTTTAACCCTAATGCCGCCCTGAATTCGTCGTTTTAATGCTTGCGTGACATTTTGAATAGAAGTGCTGGAAAAACATTAAAGGATTATGATCTGGTGATCTAGGGAGCTCTGACCCTCCTAGACGTATCTAACGGTCCGAATTCAAAAACGTTTAAAAGAAAGTCAGTGGAAGCTAAATAGGTAATCACGAATTACATCTGTTGTCTTGTCACTAACTTACTTTTAAGTAGATGTTTTAATATTTTCTACAGCAACTGACATATAAAAAAACTAGAAGGAACAAAAACGTTCCGATACAAATCAAATAATATAAAACACTTTATATTGGAGAGAAAAAAAAAAGATATGTCACATCATTTATCAAACAAATAATCGCGTATACTCTGTTCAAAAATTATAAAAAAACAACGTCGCAATCTCCTCCATAATTGGTATCGCCAACTCTGTCTAGTGGATAATTTGGTGAGAATTGCAATTTTAAGGTGGTATTTCTTAAGTGTCAAATTAGTCAGTTCGTGTGAATGTTATGTTGTTGTATACCTAATAACAAAGCTAATATGAAAACGGCAAATTCTGATTAAAGAACGGCGAACGTGTAACCTACCCAATTGTTACACGATAAAATGCGCAGCCTATACTTAATAATATTTTAGTGCAACCGTGCTGAAAAGTTGATTTTTGTGAAATTTGCTTTCGCGGCCGTTGCTAATAACAACGGCCGTAAATAGTATATTGTGTATCAAGGCCGTAAAAGTGATCTTTTTTGGCCGAATCTGTTGTTTGCGGCCGAGGCGTTAGCCGAGGCTGCAATTCCGATGAGGCCAAAAAAGCACTTTTGGCTGAGGTGCACACAACATTTTTTAGGCGATCATCACCAAAGAATTCAAATATTTGGTCACAAAATTATGTTTTTTCTGAACATTTTCTTGAAAAACATAGTTACCTTAGACAACTAAAAACAACAGCATTTAGACAACTAAAAATAAAAGCATCTCCTGTCAAATTTAACATTAAGCTTCATCGCGTGTGTTTTGAGCCTTTTAAAATGGGTGATAGCGAAGTTCAGACACCCCCGGTGAAATTCTGGAAGCTGCAAGTGTTGCGACCCTAAGTTTGCTCCCCGCAAAATCCAAAATCATGAAGTAGTTTCTGACAGATCAGTTCCAAAAAAGTAGAGTTTGACAGATGTGTACAAAAAAGTAACATTTGACAGATATGTACAAAAATGTAAAACTTTACGGCTGCAAAAGAGGACATAGAATCGCCATTTTTGTAATGATCGCCTAAAAAACAAATTTTGCAGCAGTAAGTACGGCCGGAAATATCAACTATTCAGAACGTTTCACAAAACTAACTACTAAAAAAGCTTTAATGAACTCTACTTTGAGATGTGAAATAAAAACAAAATAAGAAACGTAGGAACAGAAGCAGTCCACTCGCGATTCAAGATGTATTGTTATTGCTTATACCAATCGTCTTCATCGTCATGTTGATCTTGATCACTGTCAAGATCTAAAGCTGAGGCTTCGGCATCACAATCTGCAATATTTATAATCACTGACAGAATATTGATACTACTGGAGTTACACATATCTTTTATCCAAACGTGTTTTGATTAATTCTTTACAATGGGCAATAGTGTATTGCCACATTTCAGAAGTGTAATTAGATACTGCCTCTACCCACAAATTTGTAACACGCTCCTTGTGGTCAGTTGTAGATTAAATTTGAAATGTTCGTAAAAATCCATATTTACCTCATTTACCGAAAAAATATGCATAAGATTTTCACGAATCTGACAGATGAAATTTGAATTTCTTCGAAACATTGTCCAATGGATGTTTTCATACCTGCCCTTACCAAATTTCTAGGTTTTCTGGGCACGTTTAGAACGTGCTAATAATAATAAAACAAATGTCATAATCAGAGATATGTCATAATTTTTGATTTTTGAACACAGTATATAAATGTTTAAAACATTTGTTTAAATGCATTTAGGCGAGTTTCTTGAAAAATCAAAATATAAACTGAAATTTTCAAAGTTCTGCATAAAAAATGATCTTTGTAAAACTTGATTTTCAGTGTTGGGATCTGTGTAATAAATAAAACAAAATCATCATAAACAAGCATTATTCAAAGCGCTCTAATTGCCCACCTCAATATTGATGCTTGATATAAAAGTTATTCACTTAGTCGTGAGAAAATGTAACGGTAATCGGATAAAAAACCTGGCAGCGATACGATTTTTTATAAGGAAGTAATTCTGGGTTATAACCCCAAACTTCGTCAGTTCGATGTCCTCACCAATCTACAAATTTAATAAAACTCGCAGTAAATTAAGCCCACGGATTCTCGACTAAATCCGTTTGACAATTCGTTATTCAGATATCGCCAATTTTGAAGATAATCAAGATTAGATGAATAGTCATTGTACTTTGCACCGTCATCCACAACGAGTTACATAGCGGATGTAACGGGAGGCATTTGAATAAAACCAGCACCTGATTCTCGTCCTCCAAAATTACCCAGCAGTATAATTTTCGACAAGAAGAGAGTAAAAGAGGCGATAGTATCCCTAGAAGGCATATTTGTTTGTTTGTGTCGAAACTGTTCTTGAAATTAACGGTGAAAGTACGTTGGCGCTTCCCTTTTTATCATTGTGCAATTAAAGCATCATTACCGTTGCGTGATGGAGGTGACATTTTAAATGTTACTTGAGGCATGTAAAATATCATTTACTATTTAACGTTCTTCTTGTGCTGCGAAATATTTAAGAAAAAAGAAAGTAAGAATTTAAATTATATTCTATTGTTTCGGAAATTACTGACCTGCATTATTCATCATGATTATGATATTCGGGCTACTTCAATCATTTGATGAAAGTGTAGTTAAGAAAATACTTTTAAAAAGTACCAAACGTTTGTGTGCAATATTAATGATTAAGAACTGAAAAGCTTTAGGCGTTTTTTGGTGTTACACATAAAATACGTTAAGCGGTTGAGTAACTAACTGCCCCGTCAGAGTGGCGAAGTGGCACACCGTCGGCGTCGCACTGTGCCGAGCCTAAGCAAGTTCGGATCTCAGTTCCTACACGATTTTTATTAAAGTTATCTAAAGATGTGGATGCAACGTTTATCCCATGTCACCTTTAAATCTGAAATGCCACATAATTGGTACTCTTTGTCCCACCCGCGTTTTCCACTGACAATATTGGCAAATCGCCGACTCAATTTTGAACCGATTCTTTTCCGTCTAGACTTGGCAATACTTAGTTCCAGTGTCATTTGCAGAAAGCAAAAGAGCATGGTAACTCAACGTGTAAACCACACCATAGGCGAAACTCTTCTAACGATCGGAAAGAGAAACACGGTCCAATCCAGGAAGTCGTTTGTTACTAAAGGCCGTGAAATCCTCCGAAATCATCTCAACAAATTACCTATCTTCAGATGCAAGCGTCCCAAAGATAGCATAGCAAAAATCGCTTCACGCCAATCCTAGTGTACCGAAGTATCGATAAATGGCCTGTACAGTCGCATATTCTTTACAAATTTGATATCAAACGTTTCTTCAAGATGAATTCATAAAGTACTTGCATTGAAATACGGAGAACAAACCTAAAAATCTAAGCTACAAGACTACCTCACTGCCATTCATTTTGCTGAACTCACAAGATTTGAAGCATTTCCATATTCAACAGATGTACTTCTTACTAATTGCTGTTTATACAAATTTCAAATAAAGTACTTTTTTCAACGACTTATAAATTAATATGAAGGAAAAAACAAATTAAAACTAATGATGATATTCCACTACTTGCTTATTTCTACAAAACACAAGAGGCATTTTAATCTGAACTTCAAAATCTAACCATAGTTAAAATTAGTTTCGGACTGTTCTATACATAGAGAGTCAAAAATGTGATAAGGAAAACAATTATTTGCTCAACTCGATATCGTCCACCTTATGGTTATTTACATGACAATTATTAGTAGAAGCTAAGTTAAACTAAAGTTATCTGTCTATATACGATATTAGTATCAAGAGTTCGCATGACTACAGCCAAGAGGAGACTTGGGTCACAGTTGGGGAAAATTATCAGAACCTCCATCTTGGTTTTGTTTGTCAAGACCAAGACATGAATTACGAATGAAGGAGAACATTTTCGCCGTTCTCTTTCTTAACTGCATTGGAAATTCCGTATCTTGTCGTCTCGATTCGTATAAAACTTTAGATATTATAGCCTATTTAGTAGAATGTACGTATTATAAGTTTCTGAAAATAAAGAAAATTGAACACCAAGCAGTGATTTAAAAACTGTTCATTTTACTGAAATTACCAAAAATGTTTTAAAACTGTTTATTAGCATGGTTCCACATTAGAATCGACCGTACATCGATGAACAAATGAGTTTAAGAGCGGCACAGAGGACGATTCAGATTCTGACAATGTATTTGACAGAATCGCCACTATGGACGAAAGTTGGGTCCATCACTATGATCCTGTCACCAAACCAGCCAGGAGGGGTGGTGGAATTTCAACTCTACGGCTCCAAGTTCAACACGAAACCGTCCGCAAGAAAAATGGTGCTCTCGGTTTTTTGGTACCTATTCCCGCGGCGACTAACTTATCGACCTTCATGAAAATGGTCGCACATACGACTACCTGACCGAATTGTTGGACCAAATCAAAATCCAACTCCAACGACGATTGCGAAAAGGAGTGCTACTACGCACGACAATATATCGTCGCACAAATGCGGATGAACTGGGCTTCGAAATCCTTCCACACCCAGCTTATTCCTGGCATTTCGCACACTCGGATTTGTTTCTATTTGAGAAATTGAAAGCTCACCTTTTTGAACGCATTTTAGGGACGACCACAACTTAAAAATTGGGGTGCATCTATGGTTGGAGGGTCAACGCTGAAAAATCAATAGACCAAATGCGTCGATTCGGCAGGAGATTGCATCGAGAAGATCTGAGGTGTGTTTAAAATTTCAGATTTAAAGGGTTAAAAGTATATACTAAAAATCGGATTTTTTCCTCGTAGCGTTGCTCTTGGTTTTGCTGATTTTTGTAGATATACAAAATTTAATTTTATAATAAGATCGATAACATGGATCTTACATTTAAAAAATCGATTTGGTTGTCGAAGCAAAAAAACGTGGCATTTAAAAATTAGTAACAATATACCTAATCAAGAACAGCTACATAATCTTTTCAAACTACTTTAGGAGAGATAAGAATATCAAGGATATCTGTTTCGCAAAAATGTAATTGAACGATTGGCGTGAAGTATCGATTCAATCACATATTTGAAAATGTTGATGCTAAAAATAAAATTAATTATTATCTTTTGCCCTTCTCGACTCATTACTACCTTGTATCCTTGTATAAACGATGCCATGTGAGAATAATACAGATTCTATGGTTTTGTTGTATTCAATTTAAAAATATACGTAAGTACAGCGGTAGCCAAGAGACTTAAAAAATGCATTTGTTTATTAAAGCAATTGTGGGAATATCGTCAGAAAATAACGCGCAAAACAAGCAAACGATGAAGTCTAAAATCTTATTTTAAGCGTCAGGGACTTCTTTGAAGAGGAGAAACGTCGGATTACATAGGTCAAGAATGTCTTGGTTTGAATAATGTGCTATTTAGAGCATCCCGTACATTGAAGGTTAGGTATATGTCAAATTCTTTCTAAAGTTTACTACCTGCGATCTAAATGATGTTTTTGAATTTCAATGCAATATAAGACATACGTTTTTAACGCTATGTTTTGTTATTTCTGACGTCACAGAAAAAGGGTAATGTGTAGACTTTACAAACTATACATAGTATATAAAAAACCTTACTCTTTAACGATTTCAGTCACCAAGACTATTTGAGTAATTTACTTGAAACAATTTTTCGAATAAAATAATCGAAAAAAATGGGTATAAGAAAATATCCGTATACTGCATGTCCACGGATGGACTTTACAAAGATTTTTTTATTTTTCATTTTTCGTAGAAAAGTCATTCTTTATAAAAATGTTTGCTTCTTATAAAATCCACAGTACCATGGAGTAATTCGAAATTTGACATAGTGGGTGTTTATAAATTAGGAAAATATCAAAATAGCTAAAGAGAGAACTACCTTTAATTTTGATTTTAGAGGAAAATGTTATAAGGAAAGGTTTATTTGTTATAAGTAATTATAAATATAAAATTTCAGCTTCATATTAGCAATGTTCGACTGCATCATAAAGGCCTTGTTTATGAACAGTTTTGAATCCATAAAGTACTTTATTGTACTAGTACAATAATGTTGAAGTAAATTCGAATAAACTATCTTTGTCAAGCAGCACTCTAACGTAATTTTTTTTCTGTAACAGAAAAGACGTCAAATTTATAAACTCGATATATTTTCGATTTTAGCAGTCCTTCATAACACTTTGCATGGTATACGTACATACTGCTCTTTAGTGGGCTTGCCTCTTTATCAGTGGCGGTGATATGCATAAGCGGGAATAAGCGTTGCTTAGGGGCCCAGGCTCTTAGAGGGCCCTTTGGGGGGCCCGGTAAGTTTTGTATTCGCTTATTAAATATCTCGATATCTTCTTAATTTGGGTATAGATTGATAGCACTGCAACCTCAGTGCCCACTCTCAGTTATCAGTGAACAGACTCGATTTGCGAGCTTTGAAAAACTAACAATTTTGAGTTTTTAGAACCGAAAAACGTTTTAAAAATGCAAGACGCTGAACAGGTCCGATGTGATTTGCTTCAGACAAAAGTATTCTGATGTTCTCAATAATAATATCGCCATTCAGTTTGTGAACGCTATTTTTTTACTAAAAGAGGATTTAAATGATAGCATGAGTGTTCCAGATTTGACAAGTTTATTCCTACAGAAATATAATGTTCTCGAAAACAATATTGGCGAGATTATTACTGCATTGGTTTTATTCGTGACTCTCCTGTTACATTAACCACAATAGGAAGATCATTCAGCAAGTTCAAAGCAATAAAACATTATTTAAGAAATTCTACGAACCAAGATAGGCTACATGACCGGTTTTGTCAATTGAGCAAAAAGCATCGTCTACAATAGGGATCCTGTTGTAAAAATCTTGTGGACAATTTATTGTCAATAAGAAAAGAAAGATAAATTTTTTATTTCTGATCAATTTATTTTTACGGCGTTTTACAGATATTAATGATACAAATAAATAGTAAGTAGGTATTTGTTACCTATTTTGATGTGGGTTCTTAGGATTTTACCTTAATATTATTTTATTTTACTAGGGTTACCTAGGTAGATATTTCCATCCATCCATCAGTTTTCTTTGTATTTGTATCTATACCAACTTGAAGATTGTATTTAGTTTTATATTTTTAATTGATATTTTGTTAGATATGAAAGTTATAAAATGTGTTAAATGTTAGGCATTTACTACTCTATTTCTGTTGGTTATAACATGATGTTATTTTATTTTTTATTAAACGTTTACTTTCTATACTATAATTATAAATATACAATTCATTAAGTATATAAAGCTTTTTACAAGGGGGGGGGGGCATTTAAATATTTGCTTAGGGACCCAAGATGCTCTTGCACCGCCACTGCTCTTTATACGGCATTATAAGGCATTATGTACTTGTATCATAAATAGCTATTAAGTAATTAATATTAGCGAAATAGTAGTTTGTATACCAAGGCACTGAAGTATAACTTTTTATCACGAATGTGGATTTAGTTGCCGAGGCCCGTAGGGCCAAGGCAAATAAACCACATGAGGGATAAAAAGAAACTTCAGTGCCGAGGTGTACACTATGTTTTATTTGAAATCGAAGAATCGTGAAATTACAACATTTTAACCAACTTTTGTAGGTTATGTTCGGTCGATTGACGTTTATCTGTCGCCTCGCCACCTACAAAAAAGTCGTAAAACAATGGATTACTTCACTGCCGATTTCTCGTATTTTAATGACGATTTCGGCGTACTTCACTGCCGATTTCAAATAAAAGAGATTTCTTGTTAAAAGTTTTTGCTTATTCTAAAATGCTTATGGGCCCCAAAAAGTTTAGAAATATTCAGCTGTTCCAGAAAAAAATGCTAAATTTTAAAATTTTATTAATTTTAGTTAAACAAATAAAACAGTAATTATTTTTATTCGATTGATTATCCACCTTGTTTGGCACACAATTATATTCTACGGCACAGTACCCTATAACTGTTTCGTATTTCCTGAATTTTATTGATGCTACAGCTCCCTTTATTCGTTTTTTCAAAATGTCTGCATCAGCGGGTGAATGGTTTTTATAAATAATTTGCTTCAAACAGCCTCAGATGTAAAAATCTGCAATTGTCAGATCAGTGCTCCTTGGTGACCCTAAAACTGGACCATTTCTACCGATCCACTTATTACCAAATTTGTTATTTAACCAATAAACAACAATTCGCGAAATTCGTTGAAAATAGCACGCAAGCCGATAATTGGTAGGCAAATTATCTCATCTATCGTTAAAAAAATATTGTAGCACATCCAAATACGTGTTGTGATTAACAGTTTTATTAAAAAAAATATGGCCCAATGATACCATGGTAAGAAATAGCACACCACACATTAACATTAACAAAATATTGCCGATTATTTGAAATACGAAAATGTGGATTATTATTTTCGCTCCAATATCTTACATGTCGAAATGAAACTGTTTCATTAGCAGAAAATTTGGCCTCAGAAAACATAAAATTTCGGTAAAAGTATTGATTTTCAATCATTTCTGATCCCATCCATAGACAAAAATTTAAACGTTTTGCATAGTCTTCTTGTTGTAATGTATGATTAAACTCTGGTTCATAAGAGTCAAATTTCAATTCTCCTAAACAATTTTGACGACCATTTTCGCAAAGAAAGTTTGGGATCATTTTGTACTGATCCCATCAGTAATGTAGCGGTAAGATTGTTCTCCCGTACCATAGTCGTGAATCAAGTACATTTTTGGTTCCAATGTTAACATTTCTACCGAGTGAAAGTAATCGACACAAAAGCAAAAATAATTATTTTAACAGATGTCATTTTAATACGAATTTAAACAATGTTTCTATGAAAGCGTGAAGCTATTAACAGCGTACCTAAATCAAACAGAGACACTCATGCCAAATGTTGAAACCTGTCTAGAGTGCCTGAGACAGTGACTTAGGAGGTATTTCTATGCTTGGCAACCAGATGGCAGCACAAAGTTCTACCAATCAGAGCCAGTAGTGGCGCTATCTGTTAGTACTATCGGAAAGTACCCCCCAAGAACCGTTCAAGGTCAGCCAAATCGGCAATTTTGACATCAGAGTAACCGACAGTGAGTGTCTCTACTTGTTTGATTTATGTACGCTGTTATTACACTACCTTGTAGAACTATTCAAATAAATGTTCAAATGTTGCGCAATTTTTTCTGAAACATATGAACTCCATCAGCGATTTTAGAAAAGTAACCACTTTTATCACACTCTGTTTCACTATAATTCAAAATAAAAATCTCCCCCCTCCTGTAAAGTCCATCCGTGGATCTACGGTATATCGACGTATGCTGTGCCCACCTGAGTTACTTTTTCAGCGCCATCTAAAAGCATGGTTCAAATTTTACAGCTACGTGCCGGCAAGCCTACTTTCCGTCGTTGTCGCGTTACTTTTGTTTCAAATATCAACCGTTATCCAATCTAAACAAAAGCAATTTTTTGCGGTACGTTTGTAACAAATAAGTTAATGGCAATTCCAGCGATACTAGATAGGCTTTTGTTGCATAGCTTTCTTGATTACAGACGTTAAACACATTTTATTTGCACAATTAAATTTGAAAAATGCAATTACAATAAGGCCATCGGCCACCAATGTGGTAGATTAAAAAGCTAGTTAATATATTAGTATAAACACGATGAGAATAAATTACAGAACCACAACAGATTTGACAAACAACTGAAGAATTAAACCATAACAAAGATGAGTATCAGTTAGAACTACAAAATAGATTTCAACCACTCGAGGCTTTGCACGAAATGGAATTAAATGCACTCACTGAAAAGATCACCACCACCATCCACACTGCTATCAAGAAAATCTGTAGTAAATCGAGAAATAGAGAAGGAAAATTACGACCAGAGACGCTAGAATTGATGAAGAAAAGGAGGAAAACACCTAGAGGTACCACAGAATATAAAACTCTTAATAAATCAATAAACAAGGAAGTAAGAAGGGACATAAGAACACATAACACAAACACTATACTAAACACCATAGAAAACAATACTAATATGAAGATTCTGAAGTCCAAGAGATCCTTAGGTAAAAGCATCATAACCAAAATGAAAAACCATCACGGCATTACTGTGTCAGACCGGACGGACATTGTAGCACTCATTCAAAACTTCTATACCCAACTATACGCCACCTCTATACCAGATCCCAATGCTGCCACAACACATATCTGCAATGTGGGCTCGGAAGATATCCCGGAAATATCAAAATCGGAAATACGTGCAGCCCTAAAACATATGAAGAATAGAAAAAGTCCCGGCGAAGATAGGGTGACATGTGAGATGCTAAAAATGGGAGGAAATATTATAGAGGAAGCTCTAAAGGTTTTGTTCAATAGATGCTTAAGTGAGGGAAATATTCCTAATTCATGGCAAAATGCAGAAGTTATTCTATTATTTAAAAAAGGCGATAATACAAACGCGGAAAATTATCGACCCATAAGTTTACTGTCACACTTATATAAACTTTTGACCAAAATACTAACCAATCGACTAACAACTAAACTAGACGAGTATCAACCAATCGAGCAAGCCGGTTTTCGGAAGGGATACAGTACGATCGATCATCTCCAAACAATAAGATCATTAATAGAGAAAACTACGGAGTACAATGTTCCCCTGCATATGGCATTTGTTGACTTTCATAAGGCCTTCGACTCCATCGAAAGATGGTCTTTTTTAAAAGCTATGGACAAAGCAAGAATTGACTCTCGATACTCGACACTTTTAAAAAATATATACGACAAAGCTACTTTTCACGTTAAGATTAATGAGAACCTAAAAACAGAAAGTATTCCGCTTAACAGAGGCGTTCGTCAGGGGGATACGATATCACCAAAGCTCTTTACTCTGGCCCTTGAGGATGTATTCAAGACGTTGCCCTGGGAGAGTAATGGCATAAATATCGATGGAAGGTATCTGAATCACTTACGTTTTGCTGATGACATTGTTCTCATCAGCAGCGACATTCAAGAATTGAAAACTATGATAGTCCAACTTAATCAAGCATCTAACAAGATTGGGTTAAAAATGAACCTCGGCAAAACAAAAGTGATAAGTAACAGTAGAGCAAACATTATCGTAGACAATACAACATTGGAGAATGTAGATCAGTATATATATCTCGGACATGCTATAAAGATTGGTAAGGAAAATCAAACGGCAGAAATCAAACGCAGAACAAGCCTAACGTGGGCAGCGTTTGGTAAACTTAAATATTTATTCAAAAACTCTGACATCCCCATAAACCTTAAACGCAAAGTCTACGATGCATGCATACTTCCAGTGGCGACTTACGGACTAGAAACCATGGCCTTGACAAAGAAGAGTGTGAACAGACTAAGAGTGACACAAAGAGCCATGGAAAGGGCCATGTTGGATATTAGCTTGAGAGATAAGGTTACAAATAAGGAAATTCGAAGACAGACGAGACTAACAGATGTGATGAGGAGGGTTGCAGAACTCAAATGGCAATGGGTCGGCCACGTAGCTAGACAAGACAACAATAGATGGACATCCAAAATAACCAACTGGCGTCCCAGACAAACAAAAAGAAGCGTCGGGAGACCACAAAGACGATGGCTCGACGACATCAAGGAACGAGCAGGATACAAATGGCAACAAGTGGCGCAAGACAGGAAGGCATGGAAACATATGGGAGAGGCCTACATCCAGGAGTGGATAGACAATGGCTGATAAAGAAAGAAATAAAGAAACAGATTTGATGTTTTTATGAATGCTTCAATATTTTGCTTTCAGTATTATTTAATAGTATATTATGATACTAGTATATAAGTACGCCTTTAAAGCATGCGCGACGAGTTTAAGAGCACGACGCAAAGCGGAGTGCTTTTAACGTCGCTAGTGCTTTAATGGCACTTATACAAGTGTATCATACGCTATTTTTTCTACGATCGTAGCAGAAATATAAAAACTTAGTTCGGTGACACTTTTTCCGTCACATTGTGTTAGATATTCTAGGTTATGTTGACATTCAAATTTACGGAAAAGCGTGTTTTAATCTAACGGGTGTTCATAAACAGTCGTCATCACAGTTGCTTTGAAAAACAAAATGTTTATGTCTTTGATTAATTCGTGCAACACAATGAAACGTCATTGAGTACTGTCATAGCGCATTTTTTCTCAATTTTAATAGACATACGTTTCTGAAGTCAAAACCTACTGGGATGACGACTGTTTATGAACACCCGTTAGTAAGGTCACTATATCAATAAGGTACCGCCATTAGTGATTTTTTATATCTATCCTTGTCGCACAATTTTCTCCAACTAGGGATAAAAACACATAACCTAACAGATTCCTCACTTTACAAGTGCCATTACACCAAAAAGAAAATCCCCAAAAACTAGTGTCTTCCCTATTGCACTTGGGAAATTTGTATTTGTTATCTTTATCTCACTATTTTCTCACATTCTCACGCTAGGAATGGAATGGCGGTACCTTATTGATATAGTGACCTTACCCGTTAGTATTAAAACACGCCCTCAATGGCAACGTGCCAAAAAGACGTAATTCGAGCGCTAATATTAAGAGTGCTACAAACGTCACTTTTGACACTAGAAATTGTGCAAAAAGTTGTCATTTTGACAATATCCTAGAAAAAATTATTTTTACGCTCATGGTTAGAATGTTTCTTCGCTACTTCGTTTGCAAACGAGTAGGCTATGATACTGAAGTAGTATTCCGTCCCTTGAATGATTATTTTGGTTGTATAATAGCAATACTTAGTAATTAGTTACTATAGGCGAAGCTGGCCGTAGTATAATCGATGGGTGTTCCCAGATATTAATACCGAGTACCTTCCTCAAACTATGTGCTCTAATTGGTTAATATAATGTTAGAAGAATAATCAAGGGCATTCCAAAATGGGATTTATAGTATTGAATAACTTTTATGCTGGTATTTTTTAAAATCAGAATAATAGTTAAAATAGTATATTAAAATACAAGTTGCAGAAGGCATCTATTCAAGCACGAATTTGAAATTCCGAAACGAGCCGCATAGCCGCGAGTTGAGGAACAAATGAGTGCTTGAAGGACCTTCTGCAACGAGTGTTTTATACTATGTTTTCTATTTTGCCGCTGTATACCATTTTATAAATTTAAAAATAAAAATGTTTTCTATTTTGCGTTTCGAATAACTGATTCTAGTAGCCAAATGACGTCATTTCATAGCGACTTATTCTAACACTCAAATAACGTCATTTGGGTGCTAGAATGGAGTTATTCTAAACGCAAAATAGAAAAACGCACTTTTTTCTACGACCATTACTAAAAGTAGGCCTTTTAACGCTAACTTTTTTCACTAAAAATAACGTTTTATAATTCAGCGTGTTAAAAATGAAATCAGCTGTTTACTTTTAGCACATGTGTTATAAAATTGGAAGTGAGGTTGTAAAGTTATTCTAGTTACTTCTTTCGTTAGAGGTAAAGTGTTTTTTTAATAATTAAAGCATTATGTAATGAATAAAGTAAAATGTGTACATTTATAATTACCTTTCATAACTGACTTTGACAGCTACTGGCTGCAGAAACATTCACCTGCGTGTCAAGGCCATCTCTTTATTATGACATAAATTATAACTGTCATAAATGCAAACCTTTGTTAAATCGACATTTATGGATTAATAACAGTAAATTTAAAACCGTAGAAAAAATATTGTGTGCAAACTTGTGCTAAAAGTGTTTATGCATAAACGTGCATAAACGTCCACTTTTAGCACTTGTTGCACAAATAGCTATTTAAAAAAAAACGTTAAATCAGTTTTCCCCGATTTTTAAAGTAATACAGAACTTTTCGCACCACGAAAGTTACAATACTTCATTTCTTTTTTCCACCACAGGGTGAAATCTTGGTGATCGATATTTCGCATCAAACGCTGATTGATTCGATATTTTCAACAAACAAAAAATAAAAAGGACTGATCAACAACTAGGCGTGTTTTAGCAGGATTACCTGACGACGTGAATAGTTGTTTACGTTCAAGTTTTCACAATAAAACTATTGAAAAAACATGCTGCTGAAAGCGCTTGTATCTTCGTCGTTTTACTATCTACTAGTAACTGGCGTGACAAGTACCTAAACCGCTAAAAATACCATGACAAGGTGCTGTCGCGAAATAACTAATTAAAGTGCAGAAGCAGATCTGCCAGTTCCATAGCTGGAAGACATTGCTTTCTAGTTAATTAATTCGTTATTTAATACGACGTGAGGTTTTGTAATTCTACATTTCGATTTCAACTCGTCCCGATAATTAGAAAACTGCAGGGCGGGGAATTTGCGGGTGCCCTATTAATTATCATTATAGGCGGCTATGAACACGTATCATTATACTTTGCGCTTCGTTTCTATACAAGGCTGGATGGCTTTGAATAATTTAACATAATGTTCCTTGAATTGGAAAGCGCTTATGATAACATAAACTATTTATAGTCTCTTAATCCTGAATTTGAAGGCGTGTGCGATAAAAGCACCAGTATCAATCACCGTTTATTATTTTTTGGAATCTGCTCTGACCTAAATATTGATCTTTTTAATAGCAACACACTGCTAAACAACTATAAAGAGTGCGAAAAAGAGCGCATGAATCTACTTCGCTCTAGATACATCTTCAACAAGTCGGTGTTCCTCCATATACATATTGTAATCTACTGAACTTATATAAGCGCGTCGCTAGCTCTAGTTCCAAATCCATTACTGCAGTTTTAGTGTCCCCTATTATTGCATTTCTTGTAGTTACGGACTTCCTCTTCAAATCGAAAAGAGTGCCGTTAACAAGGTTGTTTACGATTATCTGTTAGTAGAAGCTGTTGTCGATTTAAGGACGAATTTAGATTAATCAGTGGCACTATCTTTGACAACTAACCGTTTTTAGAAGTTTCACAGACAAATCTTTGGTTTTGCGTTTTCAATCAGTTCAAAAAAATGCGGAAAAATTAAATAACACGAATTTCTGCTTCGTGTTAACAACTCTTACGTCACTATGAAATCTGCCACATGGTATAAATTGAAAGTCTTTATTGAACTGTCTGCTTTGTTTTCCCCAGCAATCAATAACCGCCGACGTCCTACTAAAACAAAATAAACTGCAAGAATCCCTTGATCTTATTAAAAATCCCCACCTTTTATTATTTTTGAAATTGAATCGAGAAGTTACGATTAAATTTACATTCTCTGATATGTGCATATCTGAGTATAGTACATTTTCTTACTGGCTCTCCTTCAGCAGGTACGAGAGACAAAAACCTAATTTTACTCTAACAAAAACCGTGCATCGTTCAATGTCCCTATATGTATTTATAGCCTGCTGTTGAAGGAACATTAAACGATGGTAAAGTGTGAACTCGCGATCTGGCCATTGCCAAAAATGTGAGGAATTTCGACGTTCTCGAGCTGTCGACTTTAGAACTATGTAAAAGCTTTGTTATAGCCAACAATGGCTACTATATTTAAATTACTATTACTTAATGGACTTCAAAAATCTCCTGGAGCAGGTGTATTATGTATATTTTTGCACACGATTCTGTGTTTGTTACGCCACTGAGCTAAGCATGTGATTAGACAAGGCCGCACGTAGCCAGATAGCCTACTGAAAATTAACTTGTCTCTGCCCTTGGTTGTTCTTTTAAACATTTTCTTTGTTCGTTACAATTCGCGATAGTATCGGTGAGAGATTTAATAATATATCTAATTGAAGGTAAAACTACGATAAGACACTAATACTGCAAACTTTATAACATACTCGTATTTCCAATCGAACTATCGCTTAGTGGACTATATTTCCTTTTTTTACAGTGATTTGTTTTGGAGTTACCCATATTCAAATGTAATAAAGTAGATTTTGAGTTCACCACACGTGTGGTCTTACTCTAATTAAAATAGTTTTTGCCTTTTTAAAACCGAATTGGAACTAAAAAAGTTAGGCCCCCCTTGACCCTTGAATATGCAACAAAATATAAAACTTTCGATTTTTTGGGCGATTAAAACTACAAATTAAAATATCTATTTTACTACTAGATGCAGTTTTTTGTGATCTTGTCTATTACGCATGTTTTTTGTACGTAAAGTTGACATTTGCCAGGCAAAAAGTAAAGCAAGCAGGAAAAATTGCAAAGAAAACTCGGCAAAAATATGAAAAATAAATAAGAATTTGTTTAATAAGTTTTTACACTTAACGTATCAAACTAAATTTATTGCAAATTTACTGATTTTTTTAAAACTTACACTGAAAAACTCAAGTGTAAACTGGTTTTATTCCCCGACTGTACATTGATTCCCAATAAAAAAAAACAAACGTCGCTTTAACCGCTTGATTACGAACTCGCACTTATCGTGCATGCGTATCGCTGGGTTCCATAGGAGGCGTGGCAGGACGGCCGATCGCAGACGAAGTGTACCCGATCGGTGCCGATGAAAGTGTGACGCAGAGACACAGGCACAACATACGTTTATATATGCAGAAGATCATTGATAGTGGGGTCATATTAACTCTATAGGGCGATTATGACTGAAAACACTAATAGAAGGTATAACCTCATTGAAGAAGGCCCTTACTCGAGAATAAAATAATCAATAGATAATATCTAAGCCTGTTAGTTAAAGCATGGTAATAACGTACGTCTATCACTACTGCCGTATTTGATTAACGAAACCTTTGGAATACGATCACCCTTTTACTGTTCTAAAGCCAATGCTACAATAGTAGTTTCTTGCCATACAATCTGAATTTAAAAAAAATTAATTTGGCGGATGACATACATATGAAAAATGTTGTTTTTAAAACACGAAACCATTTTGGGACTTATGAACACAATCTCGAGCTATTCTATCTATTCTTGAGATTTTTTGAATATTCAGACTTCAGGTTATAAGTATATGTACCTCTGTATTTAAACGATTGCGTTTCTTCGAATTTTGGAATTATCTGAATGTCGTGTCGGGCATTTTAAAATTGCATGTAGTTTGTGATATTTTAATTTATTTGAAGTTTATTGTTGTTAGATTTATAAATTTAATTCATATAAATGTTAAAAGTAAGTGCAATTCTTGGAGCTGTAAATAGGTACACTGTAGGGACTGTATCCTTCCTACATGCTGTAAAATTAAATTAGCTTCCTTCGTATCGTTACACCCGCATACTTGTCTTACATTTGACATGTTAAATAATATTTTCTGATGGTTTCGTACAGTGACACATTCTGCTCATCGCTTCGGTCAGAAAAAGAAGCAACAACTCTTTAAGTATTTAGGTGCAAATGCATTATTTTCTGTTTAGCAATTTCTCCGAAATCGTGGTTATGGTAAGTGTTCTTTTATACAGCCCACATAATTATTGCTTATTTTCATTTATTTGTCGCTTCATTAACCCCACCTGTTGGTTGATTTTTTGACATTTATCTTCTTGTTATTCATGTATTCCTGTACAGTAGTGTTAGAATTAATGTGAACATATGTTATTTCATTTACAAAAGTATTTGTCACAAAATCAGTTATAAAGGGAAATAAATTTGCCATATTTATTTTTTTATAAGAAAGATGTCCTCCTTAATTATTTTCTGCACTCGTTCCAACGTGGGAAAAGTGAGTCCTCAAGGATTTTCTCGTCATGAAATCAGACGTGTATTACTTGTTCCTTGTCAGAAAATACCTTCTTCCAGGCTTCTGCAGTATACCAGATATATTTTTGGCACATATCAGCCCTTGTTTCCTTGTGCAATCAATCAGGAGTTGCTCCTTCTATATTTCATGAGTATTCTAGGCACCGTTGAATCATGAATTGCAACTCTAGCCTTGGTTAAATCTAGTTATAGGCTAAAACTAGTTTTCCTGGGGTCTATTTTGCTATCTCTCATTTCTTCTTCCTTTTTCTTCCAGTTTTTCTCTTCGCCTCACTTCAACTGATCCAGTTTCCTTTCAAAATCTTATTTCCTGCTCTCAGACTCGTGCCATATTCCATAACAATTCGCTTCTGTTACCGAAATGTATCGTCGATTAGGATGGCAATCTTCTTGTTTTCTCGGTGTGATACACATGATAAAAGTCGGTTATTCCGAATGAAACCTCGGTATATAATAATAACGTAGAATATGCCTTTCCACGATAATTTTTATACTAAAAGAACTAAATAATATCTACACTTGCTCATTAATACAGATTGAATTAAAGGATATTGTGTTATTTGCATCAACCCTATTATCTTTTATGACATTCTCGTGTATCCTTTTCCTTGTTGATTTTATCGAATTCCTGGTTAAATACGGTGAAAAGTATATATATTTTAATATTAATGTGGTTACACTTCTTCATTACTTGCTCTACAATATGTATCCGTTGTGAATCTACCTATTCAAAATCTACAATAATTATTTCTGTGGTTTTGGAGTATCTAATTCCAGGTGAATCAATGATGTTTAAACATTGTACATGATGATATTTACTAATGTGATTTCTTCTCTTCGATTCCTCCAGCTTTTTTGTTTTTCTATTTTCCAAACTTCCCGTTATCAGTTCTACTTGATTCTCTCTATTTCGCATTGAAATATATACTATGTTATTTTATTTTGTATATGTTGGCCCTGATACCACGGTATGCTTTTTAATGCTTTCTGCGTATTTCTTGGGAAATTATATTTTCTATTTTCAATCTCTTTAATGATTTTGTGAAACTATACATTTCTTGATTTATCCTTACGCATAAACGTGTGTTGTGCCTGCGTGCAGGATCAGCACTGCTTCTTTATGTCGTCACCGTGTCCTTCATAAGACAACGATAAGCAAGTGCGTTAGATGCGCGTTCTTAGGCGAGTGGTCAAAGCGCCGGACATTAAGATATTTTTACCTATTTTGTACACAATTTTGAATACTTTTCGATCGTTATTAAAGCTAGCAAAAATAGTTTTTCTTGGGCGTGATTTCTTTATTACAGGCGTTAAAAACATTTTCTTCTGTAGCTTTTCTATTTGCAATTCAAAAATAAAAATGATTTTAATTAGAGTAAGGCCATCTATGTGGTGGGCTCAAACGCTAATATTGTTATACTTAGTCGCTGACTCATAGCGAACGAATAGCCCCTTCTAGAATGTTTCTACACATATATCCAAGTAAATCGGCAAACGTAACAATATATGTAGTTACATAATTTTTCCTAAATATAAAAGCTTCTACATTATCTTGTCATCATCTTGTTGCTTTTTCGCATTCCTCCATCCACTAGTTTTTTATTACTTCTTCGAATTCGATTATCTTTGAAATACAATTGTATGGTTAACATATACCTACACTAAAATAAATTATTACTCACTTTATAATAATTTAAGAAAATGTATTCCAATATTGTATTTAGTTGAAATGCTCGCTTTCAAATATGGAAGTGACTAACTAGGTATTTCGCATTTCCTAGTATTATTATAAATTCAATAAAGTATTTTATAAATTTGTATTGAACAACCTCCTTATTATTAATCTTATTGTAAAGCGTATGTGTAAAGCATTGTATAAACTGCGACAATCACTGTATAGTTTCGTTGTACAATAGAATTGATAATTCCAAAACCAAATATTGCGTAAGTATGTTTTTCAATAACAACTACGCTAGATAAATAACGAAAACATAAATTATACCTCCACGGATCGGAGCTATATTGGACGTTACATTCTTCGCTGTACATTTTGACATTTAAATCAATTTTGAGATTTATAATTTTATATTACGCTACTATTTCAAATTTCCGTTAACGACCATTTAAGGTTTCAACACAACTAAGACGTCGATAATTTACCAAAACCGTTATTAAGTTTTCCGAAAGTAAAACGGTATAATTACGTGCAACTAATGCATGAAGTCTTTTTAAGAAGCCTTTCAAAATCCGATGTAAATTAAAAAATCTAGAGCAAGAGTACTCGCTTTCATTTTGGTATGACTTACTTATTGTAGTTATTTAAAATAATGACCATAGTCGTAAACAAATGTCGATTTAGCGACCAAGGTTGTTAAAACCATTGATTACTTTAGTTATTATTTCATCCCATGTCGCATATTAAAAGTAGCGTCGAAAGTATTTGTCACGTCATACTGCTACCTACACGTATAAGCTGCATAAAGCAGTAAATTTTAAAAGCGGCAAGATCCCTATAACTGGTTTAAAACCCTACTATAAACTTTAACCTCAAAATTATTTTAAAGGCAATTACCTAATAAAGTAATAATAATAATAATAATGATGAGGCACTAACACCCCATGAAGGAGACTTTGAAAATTAAAAATTTAATCAATCAGCAGCTATAAATTTAGAAGCGGTCTGTCTAAATACGTCAAAGAAATGATAGCTAAGTTTCATTAAATCCTTTTCGTGTACTATACCCGTATTGTATTTGAACTGAACTAAACACACACATGAAAAGTCATGCACAGCGACGTCTATAATTCGCCTAATGGCTGTTCTGAGTGCGAAATAAATAAATAAATAAATAAATAAATAAAATAAAATAACAGCCGCCGACCGTAAGATAAATAATGGCCTGCGGCCGTTAAGAACCATGTGATCTTTAAAACACAAGTCATTCATAACGGCCACCGGCCGTTAAGGTTCACGTGCCCTTTAAATTATGTTTAATAAAGTATTCTTAAAATGTATAAATTTGTATTACGAAAAATTTTGAACTACACACGGCCGATACGTAAATAACGGACGGAAAAATTGCATTTTGTACGCAGCAATAGCTGGTTGTATTGATGATTATTGTTTGTTGGAAGCAAACAGTAAGCCAGGTGATAATGGGACAAGGGCCATTCTTCTATCTTCTTCATTTCTGATTGAACGATAGATATATGATAAAAGAAAAACATATAAGTACCCAGCATTTTTTGTAATAACAAATTAAAATAAAATAGATTTATCTACGACAGTGTGTAAAATAGACTTTTAGTTGGTAGTTTTAAGTTTGTAAAACGACTGTTTAATAACACGTTTTCATTAGTTTACGTAACCAGTAGCAACGTGTTTAAAAGATTTCATTAGGCACGTCGTCAGTAGCAACGTGTTTTAAAATTTTTAACACCGCAAAATTACGACCGTTTGCTAGTAGTCTTAATTTACATTTAAAAAATTTTTTTTACCGTATTTTCTAGATTCTATCGTAGATAAAATATTGTAAGATACACATGCGTAAAGCATCTTTAGTCACTCGCGGGGCGTAAAACGCTCGCTCACTCGCGTTTTAACTCTGCCCTACTCGTGACTAAAGACTAGCTTTACGCACTTGTATCGTAAATTAGTATTTTGCAACTACATACTACTTCCTAAAGGTTGTGTTGTTATTGCATACTACGCAATAATAGTTATTTATATAACAAGTACATAATGTAGGACCATATTTGACCAGTCTATTTTAAGGCCGAGTTAGTTTTGCGAGCGTGGTCAACAAAGATGATCCATTAAAGGCAGATTATGTAGGGGCTGCTAAAATTGAAAAAATGGAGTTTATAAATTTGACTTTATTCTCTGGCAGAAAAAAGTGGCATTAGAATGCTTTGATGGTTATTGACAAGTATTTATTTTGACATTGACAGCTAATGTGAACTTTATTTCATTTAGGTATCATAATCTTGTTGATTGGCCCTCGATAGCGGGCCTCATATGTCTTTTATGAGCCCCGAGGACCTACAAAATTGCGAAGAAATGTAACAAACCCCAAAAATGTAGTACACCAATACCAACAATCTACAAAGAAACCATAGCCCACAAAAAATTTACAGTGCCAGCACAAGGATGACGCAGTAGTCTCTAGCCAAAATACTGAATCCTTGAATTTTGTCCATTTTGAGAACCAAAATAAAATAAAACGTATGTACCACATGCATAAATAATCACGATTATAATAGACAGCTCTCGGGAAATTTAAAGCTCTCCGCTTCGCGTCGCGCTTTAAACATTCCCTCATGCTATAATCTATTGATTATGCCCTTACTACGACGAGCAAAGCGAGGGGTGCCCTAATGTCGTAAGTGCGACCAAATGCCTTATAAACGGGGTATCATACAGTATTTTATTTACTTTGCCACTTTTTTAAACAAAAAAATAAAATTTCAAAATCTGGGAATTTCGCTGCAGTTGGCAATCTTTGTGCAGTGCAATAAAGGCTGCTATCGACAGTTCGATATGTACACGAAGCGAAGTAACTATGATTGCCAACGTTAAAAAAATTAATTACTCTGTTTTTAGTATTTTCATTATAGTATCGCTTTTTGTCTATTATGATAGGCAAACGTGTATCGTAATGGCCCCAGTTCGAACGCAAAGTAGATAAAAATTATTTATTAAATGTAGTGAGTTTTAAATTTAAAACAACGAAAGCGAGATGGCGTTTTTAAATTCTCTTTTAGCTTCCTCACGCGTGCAAAAAATGGCCCTTAGATACTCGTTGTATAAATAACAATTTTTTGTTGGTTGGATTTTATGTATATTTTATTTTGTGTAACTCGTTAAAATCAGTTTTAAATTGAAAACGATTTATTTTATTACAAAAAAAAATAAAAATCATAATACTCGTCATAATATGTATATGAATTCTTAAAAAAGATACTATCATGCATAATAGTATATTATGATACTAGTGTATAAGTACGCCTTTAAAGCACGTGTGACGAGTTTAAAAGCACGTCGCTAGTGCTTTAATGGCTCTTATACACGTGTATCATACGCTATTTTTTCTACGATCGTAACATAAATATAAAAATCTGGTGTGATACACTCACACAACTTCCTTTTACAGTGATCTTATAATTAGTCAAAAATTTCATTTTTAATTTTTAACCATTTGTCAAAAATTTTCAAAAATTACAAATTCTACAAAAACGGTACAAAATAGAGCGTTAGTTGAAGAGACAAATTTTCTCTAGAATTTTAAGGTGAATTCAAAAATGTAATAATATACCGGGTGTTTTATTTAAAATAGGAGTTAATCAAAAAAATAGAAAAAAAAACAAAAGAAACCCACTTTAGAAGTATTCAACTGGAAAATCACCTATTTCACATCAATACACATTAAAAATGTAGTAAAAATGTAAAGTTTAAAAAAAATCGTTAGAGCCGTTTTTGAAAAAATCGAAAAAAACTGAAAAATCACAAGAGTAAACACCTACTTCCGGTTATGCGATTTTCTTCAAAAGCTTGCTGTCTCATCTACATAGTACACAAAACTTATATATGAAGTTTCAACGCCATACCTCTTTTCGTTTTTGAGATATTCTGTTCACAGACAGACACACACACACACAGACAGACAGACAGACAGACAGACAGACAGACCAATGAAAAAAAATATGTTTTTTGGGATCAGGGGACTCTAAAACGTGAAGATCTGTTGAAAACTCAATTTCGAATTTTTGGGGTGAATCCAATACTTCCTTTATAGTAAAAGGAAGTAAAAATTTAGTTCGGTGACACTTTTTCCGTCACATTGTGTTAGATATTCTAGGTTATGTTGACACTCAAAATTATCACAAAGCGTGTTTTAATAAATTATTAAAACACGCCTCCAACGGCAACGTTTTAAAAAGACGTAATTCGAGCGCTAATATTAAGAGTGCTATAAACGTCACTTTTGACACTTGAAACTGTGCAAAAAGTTGTCGTTTTGATACGATCGTAGAAAAAAGTATATAAAGAAATTCACAATATTGTTAATATTCTCTAACAGCTTTAATAATTTTCCTAGGTGATTCTGATTGTTTTCTAAAATAATAGTTCTTTTCTTCTCTTTCAATATGATCGTTTATATTTTGTCTACAATTTTTTCTGGAGTATTTCAACCGCAATCTCATCGCCTTTTTGTTTTATATTGGAATCATAATCGTTTTCACTTCTAAATTTCTGGCTACCTAAATATCATATATCTCAGCTCATAAGGCCAGAAGATTTTCCAGGTGTTTTTCATGAGACATACTAGCTAAAACACGCTTATCGGTAATTTTTATCATGTAAAAACTCTCAGAGGGTGTAGTACAGCTATAAATGCATATTGCAACTTTATTGACCATGTAGTATTTAAAAAGGTGGTACCTTATAAGCACGACGGTGCACCACCGAATCGAGGAAGACAATCAATCGGTCGAATGAACACTTCTTAAATAAAGTGATTAGAATGGAGATCCCAATATCGTGGCCACCACGATTTCCGGATTTTTATCTGTTTTTTATCAATTTTGAACTGCAGCAACCTCGAACAACTTTGAATCAACGTTTTTGTTCATACAAACAGGCATGTTTTGATTTTAATGACCGAAGCATGAAAATCCGTAAAAAATCTCAACAGTAACGTAAGTAATAAAAGATCGAACGTCCAAAGCTTCAATGCAAATTGTGTGTAGCTTCTAGGAATAATGATTCAAAAGACACAACGATGCGGATTTCCCATTTTTTAATAATTTGCACGTGGGGAACTAGAAGTCATCATATTACTGCGAATACGCTAAAAATGACGTCATGAACCTGTATTCGCAGAACATACACTTTCAATACCATTAGGCGATTTATAGGACAGTACTGTATAGTATGTAAACTTAATAATGGATGTGTATACATGGAAATAGGTCACCTTGTGCTTGCCTTGACACGTCCTAAATTTACCTATACTCCACATGCTCCAGTTAGGAGATGCACCTATTTTTATAATTACTGCAAATACAACTGCCAGGAATGTTATAAATATTGCGGCTTAAGCAAAGCAGACACAATACAAAAGTCTAGACACTTTAATTCTGGGAAACCTAATTAACAGCGTAAATATGTACCGCAAAATTTGAATAGCCAGAATTTTCCGGTTGCAGGAAAGTTGACTTCCTAATATAAAAATGTAGTAATTGAAAGACGATTTTCCAGTTGTAATTGTGACTGTCCATTGATATAGATGGGTTGGACTTACCTGTTGAAGTTGCGGTAATACCGGAAGTTCGAACAATTGAATAACAATGAACGAAGGCAATGTGATGACTGATAAGTCCAAAGATTTTACGAGTTGTGATTACAGGTATTGATGCTGCTGCAATTATAATAAATCAGTTGAGGCCTGATTGTTGCCATGGTTGCCCTTGGTTACCATTATGGGATTAACAGCACAACTTTAATTGTTGTAACTGCATCGCTTGAGATACAGTAAATCATCCAGCCGTATTAGGTTAATAAAACAATCGAACAGCTGAATAGTCACAATTTATTAAGCAGTCAATCGGTAAGTAAACTCCCAAGAAATAAATAGGAATTAACTGCGATCAGCTGTTCTTTTTAAAAATTCCTTCTATATTATTTAAACTGAACAATTGCATGTAAGAAATGTGCAAATCAGCATCTCAATATGATTTGTTATGGGGACGTGGAATATTTGGTGGGCTTTCACTAGTAAACCAGTTTAATTCTAAATGTGTTACCTGGTTAAAATCCTTTGGTAAACCCTTTGTCATCCACAATTAGAGAAAACGTTACACGAGGCACTTTACATGATTTCCAGAAACCTGGCCAATCAGGGTTTGGTGTACACAAAGCAGTGATTGCAGCACATAAAACGATCGGTTATCATAAAACCAACACGCGGATATATAATAATTTGACAAATAACTGAACTGTCATTCAAATTCAGCTATTGAAACCCGCACGTACGATTATTTCACCGACAGCCACACAAAATTGCTGCCTGCTGATGACTAACTGAGTGAAGAAAGGGAAATTTCTGTCGTTTCACTCCCTCCCACTACCCTTCCTATCGTGCGATGTTGCCACAACGACAGCGCGTTGCCGCCTAGCGCTCCTGAAATTTCTCCCATTTAGAAGGATTCTTTTGATTTTGCCCAAATGCGCCCCTTTGTAGCCAAGCTGGTGGGCTCCCTGGGTTACGTAATTCAATACGGCTGTATTGCCCACTGCACGTTCGAGTATGTTGGCGACTTCGTCATGGTGAGCCTGCGTAGCCTAAAAGCGCGCTAAATTCAAATTGCTGTTCAATTGTTGCAGTGCGAGGGGCCCTCCATGGAGCCCACCATCTATTCCAACGACATCTTGCTCACGGAGCATCTAACTCCGCGGTTTAGGAAGGTCGACCGCGGCGACGTCGTCATTGCCAAGTGCCCCAGCAACCCCCAGCAGTTTGTTTGCAAGCGAATAGTCGGATTGCCTGGTGACAAAATGAAGACGGGCTTCGCCTCGTCGGAAATAGTTCCCAGAGGTCACGTGTGGCTCGAAGGTGATAATAGGTCCAATTCTTCGGATTCGAGGATTTACGGGCCAGTCCCACAGGGTCTCATTCGTAGCAGAGCGTTATGCAAGGTTTGGCCACCGAGCGATGTTAGTTCTTTAATTAGGTAATTTTTATAGGACTGGATAGATATACTTTTGTGTGCCATTTCTTATACTTCTGCACTTTTTCCGTAGTTATAGATTGAAAATAAATTATTTTAACAGAAGCGTATTTTTCTTTCTTATGTAGGTATAGCGGGTATTCACTCTCAATGTTGAACATCGGCAATCAACATTGTGCATTCGATTTTTAAGTAGTATTTTGCCATAATTGATATACTACTACACTTGTAAAAGTTAAGCTCCAGCTTGGTCAGTACTTGGATGGGTGAACATCTGGAGCGCGGGCGTAGGGTTCTAGCCTAAGACAGGCTCTACTACCTCAAGTACCTCAGCTAAATTTAAAAAAAAATGCACATACCCTCAGCGGCTCGGTGCGCCCGGCACTGTGTAAACGGTATAAGGGGTTACAGATTATGTACTGTATGTATGTATCTTTCTATTGATACCATTACCTTTCCTGTAAACTGAATTCGCGAGCAGGAGTCAACAAAAACGTTCAAAGCAACGCTCAATTACTATGTTCGAGATTGAATGGGCACTCGGTATAATACATTCACTCTTTTTTGCAAATCAGAAGGCGATATTTGGCTTATTAGGGTATTAATTACTACATGGTGATACCACCTCATATAACCTCTAAAATATTACTGCCAGAGCAAAGAAAAGCACAACGTTGCCAAATGAATTATACAGGATGAGGAAAAAATATCGCAATATGGCTCCAACTTTTTCCTGAATTCTTTAAAAACAAGTTTTAAGGAAAAGTTACTACTTAAGCAAAACGTACTTCATATATCAGTGATCATGATTTTCTCTTACGTCAACACAGGAGCATACAATTTTAATTTTTTAAGTGGCAGGCTATGGTTTTTTTGCATTTTTAGAATCACTACATGTTTTTCCTTTTGGTAGCATAATAGTTATTTGTCTACCAAGTGTGTAAATGAAGGTTATACCAACACAAGACGAATATTTGTTGACCGAGCGTTAGCATTCATTTCTCAACTATTTTTTAAAAAGTGTGGAAACGTATGTCATTTCCTAACTAAAATTGATGTAAATTGATATGGAAAAGTCGCACTACTCCTAACAAGTTAGAAAATAGTATATTACGCAACAAGTTTAGAAAAGTTATGTTTTACTGAACAAGTTTGGCTGGTTTGAGTACGAGCAAAACAGTAAAACCACTTTTCCAACGTGTTGGGTATACTCTTTTATCGCATTTCATAAGAAATGTAAAATATTACATTTTTACTTAAAAGTGACACTAAATGCCAAAACATAACCAAGCTGAGCAGAATTCGTTTCTATGTAGTAAAGCACAATAAGCAGCTTCAGTTGATGTTATGCGTTTGGTAGTACTGAAGTGTATTGTTGATGACACTATGTCAAATTCGAGGTTAGCAGGTTAGGTTTTGCTTTAGTTTTGACACAGACTGACGCAAAACCTAACATGCTAACCTCGAATGTGTCATAGACTTGCAGTGCCACCAACAATACACTTCAGTACTGTCAAACGTAAAACAAATCGCCGTTGCTATGAAAAAAAGTGTTGCTAATGCATAAAAGTAGCCCATTTCTAATCAATTTTGAATATTATAGAAATGTAGTACATTACCAAATGAAATGCGATAAGTTTTTGTGGGTTTCAGAAGTAATTTTTTGAAAAAAAACTTAAGAAAAACTATTTAATATACTATGTGTCTCAGACCGTCCCCTACATGAGGTGCCACACAAAAAAAAACGAAATAAATGGATAACTGAGCAAGTTGTTTAAAAAAGTGTTTTTTGTATAAACCAGAGTTATACACCATGTTATAGGAGTTAAAAACTTAATGTCGACTTTTTCAAAAAAATTACTGTGCTTATACGTGATGCCGTAAAAGAAAGTCAAGTAAGTTTTATTATTATTATTTTTTTAAAATCCATAGTAAAATATGTATAGTCATATTGTGTTACTTTTTTCTCATCCTGTATAATGTAGTAGAAATAATTTCGTATTTAAATTTTTCTAAAATTAATTTCAAATTCGTGTATATTGGGTTATCTAACGAAGGATTATATTATAATACTTCGATTGCCAGCGATTGCTCATGTAGCTGATGTAACTAGTCGTATACCTGCTATTTGATGGCGCTTAAATATTTCATTCTTATTTACTACATTCTGGACTCTTGCGGTTGCAACTTTGAAAATAAACTTACCCAAATGTTCTGGATAATTTTCGTAATTGAACTGTCCGTACATTTTAAAAGTTAAAAAATCTGGTGTTATACACTCACCAAAGAGCATATAATATCATTATATGCTCTTTGCACTCACACAACTTCCTTTTACAGTGATCTTATAATTAGCCAAAAACTTGATTTTTAATTTTTAAGCATTTGTCGAAAATTTTCAAAAAATACAAATTCTACAAAAACTGTACAAAATAGAGCGTTAATTAAAGAGACAGATTTTCTCTAAAATTTTGAGGTGAATTCAAAAATGTAATAATATACCGGGAGATCTATTTAAAATAGGAGTTAATAAAACAAATAGAAAAAAAACAAAAGAAACCCATTTTAGAAGTATTCAACTGGAAAATCACCTATCTCACATCAATACACATTAAAAATGTGTTAAAAACGGAAAGTTTGAAAAAAATCGTTAGAGCCGTTTTTGAAAAAATCGAAAAAACCTGAAAAATCTCAAGAGTGAACACCCACTTCCGGTTATGCGATTTTCTTCGAAAGCTTACTTAGGACACTTACATAGGACACAAAACTTATATATTTCAACGCCATACCTCTTTTCGTTTTTGAGATATTCTGTTCACAGACAGACAGACACACACACACACACAGACAGACAGACAGACACACACACAGACAGACCAATGAAAAAAATATGTTTTTTGGGATCAGGGGTTCAGGGGACTCTAAAACGTGAACATCTGTTGAAAACTCAATTTTGAATTTTTGGGGTGAATCAATACTTCCTTTATCGTAAAAGGAAGTAAAAACGCATAAAGCATATATTAAATCGAACACACAGAGCTCTGTACTGCAAAAATAGTTAACATTTTGACATCTTTTATCTGTATATTTTATGTTAGGATTAGCGTAAGAACTAACAAAACCGTTATTAACAAACAATTAAACAAATAGCAAATTACTGACTGTATTTACCTGCTAGCATGGCTAGCAATCTTTTAAATTAAAGATTTTATTTATTGGTCTACAAATGAGAATTGACACTTGTTTTCACATTATTAATTAATCTAAAATTGTAGGTGTAGATATCGGTGCTAGTCAATAAAAACATTGCATTTAAAATACACAGCTACGTGCAGAGAAACAGCATAATACTCTATTAGCCCATCCTAACCCTTCACTTCAAACGTTATCTACTCGAAGCACCAGCCTACAAACAACTAAAAAAGAAATGGCCTCGAGATCTGCTAAACCAGTAACTTTTCTAGGGCAACGCCAATAGGCTGATTCCATCAAGTCCACTTGACAGAAAATCAGCTTATATAACCAATGTATTGTATATCTGTTAGTGTATACAGGGTGTTTCATTAATAATTGGAAATATTTTAACTGTAGAATCCTGGGCTCAAAATATTAATATTTAACCCAAATCACTTAGATAAAATGTGGCTCGTTACTGAGATATAGGGTGTTCCATTTAAAAATTTAAAAATGATTTTTCCCCATTACTTTGAAACTATTTGACGTATCCGTATCATATTTGGAAGGAAGTTTAGACACTGTAAACCATGCTAAATTGTGTTAAATAAACGTTTCTGACTACTACCAGAGGCGTACCACAGGGGCAAGTGAGTGGTTGACCCTTCCCAAATTCTACGCCACTGGCGGAATTGCCATTTTAGCACAATTTTTCGACTCTCCAATACTTTCTATGTAAATAACATACTCTTTCTTCGTCACGATAACGTCATTATTTTTCGAGATATTTAAATTTAAACAAAGCGGAACAGTTATTTTGATTTTAATGTGTATTAATTATGTTGGTGTTTTATGTCATAAGATTGCATTTATTACGCAAATGAAACTTTAATCCGTATTAACAAAAAAATATAATGTTATTTATTGAAATTTATTGAAACGAATACATGGATACATTTTTTTTTATGTTGAATGCATCTATGTATTAGTTTCAAGAAATTTCAATAAATAACATTATGTTTTTTTGTTAATACGGATTAAAGTTTCATTTGCGTAATAAATGCAATCTTATGACAAAAAACACCGACATAATTAATACACATTAAAATCAAAATAACTGTTCAGCTTTATGTTTAACTTTAAATATCTCGAAAAATAATGACGTTATCGTGACGAAGGAAGAGTATGTTATTTACATAGAAAGTATTGGAGAATCGAAAAATTGTGTTAAAATGGCAATTCCGCCAGTGGCGTAGAATTTGGGAAGGGTCAACCACTCACTTGCCACTGTGGTACGCCTCTGGTAGTAGCCAGAAACGTTTATTTAACATAATTTAGCATGGTTTACAGTGTCTAAACTTCCTGCCAAATATGATACGGATACGTCAAATAGTTTTAAAGTAATGGGGAAAAATCATTTTTAAATTTTTAAATAAAACACCCTATATCTCAGTAACAAGCCACATTTTATCTAAGTGATTTGGGTTAAATATTAATATTTTAAGCCCAGAATTCTACAGTTAAAATATTTCCAATTATTAATGAAACACCCTGTATGTACATAGTTCTGATTGTTGATACATTTTACCAATAAAAAAATACAAATTAAAAGAGAACACTTACAACTACCTCTCG
The DNA here is from genome assembly GCA_940337035.1 of Agriotes lineatus. Classification (NCBI taxonomy): domain Eukaryota; kingdom Metazoa; phylum Arthropoda; class Insecta; order Coleoptera; family Elateridae; genus Agriotes; species Agriotes lineatus. Next base: position 75,263,489 of record OW679197.1, on the reverse strand, counting down.
CCAGACACGAAAGATACACATAGTTTTATTAAACACGTTTTAATAGCTATTTGTGCAACAAGTGCTAAAAGTGGAGGTTTATGCACGAGTTTGCACGCAATATTTTTTCTACGGCTTTATATTTACTGTTATTCAACCATAAATGTCGATTTAACAAAGGTTTGCATTTATGACAGTTATAATTTATGTCGCAGTAAAGAAATGGCCGTGACGGCGCAGGTGACTGTTTCTGCAGTCGGTAGCTGTTAAAGTTAGTTATCAAAGGTAATAATAATAGTACACGTTTTACTTTATTCATTACATAATGCTTTAATTATTTAAAAAACACTTTACCTCGAACGAAAGAAGTAACTACAATAACTTTATAACCTCACTTCCTGTTTAAAATTCTAAATTCAACACCCCCTGTTTACTTTGAGCACATGTGCTAAAAGTAAACAGCTCATTTCACTTTTAACACGCTGATTTATAAAACGTAATTTTTAGTGAAACAAGCTAGTGGCCTACTTTTAGTAGTGGTCGTAGATAGGGTTTCCAGTCCCGGGACAGTCCCGGGATTCTACCACAAAAACCGGGTCCCGGGACTACAGCCAGCCCAGGCGAAGTTCCGGGACCATGTCAACATGCGTGCGTATACTCGATATCAGAGAATTAGGACGGGTATTCACCGGCGTCCGGCGTATTATCATGCCTCTTGTACATTCTGCATTATTTGCGTTTTGCGTAACGCAGGAGAGGTATTGTTTTCGGTAGGTTAGAATTAAACCTGTGTGTTGTTTCAGCCACATTTGCATATCTTCTTCTATTTATGTATTTGTCTGTTTTTTGTTGGATTTAGATATGTGCGAAGAAGCTGAATAATTTATATTTTTGGGTTTTAAGTGTGTTCATTATTTGTCTGCTACCTTAATTCTACATTTTAAAAAATAACGATTTAAAGTCACTATGGCAACAGTTTTATATATTGAAGATAAACAATTGGTGAAATGTAAAGTGGGTTCCTACAAAATTATCATAATCAGAGGCAGCTTGACGAAAAGATTACACACGCACTTTACAGTTCAAACAAAAGCAAAAGCGACAGACATTTTTAGTACCAGAAGAAAGCAATGAAGTTGTAGACGAGCCAAAACGCAAATTATCAGCACAGAAATACTTTATTTAACTTAAAACACTTGTTTTTCTTTGGAAATTTCATTCGGAAATTTCACCTGAACACTCTTTCTCTTTCGGGATCTTCGGGGCTAGTCCCGGGACCTGAAATGTAGCTCGTAAGTCCCAAAAACACTTTTGGTCTCGGGACTTGGAAACCCTAGTCGTAGAAAATAGCTATTTAAATATCTAGGGAGCAAACGTATTCATTTCCTTCCGCGTGCGAATTTAATGCCCGACGCGTTAGCGGAGGGCATTAAACACACAAGCGAGGAAATAAACCTTTGGTTCAGTGATATATATATGATTTTTTCTTCGAACGCATGTTCTATTGCGCGAAATTTCAAAAATTTTCTTTAAAAAATCATTATAGTGACTCTAGATTTCTGTAGTGACATTTTGCCTAATTTCCAAATCAGCATAACGTTGTAAAGCTTTGGTGCACCAAAGCTTGTGATATGCATGGTGACATAAACATAAATGCGGGAGCAAAAAATATTGGCTCCCGCTGGTTGGAAATTGACAGTTTTGTTTCTTAAAACTAGGGCGCAAAAGCCGATTTCTATCGAGTGAGTAGAAAAAATATTTTTTACAATATAAACTAAGGATACAAAATGGTTGTTTGTGTACCAAGGCCGAAAAAGATCGTTTGGACGAGATACACACAATATTTTTTAGGCAACTGAGACAGCACAGTTTCGAAACTTAGAATTTTTTATATGAATGCGATGTTACCCGAACGTATTGATCCTCGGAAAAATGTACGCAAGAATTACGAGATGTATTGTAATGGTATGATGCTTTCAGCAATTCCAGTTGCATTGCTAACGTACGAAGACTAAGGAAAGATTCAAATAGGCCCAGAATTGGTATTGTATTTATTGCAACAATATAAGTCGCTAGTAAACATTGATACCTAATTACATAAGACATGATTAGCAATAACTGTAATTTAATTAACAGAGGTTAGTAATTGAATAAAACAGTATCATCAGGGTTGCGCTCAGCTTGTATTCAATATTTGTGCTCGGTATGGCAAATATAGCTAATTGGTGATGACTGAGAGATTAATTGTGTAACGTCAAGACACGATAATGAATTCGATTAAGTACAAAAGTGTTTCGAAGCGTTAAGTTTTATGCAGCGTTTTGTATTGATATCATAACGCCAACAATCGATAACGCAGCTAAAGGGTTATTAATAGAGTCCGTCAAATGCCATTTTGCCATGTTTCTTACTGTAGGCCCCTTTAGGAGCCGATTTCGTATTTAGGCGTTTCACGTAGTAAGGGGTGGAATGAACCACATTTTTTGGTGCCATAAATGCTATAAAATGCTCTTTTTCGTGATAAATGCTATATTTTGAATAAATGCCATATTTTAATGCTATACAGGCTGATTTTTTATCATGTAACAACTTGTAGGCAACCCATTATGCAGAAGCATGCTTTATTCATGCTTCTGCATAGTGGGTTGTCTACAAGTTGTTACATGATAAAAAAAATCAGCCTGTATTTCGATCAAAATCAATATTATGTGGCTAATTCACAACAAAAGGGCTTACAAATTTTAAAATAGATATAGACGTTTTGGTAAGTGCCAGGTACTAAGGTCGATGGCCCGGGGCGGGAGTGACCACTCGTCGCGCGCCTTAACGCTCAGTCAAGTATCCCGTTACGTCCACTCGTCAACAACAACCCCGCGCTCTCTCCCTTCCCTTCAACGCACCACGGATACCTACGTTCCACTTATTTGCCTTGCGCCCGTCGTTTTTATCAGATTACTTTGTCTTTTGTATTTGTGTTGTGGGATTTTTAATATTACTGGTGACATTTTTTCTAAAGCCCCTGTCCCACTGTAAAAATTTGTATAAATTGGTTTTATAAACATTTTTATAAAAACGTGGTGACGTCACGCCCCATCAAAATATTTTTAAGCCATGTCTCTCTGTCAATATTTGGTCCAAAGTTTTTATAAAAACCAGGTCAGCTGTTTGAAGTAACACTGAAAAGTGAAGTTAGATTGTAGTGTTTTGACTTAAATCGCCGCCTCTTTTGCAAGCCTTTTATTATACTGTTGCATTCTTTATTAGAATGAAGTGTATATAGAAAGAAACCTTTGACAGAGCTTACAATAAGCTTAATTGGTTATGCCCTAATTTAGAAACAAAAGAAAAACAAAATAAACGTCAATGGTGGGTTAGACCTTGGTTAAATAACAGAAATATGGGAAATGGTAGTGGTGTTCTTTCGATGATCGAAAATGAGGTGAAACACAGCGATCAAAAAAACTTCAAAAAATTTGCCTTTATTTCGCTCACTGCAAACAGCAATATTAAAATAGTAAACAATCGGATATAAATAATTTTTTACCACTTGTATTCTGCCCAATATCTTTTCAACCCTCCATAATTACCTCCATCGCTTGTTGCCTCGCATATTTGTTATGGTAACTAGGATGGGAAACTGTATATAATATTGACTGGTTTTCATAATGGTCGATTAACGCACTAGTTTGTTTAATAGACCACGTGCCAGTCATTCATTAAATTATTTCACAACTATAACGTAACCTCAAACAACAGCTTCGCAGGAAGTGGTGGCCAAGAACGAGGTTAAAAATATTGAGCATGAATGTTTTAAAACGGAAGTTTCGCGCGCCTCTTCAAATTCTCAGTAGGCTGGGCTTAGCCATAAACATCCAATGAAATGCCTGATCTCATCAAAATTATAGAAACCGTTCTATTCCAAAAGTGTAAAACTATTTTACGTGACGTCATCAAAATACAGACACCGTTAACGTAAATTTCAGTGACGTCATTTTTATAAAACTGTGTACTGTCACACTGTTTATAAAAATTTTTACAGTGGGACACGGGCTTAAAATGTCAACTTTTTGAAATGAATACTTACCATTTTTTATGCTTTATTTTAAAATAAATGCCATTTTATATGCCATATTTTGAAAAAATAAATGCCATTTTGCTATGCTATATTTTGAAAAAATACAGGAATATTTCTACGAACTCTAGTTATTAAGCAGTGTAAGAAGACACAATGATGCAAAGAGCATTTGAAAAGCAACCTGAGAGTTAAAGAAGACTACAAGAAAGAGCTAATAGCTTGTAAATCAGTGTTTATTTAACAAAAGTGAAAAAGTGCACCAAAGTGCGATTAGAGTGTTCCTGAATGACTTTCAAGAAAACATTTAGTAGTTAAGCATCAAAGATTGTAAAAACTTACTAAAACAATTGAGTATTTCCAAGTGAAATCACAAGCTCCACTGTCACAGCTGATCGTGGACAAGCAACTTTAACTTTCTTATGGAAGCCTTCCATAAATTCAAATTTTATAAGTTTTGTGTCCATTGTACTCAGTTTATTTAATACAGCAGTGTAGTTTATGTGTTGTTTATTAATTCTGTAAACAGATAATGACATCGCACCATTTTTATTACAACTTTTGGTAATGATGTAGGATGTAGGTATCACTGACCACCAACAAACGGTTAAGATTTTCGTATTCCGGGTTAAAATACTCTTTTCAGTTGAAATTTGAAGAAAATTATGGACTTGTAAAATAGAAATTCCAAAATTCCTTTGCGTCAGTAGATAAGTAAGATATACAAGAATAATATAAAATATTGATCATGTTTCCATTTGTAACCTTGCTTTCAAAAACATGGAAATAAGTTAGCGTTAAATGGAAGAAATTGCCAAGTGTAAACGCCGCCTTTAAGATCAATTAGTGTCTTACCTGTTTTGTCCAAAGTTCTTGAAAAGGTGATGAATTTACAACTGAGAAAATACTTAAATGAAAATCAGATAATATCTGACATTCAGTCTGGCTTGTACCTAACAGAAGTGGTTCGACAGCCCTACTATATGTCATAGATGAAAGACTGACCGCTACTGATTTGAACAAAATATCTGCTCTTACACTACTTGACTGTAGAAAGCTTTTAATACAATTTATCACGAAATTCTGAAGTCTACTCTGAATTACATTGGCTTGTCTGCATCTGCAGTCTGTAAAAATATCAACTTCCACATTTAATTATTTATCAGCTGTCAAAGGAGTCCCTTAAGGCTCTATTTTAGGACCTCTACTCTTTATTATTTACACATCCACTTTTAACAAGTGTGTTCAAACTTATAAGTTGAAAATGTTTGCCGACGATTCTCAGCTTTTGCAATTTTTCTGTCGAGACAATCGAGGGAGGCTGGCTGTGATATCAACTCTAACCTCAATGCTATTAGTAGGGTGTCACGTTCTGTTTGGAAATAAAGATGTTGTAACTGTACTGGCTGGGAAGATTCGAGTAGCGATAGATGATCTTTCCGTTCCTATTAAAAACGAAGTGAAAGATCTCGGTCTTATCATAGATAATACATTTAGATATAAAAAACATATTACCAATTGCATTAGAAAAATTATTTAACCACTAAAATTAATTTAGTCCATAGATACGTTTTATCTATTGAAACAAAGTCGCTGAATTGTAAATCAATGGTTCTATCCAATTTTTCTTATGGCAGCGAGATCTAAGGCCATTCTATTACACAGGATGCTTCTCGTAAAATACAGAGTTGAAAATTATTGCTTACGTTTAATCTTTGGCATACAAAAATACGAACGGATATCATTTAAACTAAAGGACTAGCAATGGTTAAATATACAAAATAGTCGTCACTTACAGAACACTACTCTTTGTCACAAAATCATTCAAACAAAACAGCCAGTCTACTTATATAATAAAATAAACTTATAACAGATGTAGTACCCACTTTAAATCTAAGATTTAAAGAAATAATATATCCTTATTTGCATAAAACAGTTTTGTTCAAACGGTCTTTCCAATTTCAGATTTATAACATTGCAAGGTTTTATAGCATTCAAAATGTCTACCTCTTTATTGCTGTATGAGGTAGGAAGTCGGACTATCAAATAGCTACCTGTAGTAGTTACCGCGTAAACCCTAAAAATTGTTTGACCCTATCTGTAGAAGGAAATGATTTGCCGAATTTCAACTTCTTACCTCCAGTAATTACCCCTTTGTGGCGACATGTAGAAAAACACAACTACCCCCTTTATTTCCTTTGCGGAGTGAATTTGAAAAAATCCTGAAAATGGTTTCACACTATTTGTAAAAGAAACTGATCTGGAATTTCAAATTCCTACCTGCGGTAGTTACTACGTAATGGCGATCTTTAGAAAAACAGATGTAACCCATTTAACCCCTTTGAGGTGTGAATTCAGAAAAATCTAGAATATTTTTGACCCGATTTGTAAAAGAAATTGATTTGCCGAATTTCAATTTGTTACCTGCAGTAGTTCTGCTATGTGAAGGTCTACCCCATTTAACCCCTTTGGGGTGTGAATTCTTAAAAATGCTTAAAATGGCTTCACCCGATTTGTAAAATGAACTCTGTGACCAAATTTCAACTACCTAGGCGGCCGGTCAAGCGGATAAAGCCGCAGTAAATAAGAAAATGTTTACCTCTTTTATACCCTTTGGGGTTGAAATTTCGATAAACTTTGCCTTAGTGGATGTGTACGTAGTAAGTGGGCGAAGCCTGCAAATTTTCATCTTTCCAACTTGGTTGTTGCAGTTGTTGAGACCCCTTACCTTTCTTTATTTTTACTTCTTAGGGGTGAAATTTAAGAAACCCTTAAAACACACTTACATGTTAAAACAAGAATGCTCTAACTCAACAGCAGGAGATACGAAGGGTTCTGTAATTCGCCCGAATCCACATTTACACCTTTAGGGGTTGATTACATTCACTCCATTTAACTGATTTTGGGGGGGGGGGGGGTAAATTCCAAAAACCCAGAAACTTTTATCCGATTTGTGAAAGGAACTGATGTGCCCAATTTCAACTTCCTAGATCCGGTTAAGCGGATAAAACCGCAGTCAATAAAAGCCACTTTTACCCCATTTTTAACCCTTTTATATCCCTTGTGGTTGAAATTTCGAAAAACCGTGTCTTAGTGGATGGGATCTGCAAATTTTATTAAGATTTTCTGATTAGTTATCAGTGTCAGTTAGCATTTTATATTTGTATATTAAATATAGATTTTACAAAATAATTTATTTGTTAGCCTTTAATTTTTCGCTAAGTAACAAACGACTTCCGGGATTAGACCGTGTCATGATTGGGATCGAAGAACTCAACGTTTCGCCCACTTTCGTAAGGGGCTTCATCAGGAGGAAAAAAGCAAAAGAGCACGGTAACGTGTTAACCACACCAGAGGCAAAACTCTTTGCAGGGAAGGGACAGAAGAGCACGGTAACTCAAAGTGTGAACCACGTCAGAGGCGAAACTCGACTGACTATCGGAAGAAGAAAGACGAGAATTTATAGGCAAGCGCCGTCTCGATTCAGCAAATGCCGTCGCGGTTCAGTGGCGGAGGGCGGGGCTTAGGAATTAGCACTTTCCACATAGAAGGAAGGGGAAAGCCTTCGTCCCGATTGAGATTATTAGGGTGTTTGCAAATCTCAATGGCTTCGCGAATCTTTCTGCTAAAGAAGAATGGGGATTTGCAGATGATGGAAGTTTCATCAAAAAAGGATCTTATGACCAGTATCGCGTTGGTGTTCGGCGATGGCCGATGATGAAACGAGACCTGACTTGAGACAGCGCTGGTGCTCAGAGATGCGAGTTTTCACTGAACGACCTGTTTCACCAATGTATACAGCATTACAAGAGCAAGGGACTCTATAAACACCTTTAGATGACAGTGTTTAATTTATCTTTAGATGAAGGAAGAACCTGTAAGATTTTGCTCGGGGGTTTGAATACTGTTTTAATGTTTTGTTTTCGATGAAACTTTCCTATGCGGTCGGTGACTTGGTGGATATGCTGAATTAAATCACATTCGGAAAGCTCTTAGGAATAACGGTTACCGTGCTAGGGATATACAGTCTGCCATAAATCGCCATCTTCATCCACGGCCTCCCAAACCTCCAAAACCCGATCCTCCTGCAGCAATAGTCTTTCTTCCCTATATCCACCAAGTCACAGACCGCATAGGAAAGTTTCTTCGAAAACAAAACATGAAAACAGTATTCAAACCCCCGATGCAAAATCTCACAGGTTCTTCCTTCATCTAAAAATAAATGAAACAGTATGTCATCTAAAGGTGTTTATAGAGTCACTTGCTCTTGTAATGCTGTATACATTGGTGAAACAGGTCGTTCAGTGAAAACTCGCATCTCGCGCTGTCTCAAGTCAGGTCTCGTTTCATCATCGGCCATCGCCGAACACCAACGCGATACTGGTCATAAGATCCTTTTTGATGAAACTTCCATCATCTGCAAATCCCCATGCTTCTTTAGCAGAAAGATTCGCGAAGCCATTGAGATTTGCAAACACCCTAATAATATCAATCGGGACGAAGGCTTTCCCCTTCCTTCTATATGGAAAGTGCTAATTCCTAAGCCCCGCCCTCCGCCACTGAACCGCGACGGCATTTGCTGAATCGCGACGGCGCTTGCCTATAAATTCTCGTCTTTCTTCTTCCGATAGTCAGTCGAGTTTCGCCTCTGAAGTGGTTCACACGTTGAGTTACCGTGCTCTTCTGTCCCTTCCCTGCAAAGAGTTTTGCCTCTGACGTGGTTCACACTTTGAGTTACCGTGCTCTTCTGTCCCTTCCCTGCAAAGAGTTTTGCCTCTGGCGTGGTTAACACGTTGAGTTACCGTGCTCTTTTGCTTTTTTCCTCCTGATGAAGCCCCTTACGAAAGTGGGCGAAACGTTGAGTTCTTCGATCTCAATCATGACACGGTCCAATCCCGGAAGTCGTTTGTTACTTAATGACAATGGCCGTGAAAGCCTCAAAAATCATTTAATTTTTCGCGTTTAGTTACAGATTCCTTGCGAGCGATTAATGCTCACTTTCTACGTTTTTGTTTTATAGAAATATCAGTACATACCATGATTTAAATTAGCACCAAATTCGATAACACTGTAAATGTCCAGCATCCAGAAAAGAGTCATTACAAACAATATTTCCCTGCCATAATTTATTTATTTATTTATAAGCAAGGCCGGACCAACAGTGACTGATTTAACAGCCATCCAATAATAGGTCGGCACTAAATTGTTATAAAATGTAGAAAGTGGAATACAAAACGCAAATAACAACCAATTATTTTAAGCTAGAATTACTCTAAATATTACTGCAAATGGATATCCAAGGATTAATGAGAATAGGTGTCCAAATAATAACGCGTTAGTAGTTTTGACAATACTGCCAGTGGCATTACAAATACATCGAGATCTTGTAGTTCGAGATTATTGTAAGTCCTAACTAATCGAATAACAGGCGAGTTTAATTGAAAATTTGTACTGCATTGATTGTGCCAAAACAAGGATGAGTGGCGAACTGGATACGATGGGGTTTTTATATGAAATCGAGAAATAATCGAAACGTCATTGTAATAACCTCCAATAAATTTATGTAGTTCTTTAAGATCAATTATATTTCTTCTGTGTTCCAGTGTCAGCATGGTAAACTTCGTCAGTTGTTTTCTATAGTCCAGTTTTACCTTTGTTCTACAGCACACTATTTTTAGAAAACGCTTTTGAATTGACTCAATTCGATCTATATGTATTTGATAAAACGGATTCCAAACGAAACTACAATATTCTAGATGGGAGCGTACATAGGCGAAGTATAAGGTTTTCAGTGCTTCTATGTTTTGAAAGTTTTTTGTTGCGCGGACTATAAAACCCAACATTTTGTTGGCTTTGCATACGGTTTTTTCAATGTGGGTGTTGCAAGTTAAATCGCTACTCAAGGTGATGCCTAGATCTCGTATGCTAGTTACGCTGTTAAGAACGGTATTGTTTAATGCGTAGTTAAAAGTTATAATGGACTTAATTCGAAAAAAGGAAATTTTGTGACACTTTTGAATGTTTAAAATCATCAGTATTATTAGTATTTTCTCTATGTGGGTATTTTAAACTTATAATTAGTAAAGAATTGATCTATAAAATGAAGTACAATATGATCAGTTTATTCACTATCGAGGGACATAAGATTTTCGTAATCTAAGGGGGGTGTTAATGAGAAAACGATAAGAGTAATGTCAATAGTGTGAAGTCCCTATAATCGTTCCAGCCAATTATAATTTATGCTATAATTTACAAACATATCTTACGATGGCGTTTCTAGGGTTTGTACAAACAATATGAAACGGTTCTCAATAAGCAATTGCCGTAACGTACTATTTGTATGATTAGTTTACGTATCCACACATTTTAGACATCAAACACTAAATCATAGCAGCTGTTCAGGCCACGCGTGAGTAGTTCAAAAAGTTGCTATGCAGTGAACTATGGGGGCACTGCAAGTGGATTGTTGTTCTCGAGTGTATGCAAATAATTATCTTAAATTTATGGCTTTAAACATGGGAACACCTTTAAAATTAAGTACAGCTCCTGCATCGTAACCTTAGAAATTTCACGCAGCCAACTCTTGGGTGCAATCACATCATATTGTGCACTTCGGCTGCTTCCAAGACCACTATTGGCTGGTGCATCACTGCTGTACATTCACCTTAAAGAGCTGACGCCAAATTAGTTTACACTTGACCCTTGCGTCTTTAAACTCTACTATTTTCCTGCAAATAATATTGGTCCAATTGTTTTATGTGCAAGAACTATTGTAGATTAAATTATTTATAAAGTATATTAAAAATAAGCGCTTTCGAAGATATGTACTTTTAAATCAGAGTGTACGCTTACCCCTACATTGTATCGTATTGATGCGCGAAGTGAAACTTTTTCTAAGGTTACGATGCGTGAGCTGTAGTTGACTAATCTACAAAGTGAACACTTGAATATAAAAAAGATCATGCAAATCAGTCTTGTAGAACTCTACATGAAATGGAATAAAAATCAGCCTTGTGTTTTACATACTGGGTGATCAATAATGATTGTAGGGTTCACAACTTCGCTATGGTTGTATTGTTATCAATAATGTATACCGGGACCCACGAAAATATGTTGTTTATCAAAACTTTCTTCCCCCGCGACCATATGCGTGCACATAAAAATTTTAGATCTGTCAATAATTGATGACAGACTGTCATTCCTGTTGCAATAAGTAGATTAATGAAACTATTTCTATAATTCTCATAAACTCAGTCTTTAGTAAGACTAAAACTGCATATCTGATTGCTTTATCTGGTAAGTAGATTATTTACAGAGCTTTGTTTTGAATAAGAAAATGTGAATAATTTTAGGTTACAATTTCTGATGAAAACAAATTTATATTGGAGGCTTGTTTTTGGTCTGGGAAACGTGACCAAAATGGCGTCTGACAGTATTTACAAGCTCCTTACTTCGCCAAACTCCAGCAGCAATTCGCAAACAATGACGTTAGCTATGAAACTTTCACACATGTTCGTCGCATTATCAACCGATTTTGGGATACTGGCAGTGTCTCCAAGGGTAAATCTCCTGGCAAAAGGCCTGCGCTTAATGAAAAAGCCTTAGAAGATATTCAGGAGAGATAGGAACCAAGCCCCAATAAATATTTAAGGCGACTGTCTGCTGAAACTAGTAATGCGTATAATATGTTTTTATTACTAAATGCTGATTATTATTAAATGTGGGGCTTTCGTATGGAACATGCCAGATGGCTTACCGAAAAAAGCTGCATGTGCACCCATACAACGATGGAATAGGTATTTATCACAATATTTCCAGGATAGACTAATAAGCATAACTCGATGGTCACAAATTGTATTTTTTTGCTAATTTTGTCTCATCTTTGTTGTTATATTGTGTGTTTTTAATATAAGAAACGTTCTTGTCTTTATGTGATTTCAATTTTATAATTAAAACTGGTTATATGTTATTTTAGTTCTTCTTGTATGCTTGTTCAATTTTATTAACTTTTTGTGTAACAAAACGTGCACTATGTATAATTTAAAACGTTGGAATAATATATTTATTTTTAATATACCACCAACTTTTAAATTTCTCGCCCAATCTGAAATACCCGCCTGTACGCCACTGGAAATAGTTGGGACCACTGCATGTGCTAAGTGGATAATAGCTTTATTTGAAGGAGGCGGCACCTTCAATCATTGTTGATCACCCGGTATATGCAGGGCCGCGCCGCATATTTTGGTTGCCTGTGTGCGGATATTTTTTGTTGCCCCTAACTCTAGTAATACTTTCAAAAGTAAAACAAACTTCAAACTCACAAAGAAATTTCCTATATTAAAATACAGAATAAAAATATAAAATAAAATACAAAAGAAAAAAAAAGTTTATAACAAACCTTAAGAAGTTTAATACATAAATAAAATGGCTGAACTTTTAACAAAATAACAGTAAATATGGACACAAACATATGATTAGAATAAATCTAAGTATTTACAACAACTCAACGCGCCTGGTTTTTATTTCCGAAAACTTTTTTATAAATTCATGAAGTTGTAGTTGCTCGGCATGTTCATGTTCTATTGAAATTGTAGCCATATTGACCAGTCTGGTTTGGATCATGGTGGTTCTCAAATAATTTTTTATAATTTTGAGTTTTGAAAATGATCGTTCGCCTGATGCTACTGATACAGGCAAAGTTAGTAAAATTCTTAGCGCAATCACAGTGTTATGAAACGTAGTGCATAAACTGTTTTCTAAAATATATTCCAGTACGTTAAATGCAGTCAGACTAGGTCTTAGCATATACTTCAAAACATTTATTTCTTGGTAAAATTCTAGGGCATCAATGTCCGTTTCATTTCTACTACTGTCAGACAGTTTTAGTTGTAGGTCTTTGCAGTTATTTAAAATGGCTTCATCTTCAACTTCTTTTAAATCGTGCACATTATAAAGAAAATTAAACATGCTACTATGTTCTTTTAGTAGGTCAAATCTATTATTTAAGGAACTTAAAGCCGTGTCTATTACAATCAAATAAAAGTTAATTTTGAAATTTAATTCGGGAGTATGCACACTTTCATCTGAATGTTCATACTGAAATTGGGTTTTCTTTTTTCTTCGTCGCACAGTGAAGTTATCGAGAAATTTTGGTTCTACCTCCATCTCTTCAGCTATTTGTTTTGCAGTATATATACAGTCGGAAAAACCTTCATCGCTACGTTTTGTTTGAAAAAATGTGATGAGATTATTTATTAAGTCCAAACATATTCCAAGATTTAACGTTGGCTGTTGGATCATTTTACTTACAACATTAATTTTTGACAAAATTTCATGCCAAACTGCAATACAGCAAATAAATTTAAAAGATTGAATTTTGGCTGCTAAACACTTGGCTTGATGGCGCGTAGTAGAATCTTTATTTGAATCTTCTACAATATCTAGTAATGCGTCGTGAATTTCAGGAAGTTGAAATCGCAAAGGTAAAACTGCATCAATTCTACTCTCCCACCTTGTTTGCGATATAGGCTTTAATGTTAAACTTTGTATGTGAGTTTCTAAAACTCCCATCTTTGTGTGGACGAAGAAAAAAATACAAACAGCTCTTGAACTGTATTAAAAAAATCAACAGTTTCGAAATTGATTTTTGCAGCGTCATTAACTACAAGGTTCAGACTGTGTGCTGAACAAGGCACGAAAAAGGCACGAGGATTGATGTTTAAAATTTTTCTCTGTAAAGCGTTGTGAACCCCTCTCATATTCGCTCCATTGTCATAACCTTGACCACGCATGTTGTAAATGTTCAAATTTAGATCCTCCAATTTTGCTATAACAAATTCACTTAACCCTTCACCTGTCGAATTTGTAACAGGGCAAAAACCTAAGAAATGTTCATGGACTTCTACCTTTCTAGATGTGGTGTTTAGTTTTACGAAACGAATGATTATCGTTAATTGTTCCGTGTGACTAGCATCGGGTGTGCAGTCTAATATTAAAGAGAAATATTTTGACTTTTGTACCATTCCCAAAATAGATTCTTTTATTTCATTTGACAATAAATTTAGGATTTCGTTCTGAATTTTGTCGCCCAGATAAGTGGGCATATATTTCAAACTTTTTGAAGTTTTAATTCGTCTTACGTGGGCTGACATAGTAGCATCGAATTTAGACACCATTTCAACAAGTTTTAAAAAATTCCCGTTATTGGCATCAAAAAGTTTATTTGATTTTCCACGAAACGCGAGATTTTGACGAGCCAAAAATTGTATGAAGTATATAATTCGTTCTATCACGTCATACCAATGTTTTTTTTTCAATGTTATAAACTTCTTGTTGAATTTTGTCTATAGTTGTTTGGGTCTTAAATGCTTTTGCTAGTTTTATCCATTTGTTGCAATTTTTAATGTTTATTGAACTTTTTTCATGCCTGGATAATATCAACGATAAATGTTGCCAGTCAGCTGAACCTTCAGTGACTAAAGTATGGCTTATGCTCTCTGTATATAATTTACAACAAAAACAAAAAACTGAATTTTTCAATACCGAGTACAATAACCAATTTCTTTCGCATTTCTCGCCATTTGGCAATGTCCTATAATAATATACGTCAGAAAATTTGCGTCCCTTCTCATCAGCAGGATAGTTACGTTTTTTTACTTGCTTAGGTTGATTTTGTACCAAGATTTGAATAGAGTTATTTGATAAATTATCTGGCCACATACCAGGATCATCACTTATTATATCTTCGGCAAGTTCGGGTGGGAAAGGGGCTGTTACATGCTGATGAATTTCCTCTTGTCCGTCTCCTAATTCTTGCTCAGTTTTTTTGCAATGTCTTCAGACGGTTGTTGCTGGGCTTTACTGGTAGATGTAGATGGCCGGAGATGTTCTTGAATTTCCTCTTCTCCCTCTTCTAACTGCTCCTCAGTTTTTTATTCAATGTCTTCAGAGGACTCTTGCTCGGCTTTACTAGTAGATGTAGATGGTTGCGGGTGTTGTAATTTCAAATATTTTTCTAATGCCCCAGCTTGTTTTTCTACATTTTTCCGTTTTTCTAGTTGCTTTTTTCTATATTGATAACCAGATTCTTGTTTTCTCGGCATTTTTCAGCTGCAGTAATTAAATGTCTGAAAGCATAACAAAGTAAAGAAATGAGAAAAAATTCAAAACGAATTTCAGCTCCGAGATAAAAGAATTAAAAAATTGAAAATTATTTGATTACTTACATGTTTCGCTTTTGTCTCCGTACTACTTCTATTGCAACACTCAACACAACTTGCACACTTTATCACTTGAATGCGGAAATGACAAGGAACCCGAAAATGTTATTTTCTCCCTAAGAGAAATAGAACTAAAAATAAATCGAATTGCTGCAGCCAAAACAGTAATAAATAATCGTTTTAAAGAGTCGTACGTGCTTAATATTTATTTACAAAGTTTTCGGGTGTGTGATCGCGTTTATCAAGATAAGACGGATAGGTTTACATAATCAACTCGGTAAGCATGAAATTTTATTTTTCACTCTTTGATAATTTTTATTAGATAGGGAGACTCAGTAATAGAAGAATAAAATATGTCGAATTCCCTTCGTGTTGCCCCTAAACGGACTGTTGCCCGTGTGCGGTGCACACACCGCACACTGGGGCGGCGCGCCCCTGGGTATATGTATACAGGGTGGTTTATGAAATGTGTGTCAAACGGCACCCAGCGACTGCGGTGGTCATCTTTAACAAATAAGTCCATCTCAACACATGTCCAATCCACTTTTCTTCCTCAGTTATTGTAATTTTACATTTTTTTTCGTCACTACTATGGATTCTACTGGAAGACGTGCAATAGGGCAGTCATATGGACAAAACAGATTTAGATTAAGTATGGTTTAATTAATACTGTCGTTTGGAGACCACAAGAAGTAGAAAATAAAAATACAGACATGTCGGCTGTTGCCATTACAATAACCATACACAAACACCATATCTGCATATTTTAGCAAACTATGGTCTTCTATTGTACTTCACTATCACCACCAGAAGCACCAACTTATTATTGTATCTGTCAAACTGCAGATTTCTTAAGGACTTTTTGTTACTAGTCTTGGCTTGTTTTCTAAGTAATGTGATAATTTTTAGCAATAATGTTTAAGCTTATTGAATAATATTGGATGTCAATACTTATTTTTGGAGATCTCTTACTATTTCTGGTGCTCTTTTACTAGGTTTGGCATTTATTTAAAATTTCTGGTGGTCGGCAAAGATATTCCTGGTAATGGCTTTCTGGTACTCATTGATTAATTTTGGTGCCGATGTATTATTTTGGTGACCAAACATTGTTATAAAAAGTTGATGCTCAAAAAATTATTTTGGTGCTTATTGAAATTATTTCCTATGTACAATACTGGGTGATTATAAAGTCTCGATCCATTTTAGTGAAAAACAGTTAGAATTTCAAAATAAATGTTATTAAACAAATTAACAAGACACAATTAATATATTTCCACATCACTGCTTTCCATTTCAAAAAATTGTTGCAAACAGTCAGACGTCTACCGAAAAACTTTCAACAACATATTAACCCTCTCAATCGAGCATTGACCACGGCTGTTCTTTCTTCTAAAGTTAACATTTTGAACGTTTATGTGCAGGCAGAAGCTTTTGTTTAAAAATGTCGAGTTTCCGTTGCTTTTCGGAGTGAATCGGGTGCGTTCGGCTCGGTACAGCGAGAGTTTCTGTCTGCCCATCCTGTTTGCGATGTACAAGAAAATTTTCATGTCTCTGCGGGTTCGTTTTCATTAAAATGGATCGAGACTTTATAATCACCCTGTATATCGAGAGATCCAAAAAAAACTGTTCCTCAGCGGGCTGTGGAAATTCAACTTATGACTAATATGTTGGTGGCACTGTAAGTCTATGTCAAATTCGAGGTTAGCAGGTTAGGTTTTGCGTCATTCTATGTCATAACTGACGGAAAACATAACCTGATAACTTCGAATTTGACATTGACGTACAGTGTCACCAACATATTATTCATACGTTGAATTTCCACAGCCCGTTGAGGAACAGTTTTTTTTTATCTCTCGATACAGGGTTATTCAATATCAATGCTCACCATTGGGACTTCAAAACGGGCAAGAGATATAAGGTCGGTTAAATTCTGGCAAAGTTGCAGATTCTACTACTGAATAATGTTCAAAAAATTAATTTGATCTATCCGCCTTAGTTTTTCAGTTTTGTCCAAAAAAAAGAAGAAATTTAGGGTTTTTAATTTTTTTGTTACAAGTTGATTATTTTGTTACTTACAACAAAACTCTTTTGACATTATTAGGACACTTTTTAAAGAGGAATTTAAATCTGAATTTATATTTTCATTTGTTTTCATAATTTTTGAGATATTGATACTAACTTACAGCCGACAGTAAGGCTGAGTGGTGTAGGACATCTCACGGCAGTTGTAAAAGGTAAGCCCCAGTCTCCTTGCTCAGTATTTGGATGGGTAAGGATCTGGAGGGCGGGATAGTGTTCTAGCTTAGACAGGCTCCGCTACCTCAAGTACCTCTGCCGAATTTAAAAATGCACATACCCTCAGCGACTTGGTGCACTCGGCACCCCGCCACTGTGTAAACGGTATAAAGGGTTACAGATTATGTATGTATGATACTAACTTGAACATCAAAGAATGACTATAAGCCTATGGCACCATTAAGAAGAGTTTCTTATACAATGTTTGCTACACCTATTTACATAAATAACCGAGACATCTGAGAAAAATTTAATTTGTTTTCCGATTAAACAATCACGGCCTACTACCAAGAGGAGGAAAATAAGCTCTTTCTAATGGTGTCATATCCATCGTCCATGGGCATTTAAAAAGAAAGTTAGCATCAATCTCTCGAAAATTATGAAAACAAATAATAATAATAATAATATATATATATATTTCAGTGCTACAGGCCTTCCAGGCCCATGACTTAAAACAATAAGCAAACATTTCAGTTTACACATTTTTCTTAAACTACGTTTCCTCGATTTTCTTCACTATCTGTCTCCAGCAGTTTCTGTCCTGTGCCTTCCGTTTCCAATTCTCAATTCCCACCGTTCTAATGTCCGCTAACACAGAGTCTAACCACCTCTTCTTTGGTCGCCCTCTTCTCTTCTTACTTCCACTTCCTTCCTCCAGAGCTCTCTTTGCATGTCGGTTTGTTGCCATACGACTCACATGGCCCAACCACCTTACCCTCTGGCCTTTTATGTACGCTGTAATGGACGGCTTCCCGTAGATATCCCGTAATTCTCTATTAGTCCTTCTTCTCCAAATGTCGTTTTCCATCTTAACTCCTCCTAAGATTTTCCGCAATATCTTCCGCTCCCATATTTCCAGTTTTGATTCAAGTTTTTTAGTCATTGTCCAGACTTCACATGCGTAAGTTACAGTGGGACGTACAATCGTTGTATAAATTCTTAGTTTAACCGCCCTCGAAATCTGTTTCGACTTCCATACTTTGCTCAGTGCACCAAACGCTTTACTGCCTTTTGTTATTCGTTTCTCCACTTCTATGCTTTCGTCTATTTTATTTGTAAGTGTTACTCCCAAGTATTCCACTTTGTTCACCTTCTCAAAACTATATTCTCTTTCTTCGGTTTTAAATCTAATATGTTTGTCCGTTGTGGTGTCCTGTCTCATTTCCATGTATTTTGTTTTCCCTTCATTTATCTCTAATCCGTATTCTCTCGCTGTATTCTCAAGTTTGCTAAACACCTTTTCCAGTTCACTTCTTGATCTCGTGATCAACGTCACATCATCAGCGTATGCAACAACTTGATAGCGACGCTGGTAAATTATTCCTTCCCCTTCCATGCCACTCTCTCGTATTATTGCCTCCAAGACCAAGTTAAATAATACAGTTGACAACGGATCACCCTGCTTTACCCCCTTGTTCCCTACGAAGTTTTCTGATAGCTGACCGTCTATCAGGACTCTATTATTAGTTCTAGTTAGCGTCATTTTAACCAAATTGATAATCTTCTTTGGGACTCCTAAATTTCGCATTGCTTCATATAACTTAATTCTTTTTATGGAGTCGTAGGCTTGTCGAAAATCAATTAGTAGCATATGCATTCCCAGATTTTGTTCATAGCTGTTATACTGTAGCATTTTTATAGTGAATATTTGGTCTGTGGTACCTCTTCCTTCCTTGAAACCCCCTTGATATTCACCTACCAATTGTTTTTGGAATATGTTTAGCCTGTTGCGTATAATGCGTGCCAACACCTTATACGCTACGTCCAATAATGATATTCCTCTGTAATTTTCGCATAAGCCCTTATCCCCTTTCTTATGAATCAAACAGACTATTGAATTATTCCAGGCTGATGGCATTTGTTCGCTACACCATACATTTCTAATTAAGCTGCACATTCTTTGTTGTAATATACTTCCACCATATTTAAGCAATTCTGCGGGGATTCCATTTTCACCGGCGCATTTGTTATTTTTTAGCTTACTTATTTCGCTTATCACCTCTTGTTCTGTTGGCTCTTCTATCTGCTGTTGCTCTCTATATTCTTCAGTTTCTGGGTCATCCTCCTTCACGGCTTCTTCTTGCTCTGCTTCATCCTTCAATAATTTCCCATAGTACTCCCTAAATATTTTCAGTTTACCCTGTGTATTTCCTACCATTTCTCCGTTTTTACTTCTTATGTATGTAATATTGTTGATCTTTCCATCATTTCGTGCCTTCTTTGCCTCCTGGTAGAAGTTTCTCAAATCTTTGTTTACATAATTCTCCTCGATTTTTTCAAGTTTGCCTTGTAGGTATCTTCTTTTTCTTTGCCTACATATTTGCTTTGCTTTCTTCTTTGCGTCCTCATACTTTCTCTTATTCTCTTCTGTGTTCTGCTGTAGGAGCTTAATTCTGGCTGTGTTACGTACTTGTAATGCTGTTTTACACTGACTGTTGAACCATTCTTTCTTCTCACCTCTAGTCCTTCTCCCTACGTACTTTTTCATAGACTCCTGTACTATGGTCTCTATCTCCCTCCATTCCTCCTCTATGTTGTTTATTTTGATCTTTTCCTTCAACTTTCTGTCAAGTTCTTTTCTTATGTTTACCAGTGTGTCCTCTTCCTGCAGTTTCTCCATATTATACCTTGTCCGAAAATGTTTTGCTGTTTCTGTACTTGTTGGTACTAATTGTTTCAATTTCGTTACAACTAAAATATGGTCCGAATCCGCGTCCGCGCCTCTATAACTTCTAACGTCATTTATGCATCCTTTATGCTTACTTTCAATCAGGACGTGGTCGATTTGATTTTTTGTTCTACCATCAGGTGCGATCCATGTTGCCTGGTGTATTTCCTTATGTTGAAAGCTTGTACTCATTACCTTTAGATCGTTTTCTGCAGCAAATTCTATAACCATATTTCCATTTTCATTTGACACTGGGTGTTTACTATTTCCTCCTGTCACGTTTCGGTATACTTCCTCTCTTCCAATCTTTGCATTCATATCTCCTAATATCAGTTTAATATCATATCGTGGTACTTTGTCTAAAATTTTTCCTACCTCTTCATAGAAATCGCTTTTAATTTGCACGTCCTTATCCTCCGTGGGAGCATGTATGTTTAATATTGTTATTTTCCTATATTTACCTCTTATTCTTAACCGGCATGTTCTTTCATTAATGGCTTCAAAATCTGCTATTGAGTCCCTATATTCTTTGCTTACTATAAATCCCACTCCCAGGTATCTATCTTCTCCTCCACTATTGAGGAAAGTATATCCATTTACTGAAATTATCTCTTTTCCCTTTTGTTTGGTTTCCTGTAGAGCGAGGACGTCTATTTTATATTCTTTCATTATATTTACTAGGTTTCTCAGTGCACCTTCATTGTATGTGCCTCTCACGTTCCATGTTCCTATCCTGCTTACTCTTCTCTTCGAGATTTGTTCCGTTTTGTGCTTTCCCTCTTTTATTCTTTTTTCTTGTGTATTAGTCGATTTTTCCAATTCATTGTCCTTGTTCATAGCCTCATTTTCATCTTGGTTCTTCTCAGGAAATTCTAATAGTTTTTTGATGTACTTGTAAGGTTCATTGGGACTAACTGTTCCCGCTTACTATCCCATCCCCATTTGCTACCGTTTACGGTCATTTTTTGATACCCTACTTTAACCTTCTTTCCTTGCTGTCCGTATTTTCTAGCCTCGTCTCTAATTTGTTTCTGAATGCTTTGTTCGTTCTTGGTTAGGTCGTGTCCGATAAAAATCTTTTCCCGTTTTTCATACTTTAGTTTGCTCTTATTTTTCATTACTTTTTCTTTCTCTTGTCCATTTCTCATTTCGACTTTGCATATTTTCTCGTTTATTTTTGTTACTGATAATATGTCACTTTTTATTCCTAAGTACTTATCTAGAGTACTTTCTACCTCCTGTTTTACTTGTTCTTGCTCTGTCTCCTTTATTGTCATTCCTGAAATTATGATGTTATTCCTTCTGTCCCTCTTTTCTAGCTGTTCAATTTTGTTTTCAAGAATTTTCATACGAACTTTTAAATCGTTGTTCTCTATCTTTAGGATTTTAATTTCCTCGTGATATTCTTTCTGGTCCTTTCGTAACTCCCTCAGTTCAGCCTTTAATTCTTCCGTCATTTCTTTCAGAAACACTTTTATATCCTCCATTTTTTAAACCCACGTACACCGCTACTGAAATCGCAAATCGCTTATCCAAGAATTTAACCCGAACGCGAACGTACGTTGTGTTGCCTACTCAGCCAGGCGCCAGGCGCCAGCTTTCACCTCAACAGTTCAGAAAAGATGGCGCCTACCAGCTGCTGTGTACCTAACTGGAGATTTTATTTACTTTTATCGACTTATATCTGCAATATTTGCACCCTAACAGTCCCTAATGCACACTGAGGCTTCTACTTACGGTTCAAACTGCCCTTTTGAAAAACTTTCACTCGAAACTGTCCAGTTTTGGATTTAGTCACAGAGCTCGAATTTTTCACTTGTTTACACCACCAGTGGCGTACCGTAATAATAATAAAGTGTCTTTTATTATACTTATAATGCAAGGGTACAGCAAAGAAAAAATATATAAATAATGCAGGCGAAGTTCAGCCTGGCTGCTCTTCCGCTTAACCTACAACTTAACTTTATAAACATAACATAGTACAATACAAAATATAATATATAAACCTATATATGTTACTGCGATACATACGCCTGTCAGATGTGATTGTGAAATAAATACACATTGAAATTCCTACTTGATTGTATTCCTTGGGTGTTGTTCATTGAGCAGGATCGTTTTTAATTTAATTTTAAATACGGTTGAGCTTTCTGGTTTCATCATTTCCATGTAGTGTCTATTAATCATTTTACTATACAATACGAAAAAGAAAGGGTGAAAATATGTTTATAATGAAATGGCACTATCAGAAGACCTCGGTGACGCAAGTTCAGATTGTGTATTTCCGTAAGATAGGTTAACTTTCTATGTAAATACTAGAACTCGTGGCCAGCCTACGTCTGGCCCGGCCAGCGTAAAGAAACGGTTAACAATAAAAATGCTTGCTCAAGGCGGCAACCAGCCTACGTCCGGCCCTGCCAGTGGTAACAATACAAATGCGGTCTCGCCATTCGTGCGCGCGCGCCACTTGCTAGCATGCAGGCCGTTCATACAGTGTGTGCGCGCGCCTGCTTACGCCTGGACGGCCGGCGACCGGCGACCGGCGGCATCGACGCTTGTAATATAAGATGGTGGGGATGCTGTTAATAATATTTTATTTTATCCTATTATCAAAGAGCATCTATTATGTTACTATGATAAGTTCTTACATATATTGCAGACCAATCCAATTTGATTATTTTTAATCACGTGACTCAGTTTGACAAATCAGACCACACTTGAAGTGAAAACGAACCTAGGGTGATTTTCAATCACTATGGAAACTACCGAATTAAATTTCAGTAGTATCCTATCACAAGTTGGTGGCACTGTAAATCTAAGTCAAATTCCAGGTTAGCAGATTAGCTTTTCCGTCAGTCTGTGTCAAAACTGACGCAAAAGCTAACCTGATAACCTCAAATTTGACATAGACTTACAGTGCCACCAACATAATATTATTATAATGAAGTGTCAAATTAATTTGTCAGAAAATGCCTAATTTATTTAAGAACTTATCTTTCCGAATTCACCGCGGCCAGTGATAAATCCTTATAATTTTGACAAATAATATCCCTCAAGTGCGTTGCCTTTATAGGCCAGTCGACAAGTACATTTTAGCGGGAATAATTCCGGACAAGCTGGAATAAATTTTAATCTGTTCTGTTGGGACTCAGAAAATATATATTAATTTTGCACCCCTTGACAGGCCCGGATTTAACCGCTATGCTTAAAAAAAGGTCTAAATTTTTATATTTTTCCTAATATTAGTGAATATCTCGATTAGTATCAACTTTTGAGCAAAATACGTAGTTATCAAAATTAAAGAAGAGTAAATTCTCTACAAAAAATGTTCTATACATTTTTGTCATACGTTCGCTTGTTTCGAATTCATAGGCGTCGAAATATATTTTTTTTCGAGCATTTGCTTGTTACTTTCTTTTACGATAAAAGAAGTATTGGATTCACCCTAAAAATTCGAAATTGAGTTTTCAACAGATCTTCACGTTTTAAAGTGCCCTGAACCCAAAAAACATGTTTTTGTTCATTGCTCTGTCTGTGTGTCGGTCTGTCTGTGTGTCTGTTTGTGAACAGAATATCTCAAAACGAATAGAGGTATGACGTTTAAACTTCATATATAAGTGTTGTGTACTATCTAGATGCGACAGCAAGCTTTTGAAAAAAATCGCATAACCGGAAGTAGGTGTTTACTCTTGTGATTTTTCAGTTTTTTTGAATTTTTTTAAAAACGGCTCTAACAATTTTTTTCAAACTTTACAATTTTATTAAATTTATAATGTGTATTGATGTGAGCTAGGCAATTTTTCAGTCGAATACCTCTAAAATGGGTTTCTTTTGTTTTCTTTTCCAATTTTTTTTATTAACTCCCATTTTAAATAGAACACTCAGTATATTATTACATTCTTGAATTCAGCTTAAAATTTTAGAGAAAATTTGTCTCTTGAACTAACGCTCTATTTTATATGGTTTCTGTACAAATTGCAATTTTTGAAAATTTTTAACAAATGCTTGAATGTATGTACCTATGTATGTATGTATAATCAATAACCTCGTTTTACCTTGCGGTGTAGAGGCTGGTGCTTTATGTGCTTGCATCTGGCGGTACAATGCTCAACTTGCTCCGGATTCGGGATAGAAAGTTAAAGAATAAAAATCAAATTTTGGCTAATTATAAAATCACTATGAAAGGAAGTTGTGTGCGTGTATCACACCAGATTTTTTTAAATTATTATTGACGTTCCACTATTCCAACTTTGCTCACTTCAAGTTTCTTTTGAAGTTTACTGCTCATCAATTTTTTTACCCTTTTTGATGTTGGTGATTGTTCAATATCACTTTGACTTTCAACAATATCTGTCTCGTGTTCCAAATTTGCTTCATAATCTTGGGAATGTTCTATTGATTGTTCTAGATCGATATGCAAGTCCTCGTCGTCGTCTTCGTCGTCTACTTCGATCACGTCCACAGTATTCAAACAAGATTTTCCCTGACAGAAACCACATATTACTGAGCAATGAAAACCTGCTTTGCGACAAGATACATTACAACCTTTGGCGCATTTAAAGAAATTAGTTTCAGTAATTCTTGGGGAGCTGCGTCTTGTACACTGGGAATGGGCATTAATCCATTCTTTGAATTTCTCCATCCGCACTCGAAAGGTGATTTTTCGTTTCCATACCATAGCTGAATTTGGTTGTAAGTACGGAACGAGTGCAAGCGAGCTGCGTCTTTGGTTGGTGGTAATGATGCTAGATTTGGTAAACTTCTATTAATAGATTGTACGAAACATTGGTATCTATACCTGTTCAATGATACACAGTGTGTTAATCTATACAGAAGAAGAAGAAATTGTTCTCCCACTTTATCTATTTCCTCTGGGGACGCGTTTGGGTCTCTGAAAATTTGAACAGCCTTCTGTAAGTTTTTTTCTTTCTGTAGAAGTTTAACGAACTTTATTTTCCCCTGCCTGTATAGTGCGGAAACAGTATCGCAGCCACTAAATGCATGCAGAAATAAAGTGTTGTCCCTAATTGAATCATCCGGAATTACTCCCGTTAACAGCCATTTCAAAAGACTTATCGACTGGCCTATTAGCCAAAATTTGATTTTTAATCTTTAACTTTGTAACCCGAATCCGGGGCAAGTTGAGAATTGTACCGCCAGATGCAAGCCCATAGAGCAGCAGCTTCTACACCGCAAGTATTATACATACATACATACATACAAGCATTTGTCAAAAATTTTCAAAAATTGCAATTTGTACAGAAACCGTACACAATAGGGCGTTAGTTCAAGAGACTAATTTTCTCTAAAATTTTAAGCTGAATTCAAGAATGTAATAATATACTGGGTGTTCTATTTAAAATAAAAGTTAATAAAAAAAATTGGAAAAGAAAGCAAAAGAAACCCATTTTAAAGGTATTCGACTGAAAAATTGCCTAGCTCACATCAATACACATTAAAACTTTAATAAAATTGTAAAGTTTGAAAAAAATCGTTAAAGCCGTTTTTGAAAAAATCCAAAAAAACTGAAAAATTACAAGAGTAAACACCTACTTCCGGTTATACGATTTTCTTCAAAAGCTTGCTGTCGCATCTAGATAGTACACAAAACTTATATATGAAGTTTCAACGTCATACCTCTTTTCGTTTTGAGATATTCTGTTCACAAACAGACACACAGACAGACCAACACACAGACAGAGCAATGAACAAAAACATGTTTTTTGGGTTCAGGGGACTTTAAAACGTGAAGATCTGTTGAAAACTCAATTTCGAATTTTTGGGGTGAATCCAATACTTCTTTTATCGTAAAAGACAGTAACAAGCAAATGCTCGAAAACAAATATATTTCGAAGCCTATGAATTCGAAACAAGCGAACGTATGACAAAAATGTATAGAACATTTTTTGTAGAGAATTTACTCTTCTTTAATTTTGATAACTACGTATTTTGCTCAAAAGTTGATACTAATCGAGATATTCACTAATATTAGGAAAAATATAAAAATTTAGACCTTTTTTTAAGCATAGCGGTTAAATCCGGGCCTGTCAAGGGGTGCAAAGTTAATATATATTTTCTGAGTCCCAACAGAACAGATTAAAATTTATTCCAGCTTGTCCGGAATTACTCCCGCTAACAGCCATTTTAAAAGACTTATCGACTGGCCTATTAAGAAATAATCCTCGGCTTCGCCTCGGGTTATTTCTAGGCAAGCACTTTCGGGTTGTTATTTGTCAAAATTATTGCGGGTGATTATCACTGCCCTTGGTAAATTATAGCTGATAAGTTCTTACATATATTGCAGACCAATCCAATTTGATTATTTTTAATCACGTGAGTCAGTTTGACAAATCAGATCACGCTTGAAGTGAAAACGACCCTAGGGTGATTTTCAATCACTATGGAAACTACCTAATTAAATTTCAGTAGTATCCTATGGCAAGTTGGTGGCACTGTAAATCTAAGTCAAATTCGAGGTTAGCAGGTTAGCTTTTCCGTCAGTCTGTGTCAAAACTGACGCAAAAGCTAACCTGATAACTTCAAATTTGACGTAGACATACAGTGCCACCAACATAATATTAATATAATAAAGTGTCAAATTAATTTGTCAGAAAATGGCTAATTTATTTAAGAACTTATCTTTCCGAATTCACCGCGGCCAGTGATAAATCCTTATAATTTTGACAAATACCATCCCTCAAGTGCGTTGCCTTTAAGAAATAACCCTCGGCTTCGCCTCGGGTTATTTCTAGGCAAGCACTTTCGGGTTGTTATTTGTCAAAATTATTGCGGGTGATTATCACTGCCCTTGGTAAATTATAGCTGATAATAACTCCTTAGCAACGAGTTGCATTAAGATGCATTCAACAGCAGTAGTGTTGTTAAGAAAAATAACATACCGATACTTTATTAGCATTTAATCACATGTTGGCAGTACTGATGTATATTGTGAGTGTCAATGTCAGTCTATGTCAAATTTGATGTTAGTTGGTTAGGTTTTGTTTGTTATTTGACACAGACTGACGCAGAACTTAACCTGCTAATCTCGAATTTAACATAACCTGACAGTGCTACCAACAATACAGTATTGAGTGCTACCTCCACAGCCATAGCAGATATATGTCTCGCTGTTGTGTCCTTAATAACAATTTTTCCTATTTTTTGAAAAAAAATTGTATTTTAGAATAAAATAAACCGTGTTACGATATACGTAACGTTATCTGCTTTCTACATTACGAGAGAATAGTTTGAATGAACGAGCGACTTTATGAGCGAGTTCTTTAAAATTCTCGAGTAATGTAGAAAGCTTGATAACGTTACTTGTATTGTAAATTACTATTACAATAAAAGCAAGCAGCGTGTAAGGACTTCCGGTTCTTCATATTGAACCATTGAGCATTCTGTAGCTTATGCAAAATTCTTTCATACTTGCGTATGCCATAGATCATACACAAACATGAATTTTGCAATTTCTAATTTCACCTAGTGTCAACGTAATCTATGCAAGGCCCATATACTGTATCATAGAAGTCAAACTGCGAAAGTATAAGTGCATCACATAAGCAGATTTTCATCTTAGTGCTCAATATATCTCTATTGTTGAACAACGTCTTAATTTTACAGTAAGCTTTTTAAAGGCAATTGCTAATATGGTCTTTAAAACGCAACTTATCATCTATTTGAAGGCCTAGATTTCGCACAGATTCTTTAGAGTTTCTCCACTAATCTATACTTTGAAATCGGAAACGATTTTTAATCGTTCGTTTTTATTACCGAACAAAATAGCGTTAGATTTTTTGGGATTAAGTTGTAGACAATGTTGTTTAGATACCTGATATAATTTATCTAAATCTTGGTTCAAGAAGGAATATGCATTAATTTGGTCACTAGAATTAAAAAAAATGTATATTTGTGTGTCGTCGACAGTGATAGTTACAATATTTTACACATTGAAAGAAAGTCGAAGTATAAGTAAGTAATAAATAAAATCGGGCCTAATATCGATCCTTGGGGCACTCCACTCACAACACTTAAAAACGTAGTCTTACAATCTGTTACAGTTACCCTTTGAAATCTGTCACTCAAATAGTTCTCAAAGAATTTCACTGCGCTGATCTCAAGACTTATATAATGCAAAATTCCCAACAATATATTATGATCAATAGTGTCGAAAGTCAAAGGCCTTGGAAAAGTCAAGCAATACCAATAAAGTCAATTGGTTACAGTCTATAGCCCGTAGTACATCATCAACAACGCTTGTGAGTGTCGAAGCACAGCTGTGACCTGTCCTAAAACCTGATTGATTTTCAGGAAGAATTTTATTTTTGTCAAGATGGTGTCTAAGCTGCGCTGCAACTGCTTTTTCCAAGACCTTAGACAGTGCAGGTAATATACTGATAGGCCGTAAGTCTTTGAACGTAGACGGTGTATTCACCTTGGGAATAGGTATAACATCAGCCTTCTTTCAACACTTGGGAAAAATTGAAAATGTTATGCAGTAATTTATAATGTGTGTAATTATTGGGAGTAAAAATGGCAGACAAGCATTCAGTACAAATATTCCAATGCCATCACAACCAATAGACTTTGATTTGATAGAAGTTATATATTTCCGTCTAGGTCCGGGTAGAGAATAGGCCTAGGGTATTCTCCGCCTGTCGTAAGAGGCGACTAAGAGAGGTATCTGTCCGATGACTGATTACCTTAAATCCCATTCTTACTTACTATCCCTAAACGTTAATCCTATTACCTATTATTTCCCTGTATAATCCCTATAATGGTCAACGGTCTTTGGAGCAGAAGATGACGAAAAGTCACAATGGTCAAAAGAGCGGAAGAACCAAACCCAAGTAGCGTCTGATCCAAAAATGAACAGCTACAAACAGCGTCTGTCCCAGAATGGGCGGCTGGGAAGGAAAGGTCCTCCAACTGGGGGTTACGGCGTCAGACCTTAGCAATCTGGCACGTGTAAAAATTGAAGGGAAGAAGGCTAGAGGCAGAATGAAAAAACGAACGGATCAAAACATTCCCCGGGTGGTAATCCACACCTCTGATAGAGGGAGCCCCATCGGATACGGGGGGGGGGGGCAATTCTGCTTGTAGACGAGAAAACCCAGTCTTATATCTCAACCGAGAAAGTAGGAGAAAGAAGGGAAAAAGAAGGATAGTGTGCGGAACATGGAATATACAAGGCTGGAGAACTAAAGATTTTGAAGTTATCAGGGAATTCAATAAAACCAACATGGTCATGCTAGTAATCAGCGAAACCAAAAAGAAGGGCAATGGCACTGAAAATATTGATGGAACGCTTCATTGCTGGAGCGGGGTAAAGAAAGAAGAAAGGGCAAAGGCAGGAATTGGAATCCTAATACACAAGAAATGGAAGAACTATATACGTACATGGGAACCCATTAATGAAAGAGTATTAAGTGTGACTGTGGATGTCTTCGGAAGGGATATAGTGATTATCGGAGTATATGAACCAACAGAGGATAACCCAATAACGGAAAAGGAAAGATTTATGGAAACCTTGCACGAACAAATTGAAAAAATAAAACAACACCAAGAAATTATAATTTTGGGGGATCTGAATGGTAGAACAGGAAGAAGAATTAACGATAACACAGTCGGACGCTTTGGAGAAGATACTCTGAATACAAACGGTGAAAGAATAATCGAAATTTGTGAACTGAACAACCTAAAAATTACTAACGGATTCTATCGTCACAAGGACATACACAAATTTACCTGGGTTCAAGAGACTAGACAACTGAGATCAATACTGGACTATATGATAGTAAGAAACAACACCTCTATGAAAATCAAAGATGTACGTGTAAAGAGAGGAGCAGAGTGTGGTACAGACCACAAGCTATTAATTTCCAAAATAGACTTCCCCTGGTGTCAAACGAAGACAGACAAAGATAATAAAATGAAAGAACGTGAGATTTCAACCAACGAAAAGATATTTAAAATACACCTGCTACAGGACGAATCAATAAGAGACCTATATCAATGAAGGCTGGACGCTAAATTATGTGAATTCCAATTTGAGGATATGGAAGAAATATACGACCACATAAAGAACAGTATAAAAGGGGCAGCTCTGGAAGCGTTGGGAGAAAAAGAGAAAAAGTCTAACAAGTATAAACAAGTATTAAACGAAATTACAGAACAAGCAATAAAAAAGAAAAAGGAGAGTTATCACAAATGGTTAAGCACAAAAAGACAAGAAGATCTAAATGAATACAGGCAGAATAACAGGGAGGTTAAAAGATTAGTTATTAAAGAGAAGAACGAGAAATGGGAACAAGCATGCATGAGTATAGAGCAATATATAGGGGGTACAAGAAATTCGGAGTCATGGAAAATAATTAAATTACTCAAGAAAAATACGAAAGAAAAATCATACATACAATACATACAAGATGACCTCTGGGACAAATACTATAAGGAACTATTAACTGAAACTCGCCCACAATTTGCCAAAACCGAAGAAGAAAACTTGACGAGAGATCAAGAAGAAATTGTATTAAGCTGGGAAGATGTCGTAGAGACGATAAAATCTACGAAAAACAATAAAGCTGCAGGACCTGGAGGTCTTGTCCCTGAATTAATTAAATATGGCTCACAAAAATTATTCCGTATGTTACACCGTCTATTCGAAAGAGGTATTAATGGTGAAAAACTGCCGAGAGAATGGACGGAAGCTTATATCTCGTC
Organism: Agriotes lineatus; assembly: GCA_940337035.1. Classification (NCBI taxonomy): domain Eukaryota; kingdom Metazoa; phylum Arthropoda; class Insecta; order Coleoptera; family Elateridae; genus Agriotes; species Agriotes lineatus. The sequence goes on along the minus strand of OW679197.1, from coordinate 75,232,534 downwards.
AATTTTTAAGAAAGGGAATTGGACAATGTGTGAAAACTATCGTGGAATTAACGTAATAACATCAATGGGAAGGATATATGCGAATATATTAAGAAACAAGATCGAGGAACAAATAGAAAATAAAATTGGAGAAGACCAGGCTGGATTCACTGAGGGAAAATCATGCATAGACCACATTTACACCCTACAACAGGTTATTGAAAAAAAGAAGGCGAAGAATAGAGAGGTACATTTGGCATTTATAGATCTGAAAAAGGCCTACGACTCAGTACCAAGAATTAAACTGTGGGAAGCGATGAGAGAAATAGGAGTAAGGGAAAAACTGATACGGAGTGTGAAAGAACTGTACAAAAACAATATGGTAGCCATTAAAGTACAACAAAGGGTAGGAAACAAATTTAAAACATCCAAGGGACTACTACAAGGATGCTCTACATCCCCAACTCTATTTAAAATATTCCTGGAACACACGCTCAAAAACTGGAGAAGGAAATGTGAAGGTATGGGAATATCAGTGCGGAACGAACACCTATACACACTGAGCTTCGCCGATGACCAGGTGGTAATCGCGCAGGATGAAGAAGACCTGAGCTACATGTTACGAAAATTGAAAGACGAATACACCAATAATGGACTTGAAATAAATTTTAACAAAACAGAATATTTGTCAACCACACAAGAAATGATAACGGATCTTGAAATTGATGAGCACACATGAATAAAGGGGAGCAATAAATTCAAATATCTTGGCTTCACAATATCAAAAATCTGGTGTGATACACTCACACAACTTCCTTTTACAGTGATCTTATAATTAGTCAAAAATTTAATTTTTAATTTTTAAGCATTTGTCAAAAATTTTCAAAAATTACGAATTCTACAAAAACGGTACAAAATAGAGCGTTAGTTGAAGAGACAAATTTTCTCTAAAATCTTAAGCAGAATTCAAAAATGTAATAATATACCGGGTGTTCCATTTAAAATAGGAGTTAATAAAAAAAATAGAAAAAAAAAACAAAAGAAACCCACTTTAGAAGTTTTCAACTGGAAAATCACCTATCTCACGTCAATTCACATTAAAAATGTAATAAAAATGTAAAGTTTGAAAAAAATCGTTAGAGCCGTTTTTGAAAAAATCGAAAAAAACTGAAAAATCACAAGAGTAAACACCTACTTCCGGTTACGCGATTTTCTTCAAAAGCTTGCTGTCTCATCTACATAGTACACAAAACTTATATATGAAGTTTCAACGCCATACCTCTTTTCGTTTTGAGATATTCTGTTCACAGACAGACACACAGACAGACACACAGACACACAGACAGACAGACACACAGACACACAGACCAATAAAAAAAAATATGTTTTTTGGGATCAGGGGACTCTAAAACGTGAAGATCTGTTGAAAACTCAATTTCGAATTTTTGGGGTGAATCCAATACTTCCTTTATCGTAAAAGGAAGTAAAAAGCACCACAACGGAAGAAGAAATAAAAAACAGACTGGGCCAGACTAGATCATGCATACGGCAATTAAACTCGATCCTGTGGGACCGACACATCACCAAAACCACAAAAAGAAAAATATATAATACTATTATACGAAGCATTATGACGTACGGAGCTGAAAACTGGATAATAAATAAAAGAAATAAAAGTAAAATTACAGCGACGGAGATGCAATTTTGGCGAAGATGTTGTGGACTTACTAGATTGGACCGAGTTTCAAATGCGGAGATTCTAAGAAGAATGGAAGTAGAGAAGAGTACCCTGGAACACATAGAAGAAAAACGTCTGATTTGGTATGGCCATGTTAGCAGAACAAATGCGAATAGATGGATTTATAAAATTACCGACTGGAGCCCAGTAGGGAGGAAGAAGAGAGGTCGACCCAGAAAGTCATGGACAGACGAAGTACACGAGGCCATGGAGAGAAGAGGTTTGACGGAGGGAGAGTGGGGGACAGAGAGGAATCGGTTGAGAGACGGAAGGCAGCGTCAGCTGTAAAATCCTACATATATATATATATATATTTCATCACAAGAGCTTCATCTATAGTTTGTAATTTAAGCATGTGATTTACTTTTGCTTGAATATTATTGCCATAGTAATTTGCTGTGTCAGCAATTTCAGTTTGAAAAGCTACACTGGGAACTGAGTTAATGAAAAAACGAATCATTTGCTCAGCAGCTGCTAGTCAATTTTTATTCTTTTTGTTTTTGTGTATATCGAAATTTGATAAATCCTTCCAAAAACCCTTTAAGGTATTTGTTACGCAGCTGTTTCTAATACACATAATGGCTGGAATGTTTTGATAACTTATAACGATTAAGAACATGGTCACAAAGTGAAATTAATAATCGTATATCGTCATTAAGCCAAGGTGCAGGTGTTTTAGTGAATCTGGATGTTACGAAAGGCGCATGTAAATCAAAAAGTATTTGAAGATTATCAATAAAGAATTCAATCTTGTCGTCTATATTATCCAGATCATAAATGTTTTTCCAAGGTATAGACCTTAATTGATCATAAAATTGTTGAGAATTAAAAATCTAAAATCAGACTTGAACTAGTTTTTTAAAAATGCCCCAATAACGTCAAGTCGATTTTGCTCTAAGCGACATAATAATCAAACTAAAAAGAAAAATAAAACTTTTTATTTTTTGGACATCTCAAAAACTAAAGCGGCTAGGTACAATCTCTTTTTTGCATATTATTTGACATTAGAATCTGCAACTTTGTTCCAATTTAACCAACCTTGTATCTCTTGCTGCTTTTGAAATCGCAATGATGAGCCTTTAAATTGAATAACCGTGTATACGTAGTAATATATTACCGTGTGTTCCAAAAAAAAAACTCATTTAGGGTAGGCCTTGGAAAGGAAGATATCTTGATTTAGTTCTCCCTGACTTATGGTAGTTCATTTGTTTGAATTGGTATGTATCAAGTTATGCCAAACTTCAATTTGATCATGCTGCAAATGATTTTTTTAACACACGATATATTATATGATTTTACACGGGTAACTCTAAATGATCTATGAACATTAAAAGTCAGAATGTTGAACTACATCTTAGATCTCTCATCTCTTGGTGCACTAGAAAATACATTAAAGTGATTCTAAATGACGTCTCAACTTTCAGCCATTTCAAAAGTATGAAAGGAAAAAACCACTCTATCAATGTCGTGCCGAAAAAAATATAGGATTTTTTTGATGAACCGCTTGGATTGTATGAGATATGAAAACAATTGAAACAATGGAGTAGTGGTGCGCAGTGTTGCCAGGTGTACGATAATTATGGTTTTTATACGCAAATGTACAATGTACGAATCTGCATGTATGATAATGGCCTTTTGTGCGATAATTTGGAAAGAGGTAAAGAAAAAGTAAAAATATTTACAAGGTACACAGATATAAATCATAAATTATTATATATTTATATAGATTTACATTTATGGAAAGCTTCAATTTAATATTCCAATTGTCTATGTTTTGGTTACCGCTGGTCACGTTCTGTATTAGTTTAATTATCATGGGGAAACATTTCCGGATTTATGTGATTTTATTTTAAACGTCTTATAATTGCCACATTCAAGTGCAAGTTAAAAAAAGACAGTTTTCTAAGACAAATTTAATAAAAACTAAATGCAGGACTAAATTTGCAACAGAAACAATAAAAGGAGTGATGTTATCTTCCATCATATCCGTTTAGAAAAAAAGCTGTTATAGTTTTAAACATAGTGACAAAAGCATGATAACTGCCAACCTTTATCCGACGAAAAAAATTCAACAGGAAACCGAAATTGCAGATATTACGAGTATCTTTGAACTTTGAGGACATAATATTATGAGTACTTATTTTGTAAATGTATTCTTTGTTGTTTGTTTATATACCTATTATATTTGTTTTGATTGTAAAAGAGTTCTAGGTGAGTCGATTAGTACATTTTCGAAGTATTGTTAAAATAATTATTAATTTTGTTTTAGATAAATATGTAAATATATCAGGCGAATAATCTGGGAACTGTTGAATTATTTATTTTATAAAAGTCAAAACATGGTAAAAATAACACAAAAAGAGAAAGAATAATAAAGTGAAAGGGACCATAATTTTATAATGCGATAATTTTTTCTAGAAACGATATTTTGTACGATAATGTACGATAATTCTCTTTTTGTGACGTGGCAACACTGGTGGTGCGTGTTATTGATATTGATAATGACTGTTGCGTTTCGATCACCTTTTTACTCGGCTTATTAAACCTACATGTACCATTCATTATCAATGACGTGATAAAAAACGAAGTCACCATGTACGGCTTTACAGAAAAGTAAGACAGTGAAAATAACGCAACACATTTTTAAAAATTGTGTGACTGTCTTGTTTCCTTCTAATTGTTAAATTGTTCCAGTATCCCTTTTTTTCTTAATAAGTAAGATTGCGTTCTAGTTAACGCCGAGCTGTTCAAATTTCATTGTACCATTTTTCCAAGAAGGCGATGATATTTCAAATAACCGTTATAAAAGTATAGGATATTAAATAAAGTTATGCCACCCAAACAGCAATACACAAATTGCACGTGACAGAAATCTACATTAAGGAATCCCGTAGTTTCGAATGTAGGCGGTAGATGTCAAGGTATGTAAAATACCTAAACATTGTGAGTTGATGTAGAAGAAATGCGGCAGCACTGGCATCAATAATACCTTGCATACGCGACGTTGTCAGATTTTGTAAAAAATTGGATGAACAATCTAAATTATTGCGTTTTCCTAATTGTTTGTTTTAGAAAAACCTCAAAAAAGTGAATTTACAGAAATAAACTGTTTAGATGTTACTAGACTGTTAGTGAAAGGTTATACATAAAAGACAATGCACCGCAGATACTAGTAAGTACATACACATTTAGATTGAGCATTAATATTATAAATATTTAAATATAATAATTGTGATATATTCATAACTTACACTGCATATTATATGACTGATGTAAACATTAAAGCTTGCTGTTTGAAGTGGTTTTTAAGAAGACTCTGACAGAGTAGCAGTTTGTATTACAGATAATTTTATTACTCAGTTGATATTGAAAAGTTGTTAATTTTTGTGGGTTTTTACTTTACGTAAACAATGGAATGTCGACTCCGGAGTTTGTTAAAGCCGGCTTCTAATCTTTCAAGTGCGGCGTACGTTTGGCAACGTCGCATGAGCGTGTAGCTGGCGTTGTCGCGTTGACCCTCCGACAGTTCCGACCAATTATACCACTCGGTACAGACGCTGCCGCCGAAGCGTTAGTTGCTCTGCCAAGAGCCAGTGTTGAGGCAAAGCAGCTAACTTTTGCCGGCAAATTAGCAATAGTACAGAAAGTATAAATTAACCGAACTGTGATATCTAAAGAAAGTGTATTAGTTCCACTCAAGCCAGCTGATACGTCTTCGAATCAGCGATTTACTTAGTTCAATTAAGGGGCGAGGTTTCCTAATTGGTGGCGAAAGGTCGCGTGTAGCTGCAGCGGTTAACTTAACTCGTAATAACTTAAATATGTGGAGCAGCAGAACCAAACACTACCTGCACTGCTGCTCGCTGTTCACTGTGATCGCCGCCTTCGAGGTCTTCACCGGGGGCGTCAAGCTATGGCCGGACGCGACGTTGGAGATCAACCCCTGGGTGCGGTACGGGTACATGTGGACGATAATACTATACCTCATAAGACTAGTGACATTCCTGCCGCTGCCCCAAGTGCTGTTCAACTTCGTCGGGATGACGCTGTACAACGCGTTTCCGGACAAAGTGGCCTTAAAGGGCTCGCCGCTACTCGCCCCCTTCATCTGCATCCGCGTGGTCACTAGGGGCGACTATACCGAGCTGGTGCGGTCCAATGTTAACCGCAACATGAACAAGTGCATTGAGGCCGGCCTGGAGAACTTCCTGATAGAAGTCATTACGGATAAACCTATCGGTCTTCAGCAGCATCGAAGGGTCCGCGAGGTGGTGGTGCCCCCGAGCTACCGCGCTAAGAGCGGCGCCCTGTTCAAGGCCCGCGCCCTGCAATACTGTCTTGAAGAGTCTGTCAATATCTTGGCTGACAATGACTGGATCGTCCACCTGGATGAGGAAACCCTGCTGACAGAGAATTCTGTCAGGGGCGTCCTGAATTTCGTCATGGATGGCAAGTACCAGTTCGGTCAAGGGCTCATAACGTACGCTAATGAAGATGTGGTTAACTGGGTGACCACCCTTGCGGACAGTTTCCGAGTGGCTGATGACATGGGAAAGTTACGGCTGCAGTTCTACATGTTCCACAAACCCCTCTTCAGCTGGAAAGGGTCGTTCGTCGTGACACAGGTGAGTACTAAGCTTCCGGTAAACTCATACAATGGATGAAATTAATTTAGAAACCTCACTCTTAACAGCGGAGGCATCTATTAATATCTTTTGTATCAGAATATGTTTTGTGTATCACTTGTTTTAAACATGTATATTAAGAAACAAATTAACACTAGGATGCTATTTTAAGTACAAGTTCAGTAGTGTGTGTAGCACCAGGTACTGAAACAACAAAAAATTCGGTTTTCGTGTATGCTGCAATAATTCTGTTACCTCTACTCCAATGTTAACTTTCAAAGTTACCAAGGACTTCATTTACGCCTATTTGGAATCTGAATCAATTATTTGTTCACAGAGAACTTATTCCAAACAATCCAAACTCAGTTTCTTTTATTTCTACTTGTGGTTTTCACAATTCACTTTCTCAAAAATCTCGTTAAGAATTTTTATTGAATTAGTGTTCATCTATCGCAATCGTAACAAAGGCATGAGAAAATAGTAATTTTTGTTTTTATAAACTGAATGTTATTTATGTTTGCATTTGTGATTTATTTTTTTATTCAATTTTGACAGTTTAAAGTGACATTATTAACTCCATAACAACCTTCATAAACAGTCTATGATTCACAAGCGAAATAAAAGTGTTTTAATTAACTAGAGAATTAAAAAAGTTTCATTGAAGAACAACATATTTTTATTATTTATACAAATATTTACTTTCAATTAGTCTTTCTCTTTGTAGTGTGTAATATATAATTACTAACATTTAGATCAAATCGACGATGAATGGGCAAATTTATATCTAAATTTGAATATTTTTAAAAAAATTTATTCAAAATTTCGTCAAAATTGAATAAAAACACGCTACGTGAATTAAACATTTATTCAAAGATATGTTCTCACTCGCACGTGCTCGTGAGCTCAACATCTTTTCGTGAATAAACATATGTTTAATTCACTTGGTGTATAATATTTATTATAATTTGACGCAACTGGCTTGTGTATAACCTGTATAGAACATCTAATTAGTTATGAAATCTCTAATTGGCTATGGAAGACAACATCAATGTCTTAGATTACATAAAACCATTTTATACGTTACGAATTACAGAATTATAATTTGTTTAATATCAAATAAAATTGAGCTGTGTAAAACCGGCTTACCAATAGTAATACTATGTTCAAATTTAACACGCATTTGCAGAAGGGGCTTCTACTGAATCTCTTCATTAAATGTAGTATAGTTCACACACTTGAAATGAAATCCTCTGTCAGTTTGTTTAGCACTTGGAAAATTGAAATAGGTATATACGGGGTGTGTGGGTTTTCATTACACACTCATTAATTTCGTGAAGCTATGTATTTGAAAATGGAAAAAGCTCTTAGCGCTCTTTCCAACTGTCTACAATAGAACTCTGTCACTTACAAAACAAAAGAACAGGGGCGTTGCTACTGCTATATCTGCCGTATCAATGATACAGGGCCCACGAGCCAGGAGGGCCCATCAGCACTCAGCTCTAAAAAGAAATATATATCGTATAAATTTAATTTGGAAGCTTTTATCGAGCTTTTACTCAGGGCACATTTAAGGATTTAGGTTTATATAGGCGGAAGGTATTTGACCCCCCCCCCCCCCCCACCCCAATCACAAATTTAACATTTATTTTTTTCTTGTAGATATATGTAAACTAACGAGAGATCAATAAAAAAACCAATTAGGGCAGGCTGTGATATGTGTTATGCGTTTGGCAGTACTGAAGTGTATTGTCAGTCTATGTCAAATTCGAGATTTGCAGGTTAAGTTTTGCGACAGCCTGTGTCAAAGAACAAACAAAACCTAACCTACTAATCTACAATTTGACATAGACTGACAATACACTTCATTACTGCCAAACGCATAACACATATCACAGCCTGTCCCTCGGCCTGCCCTAATTGGTTTTGTTATTGATCTCTCTGTATAATTTACACTTAGTAAAAATATGTGATTAAATTTTACTTTTACGTCCTTTTACGATAAAGGAAGTATTGGATGCACCCCAAAAATTCAAAATTGAGTTTTCAACAGATCTTCACGTTTTAGAGTCCCCTGAACCCAAAAAACATGTTTTTGTTCATTGGTCTGTCTGTGTGTGTGTCTGTCTGTATGCTGTTTACTCTTGTGATTTTTCAGTTTTTCTTCGATTTTTTCAAAAACGGCTCTATGTTTTTCAAAGTTGACATTTTTATTAAATTTTTAATGTGTATTGATGTGAGGTAGGTGATTTTCAAGTTGAATACCTCTAAAATGGGTTTCTTTTATTTTTTCCTATTTTTTTATTAACTCTTATTTTAAATAGAATGTCCGGTATATTATTATATATTTTAATTCAGCTTAAAATTTTAGAGAAAATTTGCCTCTCGAACTAACGCCTTATTTTGTACGATTTCTGTAGAATTTGCAATTTTTGAAAATTTTTGACGAATGCTTAAAAATTAATAATAAAATTTTTGGCTAATTATAAGATCACTGTAAAAGGAAGTTGTGTGCGTGTATCACACCAGATTTTTTAATTAGTTTTTATAATTATTTTCCGCTTCATTAAAAAATAAAAATTGAGTTCGTATTTTTATACGTTTATTTGATAATACCCTGATGGGGTGGGGTGGAGGGGCCTATAGACCCTGTATAGAAAAGAAAGATAGTATACAGGGTCTCTAGAGGGGCCCACTTGGCGGTTTATGATACAGGACCTGCTGATCTCTAGCTACGCCTCTGCAAAAGAACTAGGATTTCTAGAATTGTTGTTTTTAATGGACACCTTATATTTTTTGGATAATTAGAAAGCCCATTAAATTTTTGGCATAACGCCATTTTTACTTCCTTTTACGACAAAGGAAGTATTGGATTCACCCCAAAAATTCGAAATTGAGTTTTCAACAGATCTTCACGTTTTAGAGTACCCTGAACCAAAAAAAACCATGTTTTTGTTCATAGGTCTGTCTGTGTGTGTCTGTATGTGAACAGAATATCTCGTAAACGAAAAGAGGTATGGTGTTGAAACTTCATATATAAGTTTTGTGTACTATATAGATGAGACAACAACCTTTTGAAGAAAATCGCATAAACGGAAGTAGATGTTGACTCTTGTGATTTTTCAGTTTTTTCGTTTTTCTCAAAAACGGCTCTAATGATTTTTTTTAACTTTACATTTTTATTACATTTTTAATGTGTATTGATGTGAGATAAGTGATTTTCCAGTTGACTACTTCTAAAATAGGTGTCTTTTGTTTTTTTCCTATCTTTTTTTATCAACTTCTATTTTAAATAGAACACTTGGTATATTATTACATTTTTGAATTCAGCTTAAAATTTTAGAGAAAACTTGTCTCTTCAACTAACGCTCTATATAGTACCGTTTTTGTAGAATTTGTAATTTTTGAACAATTTTGACAAATGCTTAAAAATTGGAAATCAAAATTTTTGGCTAATTATAAGATCACCGTAAAAGGAAGTTGTGTTTGTGTATCACACCAGATTTTTATTTTAAGTGAAAAATACGGCTGTAGGAGCAAAAGTAGCATATGCACGGCAATGTACGAAAACAAAATATATATTTCAAGATAAATATGGCACATAACGCGATAAATACTGCAAAATATCAAGAACAAAAGAAAAGGCAACAAATATTACTACGTTTTAAACAAAGTTTTATAGCACAGCCTACTTTTGATCATTCTTTTTTTTACTCCGACGATCTTATCACTTACAAGAAAAAAGAAAAATTACGCTATACTAAGGATTTAAGTGGTTTTGCAATTATGGAAAAAATACAGGGTGTTACTTTTGCAATTTTTCAAATAGCTTGATAGTGGCGAAATTAATGGCCGTGTAATGGAAACCCACCCACACTCAAAAGAATTTACGATTTTTTAAACATATCGAAATAGAATTGAACCAAAGGATGACTGAAAATACAGCATTCAAGTTTGTATAACCAATTGAGGCTACAATATTTATTTTTCCAAGGCGTCAAAATAACCTTGGGCACGTAAGTACATAGTGAAAATAAAAAATCTGGGTTTTGAATGTTATCAAGCAGGATCGAATCTCTTATCTCCTAACGTTTACGATAACCCCATATTGAACGCGTCATTGTGAACACACCGTCTATATTACAACTAATTAATGATTACTAAAAACGTTCAATATCTACTAATAGATCTTTCGACACTTTTGGAGCATATTATGAAAAAATCCACGGTTCATTTGTTAGTCATTAGTTGCAAGGTTGCAAGGGCCATTTAAAAAAGTTAATCAGCCTGTATTTTAAATTTTTCAAGTCCTATAAAATACATACGTCCAATTTCGAAATCTTCGTAAAGGGTCTTCGTAATATGAAATCTACATTACCTACGTTATCGCCGAGTTAACCCAAGTATTAAAATACTTTGAAATCAGCGGGATGCATAGGCACGCACACGAGCGCTGGTCAAATGGTCCCGATAGTTACGCAACGTTGGGCCCGGTTGGCACTTGGATGGGTGTTTGTAATGTAGTAGTAGGAAGATTGCAATCAGCCGTGTAAGGGCACGTTCAGCCGTTGGTCTTGGTGATAGCCGTTAGGTTAAGTTAGCTGTGCTAACACAACCCTCTGACATCAGTGTAGTACGTAAGACAACATGCTGTATGACTTAATGAGCAATGGTTTACTGAGGCAAGAGCAATTCGATTTAACTTTTTTTGTATCAGCTTGTATATGTGAAGATTTTTCTGAGCGGTTTTGTGTTTTAATAAGCCTATGTTTTAATGTGCGCGTGTATTAGTTCTAGTCCCATTTGCGGTGCCAGATTGTATTAACACGCCTTTTGGTGGTTCCGAGGGGTTAACCACTTCCCGCAATCTTGTCACAAATTCATCCGCAATCCCCGAAATCACAACGGAAATCCTTCGCAATCTCACCGCAATCCCGCAATCTATCCGCAATCTACGCAATCTCTCTGCAATCCACGCAATCGCTCCGAAATCCACAAAATCCCACCGCGTGCTTTAGCCTAAAAACATCCTAAAAACGTATTATAGGTGGTGGAAATGGCCGGTGTGCGCATGGTGACTGGGTAGTCACCCTGAAACCTGATCGCCGGCACCTGCCAACCGCGTAATTATCAGTTTACAGACGGAACGTTTTGGTGTGCTGTCAAAATTATGTTCAACAGACAACAATAAAACAGTGCATACGCATACAAACAAATAACAGGTAGGGGTAGGTGCTATTTCATTTCTTCAATATATTCAAAAACACACCTAACACGGGCACAGAACATTGCATGTTTGAAGCTGTTTGACATTCAGTAAAACTGGTTGGATGTATAGCTATGACAGGTTTGCAGTAGTTCACTAGTTTGTATTTTGACATTTTTGCAATTTACACTGCATATACAATAGTCCAGTTACATTAGACGGAAAACCGCAGCATCTGCCAAAAAAATCCAAGTGAGCTGAAATTTTGCATACACCTTTATTTTGACATCCTTTATCTAATAGACTTGTCTGCCCGGGAAGCTGTTTTGTCTGTCCGGGACGCTGTTTCAGCAGCCAAACCGTAAGAGACAGAGAAAAAAGTTATATGTTTGGAATGGTCATGTCAGGTCAGGAACCGGAAGTGTCAGTACGCTGTTTCAGCAGCCAAACGGAGCTGCGACCCTCTGCGCCTTAAAACCTCGATCGGTTAGGGTTAGGCAACCACTTTGACAGCTTCCAGAATGTCCGATGCGGCGTACCACTTTGACACCTTCCAGGTCTGGGTACAGTTTTTATTTAATACGCGTTCTATTTGAAAAACGGTCTTTTTTGTTTTTTTAAATGAGACATTTGTTTCACTGGGTTGCTAGTTACAAATAATGTCTCAAAAGCTCCCACCGATATCGCGCTTGCGTTTTGAGTTATTCAAGGTCAAAGGTCAAAGGTCACAGAAACAAGTTTTTCGCAAATATCTCGCTTTATATGGGTCGTATGGCTTTTTTAGTTATTACAAAAAATGGAGGCTAGGAAATTCTCTACAAAAAAGATAATACAGGTTTTTTACGTACAACTAACCATTCAGTAAATAACACTGTTAAGTTTTGCAGACGGGTTTTACTTCCTTTTACGATAAAGAAGTATTGGATTCACCCCAAAAATTCGAAATTGAGTTTTCAACAGATCTTCACGGTTTAGAGTCCCCTGAACCCAAAAAACATGTTTTTGCTCATTGGTCTGTGTCCCTCCGTCCGCCCGTCTGTCTGTCTGTGAACAGAATATCTCAAAAACGAAGAGAGGCATGGCGTTGGAACTTCATATACCTATAAGTTTTGTGTACTATCTAGATGCGACAGCTAGCTTTTGAAGAAAATCGCATAACCGGAAGTACGATGTTTATTCTTGTGTTTCAAAAACGGTTCTAACGATTTTTTTCAAACTTTATATTTTTATTACATTTTTAATGTAATAAAACAGACACACAGACCCACAGACACACAGACCAATGAGCAAAAACATGTTTTTTGGGTGCAGGAGACATTACTGTTTTTTAAGTATGTGCCAAAGTACCTACATGCTAATCCGTTAGTATAGTAACTATTAGATACTAAGAAAGATTTTGTTTTTTATTGTTTATATTTAATAGTATATTAACATACGTAGAAAGACCTGTTACCTGATATTATTTTATTAAAATGGTATATCAATAATGAATAGATACTTCGACTAAATAAATTTTTTACTGTCGCATTTTGTCAGATTAGCTTTATAATCCCGACACTGATTAATTCTTTTTTAAATCAGTATGACTATACAGCTACTTATTTATGTCCCCATATTTTCGACACTACTTTATTTTTTTAATCTTCAAAATGGTTGCGCAAATCATCCAGCAGTCTCACGCAATCGTTGGAAATCTTTCGCATTCTTTGGAAATCTCCGCAATCTTTGGCCATCCCCCGCAATCTTTGGAAATCCCCCGCAATCTTAGGGAATTCTCCGCAATCAATGGAAATCCCTAGAAATCCATTAAATTTCGCAATCTTGTCACATTTTTTCCTTAGTGGTTAACCCCTCGGGTGGTTCTAATAGTACAGTGTAATATATTTTTCTATAGCTCCAAGTTACGAGCCAAGTTGAAATAATTATGTAATATACTTTTAAAATACTTACAATAAAGAAATACTATCCTTTACCTAAATGCACTCATATACCTACCTTATTGCTTGATAAGATCGGTAGTAATTGACGTAATTTATAAATCAATCTGACATTTGAAATTATGTTTAATATTATTATGCCACGACTAGTCAGTTTAAAAGTATTGATACCCCTAACTCCCAGCTGAATGGGCTAACCTTCAACTAACAACTTCTATATGTTTTAACGATTGAATCTTCTTTTAAAGAATAACAATTATTTGATTTTATCAATCAAAAGCAAATTCGAGGTATTTCATAGACTTGTTTTGTATAATCACAATCATCACAATAAAATGCAAGTTGTCAGAAATAATTTAATCAATTGTAATGTCCAAACTTGATTAAATTAAAAATATAAAGTTCTAAAAGTTTTCCTACTCCAAAAGGTTCAAATTTCAAATTATAATAGTCGAAAACGTTGAGTACTCAAACCACAGGTATCATTTAGAAAAATTATAAATTAATATTCTATAATAATCTGCTAAATATAATTACAATGGTTTTAATAGTTGTCGCACCAAACTACCTTTCTAATTTTTTAAATATTATTTAAGAAATTGTCACTAACCTTCTGATGATTGTTCTATGTACCTGAACTTTCTATCTCGATTTCTAGCTGGATAAAATTCAAGTCAGGTGGTTCTCGACCAAGTCACAAGCTCGTTGTAGCTCTTAGGAACTTTGTTGCCTGATGGAACTGATATGCAGCACACAACACTTCGTAGTATTTTAGTAATCGAATTCAAATAACTTTGAAATATATATTTTTATAATAATTGTGACATGAAGTCAAATTTGAAGAAAATACGTTATTACTATTACGTATCAAACCAACAATTATTATTTTCTCACAATTAATGGGAACCCTTAACGTGAATATTACTCCTAGATTCTCGATTCAAGTTATTTATTTTATATCGTTGGTAGTAGGGATGTCGTACCCGGTCTAAAATAAAACCCGGGTACCCGAAAGCAGTACCCGGGTACCCCCGGGTACCCGAAATATATAACAAAAATCTGGTGTGATACACTCACACAACTCCCTTTTACAGTGAACTTATAATTAGTCAACAATTTCATTTTTAATTTTTAACCATTTGTTAAAAATTTTCAAAAATTACAAATTCTACAAAAACGGTACAAAATCGAGTGTTAGTTGAAGAGACAAATTTTCTCTAGAATTTTAAGGTGAATTCAAAAATGTAATAATATACCGGGTGTTTTATTTAAAATAGGGGTTAATAAAAAAAATAGAAAAAAAACAAAAGAAACCCACTTTAGAAGTATTCAACTGGAAAATCACCTATCTCACATCAATACACATTAAAAATGTAAGAAAAATGTAAAGTTTAAAAAAAATCGTTGGAGCCGTTTTTGAAAAAATCGAAAAAAACTGAAAAATTACAAGAGTAAACACCTACTTCCGGTTATGCGATTTTCTTCAAAAGCTTGCTGTAGCATCTGCATAGTACACAAAACTTATATATGAAGTTTCAACGCCATACCTCTTTTCGTTTTTGAGATATTCTGTTCACAGACAGACACACACACAGAACGACCGACAGACAGGCCAATAAAAAAAAATATGTTTTTTTGGGATCAGGGGACTCTACAACGTGAAGATCCGTTGAAAACTCAATTTCTAATTTTTGGGGTGAATCCAATACTTCCTTTATAGTAAAAGGAAGTAAAAATGTTACCGTACATCTGAACATCTGAGGTAGCTACAATTTCTTTCTTTTACGCTGCAAGTCGTCTGTTATTCGTAAATATTTTCACAGTTCTAAGTGCTATCACATTCAAGTACTAGACTTTTTGTCCGAAATTGGTAGCAGCATCAATCAACATAACACAGAAGAAGTTTATGTTACTTCATCCCATACTGACGCGATTTAATGGAACTACTGACAGGTTGAATATTTCCGTGAAGCGGATTTATTGCCTTATACGAAACAAGAAACATTATGTGGTGTGTGATCACCCCACCCCATTCTTGTTATTATTGCATGGTTATGTTTTTATAGGGCTTATCCCTATTGTTTTTATCATCTTCTCCGAAAAAGGCTGACTTCCTGGAAATTTCATAATTTACTAGTCGGGTACCCGGGCCCTGAAAATATACCCGGGTCGACTATTACCCGGGTCGGCCCGGGTACCCGGGTACCCGCCGACATCCCTAGTTGGTAGAAACAACCTTGTGGTTGCTCTTACTAGCCCACCCGTCAAACATACACCTGTTATATCACTTGACATCCATTAGATACCTGGATATAAATATTTAAATTAGATGTATCATACATCCTGTATGCTGCACTACACGTGTTAATATTATTAGTATTCCTACGAAAGTGATTATAAATGTAATAAAATATTAAAGTTGCATATTCTACAAGCAAACGTTCAATAATCTTGAAACTAAATATAGAAAAAGGAATGTTCTGTGATTTCCATGGTACATTTGTTTGTGTGTATCCGAATATTTTCTGAGGCAACTTTTAGAGTTACTGCGCAGTGTGATATGAAAAAGCATATTATATAATACTGGTCAGATGTTAGCAGATGGTCGTTCATAAAACGTTCAGTCTTGCAACCAAGTAACCTTTGATTTCAAGGTTTTTGTCCCGACATAAGTATAAAAATAATAGCGGTAGTTCCATATTTTTGCTTGAGCCTGTTTAGAAAAAAACTGAAACTGAAAATTGTAATTGTTTCGATGTGTAGTAAAGACGAAAAAAATGAATGAATATTTTAGGTTAAAGCAAATAATATAATATCTCAGTTGCATCTTAAATGTCTATGTTTACTCTTATTTTTATAAGAAGTTATCGTATGCTATCAAGCTAAATATGTAAAATGGGTTTAATTAAAACTACAAAAACATATATGGCCTGTTAATAAGTTGTGTATAAGATGTTCACTTCACGGTTTACTTAAATGTTGATTTTCTTCACTTTGGTAGTAACTAAAACTAAAACCACAAACGTACGCAACGCGCTGTTGTGAATATGTTAGCCTTCCATACAATTAACTATAAGAAAGCAGTCGTTTTTGTGGCCTATAAATTATCGTTGTCTAGTAACAAATAATATTCAAGCACTTAACTAAACTTTTATGGTTTATTATACAGCTAAAACATCTTTATTCGAATACCTAAAGTAGATTAATTAAGCACCTAGGTATAAATATTACTATATCGCAATATAATTTTTAGCCTGTTTAATATTTTCATTGGGAAAGTTAATTTACCCTACCCTTAATCTGTTTTGCAAATCGGAATGCACTAGTCCAGAAGATAAAAAATTCTCTACACACCTGGGGAACAAGTTACATACTATTGTCGTAGTTGCTTTGTCACTTTGTACAATATCTAGCATTGAAAATTCTGAAATCCACCGCTCGATGTCTGTTATGTTTGAGATAACAGTTGGATCCTGGCTTCACTATCTTCACTATAAGGCAATAATTTTAATATTTACAAGCCGGCATTCTTCCGTCTGTGTATTTTGATGATTCTTCAATGCATTCCACTATTGTGCTATTGCCAAATGTAATTTAATTTGTGTGACTTAATGCGTGACTTTTTGGAAAAAATATTTAATTCTTGAATTAAATCATGTTAATTAAATCATGCCAACCCTAATCGGAATTTCCTTTTGGAGTCGTCGAGTTCCTAAAAGCTTTATTAAAAACTTACTCCCTAATGCATTACCAAGGAGAATTTAATTATTTTTATTATTTTAAGATTTTTGCTGAAAAAAACTAAAAACATGCGTCGCAACTATTTCCATGCTTCTTAGAAATATGTATCGTGAAATGACTTAAATGCTAGTCCGTTACTCATTGCAAAAGACAATAGATAATAGCTGTTATTGCATTATGCTAACAAAGTTGCTATCATATTCAATATAAAGTATGTAGTTCATATCCTAAACCATCCAAAAAATAATAATCTATTGATGATGTAGATATACGTATATTATTTCTTACGCTGTAGAAATAATCAATATTACGTGATACTCCATGTTTCCTATCTGCCTTTGTAACTTCCACTTGAATAAAACGTATAGATATTTCTATAAGCTGTGACCTCGGACAAGTGCTAATAATTAATAAATGCAAAGAAAACAAAAGATTGCGCCTCACGTATTTATACACACCAATGTCGTCGAAGTGGGAATAATTTTATCCGAGATCGAATAATAATTATATTACTCTACTATGGCCAATTTAAATAAAGAAAGTGTATCATTAAGTCACTAATGAGAGAAAAAAAGAAAAGTTATGGAGAAATAATTATTATAGTTTGTTATAACAACTAATACAAGGCTTGTAGTAATTCGTAAATGATATTAATAACCACATGTTGTCAGAGTTAAAAAATTCATAAAAAGATTAAAATTATTTAAAGAGATACAAGAGAGTTGTCAAATAAAACGTTGTATTAAAATCGTGTGGAATGCGTATTAGCCACTCAAGAAAATTTACCACTTCGCCCTATGAGCTTCGTGATTAAACCACCTTTTCTGTCCTTACTAACATGCTCCATTCCACTCTTATACAATAAATAGTTAATATTTTTGGTTGCCAAGTTGTATGCAGATTTTTGCTATAACGTCTTAATTTATCCTAAAATATTAACAGTTCGTTAAGCAAACAAAAAAGTACTAGCCTAGAGACTAGCTCGTCTCAAAAACCAATATGAGTTACTTGCGTAGCAAGTGTCATAGTACCATTATCATACATGTTTTAACCGAGTTATGTAATCACACAGGTATGATGATAATGCATTACCCCACGTGTAACATAGCATACATACGACTGTTCATAATTGATTTAAAATTTATATTTTACGTGATTTGATATTTTTATACAGATTGCTGATAATTGTTAAACATTTAAAGGGCATATAGTACGATCAAATGCAAGTTTAATACTCTTGATATACATGGGCCTGCAAATCCATAAATTATTTTGTGTATTTAATTCATCAGTTTTCAGCGCAATGTATACGCTCTTAGTTTTCGACTTTATTCTGAATAGTACAATTGAATTAATTCCTACTAATTAATATAATAATATAAATCACAATATCTTTGTATTCAAAAGCTGAAATAGCTGATGTGGTTTTCATGTACGGTCGTGCCAATGGGATGCCTTTAAAGCACGTTGCCTTTATGGCGAGGCTTGTCCCAATCGTCAACTGCCTTTCCATGGGATGTTTGGAAAACTCTAACGGCTGAGGGATATTGATTTTTTTGAAAAATGTGCTAAAGTTTTGGACGGCCTGATCAAGTGGGTGAAAACCCCGTATAAGTGGTCGTCTTGTTTGGAGTAACTGGAGTAACTCCACCATCAACTTTTATATCCGTACTATATCCAACGGGTACAAGCCCTGGCCACCAAGCAAATCTGTGGTTTTTACGGGAAGCTGCTGAACACCCACATTTCGCTGCTAACATACTTTTCCCTGGTGAGGCCGAATGTACTACAAACGCGATTTTCAATTTCCACAATAACCACGTTTGATGAATGAGAATTCAGACATCAACAGTGTTTCAGTCTGAATATCTGGCGATTGTTTTGCCACAACGATGAACAGGCCCCGCATACCTCGATTTTTTTAATAATTAAATTGACTCTTTGGTTTATGCAAGATGGGTATTTCACACTTTTTCTTAGGGAGCACCTGGACGCAAAATTTCATGGGAAATGGATACGGCAAGAGGTTCCATTCCATGGCCTTCTAGATCTCCCGACTTAACTTCTTTGGACTTGTGTAGTGTGTGTAGTGTAGTATGATCAAAAATTATTTTCATCTAGTAGGGCTATGGAATAGTTCCTAATTTATGAATACAACTACAACTCATTTAAATATGAAATGTCAAGTTTGACATTTAAGTATAAACATAGTCGCATTCATAGGAATTATTCCATAGCCATACTAGATGAAAATAATTTTTGATCATACTTTATTTTAGGCTACTGAGAAAGTTTAGCAACACCTGCAACAGTAATTTGTACAACTAGTTTTGAAAGTCATACTTTTTTTTCATGAATTTACAGTTTGATAACGAGGGCGAAGCCCGAGTTAATCAAGCAAATGAATGAAAAAAAGGACTTTCAAAACGTGTTGTACACGTAGTTTTTTTGTATAGTGATCTATTGGTTGACATTTAGTCGAAAAGGACTTCGGAATGGAGAACTGCCAAATTGACATTTCAATAAAATAGTTTAAAAAGTGTACTTTTTTCACGATTTTTGCGTTAAAAAAAGTGGAATTTTCAATACGATTTTTCGTTAAAAAAGACGACTTTCACGATCACTATGCAAAAACTAATGTTGCCGAGTTGCAATAGCGAATTGAACAGAGTTGTCAAATAAATCGAGCAAAACCAGGCTTTTTTTTAAATGGTGTTAAGTTCCTTCCTGAGAAAAAGATTAGATCTTGTGTCTGTGTGGAAGGCTGGCATTTCGAACGTCTTTGATAATTGTGTTTTGCGGCGCTAGATAATAAAAACTAAATAATTAATTTAAGCTGTCGAAAAAGAAAATCGTTCTTATCTCTTATATATTCTAAGCCTTTTAAATACCCTTTAAAAACCCTTTTTTCAACACCTGTAATTTGCCTGAAACATTAACAGTATCGAATTAGCAATATACCAGTATACCCATTCGTTTAATAACGTAACAATCAGCTAGTTTAAAAAAATAAATATGGTAATACCTGTAATGAGCTATTATCGTATTGATGTGGCAATAAGGGATATTAGCTAACTGATATAAGTTGAATAAGTGGGACTAGTACTAGTAAATAAAATATAATTAGGTACTTCGTTATACCTTTTTCCAGTTTTTAATTAATATTTATTCAGATTTTTGAAACCGTATCTTTTTTCTATTATATTTTGATTTGTATTTCAGTACTTCTCTATAGTAATCAACATATTGTTGTTATTATACGACGTCTAAGATGCCGCCCGTTAATTTTCTAGTAAATTGTTATTTTATTAAGATGTACAGTCGTGTGCAAATAAATCTGGGACAGTGTTTTTTTCACATGCAGATTCAGTTAAGAATTTGAAGAATATTTCCATGGATTTCCTCTTATCAGAGAGAGTTACGGGTTTCAGTACCTGTTAAAGTTTAATGTAACTCTTTCTGATAGCAGGAAATCCATGGAGATATTCTTCAATTCTTAACTGAATCTGCATGTGAAAAAATCATTGTCCCAGATTTATTTGCACACGACTGTACATTATTTTAGAAATTATGCCGGGTCCGATTTCATTATTAGAATGTATCTTTAGCGTTATTTAATATCCGATAATGAATTGTATGTATTTCGAAGCAGCTGCTAAATTATTTTAGACTCCATCTTTCTGTTCCAAGTTGTTGATAATGTATTACGTTCATATCTGGTTTTCGTCTTATCTTGCTGCCAATGTTTCCTTCTGTACAAAATTTTCCTTGCATTGTTCTCTGCGTTTTTATTATTTTCCTGGTGTATCCTTTGTGTGCCCCCTTCGATTCTTATAAAATTTGCGTTTTAGATTTTTAATAGTCGATTTTTATCGTCATTTGTAAGGCAATGCCACACTTCTTACAAATGTATTCAAATACTCTAATTCTGTACTTGAGCTTTTATAATTTACTAATGTTATTTAGTAAATGTTTTCATTTATATCCAGCAGCAGCAGTGGCAGCTTGTGGAGAATTTTGATGGTAGACCAACGGAACGTAAAATGCATTTTCCATCCCTTCACAGACAAAGACAAATTCCAACATCCTAAGATTTAAATATTTCTCATATGGACTGGCAAAAGTTAGCATTAGTGAAAAAATTACCAAACTTTACAGGAAAATAAAAGATAATAAACTGAATCGAATATCTCTCTTTAATTTTTATTTAAATATATAATTTAGAAAAAATTGCATCTCTAATGTTTGAGATACATAGATGCATGGGTGATTGACGTATTTAATTTCAAGATATGCGACAATTCACCTGTACATTATGAGTATATTAAAATATATCATAGCATAGTTATTTAAGTAATCGTGTCTTACGACGATATTGGCAGTTTTCGAATATGCTCCGCAGGCGTGACATTTCTCATCAGTCATCCTACGTGCGAAAGTTGTAATCAGAAACTCGACACACGCGCTATCGTAGCCGGGGCCAGAGGAGACTGATTGAGCCTAAGTTGAGGTGACCCAGTCAGTGTTAAAATATCTACTTTTTTCGCTGATGGATGTATACAGGGTGTTTTTACATCGCTAGACAGCTTGTACTTCGTTAATAATGGAGATATTAAAAAGAAACTTTTCTTTGTTTTAAGTGACAGTATTCAGCCTACAAATTGCAATAAATCAATTTAAATCACGGCCACCTATTTTTCGTAGTAAGATACGACGTTGGGGTTTTAATGGAACACCCCGTATATTTTTTGGAATTTGAAATCCGCGTAAAAAATACTTTATGATACCATACTTAAACAAACATTTTGGATTTCATTGCGCCAAATCATTAAAAATCGAACAAGAAACGCAAAACAAACTCCATTTGGCCCGAAATATTTTCCATGGCCAAATTACCGCATTAAACGTACTAAAACAATAAATTGCAAACTTATGTTTTTTTAAATGAAACAATATGAGTTTTATTAAATAGTTGAAAACTACAATAAAAATTCGCCATTTTCTTTAAAAGTAACTTTGAAAAAGTCATTTTTTTAAAATATAATACAAAAATAATCATTCTATTTAAAAAAACATTGTTTCCAATTGTTTTAGTACGGGTGGTGCAACAATTCATCCATGAGGATTTTTTAGAGCTAATTGGAATTTTTTTTTTTGAATTTTTTGATGGATTGTTAGTGATCTTGGATAATTCATGGCATACTTACGGCAAATGATTTTTTTTAGTAAAACAAAAGTTCCAAAATTGTATTTTAAGCATACTACCATAAATCATTTTAGCACCTATTTAAAATATTTAAAAATATACAGGGTGTTCTAATTAAAATAACCAGAGTCGTATATCATTACGCAAAAATAGGATGATTTAAATTGGTTTATAACGATATTTGTAAGTTACATACTGGCATACAGAAAAAGTGTTTTCAAGCTCTGTTATGAACGAAGTTACGAGCTGTCTAGCGATTTACAAACACCCTGTATATTTCATCGCTTGTTGCCTAGCTACTAAAGTAATTATTGCATTTTCCATTTCGGTTACTCTTATGGTAAATAGTACGTATTTAAATCTTTTTCAACTTGTGGAATTGCCATGTTCCATACAATTTTAGGCAATCTGTATATTACCTACTTATCGTAGGTAAAGCGTTGGAAAATACACGGAATTGTAGTACTTCATGTTAAAATATATTGAGCCCAGAAATACCAAACCCACGGTAATATTTGCTGTGTTAATACTCAGGCAGCCTTAAATTACTGACCCATTTAATAACTTCTTAGTATTAAGCTACAAGTATATGTAGGACGAAAGTTAGACGAATTAATATCCTAATTAACTAATTGTAGCCGTTTATGTGGTAGCCGTTGTTCCGTCTGTGAAACGGCATTTATAAACATGTCTTTGTTTCTCCAAACTTCTCCCCATGTTGGTATATGGCCAACTAATTTATGTATTTCTTTAAACAAATCAATATAATAGTAATAACTACGCTGCATTTAGGAACATTTGTGCTCCGACTCTATTCCTAAATGGTGCAAAAATAAATTAATCGTTTTGTTTGTTCAATGTAGACATCGAAACTTGTTCGGGCTTTTGCAAAATTGTGTGTTCAGCTGAGTGTTGCAAACATCTTTTCGTGTGACAATGTCGCTGCTACGTATGTTAACTACTTTTAAATTTATAGCAGGATGCAGTTCAAACTACGATTCATACAACATTCTGCTAGAGAGGGAAAATTTTAGAAATTTACTCGTGGGATAGAAATAGTCCAGTTGGTTTTTAAAGCCACTTTTATAAGACGATACACACTGCCTATACAGAACGCTTTACATCTAATGTGAAAAACTTTGATTATTGGGGAAATATTAAAATGATTATAGAAATGTAGTTCTCATTTTGAAATTTCCTCCAGAAGAGGTTTCTTGAGAAGTCAAGAAGACAGTCCGCGTCTCTTTGACGTTTATGCGATACCAACATGATAATCACACCAGAATATTGTAAAAACGAATAACGAAATGATTAAATTAAAATACAGGGTAAAAGTATTCGGACTTAGCTTAGGGGCTTAAAATAAGAAAAATTATACGTGAATATATCACTCCTGTTGATTTTATCTTGATTTTTGTAGTCTCACTTGTTTTTTCCATATTTCAAAGCCCAAGTAAATGTCTGGTATTAATTCAGGTGTCAATTAACTCGTAAATGATCAATATAAAAAAGATGACAAAATAGCAACGACATTGACAAATTTGACTGTCATTGGAGGCCGATTAGCAGTATTGCACATTTTGCCTTAATTTTATTGCATTCCAACGTCTATTTTATTATAACATTTTGAGAAATTACACAGAGGAGGAATTTCACTTAAAATTACATACTACCAGCTGTGCTTATATATTAGTTTTGTTAGTGGTGTCGAACATGA
Organism: Agriotes lineatus; assembly: GCA_940337035.1. NCBI lineage: Eukaryota > Metazoa > Arthropoda > Insecta > Coleoptera > Elateridae > Agriotes > Agriotes lineatus. The sequence goes on along the minus strand of OW679197.1, from coordinate 75,208,388 downwards.
ATGTTTCCGATATTGTGTTACTATCAGTAATTGCAATAATAGCTGCGTTTATAGGCGTTTAACACCTGCCTATCAAAAGGTAATTTAATTGACCCAGTGACATGAATAGGTGCAGCCATACCAGATCAATCAAGGTAATTGACAGCTGGTGCTTCCAATTTAAATGCAGCCCAAATAACTAGACCGCTAATGACTGCACTGAATTTGTGCGATTTTAAATTGCAACTGCTGTGGGTGAATCGTACAATTTAAAGATGGACATGATTCATGATCACATTAAACGGAGCAAAGGGAAAATCCAATTGTTAATTCAACTAATTAAATATTTCTCATTTGTACAATGGTTTTTATACAAACATTTCCCAGACTTTCCTTAAATGGATTTAGATTTATTCTCAGTAAATGGCCTTGATGCAAGGAATAAATGGAAGAGAATTGCGGAGAATTGTAGCATTATGCAGAGTACTGAACAAAAAATCTGGTGTGATACACTCACACAACTTCCTTTTACACTGATCTTATAATTAGTCAAAAATTTAATTTTTAATTTTTAAGCATTTGTCAAAAATTTTCAAAAATTACGAATTCTACAAAAACGGTACAAAATAGAGCGTTAGTTGAAGAGACAAATTTTCTCTAAAATCTTAAGCAGAATTCAAATATGTAATAATATACCGGGTGTTCCATTTAAAATAGGAGTTAATAAAAAAATAGAAAAAAAAAACAAAAGAAACCCACTTTAGAAGTTTTCAACTGGAAAATCACCTATCTCACGTCAATGCACATTAAAAATGTAATAAAAATGTAAAGTTTGAAAAAAATCGTTAGTCGTTTTTGAAAAAATCGAAAAAAACTGAAAAATCACAAGAGTAAACACCTACTTCCGGTTATGCGATTTTTTTTTTTTTTTTTTTTATTTACACAAAAAGGTATTTCGGCATCACAGGCCACTAATACCTTGATACATTAATAGTATTTACAATCACAGTTTCATCTAAATTATTAAGTTATAATAGAGCTTACAGTTTGTTAAGTAGACTGGTATGTATAAGGTAGCTTACTATATTTTTAATGTTTCCGGGTTCGTTTGCGAGTGCTTCTTTTAGGGTAGGTGGTATCTTATTTTTCTCCCTTTGTGCTGTGTACTCCCTGCAGTCGATTATAATATGTTGGACTGTTATCCGTGTATTGCAAGTGGCACATGTTGGGGTTTCGGTTTTTTGCATTAGGTGGCTGTGTGTTAAGCGTGTGTGGCCTATTCTCAGTCTCGTTAATGTTATTTGGATTTTTCTGCTTTCTATTGTGTGCCATCTTACAGTTTCTTCTTTTATTTTTCTTAGGTGGTTGTTATTTGGAGGGGTGTTCTTCCACTTATTCTGCCACTGTTTCTTTATTTTAGCTTTGATTTCGCTCTTAGCGTCATTTACTGGTATGTATATTTGCTGTATATGTTCAGTAGTTGCCTCTTTTGCAGCTTTGTCCACTTCTTCATTGCTTCTTATCCCAACATGCGATGGTATCCAAACAATTCCTATTTGTTTTCCAGTTTCTAGGGCTTCGTTGATGTTTTCTTGAATGGATTGTATAGTATGTTCCTTGGCATATATATCGAGCAAGCTGTGTACTACACTAAGAGAGTCGGTACATATGATAAATTTATGTTTTTCTGAACTATTTATAAATTCTGTAGCTTTCTTGATGCTGTAAGCTTCTGCCGTGAATATGCTACATGATGGTGGTAGTTGGTATTTATACTTGTCATTTCCTGTTACTACAGCTGCTCCGGTACGACCGTTGTGTCGAGATCCGTCGGTATATATGAAATTGTATTCTTTATATCTTTCTCTAATACTGTAGAAATATTTTCGGTAGAGCTCTGGTGGTGTTTGGGATTTGGGGTATTTTGAGAGGGATAAAATAATTTTTGGGCGTCGGAGTAACCATGGAGGATGTGTGTGCATGGATATTTTTTGAGTGTTTGGAATTGTGAATTGAATTTCGTTTAAGTATGTTTTTATAGTTCTTTGTAAAGGTGTTGTATCTGGTATTTGTTGGTTATTTGTGAATATTTTATCATATGCTGGATTATTTGGGTTACTAGAGAGTTTGGTTATGTAGTTTATTGTTAATTGTTTTCTTCGGTCGTCTAGAGATAGTTCTCCCGCTTCTACTAAAATACTGTCAACAGGGCTTGTTCGGTATGCACCGGTAGCTATTCTTAGGGCAGTGTTGTGTATGGAATTTAGTAATTTTAATTTCGAAGGTTTTGCCGTTGAATATGCCATGCACGCATAGTCAAGTTTTGACCTGATGAGGGCTCTGTACACGTTGATTATGTTATCTCTATGTGCTCCCCAGTTCAGATGCCCCAACGTCTTAATGATGTTTAGTTTTAATGAACATTCTTTCTTGAGATTTAGTAGGTGCGGAACCCAAGTCATTTTGGTATCTAATGTTACTCCTAGAAATTTTATTGAGGTAGAGAATGTGATTTGACTGTTGTTTATTTTTAGTATTGGATGTTCGTGATGCCTTCTAAGTCTGCAGAAGTGTATGGCTTGTGTTTTTGTTTCTGAGAACCGCAACCCTGTGGTGGCTGACCATTCTTCTAAGTTTTTAATTGAATTTTGTAGTTTTTCTTTTATCGTGTTTATGTTTTTCCCTTTGTAGTAAATCACTAAATCATCTGCGAATAGTGATAGTTTAGTGTTGTTAGAAACATTTTCTTTAAGTTTGTTCATTGCAATTAAGAAAAGCGTTACACTTAGTACTTCACCTTGGGGTACTCCGTTATATTGTTTCTTTTCATGTGACAGACAGCCATTTATTTTTACTTTAAACTTCCTATTTTCGAGAAAATTGTTGATGTATTTTATGATGTTTCCGCTTAGTTTGTATTCTGTTAGCGTTTTGAGGATATAGTGTTTCCATGCTGAGTCATAGGCTTTGTGGATGTCGAAAAATATTGCAATTAAGTGTTGTTTATTTTTGAACGATTTTTGTACTTCTGTTTGTAGTGCAATAATCTGGTCTATAGTGGATTTTCCTTCCCTAAACCCACACTGTTCATTTATTATAATATTATTGGTTTCTAGCGTCCAGCATAGCCTACGGTTGACCATCTTTTGTAGTATTTTGCTCATACAGTTTGCGAGAGCTATTGGCCTGTAGTTAGATGGATTTGTTTTGTCCTTATGTGGTTTAGGTACTGGGATTACAGTTACTTCTCTCCATTTATCTGGGTATACATTTTTGATCCATATGATATTATAGATTCTTAGTAGATGCTGTAGTGAAGTTTTGGATAAATTTGTTATCATTTCGTATGGGATTCCGTCAGGTCCAGGGCTACTCTTTCTTTTCATGTTTCTTAAAGCATGTTCTAGTTCGTCGAGAGTAAATGGCTTATTTATTGGTAGGTGTGTTGAACTTTCTGTCTCTATGCGTTCTTTTTCTGTTTCCATTTTTTTTTGTAGAAATTCCTTGGTATAACATAAGTCACTGGAGTTTTCTTCAAACTTATTGGCCAGTGTATCTGCTATTTCTTGGGTGTTTGTAATAATTTTATTTTCTGAGTTTAGCATTGTTATTTGTTGTAGTGGCTTTTCTCCTTTGATTGCTCTTATCTTGGTCCAAACTGTGTGAGACGGTGTATTGGCTGTAATTGTGGAAATAAATTTTTCCCAGGATTCCTTTTTGCTTTGTACAATTGCTCTTCTTAATATAGCTTGCGTTCGTTTCAAGTTTATTAGGTTTTCTTGGTTTCTGTTTCTTCTGTAGCTGTACAGTGCCCTTTTGTTTTCTTTAATAGCTTCCTCGCATTTGCTGCTCCACCAGGGTACTACCTTCTTAATTTTCAGAATCTTTTTGCTTCCAAAGGTTTCATTTGCTGCTTTTGTGATACACTGTGTGAATTGGTCCACTATGTAGTTTATGTCAGTATTTTCGGTGAAATTACTGCTTTCTATAATTGCCCGTTTGGAGTACATTTCCCAGCCTGTGTCCTTTAATTTCCATTTGGCGTAAATTGGGTGGGGTGGGGTGATGTCTTCTACGTTAACTTGAGCATGTATTTTTATGGGAAAATGATCGCTATTGTATAGGCATTGTAACACTTGCCATGTGAATTTGTGTCCGATTTGGGGTTCACATATTGTTATGTCTATACAGGAGAAATTTCCTGTTCGGCTACAAAAGTGGGTACTTGATCCATCGTTTAATAGTATTAAGTCATTTTTATTTATTGCGTTTTCAATCATTTTTCCTCTTTTGTCTGTAGTATTTGATCCCCATACGTGGTTGTGCCCATTAATATCTCCTGCTATTATGTACGGTCTTGGTAGTTGGTTCAGTAATCCTTTTATTTCGCTTTCTTCAGTATTGACATTTGGGGGTAAATATATAGAACAAATGGTTATCTTCATAGGTGTAAGTAATTGAATTGCAACGGCTTCTATTGTTGTATTGATGGCTATTTGGTTTGCGCAATTTTCGTTATTACATAAAATTGCTACTCCGCCACTGGCGTTAGTTGTATTAATTCGATCTTTTCTGAATGCCGTAAAATTTCTTAAATTAACGTTTTGTGTAGTCTTTAAACGTGTTTCTTGGATACAGATAACTTTTGGATTGTGTTCTGATATGAGTTTTTTTATTTCGCCAAGGTGTGCAAAGTAGCCGTTGCAGTTCCATTGTAAGATCATTCTACGAGCGATTCTCTACTGGACGTTAGAAGTAGCGATTCTTGACTAGAGAAAACTGCTGTACCCAGTTCAGTTTGAAGTTGTTTTTTAATTTTGTTGCTTACTTTGGAGAATTTAGTTTTTATTGCTCTTGTGTTCAGTTTCGGGTATAACTCATACATCATTTCTATTAAGGCGTGGGTGTTTGGTGTGTACTCTCTGGCAACTGATAGTGGGTCGGGATTTCCGTATGTATTTTCAATGAAATCTTTGAAATCCTCAAATTTTAAAATGTATTTTTTCTTGTTTATTTCCATTTCTTCTCGAACAGGCTCCAGTTGTTTCTCGAGCGTTTCTTTTTCGTTGTGTGTTGTCGTTTTAATTTTTTTAATGATAGGTTTAGTTGTTATTTGATTATTGCTTGTTGTTGCTTCGGTTGTGTTTTTTGTTTCTGTTTTGTTTTCGTCATTAGATGTCGTATTTTCTGTTTCTGATGTGAAGTGTGATGCCGTTCTTTTTGTTGGAGTGGTATTTAGTAGGACCATCTGTGTCGTCGTCGTGTTTTCACATTGATTGCTGTTGTGTCCTGGTTTTTTGCATATAAAGCATGTAATGCTATCTTCATTTATAAATATTCTGTAGTCAACACCTTCATAGGGAATTAGTAGGCTTTCTGGGGCGGTTTCCTTTTCGTTAGGTGAAACGTACACTTGTCTCCTGAAACTTAAGACATGTGCATACTCTGTTTCTTGCATGCCAACTCTAAGAAAATTTATAGGAGATACTAGTTGCAGTCCAATATGTTTTAGGCGGTCTTCTATAATGAAATGCGGTATCGAAGGACACACATTTGACAGTATCAGTCTTTTTGCTGGTGTGATCAAACGGCGTATGCTAATTTCCTTGTTATCTATCTGTGTCGTTTTGTGATTTTTTATTACGTGGTCGACTATCTCTTTGTTTTGAAGGTATATACATATGCGGTTGTTAGATATCCTTGAGGCGAATAAAACGTTTTTGGGGCCTACTATGTTACCTATATTAACAATATAATCTTTTATTTTTAATCCCTCTATCGAATTCATCAGTATTGCTTGTTCTTTGCTGGGAAAAGTAAATTTGGTTTGTTTTTGCACTGCATTTGCAAAGGTTTGATTTTGTCGTGGAACATCTGCGCTCGATTTGTTATCTGGTGCTTGCATGTTTGACATTGGTTGTTGCATTTTTAGAATGTAGGGAGCCGCTGTAGTCAGCGGTACCTTTTGTATAATTATTCTGTAGTTTTTGAGAAGTTTTGTATTTTACGGTAGGGTAGAGGTTAATTGGATTAGGAAATTTGGGGAATATTTATAATTTGTTAGGATTAAGCTCTACCTTGCTTATCTTCCGGTCGCCTCCCAGTGGTTGCTCCCGTCGTCCGTGTCACTAGATTTGTTGATTTGCTGCACAGCATTGAGCACACACGTGTTGACGGTACCAAAACTGAATTGCGAATTTCATTAAAACTATGTCGTCCCGCTATCGTTTAGCCTGTTTGAAACTGCTCAGTATTGTTCTGTGAAGTTTCAGCAAAATGTTGATATATTTTAAAGCTGTCCAAACTGTATGCCTGTTTCGTTGTATACAAGGTGCGGGATTTTCGAGGCTATTTTGTTTGGGTTTCAATATTTTAACAGTGCAATGATAAGAGGGGGCGGCACGCCCCCTCATGCATTGTGTGTTATTAAAATCAGAATAAAAAATGTCATGATCTAAATATGAAAATATATAATATCGCCCATAATAAAAGTCCAACAGTCCAAAATCAATAACTGATTATGGTTAAATCAATTTCAATAAGATTGAATATTTTGCCTAAAAGTATCTCAATAATGCATTAATGAAAAAATGTAAAATAAATGATAAATGTACGAGAGCCGAAAATAACTCCAAAATGTGAGTTTGTTGTTATTACGAGTATATCAGAAACTAGTAGATATATGCGGCTTAATTTTGTAAGCAAATTTAGCAATTTTTGTATAAACTAGATCCAGTGGTGACTTTCGAAAATCGGACACCCCGTATATGTGCTAACAGGGTGAAATCGTATAATTCCAGTATAAGCCGTTTTTATAATACATATAACAGTAGCACATTGAACTTTCACATTTGTGGCGCAAAATTGTAATAACGATAATGGACGCTTTTAGTGGCTGAACAACATGCGGGTCGAACAGTTAGTAAATAGCGCCCGTCTTGCAAATGCTCGTCGATTACCTATGAAAGTCAAATATTTGAGTGCTGCTATAAAAACAGTATACATGCATTTGAAAGGATTGTTTCGATTTTCTCGAGGAATTTTCCACGTATATTTTTCGACTAATACATATTGTGTACGTTACAATAGGTACATTCGTCCACACCTATCACATGTTGTTTATTTAGCACTGAGTTAATTCCCAATTCTTACCAATCGTGCAACTTTGTAAACCAGACGCTTTAATTTTAAAATATGTCATACAATCAATCATGACATAGAAAAAAATGTAAAATAAAATTTGCTTTATAGCTGCGAGTTTCATAATAATTTTTTTCTTCAAACGGCAGTAAAATATGGCATTATACTGCTGGATTGATGATGCTAAACTGTCACTTTATTGCCAAGCGGCAGATAATATTATCTGCCGCTGACGAGCGGCAGATAAAGTTATTATCTGCCGCTAACGACTTTATCTGCCGCTCGTCAGCTCGTCGTTATGCAACTTTATGTTCAGGTATTGATCGACTAGATACTTTTTTCGCTTATACCTTTCATTTACAAAATCAATTTAAATAAGAATTTAATGATCTTGGGAAGATATCGGCATACAATTAATGTAGTACAGTCGCGGAATTAAAAATCTGGGCACTTAAAATGATTCAGTGTATATCTTACTTTACTTTACTTATCACGTTACCTGGTGAAATTAGTCAAAATCAAAATAATCACTCGTATATGACAGCATGCCTCATTGTTTAACTGCCAATTGCTAACCTAGAAACGCATAGCCCAATTTCCATCACCCAAAGATTGCAAAAATCCTCTATAAAACTCGCCTGGATTTTTAATTTCGCGACTGTACATGCTTGAACAAGATTTGACAAAAATGGCTTTCGTGTTAGTAGTGAGGATGTTCAGATTTTGATATCTATTCACGGATTGTTGACTTTTCAACGCTTGCATTTTAAGCATTTTTAAAATAACAATTTTACTGCACTTTTAACATCGCTACAGTTTGAAACTAAAGACTGATTTGCATAATATGTATATTTCATTAAGCGGTGCCTTTTATTTTAACTAACAGATAAGCTTCATTCTGCTGCTGATACTTGGAGAGTTGATACAGTGATCCTGACTAAGATGACCAGTAAAAGATGTACAAAGCAATATTTTAGCATTTCTAAGAAAAAAAAAGTTAAATCTACATTTTTTCAAAACCCCTAACAAAGTTTAAGATTTTAAAATGTTCTTAATATGCACATATATTGTAAAATATGCATTCATTGCAAAATATACAATTATATGCACAATAAAAATATATATATATATGTAGAATCATGTGAACAGCAACGATAACTTTAAATTTATACGAACTTGACTAGCAACTAATAAGTAAATGCACATAAATTCAGCCTTTAATTATGAATTAACTTGGGTAACGGTAATTTATTAGAGAAAACACTGTTTCGTAAAAATGCTCAAATCTTTCCAAAATTTTGCGACGAGCCATTCTGAACAACTTTTGTTAATATAATATTTTGTCGTGCTTACAGCAGAGAGTGTACAGTCTTGCTCATTAAAGTATTGTACAGCATTTGCGCTTTGTGAGTAGGGCTGAATTATTACACAAAGTTAAAAAAGTTATACATACAAATATTTTGAAATTATATATCTAGGTCTACCTAGTTAATGATAACGTGTGAGCATTTGTTGAGTAAAAAAACAACCCCCAATAAACTTACAGCTATCTCTGTACAACACATTTTTGAACACGACTGTGCTTAACTGAATACAAATTGTTTTTTCTTCTCCCAACCGGGAATAAAGTTTATGTGCCTGCCTTTTGATAGATGCTGGACTTTTTTATTCCCTCAGGAAATAAAGTTGCACTCTATTGCCGCACAGCCTGGTGTTTATTACTTCTTCGTAACATAAACACACTTGTTTCCCCGACAACAGATCAGTCAACTAATAGATATTATGTACATATAAAAAATTTAAATTTACGGTAGGTAGAAAAATCTTGTAACCACAAGTAAAACTTTGTTAATCTCTCGAATGAAAATGCC
>OW679197.1:74982506-75199298 GCA_940337035.1 Agriotes lineatus | reverse complement strand
TTATTTTTAAAATAAGTTTTTGTGCAACTTCTAAATTATAAAGTGTGGACTTATATACACCCCCCCAACCTATAATACCATACGTTAGATGCGTTTCAATTAAAGCTTTATAAATTCTTTTAAGTATAACAACTGGCAGAAATTCTCTTAACTGTTTAAAAACATAACAAAAACCACGTATTTTTTTAACTAGTAATGATATATGTGCATCCCACTTTAAATTAGAATCAATAGTGATTCCTAAATATTTAATTTCTTCTGATCTTGCTATATAAACTGAGCAGTTACATTGTTTAAGATCACAGTCTAGGTTATGTATAACTATTTTATTGTATTTTGGAAGCGAGTTTTTGTATGATGCAAAAGCAATAAATTTGCTTTTTTTGATATTTATTGTTAATAAATTACTATCCAACCATAATTTAATGTATTTTAAGTCCTCGGTTACTTTATTTTCCAGGCTAGCCCAGTCTTCAGCATCATAAACAATCACCGTATCGTCTGCGTATGATATAATTTGCCCTCTTCTATTGGCCACAAGTAGATTATTAATATATATTAAAAATAAAATTGGCCCGAGTATGGTGCCTTGTGGCACACCATTTTTAATGATTAATGGATCACTTAGTGTGTTACCAATTTGGACGTGTTGATTTCTATTGGTTAAATAATTCTCTAAAAGTTTATTTGCATTTCCTCTGATTCCCACCGAATCTAATTTTTCCAACAATTTTGAATGACTTACTGTGTCGAACGCTTTAGCTAAATCCAAAAAAACCGCTATGGTTGGTTTACTGTCATCAATATTGGTATAAATTAGGTGAGTTAATTTAGCTATCGCATCTTGTGTACTTAGTTTGGGTCTAAAACCGAACTGATTATCTGACAGTAAATGATTTTGTACAATAAAATTTTCTAATCTAGATTTTAGGACATTTTCAAATATTTTTGCTAAATTTGATATCAAAGATATCGGACGGTAATTTTCCAAAAGCTGCTGATCGCCTCCTTTATGAAGAGGTTTAACTACTGCAGTCTTAAAGTGATCTGGACATACAGATGATTCAAAAGAAATATTTATGATTTTCATAATAGGTAATGAGATATATTCAGAAATTTCTTTTAATATAGTTGCAGTGATACCGTCTAGACCCGGAGATTTATTACTTTTCAGTTGATAAATATATTTTTTAATTTCCATAACATCAACAGGGCCAAGAAAAATAGTTTTATTGCATTTTATAAGTGCCTGATTATCCACTTCCACATTGGGTATGATTTTTTTGGCCATATTATCTGCAACGTTAATATAATATTTATTAAATTCATTAGCTAGTTGTTTGGCATCGTTAATTACTTTTTGATCAGTCTTAATACTTTGTATGTTAGTAGTCTTGCGTTCTTGATTAAGAGAATTTTTAACAGTTTGCCACATTGATTTAGTATCCCCTGGGTTTTTATTAAATTGATTTTTATAATAACTACTTTTTGCCTTAGATATTAGACCGTTAATTCTATTTCTGTAAAATTTATATTGCCGTAGCGCTTCTTCATCTTGAAATTTTTTATATTTCTGAAAGAACTGATCTCGAATTGTTATAGACTTCACTAGGCCATTAGTTATCCAAGGTTTTCTATGAACTTCAATTTTTCTCTGCTTGACTTCCACAGTACTTAATTTTATGTAATTTGTAAGTTTGTTTACAAAATCATTTGTTATTTTATTTAAATCCCCCTGCTTGAATGTTTCACTCCAACTCTCATTAATTAAATATTCTTTAAGTTTTGTAAAATTTACTATCTTCTTAGATTTATTTTTAGAAGTATGGCATACAACTTTTAAAGAATTGATACATAATAATATCGGAAAATGATCAGTAATTTTAGATTCCAGAATGATTGAGATTAATGCATTGAAATCAGACTTAGTTTTTATAAATATGTGGTCAATACAAGATTTTGCTGTATTTTCAATTCTGGTGTAATCGTTTATGCATGATACAAATCCACATTCATACAAAGAATTCAGATAAGAGTTTGCCATTAGTGTATCGCGTAATATGTCTATATTAATATCTCCGATTATAATTTCCTCTTGATTAACACACATTTCATGCAGGTACGATTTAAAATTTTCTAAAAAACTATCTATATTCGTAGACGGTGGTCTGTACACAACTGTTAGACAAATGTTTCGATTTTCGAATTTCAAGTGTAAACGCAAACATTTTATTACTCCAATACAAACTACTGAATGATGAAAATTTATTGAGTTTTTTATAAATACAATTACACCATCATTCTGATTAATTTCACCGTTATTATAAACAACAGTGTATCCACGAAGTATGAAATTTTCACAGTTGTATACCCTCCACGTCTCTGATAGTGCAATAATATCTAATGAAAAAGAAAATTGGTTTAACCACACTTGCAATTGATCGAAATTTTTATTAAGGCTACGAATATTTGTATGACAAATTTTTAAACCTGAATTGTTATCTAACTTAATATTACAACTGTTAGCATTTTCCAAGCGTATCGAACTGATTTCCTGGACACTTATATCTTGCAAGTTCTTAGCCATATCAATAGACAAAGGTTTGAACTATGTATTACTTAAAAACTTTTTACACCGTGATGTCTGACATACCTGTTACTCGTATCACAGACGATGTATTATCTTTGCGCACAAACAACTTGCCATTTTTAAACCACACGAATTTGAACAGTTTAATATCACCCACCTTTTTATTTCTTGCTTCGTAAAATAAATTTCTGTAATACGTAGTCATGTGTTCGTTAACATAGATTGGCTGGGGTACGATGTCATTATATAACACAGATGTATTTGGTTTCCTGCTCTTAGCCTTACTCAAAAAGTCGTCACGAGTTATTCTATTGGAGAACTGCGCTACTATTGGTTTTTTGGAGGGATTAGAGGATTTTACCCGGTGTGCAGCTTGCAGATCATGTTTTTGAATTTCCGAGCCGATGCTTTTTCCCAATGTAACTATTATCTCCTGTATGTTTTCACCTGCAACTTCTGGGATCCCATCTATTTGCACATTGTGATTTCTTGCGTATTGCCTATCCTCTTCTAATTTTACAGTAGTTTCCATCATTTCTTTTTCCAGTTTATTATATTTTACTTCTAAGTTCTCATATTTTTTCCCCAGTTCTTTATTTTCCGCTTGTATATCTTTCAAATTCTTTGTAAACTCATCTAACTTTGCCGAGTAGAAATCAATTGCATTTTGGAAATCATTGATTTTGTTTATTAATTCTTGATTTTCCTGCTTAACAACATTTTTAACAATTTCTGCGATTGCAGCGAGTAGCTTCGGGTTGATATCTTTTTCTTCGTCCTTTTCTTCGATGTCAGTTTGTTGGCTTTTTCCTTCCCCATCTGGTCGCTTACAGATACCGCATTTCCAAGCATTTTTCCCTTCTTCAGAAAGTTTACGCCAAGAGGTTTCTCTAATATTGGCACACACGTAGTGCATTATCCTCTTGCAACTCTTGCATGTTACAAAATCGTTTTCTGGCGGCAAATCTTCTTTACAGCTACTACACTTTTTCATTTTATATTTAAATTAAATGTATCATACATCCTGTATGCTGCACTACACTGTTAATATTATTAGTATTCCTACGAAAGTGATTGTAAATGTAATAAAATATTAAAGTTGCATATACTACAAGCAAACGTTCAATAATCTTGAACCTAAATATAGAAAAAGGAATGTTCTGTGATTTCCATGGTACATTTGTTTCTGTGTATTCCGAATATTTTCGAGGCAACTTTCGAGTTACTGCGCAGTGTGATATGAAAAGGCATATTATATAATATTGGTCAGATGTTAGCAGATGGTCGTTCATAAATCGTTCAGTCTTGCAACCAAGTAACCTTTGATTTCAAGGTTTTTGTCCCGACATAAGATTACAAGTATAAAAATAATAGCGGTAGTTCCATATTTTTGCTTGAGCCTGTTTAGAAAAAAACTGAAACTGAAAATTGTAATTGTTTCGATTTGTAGTAAAGACGAAAAAAATGAATGAATATTTTAGGTTAAAGCAAATAATATAATATCTCAGTTGCATCTTAAATGTCTATGTTTACCCTTATTTTTATAAGAAGTTATCTTATGCTATCAAGCTAAAGATGTAACATGGGACTAATTAAAACTACAAAAACATATATGGCCTGTTAATAAGTAGTGTATAAGACGTTCACTTCACGGTTTACTTAAATGTTTATTTTCTTCACTTTGGTAGTAACTAAAACTAAAACCACAAACGTACGCAACGCGCTGTTGTGAATATGTTAGCCTTCCATACAATTAACTATAAGAAAGCAGTCGTTTTTGTGGCCTATAAATTATCGTTGTCTAGTAACAAATAATATTCAAGCACTTAACTAAACTTTTATGGTTTATTATACAGCTACAACATCTTTATTCGAATACTTAAAGTAGATTAATTAAGCACCTAGGTATAAATATTACTATATCGCAATATAATTTTTAGCCTGTTTAATATTTTCATTGGGAGAGTTAATTTACCCTACCCTTAATCTGTTTTGCAAACGGAATGCACTAGTCCAGAAGATAAAAAATTCTCTACACACCTGGGGAGCATATTATTGTCGTAGTTGCTTTGTCACTTTGTACAATATCTAGCATTGAAAATGCTGAAATCCACCGCTCGATGCCTGTTATGTTTGAGATAACAGTTGCATCCTGGCTTCACTATCACTATAAGGCAATAATTTTAATATTTACAAGCCGGCATTTCTCCGTCTGTGGATTTTGATGATTCTTCAATGCATTCCACTATGTGTGCTATTGCCAAATGTGTGACTTAATTCGTGACTTTTTGAAAAAAATATTTAATTCTTGAATTAAATCATGCCAACCCTAATTGGAATTTCCTTTTGGAGTGGTCGAGTTCCTAAAAGCTTTATTAAAAACTTACTCCCTAATGCATTACCAAGGAGAATTTAATTATTTTTATTATTTTAAGATGCGTCGCAACTTTAGTTTTGCACAACTATTTCCATGCTTCTTAGAAATAGGTGTTGTGAAATGACTTAAATGCTAGTCCGTTACTCATTGCAAAAGCTAATAGATAATAGCTGTTATTGTATTATGCTAACAAAGTTGCTGTCTTATTCAATATAAAGTAGTTCATATCCTAAACCATCCAAAAAATAATAATCTATTGATGTAGATATACGTATATTATTTCTTACGCTGTAGAATCAATATTACGTGACACTCCATGTTTCCTATCTGCCTTTGTAACTTCCACTTGAATAAAACTTATAGATATTTCTATAAGCTGTGACCTCGGACCAGTGCTAATAATTAATAAATGCAAAGAAAACAAAAGATTGCGCCTCACGTGTTTATACCCACCAATGTCGTCGAAGTGGGAATAATTTTATCCAAGATCGAATAATAATTATATTACTCTACTATGGCCAATTTAAATAAAGAAAGTGTATCATTAGCCATTAATGAGAGAAAAAAAGAAACGTTATGGAGAAATAATTATTATAGTTTGTTATAACAACTAATACAAGGATTGTAGTAATTCGTAAATGTTATTAATAGCCACATTTTGTCAGAGTTAAAAAAATCATAAAAAGATTAAAATTATTTAAAGAGATACAAGAGATGTGTTGGATAAAACATTGTATTAAAATCGTGTGGAATGCGTATTAGCCACTCAAGAAAATTTACCACTTCGCCCTATGAGCTTCGTGATTAAACCACCTTTTCTGTCCTGACTAATATGCTCCATTCCACTCTTATGCAATAAATAGTTAATATTTTTGATTGCCAAGTTGTATGCAGATTTTTGCTATAACGTCTTAATTTATCCTAAAATATTAACAGTTCGTTAAGCAAACAAAAAAGTACTAGCCTAGAACCTGAGTGTCATAGTACCATTATCATACATGTGTTAACCGAGTTATGTAATCACACAGGTATGATTATAATGCATTACCCCACGTGTAACATAGCATACACACGACTGTTCATAATTGGTTTAAAATTTATATTTTACTTGATTTGATATTTTTATACAGATTGCTGATAATTGTTAAACATTTAAAGGGCATATAGTACGATCAAAAGCAAGTTAACAACTCTTGATATACATGGGCCCGCAAATCCATAAATTATTTTGTGTATTTAATTCATCAGTTTGCAGCGCAATGCATACGCTCTTAGTTTTAGACTTTATTCTGAATAGTGCAATTGAATTAATACCTACTAATTTAAATCACAATATCTTTGTATTCAAAAGCTGAAATAGCCGATGTGGTTTTCATGTACGGTCGTGCCAATGGGAATGCCTTTAAAGCACGTTGCCTTTATGGCGAGGCTTGTCCCAATCGTCAACTGCCTTTCCATGGGATGTTTGGAAAACTCTAACGGCTGAGGGATATTGATTCTTTTGAAAAATGTGCTAAAGTTGTGGACCGTCTAGGTCAGTGTACACCTGAAGTGGAAGATCTAATTTTGATCAAGTGGGTGAAAACCCCGTATAAGTGGTCGTCTTGTTTGGAGTAACTGGCGTAACTCCACCATCAACTTTTATATCCGTACTATATCCAACGGGTACAAGCCCTGACCACCAAGCAAGGTTTTTACGGGAAGCTGCTGAACACCCACATTTCGCTGCTAACATACTTTTCCCTGATGAGGCCGAATGTACTACAAACGCGATTTTCAATTTCCACAATAACCACGTTTGATGAATGAGAATCCAGACATCAACAGTGTTTCAGTCTGAATATCTGGCGGTTGTTTTGCCACAACGATGAACAGGCCCCGCATACCTCGATTTTTTTAATAATTAAATTGACTCTTTGGTTTATGCAAGATGGGTATTTCACACTTTTTCTTAGGGAGCACCTGGACGCAATATTTCATGGGAAATGCATACGGCAAGAGGTCTCATTCCATGGCATTCTAGATCTCCGGACTTAACTTCTTTGGACTTAGTATAGTATGATCAAAAATTATTTTCATCTAGTAGGGCTATGGAATAGTTCCTAATTTATGAATACAACTACAACTCATTTAAAAATGAAATGTCAAGTTTGACATTTAAGTATAAACATAGTCGCATTCATAAATTAGGAATTATTCCATAGCCATACTAGATGCAAATAATTTTTGATCATACTTTATTTTAGGTTACTTAAAAAGTTTAGCAACACCTGCATTAATAATTTGTACAACTCGTTTTAAAAGTCATACTTTTTTTCATGAATTTGCAGTTTGATAACGAGGGCGAAGTCCGAGTTAATCAAGCAAATGAATGAAAAAGGGACTTTCAAAACGTGTTATACACATAGTTTTTTTGCATAATGATCTATTGGTTGAAATTTAGTCGAAAAGGACTTCAGAATTGACAACTGTCAAATTGACACTTCAATAAAATAGTTAAAAAAGTGTATTTTTTTTCACGATTTTTGTGTTAAAAAAGTGGAATTTTCAATACGACTCACGATCACTATGCAAAAACTAATTTGCAATAGCGAATTGAACAGAGTTGTCAAATAAATCGAGCAAAACCAGGCTTTTTTTAAATGGTGTTAAGTTCCTTCCTGAGAAAAAGATTAGATCTTGTGTCTGTGTGGAAGGCTGGTATTTCGAACGTCTTTGATAATTGTGTTTTGCGGCGCTAGATAATAAAAACTAAATAATTTATTTAAGCTGTCGAAAAAGAAAATCGTTCTTATCTCTTATCTATTAAATACCCTTTAAAAACCCTTTCTTTTTCAACACCTGTAATTTGCCTGAAACATTAACAGTATCGAATTAGCAATATACCAGTATACCCATTCGTTTAATAACGTAACAATCAACTAGTTTAAAAAATAAATATGGTAATACCTGTAATGAGCTATTATCGTATTGATGTGGCAATAAGGGATATTAGCTAACTGATATAAGTTGAATAAGTGGGACTAGTACTAGTAAATAAAATATAATTGGGTACTTCGTTATACTGTTTTCCAGTTTTTAATTATTATTTATCCAGATTTTTGACACCGTATCTTTTTTCTATTATATTTTGATTTGCATTTCAGTAATTCTCTATTGTAATCAACATATTGTTGTTATTATACGACGTCTAAGATGCCGCCCGTTAATTTTCTAGTAAATTGTTATTTTATTAAGATGTACATTATTTTAGAAATTATGCCGGGTCCGATTTCATTATTAGAATGTATCTTTAGCGTTATTTAATATCCGATAATGAAAAGTATGTATTTCGAAGCAGCAGCTAAATTATTTTAGACTCCATCTTTCTGTTCCAAGTTGTTGATAATGTATTACGTTCATATCTGGTTTTTGTCTTATCTTGCTGCCAATGTTTCCTTCTGTACAAAATTTTCCTTGCATTGTTCTCTGCGTTTTTATTATTTTCCTGGTGTATCCTTTGTGTGCCCCCCTTCGCTTATAAAATTTGCATTTTGGATTTTTATGTAATATTAGTCGATTTTTATCGTCATTTGTAAGGCAATGCCACACTTCTTACAAATGTATTCAAATACTCTAATTCTGTACTTGAGCTTTTATAATTTACTAGTGTTATTTAGTAAATGTTTTCATTTATATCCAGCAGCAGCAGTGGCAGCTTATGGAGAATTTTGATGGTAGAACCACCGGAACGTAAAATGCATTTTCCACCCCTTCACAGAGAAAGACAAATTACAACATCCTAAGATTTAAATATTTCGCATATGGACTGGCAAAAGTTAGCATTAGTGAAAAAATTACCAAACTTTACAGGAAAATAAAAGGTAATAAACTGAATCGAATATCTCTCTTTAATTTTTTATTTAAATATATAGCTTAGAAAAAATTGCATCTCTAATGTTTGAGATACATAGATGCATGGGTGATTGAGGTATTTAATTTCAAGATATGCGACAATTCACCTGTACATTATGAGTATATTAAAATATATCATAGCATAGTTATTTAAGTAATCGTGTCTTACGACGATATTGGCAGTTTTCGAATATGCTCCGCAGGCGTGACATTTCTCATCAGTCATCCTACGTGCGAAAGTTGTAATCAGAAACTCGACACACGCGCTATCGTAGCCGGGGCCAGAGGAGACTGATTGAGCCTAAGTTGAGGTGACTCCCGTTCAGTGTTAAAATATCTACTTTTTTCGCTGTTGGATGTATACAGGGTGTTTTTACATCGCTAGACAGCTTGTACTTCGTTAATAATGGAGATATTAAAAAGAAACTTTTCTTTGTTTTAAGTGACAGTATTCGGCCTACAAATTGCAATAAATCAATTTAAATCACGGCCACCTATTTTTCGTAGTAAGATACGACGTTGGGTTTTTTAATGGAACACCCCGTATATTTTTTGGAATTTGAAATCCGCGTAAACAATACTTTATGATACCATACTTAAACAATTTCGATCTCATTGCGCAAAATCATTAAAAATCGAACAAGAAACGCAAAACAAACTCCATTTGGCCCGAAATATTTCCCATGGCCAAATTACCGCACTAAACGTACTAAAACAATAAATTGAAAACTATGTTTTTTTAAATGAAACAATATGAGTTTCATTAAATAGTTGAAAACTACAATGAAAATTCGCCATTTCTTTAAAAGTAGCTTTTAAAAAGTCATATATTTTTTTAAATATAATGCAAAAATAATCATTCTATTTAAAAAAACATTGTTTCCAATTGTTTTAGTACGGGTGGTGCGACAATTCATCCATGAGGAATTTTTAGAGCTAGTTGGAATTTTTTTTTTAATTTTTTGATGGATTGTTAGTGATCTTGGGTAATTAATTCATGGCATACTTACGGCAAATGATTTTTTTAGTAAAAAAAAAGTTCCAAAATTGTATTTTAAGCATACTACCATAAATCATTTTAGCACCTATTTAAAATATTTAAAAATATACAGGGTGTTCTAATTAAAATAACCAGAGTCGTATATCATTACGCAAAAATAGAATGATTTCATTACGCAAAAATAGAATGATTTAAATTGGTTTATAACAATATTTGTAAGTTACATACTGGCATACAGAAAAAGTGTTTTCAAGCTCTGTTATGAACGAAGTTACGAGCTGTCTAGCGATTTACAAACACCCTGTATATTTCATCGCTTGTTGGCTAGCTACCAAAGTAATTATTGCATTTTCCATTTCGGTTACTCTTATGGTAAATAGTATGTATTTAAATCTTTTTCAACTTGTGGAATTGCCTTGTTCCATACAATTTTAGGCAATCTGTATATTACCTACTTATCGTAGGTAAAGCGTTGGAAAATACACGGAATTGTAATACTTCATGTTAAAATATATTGAGCCCAGAAATACCAAACCCACGGTAATATTTGCTGTGTTAATACTCGGGCAGCCTTAAATTACTGACCCATTTAATAACTTCTTAGTATTAAGCTACAAGTATATGTAGGACGAAAGTTTGACGAATTAATATCCTAATTAACTAATTGTAGCCGTTTATGTGGTAGCCGTTGTTCTGTCTGTGAAACGGCATTTATAAACATGGCTTTGTTTCTCCAAACTTCTCCCCATGTTCGTATATCGCCAACTAATTTATATATTTCTTTAAACAAATCAATATAATAGTAATAACTACGCTGCATTTATGAACATTTGTGCTCCGACTCTATTCCTAAATGGTGCAAAAATAAATTCATCGTTTTGTTTGTTCAATGTAGACATCGAAACGTGTTCGCGTTTCTTTGACGTTCATGCGATACCAACATGATAATCACACCAGAATATTGCAAAAACGAATAACGAAATGATTAAATTAAAATACAGGGTAAAAGTATTCGGACTTAGCTGAGGGGCTTAAAATAAGAAAAATTATACGTGCATATATCATCACTCATGTTGATTTTATCTTGATTTTTTGTAGTCTCACTTGTTTTTTCGATATTTCAAAGCCCAAGTAAATGTCTGGTATTAATTCAGATGTCAATTAACTCGTAAATGATCAATATAAAAAAGATGACAAAATAGCAACGACATTGACAAATTTGACTGTCATTGGAGGCCGATTAGCAGTATTGCACATTTTGCCTTAATTTTATTGCATTCCAACGTCTATTTTATTATAACATTTTGAGAAATTACACAGAGGAGGAATTTCACTTAAAATTACATACTACCAGCTGTACTTATATATTAGTTTTGTTAGTGGTGTCGAACATGAATGTTTCCGATATTGTGTTACTATCAGTAATTGCAATAATAGCTGCGTTTATAGGCGTTTAACACCTGCCTATCAAAAGGTAATTTAATTGACCCAGTGACATGAATAGGTGCAGCCATACCAGATCAATCAAAGTAATTGACAGCTGGTGCTTCCAATTTAAATGCAGCCCAAATAACTATACCGCTAATGACTGCACTGAATTTGTGCGATTTTAAATTGCAAAATTTGTTCAACTGTTGTGGGTGAATCGTACAATTTAAAGATGGACATGATTCATGATGACATTAAACGGAGCAAAGGGAAAATCCAATTGTTAATTCAACTAATTAAATATTTCTCATTTGTACAATTGTTTTTATACAAACATTTCCCAGACTTTCCTTAAATGGATTTAGATTTATTCTCAGTAAATGGCCTTGATGCAAGGAATAAATGGAAGAGAATTGTAGCATTATGCAGAGTACTGAACAAAAAATGCATAAATTATATCAGGACTACTTATAGTGGGTTTTGCGATCCACTTGTCGTTTTCAGCCGACAGTTTCCTTTTTACATGTCCGTGGTTCTCCCAGTAAACTGTAATTTAACCTAGAGGAAGATAAATGTATAAAAAGTTTTGTCGTATTTCAGTGTGTGACTCCTCTGAAATACACTAAACCACACCGAGTAAAACAGTTTTGTTTCAGTGTGGTTTTATTTCATTAAAACTATGTCGTCCCCGCTATCGTTTTAGCCTGTTTGAAACTGCTCAGTATTGTTCTGTGAAGTTTCAGCAAAATGTTGACTGGTGCATTGATATATTTTAAAGTTGTCCAAACTGTATGCCTGTTTCGTTGTATACAAGGTGCGGGATTTTCGAGGCCATTTTGTTTAGGTTTCAATATTTTAACAGTGCAATGATAAGAGCACGTGACATAATTTAAATTGAATTTAGCTTCTTTTAATAAAATGCAGAAAACATAAAGAGGGCGGCACGTCCCCTCATGCATTGTGCGTTATTAAAATCAGAATAAAAAATGTCATGATCTAAATATGAAAATATATAATATCGCCCATAATAAAAGTCAAACAGTCCAAAATCAATAACTGATTATGGTTACATCAATTTCAATAAGATTGAATATTTGGCCTAAAAGTATCTCAATAATGCATTAATGAAAAAATGTAAAATAAATGATAAATGTACGAGAGCCAAAAATAACTCCAAAATATGAGTTTGTTGGTATTACGAGTATATCAAAAACTAGTACATATATACGGCTTCATTTTGTAAGCAAATTTAGCAATTTTTGTATAATTAAACTGTTCGCGTATCTCTTCAAATAAACTAGATTCAGTGGTGACTTTCGAAAATCGGACACCCCGTATATGTGCTAACAGGGTGAAATCGTATAATTCCAGTATAAGCCGTTTTTATAATACCTATAACAGTAGCACATTGAACTTTCACATTTGTGGCGCAAAATTGTAATAACGATAATGGACGCTTTTAGTGGCTGAACAACATGCGGGTCGAACAGTTTAGTAAATAGCGCCCGTCTTGCAAATGCTCGTCGATTACCTATGAAAGTCAAATATTTGAGTGCTGCTATAAAAACAGTATACATGCATTTGAAAGGATTGTTTCGATTTTCTCGAGGAATTTTCCACGTATACTTTTCGACTAATACATATTGTGTACGTTACAATAGGTACATTCGGCCACACCTATCACATGTTGTTTATTTAGCACTGAATTAATTCCCAATTCTTACCAATCGTGCAACTTTGTAAACCAGACGCTTTAATTTTAAAATATGTCATACAATCAATCATGACATAGAAAAAAATGTAAAATAAAATTTGCTTTATAGCTGCGAGTTTCATAATAATTTTTTTCTTCAAACGGCAGTAAAATATGGCATTATACTGCTGGATTGATGATGCTAAACTGTCACTTTATTGCCAAGCGGCAGATAATATTATCTGCCGCTGACGAGCGGCAGATAAAGTTATTATCTGCCGCTAACGACTTTATCTGCCGCTCGTCAGCTCGTCGTTATGCAACTTTATGTTCAGGTATTGATCGACTAGATACTTTTTTCGCTTATACCTTTCATTTACAAAAATCAATTTAAATAAGAATTTAATGATCTTGGGAAGATATCGGCATACAATTAATGTAGTACAGTCGCGGAATTAAAAATCTGGGCACTTAAAATGATTCAGTGTATATCTTACTTTACTTTACTTATCACGTTACCTGGTGAAATTAGTCAAAATCAAAATAATCACTCGTATATGACAGCATGCCTCATTGTTTAACTGTCAATTGCTAACCTAGAAACGCAAAGCCCAATTTCCATCACCCAAAGATTGCAAAAATCCTCTATAAAACTCGCCTGGATTTTTAATTTCGCGACTGTACATGCTTGAACAAGATTTGACAAAAAATGGTTTTCTTGTTAGTAGTGAGATGTTCAGATTTTGATATCTATTCACGGATTGTTGACTTTTCAACGCTTGCATTTTAAGCATTTTTAAAATAACAATTTTACTGCACTTTTAACATCGCTACAGTTTGAAACTAAAGACTGATTTGCATAATATGTATATTTCATTAAGCGGTGCCTTTTATTTTAACTAACAGAAAAGCTTCATTCTGCTGCTGATACTTGGAGAGTTGATACAGTGATCCCGACTAAGATGACAAGTAAAAGATGTACAAAGCAATATTTTAGCATTTCTAAGAAAAAAAAGTTAAATTTACATTTCTTCAAAACCCCTAACAAAGTTTAAGATTTTAAAATGTTCTTAATATGCACATATTGTAACATATGCATTTATTGCAAAATATACAATTATATGCACAACAAAAAAATATATATGTAGAATCATGTGAACAGCAACGATAACTTTAAATTAATACGAACTTGACTAGCAAAAAATAAGCAAATGCATATAAATTCAGCCTTTAATTATGAATTAACTTGGGTAACGGTAATTTATTAGAAAATCACTGTTTCGTAAAAAATGCTCAAATCTTTCAAAAATTTTGTGTCGAGCCATTTCCTGAACAACTTTTGTTAATATAATATTTTGTCGTGCTTAGAGCAGAGAGTGTGCAGTCTTGTTCATTAAAGTGTTGTACAGCATTTGCGTTTTGTGAGTAGGGCTTCATTATTACACAAAGTTAAAAAAGTTATACAAATATTTTGAAATTATATATCTAGGTCTACCTAGTTAATGATACCGTGTGAGCCTTTGTTGAGTAAAAAAACAACCCCCAATAAACTTACAGCTATCTCTGTACAACACATTTTTGAACACGATTGTGCTTTAACTGAATACAAATTGTTTTTTCTTCTCCCAACCGGGAATAAAGTTTATGTGCCTGCCTTTTGATAGATGCTGGACTTTTTTATTCCCTCAGGAAATAAAGTTGCACTCTATTTCTGCACAGCCTGGTGTATTTATTACTTCTTCGTAACATAAACACACTCGTTTCCCCGACAACAGATCAGTCAACTAATAGATAGTATGTACATATAAAAAATTTAAATTTACGGTAGGTAGGAAAACCTTGTAACCACAAGTAGGGATGTCGGCGGGTACCCGGGTCGACCCGGGTAATAGTCAACCCGAGTATATTTTCAGGACCCGGGTACCCGACTAGTAAATTATGTAATTTCTAGTAAGTCAGTCTTTTTCGGAGAAGATGATAAAAACTTAAACAATAGGAATAAGCTCTATAAAAACATAACCATGCAGTAATAACCAGAATCACCCCATCCCATACCACATAATGTGTCTTGTTTCATATAATAAATCCCCTTCACGGAAAAATTCAACCCGTCAATAGTACCATTAAATCGCGTCAGTATGGGATGAGGTAACATAAACATCCTCTGTGTGATTTTGGTGGAAGAGTAGGAACTATTTCAATTTAGTTCAGTTTAAAACTCGCGGCGTAAAGAATGTTCCGATGTACGCTAACATTTTTGTTATATATTTCGGGTACCCGGGTAGTGTTTTCGGGTACCCGGGTTTGATTTTAGATCGGGTACGACATCCCTAACCACAAGTAATCTTTGTTAATCTCTCGAATGAAAATGCCCTCGGTCTCTTTCGGTCGTCCCAGGCATTGCTGACAGTTTTAGCATTAAATCGTAGGGTATTCCTTTGGTACATACATAATTATCTACTTCCAAGTCCTTGATTGGAAAAATGGAAAATATATGTACTTAAAGTTAGTTGCAAGCAAATCAGGGCTAATAATCACTGATCCAAACAAGTCACGTGTTACAAATTTCATGTTTCATCTTGGTGATATTTATAATGAGGGAATCGTCAAAAATATTTTTCAATTTTTAGGTCTAAAAACATTTCCACAAAAATCTCAATTTTTAATTTTGTGATTCCAAAACTTCCTCGTGCGAACGTAAAAAAAATTAAACACTAAAATTTCCAGGCGTTTTGAACTCTGGTCTCAAATATGTAATTATATTAGCCCCAAAACTATACGATTACTATTTATTAAAATTATTTTTCAGGAAAGCAGAAAAAGCGAATCAAACTGAGTAGATTCACCTATTCAACTACATTCTTGTTTGCATTTGACGTTGACGTACTGTAAAAATAGAAATATATCTAAAGCGATATAGGTAACAAACTTTTGATTTGGACGAAATGCAGAGTTTTTTAAAATTGCAAGGAACAAATATAAAGGTGTTATTCTGCATAAAAATATGAGAGAAAAACTCTAATAAACATATGTCCTAAAACCATTCATTTCAAAGATATCCTTGATTAAAGAATTAAAGATAGCAATTCGTTTTTAAAACGTTTAGATTTACTTACAACTGTCAAAATTATTATGAGTGACTCAGAAGAAAGATATTACTTCGAACAGTTACTATAAATTTTAATTTAAAAAAAACTTGAAATAATTTATTTTTGAACGTATGCTTATTACTTTTCTACTTTTTATTATAGAACAACGCCCACATATTGTATGTAAATTAAAAAACATGTTGGAACAAATCACCAGCCTACGTTTGAAAAACGGATTCCTATCTTTAATTCTTTGATCAAGGATATCTTCTCTTGACAATAAATGAAGTAGTATTGGATTCACCCAAAAAATTCGAAATTGAGTTTTCAACAGATCTTCACGTTTCAAGAGTCCCCTGAACCCAAAAACACATTTTTGTTCATTGGTCTGTCTGTCTGTCTGTGAACAGAATATCTCAAAAACTAAAAGAGGTATGGCGTTGAAACTTCATATACTATAAGTTTTGTGTACTATTTAGATGCGACATCAAGCTTTTGAAGAAAATCGCATAACCGGAAATATGGTGTTTACTCTTGTGATTTTTCAGTTTTTTTCGATTTTTTCAAAAACGACAAACGATTTTTTTCAAACTTCACATTTTTTATTACATTTTTAATGTGTAGTGATGTGAGATAGGTGATTTTCTAGTTGAATACTTCTAAAATGGGTTTGTTTTGTTTTTTTTTTCTATTTTTTTATTAACTCCTATTTTAAATAGAACACCCGGTATATTATTACATTTTTGAATTCAGCTTAATATTTTAGAGAAAATTTGTCTCTTCAACTAACGCTATATTTTGTACCGTTTTTGTAGAATTTGTATTTTTTTTTAAATTTTTGACAAATGCTTAAAAATTAAAAATCAAAATTATAAGATCACTGTAAAAGGAAGTTGTGTGAGTGTATCACACCAGATTTTTTCCCTTATTTTTCGATGCAGAATAACGCTCTTATATTTGTTCGGTGCAATTTTGAAACACCCTGTATAACTCGAAACTATAATTACCTACCGAAATCATTACTTTTGAGTTTGATGGCTTTAGATATATGTATTTTGTTTTGACATAGGTCAATGTAAAATTTAAACCAGAATGTAGTTCTGAAGGCGAATCTACTCCGTTTGATTCGCGACTTTTATTATTTCTATACACAAATTTTACTGTACATAAATGTGTAGTATACATTTATTTTTACAAGTCTGAATTAATTAAGCAACCACATGCGTTTTAATCGATGTTACCGAACAGTCCCGGGTACCAACAATTGAAATGCCTATCCAGAAAATGATCTCAAATTAAACTGGGTAGGTAGCAGAAGTAGAAGAAAATAAACAAGGGAGATATACACAATAAAGTACATTGTTTAGTGAAATTAATATTACACATACTTTTGTCGCTGTAATGTTACTACGTATCTACTACCATATTTTTTAATTATAAGAAAACTATCACAGCAAGCAGAAAGTATATTACAAGTCCAGAGACAGTTCGTTTATTTTTTACGACTTCTCAATCACTATACCTAGCAATCTAGCCATAAAAAACGCCATTGTATCGTAATACACTGCGTATTAGTAATTATTGTGCAAAAATGTCGTCCATTTATGGCTTTCTTCTGCAATGGTATCTCATTGGAATCAATAGATATCCGAGACAGGAGCGTTTTTAGGCTGTGGGGGCCAATATATTTTCATTAAATATTCACCCTTCTCGTATAAGTTTTATTTATTATTATCAAATTATAAGATACGCAAAGAATATACATTACGAAAAACTAAAACAAATAAACAAAATAATTTTCAGGAAATAAAATATAAATAGAAATTATAAACGATAAATGGATAAAAAAAAACAAAAAACGTTAATCCAGTTAAAAAACTGTCATTTAGGAACCTGTACCGAAAACAGAAATTCTAGTTCGTAAATTACCTTATTTACTATATCATTTAAATCTAAATGTTCTACGACACCTCTGTAGAATGTGTATATACCACCTGCAAGAATTCTGCAAAAAAAATGTATGCTAAAATATTGCTGCCCTATTAATTCTTTTCTCTTTTCCATTATTATTCATTTTACCACAATAATTCGTAATCAAATTATTGCTTCTAGAGTTAATGTTTGCTATTATTTCCTTATTATGACATTGATACCTAAAAAATGAACTAAGTAACCCTCCTGTTGCGTACGGCAATTTGGTTAAAAATAATTTATCTATATTTTAAACCACACGGGATGCGACACTTCCTCTGTAGGAAGGTTGGTTATAGTCCATACAATATTTCCAGAAAATGTATAGCAGTAATGCATGTTCGGCATAATAAAAATTCTACTTTAGGAAAACTAAAATGCACCACCACCACGGTTGCTTAGTTTCCTCGACACCCAGGAATCGAACACTTATAAGTCATAACTTATAAGACATAATGATGAAAATAGAAACACAAAAATATGGTACACAATTGCAACAGACTGGTATTAACTACCGCTAGCAAATCGCTATGCGGTGACGATACATTTATTTCACAACTATGTACCTGTAAACGGCTATTTAAAAGTTTATTTGTGCAATGCTGATGACTTATCACTCACGCGCGACTTCTGGCTTTCTTTCGCTGACGTCACGAGCCCGTGACGTTAGAAGGCTGAGGTGGTATCGGCCTATTCCTAATATTAATCAATAAATGTATCTTATCAGGCCCGCGAGAATCGGTTGCTCAAATGAGCGGCAAAAATGTTAATAGTATCTTACGGGAAGAAAACCTTGCACGTAACAAAATATGGGAAATACTCAATAAGAGTATTAGTATAGTAGTCAGATTTTATTGTTTATATCGGACCGGGCCGACTGTTTTCTGGAATAGCCAAAATTAATATCGCTCACTCAGCGGCGATAAAAAATTAGTCGCTTTCCAGTAGGGGGATTTTATGACAATTAAAGCTTATATATTTTCGTGTTAATTTTTAAAAGAAATTAGTAAAATAATTTATGATGAAAGTAGAGAAAATCATATTTTTGTGGGGGCCAGGCCCTCTGAAATTTATTTATGGGGGTCACTAGTCCCCATAGCCACCACGGATCCTACGCGCCTGATCCGAGACCAAGATAGCTCAAAACTGCAAGGGATCCTGAAATATGCAGAAAGCTAGAATCGATTGTTCTTAAAAATCGACGTTTGAAAGTAGCAGAGATCGTTGTGACGTTGTGGATATTTCAACCAACTACTAATTGTCGTACACATTTTTGATGAAAAGTTTGGAATGAGCAAGGCGCAGCCAGATCGGTTCCAACAGAAATATTGTCATTGAGGCCCAGCCTGTTCAAGCGTATGATTCCTTTAGTTAGATCATCCAGCGTGTATCCTCGATTTGCCCCCCCCCCCTCCCCCGTGACTAGTATTTATTCAGAAACGCTGTTTGGTTCCGACGAAAAACTTCAGCGGACTGTTAGCAGCTATTTTGTTGAACAGGAAAGGCTTCTATGGGAATATTTCAACTCGTAGAAGAATAGGAAGTTTGTAGAGTGAGGTGGCGACTATATTAAAAAATAATAAATAATTAGTGCTCTTGTCGCGATACGCCTAACGTCGGGGTTTTCAGTCCGACCCAGATTACGCGTTACACTCGTTAAAGGCTCTACTTGAGAAATTAAAGACTTCAGTAGCTTAAAAGGTGTTTATTTACAAATTATTCGTCTCGGGAGCGATTTGCCATCACTAAATTTTTCGTTTTTACAAGAAAGCTTGCAGGTGGCTATTTAGGGCATATAACCCTGAAAACAGTATCGGTCCCACGCATAGTGGCACGTAAAAGCAATAATATTTACTATTCATGTCCGGCCCTTTTACTGGAAGAAACCTGTCACATCGTTGGGCACGTATTTCCCAGGGCAGCTATTATGCTAAATTCGTCCTTACATAATTACATTTGAGTTAGACACTAAGCTAAGATTAAGTAATATTAATTACTAACGTCCATTCTCAATATCGTTCAGTGTTTATTATGTTACAGTTAGGATTCCTAACACTCTGAAGTCTTCTCCTCCTATCCTAGGTAGATTATTAATCTAGTGTCCCTCGTATTTACAATATGCTGGGGACCCTACATCGTTAACATAAAAATACGATTCAAATGAATTTAAAACTTTGATTTTAGGAAGATGATATAAACTTGTACATTTTAAAACTTTAGGAAAGCATAAATGTAGTATTTTGAAAATACTTCGTAAGTTTTGGAGAATTTTTCTTATTAAAAATGAAATCTTATCCTGTGTCAGGTATCCAAGTTTACGGAGTTTTTATTGGGGATTTCACCTTGCGACGTGTGTGGGTTTATTTCATATGTTAGTTGATGGGCTTTAGATTGCTTGTAACCGATATGTTTGGCAAGAAATCGATTTACGCGTTTGCTCCTTGATTTTGAGTTACCGATATCTTCTGAATTTTAGACTTCCGTTGCTTTTGCGATATTTATAAAATATTTTGCTATGATCAGACAAGATGTAAGAAACATGCCATCGCTAAATATGTACCTACGCAAGGAGTTTAAATGACTAATTGCCGCATGACTTATCTCGCTAATTATTACACGCAAGAAGGACAAGCTTAGTTTGTTAGTTTATAATTCTTCGTAGACATAAGATTAGCCGTGAAGACAACACTGAGGAATAACTCAACGAGCTCGGTTTATGAAAAATTCATAAACATATAATTAATGCAGACCTTGTAAACCCGGGAAACCTTGAAAAGGCTACAGATTTTATCTGTAGATCGTTTTGTTAAAACTGACTGCTAAAGGTAGCTAGCTATAGCATAATCCAAGAGTGACCTAAGTCATATTAAATAATTGCAGCTGTTACAAAAATTGAGTAAGCATGTGATTTGGAAACTAATCAATCCACTGTATTATATTGCATGGGGCGATTATGTAGCAGTTGGTCGACAGTTTTGAACAGTTTCGTCGTAATTTTCGTCAGTACAGGCAATTCAACCTCTGCAACAAAGTATAGAAAGCAGTTTAAACGTAATGTTTATTGATGTTTTTCTCTAGTTGGAAACTTGTATATAACAGTAGAGGTTTGTTAATTTTTTTC
Source organism: Agriotes lineatus (assembly GCA_940337035.1). Lineage (NCBI taxonomy): Eukaryota > Metazoa > Arthropoda > Insecta > Coleoptera > Elateridae > Agriotes > Agriotes lineatus. The sequence continues at coordinate 75,178,135 of OW679197.1, read as the reverse complement.
AGTAATTGGTTTGTTTTTAATTTGGTATAATCTTATAACTAATACCCTAAGTATTTATAGTCAAGTAATTTTATGTGAAAAAAATCAGTGTGACTAAAATAATAAGAAGAAAAAGAAAAGACGGCAAACAAATTATAATACCACGAAGTTCTGAATTCGAACGTTCGTTTAATAAAGTATATGAGAATATATATCATGTTTGTAATTCAAAGTAACTTTTATCGTCCTCCCATTAAAATGCCGCACGACAGTTAATTTCCTCTATCTAGCTACTAATCATAATTCAACATTTTGCGCAGCGGATTAGGAGGAATCGTGAAAAACCATCAATCAAGATAATGCCTAACTAGCAATTTTAAAGGTATCATAAAGGGTAAAAGCAAGATTAATTACGTCAATTGCATGTACGTGACTTTCGTTGCATTTCATTGCGTGTGCGGTTTACATAAAAAATTCAACGCCTTTTCTAGTGCAAACCGAATGTTACGGTTTCATTCTAAAGTAAAGCTGGCCATTTGACAGTGGTAAAGTATTCAATCGAAAGTTAATCCATTGTAAATGATAAGGAACTTGACTGATAACAGGTACTCGCCATCAAAGTCGTTTTTGCAACCTTCATGTAAACTCAGTAACAAAGACTTGTATTTCGATAAAATCTTTGTTATTTATATAATAGCCTAATAGCATTCACTACCAAATTGCCCAAAATTACAGGTCTTAAATATGTATGAAAAATGCTCGTAATGGGATTAGAATCCAATTTCATGAAACTCCTATCGTTACAGCTAAAATGCTAAACTACCGAGATTCACGTACGTTGAATCCAACGCTGCATTTATTCTAGTATCTAACATCTAACACATTGTTTCGGGTACCTATAGTATTTAAATATTAAATTACAGTTTGTATGGAATACCTACGTACTATCTACAATTATGAGAAAATGTAATATATAATGGCTTAAATAATTTTTAGAAATTTAGCAAGCTTTCCGGTGTATGAGTCCACTTCTGTAGTGATGACAATTCATAGACGTAACCACATGATTTTAAGAATATTAAGATAGAGGTCGAGAAGTGGCTGATTTTCCAACGAATCTAGGGCACTGTCATCAAGAAGTCTTCAATAACTTCATGTTATCATCGTATCTTGAAAGGTGATGAACAGTTTTGGTGGAATTGTTTGCTGATTCACTTACTTGATTAGAATCATTGTCTCTTAGTTGCTAGAAAAGCATTCCAACAATGTTTCTTGTCTAATCTATTGAATACTAATGTGGTAATTATATTAAAGTCATGTCAACTTAAATACTTTACTGATTGTATTATGTGTATAATGCCACTATGACTAATACATCAATACCTCCATTGATGTCTTAAATGATAAGCTGTTATCTGGTGAAAGATTGTTTGGAAAAAAATCACTTCATTTTCTGATTTTCAAGGAAAATAATGCTTCATGTCACAGGCTGGAAGTTGTTCAATCATGGTTTATTATTTATAATATACATTTGATGGAGTAAATTGAGTAGCATAATATTCACAGCGACGGAGAGGATGAATCCCGTAAATAAAAGAAAAAGAAAATTATTTGAATATAGTAGTTATACCGAAACTAGTTGTAACATACACTTAATTTCTATGGTGCTTCTTGCAATTAGGTACATTTTACGATCCTTTAAGATTATGAAGCTTCTGATGCAGTCTATGTACTACGTTAAGGTACGCACAGAAAAAAAAGGAGGTTGTCCGTTTTCTGACTGTCAGCACCGACTGACGCTGATCAGTTTTAACAATGTGTCTTTGTTATAATATTTACTAAATATTCAGGAAGAAAGGTTCCGAGGTAAGATAAGCTGTCGAAACAGCAGATATATAAATCTCGTACTAATGTATGTTTTAATACATTACTACATATGTCAGAAAGAATTACGATGAGTGTTTTGTCAAAAATAGAACATACAGAGCTAACTAATTGTTAAATAGTAAATTTAAATTTATTTTTTAATTCTTTAAACGTTAACATATTTCGTTTAAACTCCATTGCTTCAGTGGCTATTACCCATTTTCCAGTTTGAAAAAACAATTCTAATCGGTGACTGAATAATTTAGTTCAATTTTCGCCTCCACTTTAATGTCTCTTTTATTATTCTTCATATATCCCATTATTTTTTGTATTTCCTGCAAATTTGGGTTTTCGGATTCTTCATTTCTTCCTCTACATTTAGTAGTTTTACGAAATATTCTCTCCTATTCAGTAATCAGTATTTCTTTTCGGTTATCCTATTAAATTCCCTTATTTGCCCTTGGATGTAGTTTTCTCTTTATAACAGTTTTTTTCACATCTCTGTAAAATGTTTCATTTCATTAATGTTATTACATATTTTTTTACGTGGTTTCTTCTTGTTTTAGACGTTTCCTAGCTCTTCGCTGTTCCCGTGTGCATCCAATCAATTCTTGCTCGTGTTCGGGTTTTTATTTGTTCTTTGGAGTCTTCGTTCATCAATTTTTTTAGTTGTATTTCCTTTATCTCGCCTAGGATCAATGCTGCTGGTTTATGTATGGCTTGGCTCGTTTTTCTCACTGTTCAATAATTTTGTGCTTTGATGTTACCCTCTTCATTCTTGACCTCTTTTTCTTACTGTCGATTTGGACCATAAAATGGTCAACATTTCAGTCGCATCTGCTACTTCTTATATTCTCGATAAAAATATGTTCTTCCTCTATTAAGTATGTGGTCAATCTGATTTCATCCTTCCATCCTGTGATCTCCACGAGTTTTTGCTTATTTCTTTATTTAAAAAAATCTCTCTGAATTCTCATATTTCTTCCTGCAGCAAAATCATCTAGTCTTATTCCATTGCCATTAGTCGTATGTTTACTAAATTTTGATAAATTTCTTCCTCCCCAATTTTTTGTAGCAATACATACATATTATAGTGTTATGGGGGTTTACGATTTTTCTGAAAGAAGGTACAGCGGATATTGTCGGTCAAGTTTTAATTAAACATAATAATTACTAATAATGCATTATCAATATACAAAACATGCTATTTATCGGTCGGTTCAATTATATTCAGCCGTAAACATTTTTATGTCTACCCAATAATATCCGTTTATTAGTCATAACTGAACATTTGATGGTGTTTTAAATCACAGTTAAGCCATGAATTTTTGCTACGAAAATTGTAAAAGTTTAATTGTTCATAAAATATGTTTTATAATTTCCGAGTATTGGATTAGACATGTAACTGCGCTAATCGAATATTTTAAAAATATGTTTTAATGTTTGGCTTTGGACTTCCCTCATATTTTTTTAATACTGCCACACTAAACTTTGATAATATTCATTAGTTCTGCATGCATTCGTATATAGGCAAACGTCCTGTTTTACATTGAAATACAGAAATATTACATTAATTAATATTTAAAATATATTTGAAACCTGTTGAAAATGCCAGACAGCATTTAAATGTTTACTTGAAAATAATTGGTCCGCCATTTTGTTCGTCCTTCTTACGAGATAAGAGGTTGGTTCTTCAGACATTCCTATTCTGCTTTTTATTAATATGAAAATACCGAAAAAACACAGTGGACAAACACAATTTAAGAATTCAAATGCGACTGCGCTTAACGGAGTTTGTAATAGTAATTTACATTGCAAGCACGGTATTTAACGAGCGAGCGAGAGCGAGCTTGCTAGGCGTGTGAGCACGTAAAGTTTTGGTAACAGTCGAGCATTGTACAACGTTTTATGGTATTCCGAATCGTAAATATTTCAATAAAAAATTCTTAAATTCAAATAACGTTGCTGCTTTACGAACTGAACCCGTTATGAATCATTAATACCATAGTACCATACGTATGTTGCTATGGTATTTATGATAAACAGCCCGCTACAATTCATAACAGGCTCAGCACGTACAGATCTGCTTTACATATACAGAGTTCAGTAAACAAGTGTTTACAATTCAGAATACCATAAAAATATAAATATATATTTAGATCACTTCGTGTAGTATAGTAGCAATTTACTGATAAAAAATATTCGTACGGGGTTATGTTGACGTTTAAATGAATTTATTATTTTGTTATCATTTTTTAAACAACTACTCTTCATCATGCGCTGACTATTATTACTTCCATTCCTCTACCAAAAGCAGTCTGTATGTACTATTGCAGTAAACCTTTACGTTTTCAAAATCTATTGTTACTTGTTACAATTAGAGGTAGGAAGTTGAGGCACCCAAATTTTTTAAAATAGGCAGGAATCCAGGCACAAGAAAAAATACAAACTAAACATTTATTTTTAAACATTTTTATTTAATACATTTATATTATTGCAGGTTCTTTAAATTTTAAAGGTAAAAAATATGCTTTCTGCATGATATATGTTTCAATTTGGAAAATTATTTATCTACATCTGCAGAATAATTGGGGTATATTAAAACATCAATGTCATTCGGTCCTAAGTAATTGAGGTCTGCTGTCTCACCTGAAATTACTGATTTCTAATAAACTGGGCTGAAAACTAAACTTGAATATTAAGGGAAAATACATTGAAATTTTTTTTTCCAACTGTTTTTGAATGATTTAACGCCTGTATTCAATGTTTTATTACTTCCCTGCAGGTACGTGATGTGACCTTCAAGGGTGGGTTCAGCTCTTGTTAACCTGTTACTAGAAGACAGGAATTTATGTCCGTATTTACTCGGAAACGCCATTTATTGGAAAACTCCATCGAAGTAATTACTCTCAGGCGGTCTTTCGGCACGTTCCCAATATATTGCTTTAAAAATAGAGCTAATATGCGCTTTTACCTAAAAATGGCATTTATGTAGAAAAAGCACAAAATATGCATTTTCAGACATTTTAGACATTTTGCCTACACATCTGGTGATTAGTTATAATTATAAGACACATGTTGCATTTCTGTTGAGCATTTTTAATATCTAATTCGATTTAAAATATGTTTCGTTGATGTTGTTTGTGTTAGTAGATATAAATTTTGACATTCAAAATAACAATTTATCCCTGTGCTGCAGTTTTGAAAGAAGTCATGTAACATTGCCATTTACCGAGGATAAGGCAATTTTAAGTTTAATAATAAAAAATCATTCTAAGCTGCACTTAACAACATACATTTTAAAAAAATTATGAAGTATGTAACATTTCAGTCCTGTATTACGCAAACTTTCAATAATATGTAAACAAGGAGCTAACGTAGGCGTTGTCAAGCAGTGGATTTTTGAAAATAGCTCGTGAAGGTCCTGTAAAATCATCGCGCACTGAAAATATAGATCTATTTCGCAAAATGCCAGTTGTGACGTATTTGTTTAAAATGCTTATATTTCTCGGTGCTTACATATTATACAAACTGAAATAGAATGAAAGTTATAATAAACTAAACGTTACAAATGACTGAGCTTTTGGACCGCCAAAATTTATATTTATGTTGAACTTTATTCAATGTGGTTTGGAAACTGAATTTCTTTCCGAGGTCCTCAGGTCGCTGCCAAAAGAAAAGCGATTAAAGATGCTAAACTGTGTGGTTATTAATTTTCTACGAATGAGAACCGACTGTTGCTCCTCATTTTTATGAATGTAGGTAATTAGGAAGTCCTATTTTTGGCACACAGGGTGTATTTCACTAGACCGATAGTTTTTGGCAGGTCGCTAGCTCAGGATTACCTGTTGCCAAATAAATCGGAGCAATTTATCTAAATTTAACGTGGTGAAACTTTCCAAAGAAGCTCGTTACCTTCATACCATTTTAACTGCTATATAATTGCAAAATCTTAAAGTATCCATTATCACATTAAAGTGCAGGGAAGTGTTCGCAATGGAATAGTTTCACGATTGGTGTTGCATAACAGTCTGGCACGTCGAAAGGAAAATTGATATGTGACAGGAATACGCCATGGCTTGTCTACTTGGAATCATGCAGGTCGCGTATAAAATTGCAGTTTGTTATCTTCGTTAGTGCTTTCCCCTAGGAAGGAAACCGTGAAAATTAGGCGATGCAGCGCCGACAGAATTTCAAGTGATTTCCAGTTCTATCCTTTTCCGGCAATTGATTATATTTAGTCACTTCATAGCAGTCGGAATTCTTGTGTAATTCATGAACATTGTGTTTGGATTACGTGATTTGATTCACTTGGCAAGATGCGGGAGGGAATTGAAATGTTTATATTCTCATTAAGAAGCAATAGTCATTTTTATTTATTGACATCGCCGTTACTTAATGTCAACATCGACAAAATATGCGACATGGTTATGCCAGACAGAGCCTGTGAGCAATGCCGAGCTTTTTTTATTAGTCTAATAACATGAGCGAACTCTATTCACACTTTCTTGCCAATGTTTGGGCCTGAATAAAGAGAACCCTCAAGAGTTTGTGACCATGGGTGAAATATGGGATCACCATACTGCGGAGTCGGAACAAGTGAAATAATGGAAACGAACATGAGGAAGCCATATTGGCAGTAAACAAAGTCATTGCTTCCAAGGGATTATACAAATTTCTTCGTGGTGGATTACGAGTATATTTCAAAAGGTAAAACGATAAACCCTTTTACCTCCTTACTCTTAAAACGGGCGTTGCTTCACCAAGGCGCGTCTTCAATCGTCGACCCAAACCTAAAAGAAAAATGTTAAGATTGAAGTTGCCACGACTGCAGAGGTCTGTGATTGTCTATTTCGATGAGCTTGAACAAGTACGTATATTTAAAAAGTGGTATAGTTATATTGGAAAAGGAATTGTGGAGAAAAGTAAAACTTATTTGGAAAATGCTAAGAGAACATGAACATTTCAATTCCTGCAAGGAAGTGAGTAGCTGGTGCGAATTGCTGAGGTTTGTGTGATGGGAGATTTTACAATATAATCCAAATGCAACGAATAGGAACTTCCATCATTCCACAGCGTGGATGCAATTGTCGTTTTTATAATTTTATCTTCATCGGTGTTGTTATAGACTACTTACCAAATTGATTTGAGTATCGTTAAGAACTATTACCGCACTCAGTGCAGTAATATCCAATACCGCACTCCATTTTACAAAACAAAGAATAAATTAAACCAGAATTTATTGTTGAAGACAAAATATTGAACAATACACGTTTGCTTATGGCACATGACGAAATTCGTTTGATTGCAGCAGAACTCGGCTCATCGCCTCGTTCTGGCAATCAAACCCATTTCGTTAAGATGCTCATAATTAAACTTGTATCGTTAATATCTATTAGAAGTCTCATCTGTTTTTGTCTGCTTGGTAGTCTCATTTCATGCGTGTATCCGTAAAATAATTTTATAAATTATTCTTGCTAAGTAGCTAAGTACTATTAGAAACACACTTATGTTTTCTTAGAATATGAAGGTCAGCCATATTGATTTATTCCTTAACTTAATTGTAAGAATGTCTTCTTTATCCTGAAAGTAGGTGATCAGCTTGGGGGCCTCGGTGGGGGAGTAGTGTCGGCCGCTGCAGCTAAGCCCACAGCGAGAGTTCGACTCCCAGCTTGGACGTTCCAATTTCCGTCGTTAAGGTTACTTTAAGGGACGGCCGCACTCTTTAAAGTATTGCGAAAGCGGTTCCAGGGGGTAATCAGGGATTATTTATGACATTTGTGGGCCCTGGACAAAAGATCGAATACGGGCCCTAAAAATAGGTTCAGTCAGTTAAGTGGTGGACGATTTCTTTTGCTCTCTTTCTTCTTCGTATCCCCTCGTCAGGGGAATCATGATTAGCTTTAGGTATTCGCGGTACTCTTCTCAGATGTTTCTCCATTTTTCTCTATATCTAGAGATGTGCAAAACCCGATGTGCTGAGGTGTTAGCATTTTGCTTTATTTGTTCAATCCACCACGTCACGGTTCGTCTATGTGTTGTGTAGGTCCTTGCTTTCCTCGACACCTCAGATCTGCGTCAAATTTCGGGTGTACTACCATCATAATTAGTAGTAAGAGCTTATAGATAAACGTACTGCTTTACTACTTGGCATTTTTTCTGATCTACTAACAATTATAATTTTGGTCGTCTGATAGTAAATTGCTTCCTTCCTCTAACAGTAAACGGTATTAATACCTATGACGATTCCTTCATATTAGTTTTCCAAGGTCGATTTTATAATATATTGTCCATATAAATTGAATAGTATAGTGTGCACCGTTGCCTAGCGCCTTTTTTTATTTTGCCCAAATTGGATAACTATTTTTCTAAGCGGACTGATGAGCTACTGTTTACATATAATCTTTAAATGATATACCTAGATAAGGTGGCGAGGCACCCCTATTTCTGGCATAATGGTCCATAATTTCTTTCACTGCAAACTATCGAAGGCTTTACTATAATCCACAACACATATTTCTCTTGCATCAAACATTTATTACACATGAATTTACAAAGTAAATAAAGACACACATCGGCTGAAAGAGATACATATATTTATGTAATTATTAAAAATATCATATTAATAGAAACATTATAAAAAGTCGCAAAACGAAAATTAATCACAAGTAATAAACAATAGCTAACTAATACAACAATTTCTTGCTTTGAATCATATATATAATATGCTTTGAATTCAGCGAAATCGATTACTATCTCGTCATAGTTCAAATATAGTATTACTTCTGCTTCTATTTGAAGTATCAACAGCTGATAATTTGCTCTGTCCAGGTGTGTAATGCATCAGTTACATATTTAATTTTTAACGCGTTTTACAACTGAGACATCTTGCTCCAGAATCGTTACTGATCGGTATAGTAAGATATATTCTTACAAGAATTTCTACTACAATGGGAAATTTACAAATATAATTTTTTATTATGAAATGTAACATCTCGTAAGGAGAATTTCAAGAATTCCTAGTATCTTTTACCACCGAATAACTCTCCTTTTGTATCCGTCTTACCATAAAAATGTCAGCTGAGTGGTATTTATTAAATTTATTGCAACCATATAATTTGCTTATCAGATAATCGTTCTGGCATGGTAGTTGGCTGTTCGCACGTTTTGCGCAAGGCTCAGCTGGTCGGTACTTAACGGAGGTGTATTTAGTGCAGAAAAAAATCAATTCCAAATTCCTGCAAAATATCTGCAAAATATTTCTATATATTTAACTTTTTTTATGTACACAAATAATATTAATATGGTAGCTTTTAAGTTTTAAATGAGAATAGAAAAATTGTGAGACCAGCTTAGCCCCTGCCGTAGACAGTTGTCTTATTTGTCTAGGGTCTAGGCCTAAGCTGTGGGGGTAATGGTTGAGGTTAGGTGCCAAAAATGTATGTAAAAATTAGCGTAAGAAATTCAAATTCATCGTTACTCATTGTCAAGACATTAAATTAGAATCCATCATACTATAAATTACATTACAAAGTAATATTTTTTTCCAAATTTTGTACGCAATTTCACTTGAAGAGCGTGCATTTCAGTGTCATATAATTAGAGATATAATTTAAATCTATATTTCTTCTACCTACTAAATTTTGTATATGCACGTAGAACAATTCCTCTGCCAATGCCTAATTTAAAATAATAATTAGATACGAACTTTAAATAACGTACAATCTGAAAAACTCTCAGGTTTTAGACTAAATGTTGTTTTTTTCAAAAATTTACAAAAAAATATTCACGCTCATACGTGGTATCAAATCTTCCATTAATAACAATTTCAATCATTTTTATACTGGCAAATCAACGAATTAGGGAATCTCCTTGAAGGTAGTCTCTCAGAATCAATTAATTGACAGTGGAAACCCTTGCTGTAAAATATAATTTGATAAACCTACTTTAAATATACCTACGTATAACTATTTACATGAATCACATATTTAAATAATGTTTATTTGTATATTTGTAGCTAAATTACTCAATTATGTTCCTTTTACCTAAAAATAACAATGAATATTTATTCAGATCTTTACATGGATACCTGCAAAAAACAGTGAATTTATCTAAAATCTTTAAAATCCTAATTTTTGAAAAATCCCGGGTTTTGCCAACTCTGAAAGTGAATTGGAAATACCAGAGAAATGGTTACGATTTGTATATGAGCAGGTGATTGTGATTAATATCCTCGAGGTTTGCTAGTTTTACAGGGTGATCTAATTGGAATACTATAGTCATTATGCAAATACATTTAGATTGCCATATAAAATATACATATTTAAAAAATCTAATATTGTACCTAATGTTTTATTATATCTAATAACTGTATTAACGTTCATATTGTTTGTTTCAGGTGGGTGAAGATAAATTGTATACCTTTGTACGAATATTTTGTAAGTATAATATTATTTCTATTCTATTTCACAATAATTCTTACAATTACTATACTGTTCGAAAACAGATAGATACCGCATATTTCATAGCTATAATATGCATATAATACTTAATAAATTTCATTCCAAATAGCTGAAGCAATTTGGAGAATCATCTGCCAGTTTTAGTATTTTATTGGCAGTTTTAAATTTTATTAAAATTGCTTCGTTTACCCCATTCATTCATTCGTTACGCGGTCCTGAAAGATTAAATAATTTAATTATTGTAAGTAAATACTTAGTTGAATTAGGGACATGAATTCTTATTTCTTCACCAAAATATTTATAATATTGTTAAGGTGCACACATTTTTAACATATCTAGTAACTAGTCTATTCTGTTTCTAATATGGCGTGATTAGACTCTTCAAATGCAAACTTTCATGTTATTTCTCTATTGCAGTCTATGCAGACTGGGAATTGCAATGTTTACGAAATGAGATCTAAGATGAACTTTTATTTGTATTTCACCTATCGATGCAAACATTTAATTCGGCCTTATGGAAAAGTCAGCTTTATTGTATTTACAACTAACCGCAGGAAGCAGATCTCATTTGCAGTTTACACGTAGATAAGTTGTAAGTTGTGTCATTGTGGCTTCCCGCGGGTCCCACTTTTATAGATTAGATAACAGCAACGAGGAATGGAAAAATTGGTCCTGAATGTGATCGTTACTGGGTAACTTTTTCAATCAAAATAGTTTGTTGTAATGGAAGTTCAAAAAGAAATATACGTTTTAGAATAACTCTTGATTTGAAAACTGAAACAATTTTAATTGATTTACAACTTTCACAAAAAATCCAGAGCTTCTAGTTGTGTATGATTTTGATTAACTAAAACCGTCAAATGTTATCAATTAAATCTTTTGATTTTTATAAAAGAAAACACTTTCATGCAACACCTCATAATTTTAAACTACCGATCATGCATCACCTCATAATTTTAAACTGCCGACACTCGCGTTGTAACGGTATTGCACTGTAAATATCGCAGTTGAAAAGTTCGATGCAATAAATCAAATACAGTAATTGTCTCCCAAAAGCATACAAATGACAGGTTGCAACGTCGTTAGTTAGAATTAGGTCTTCATTGAGGAAAATAGCCAGGCATTCAGAAAATATAAATAAATACAAGTAACTTCGGTAATAAACAACCAATTTTTCACTTCACATCATAGACTATACCAATATTATATACGTCCTTCCAGGTAAATACACAATTGGTCCTTCGTATTTATTGATATCCAAACTCAATAAAATCACAATGTCTGCCTTGGCATTCGTAGCTTCATTTGACGTGTTCGTAATACTGTGACATGCTAATTTAACAAAGGGCATGATTAGGGAATTGATATATTGATTATATTTATTATCACGCGTTTGATAACTACTTCTATTGTTTATATATCCAGATATGTGGTCTCATCGAATGGTTTTCACGCTCTTTGCTGTTATTCAACATAAATATACGATGTACGAGACCCTAGGGCATTCGTCCGGAAGTTATTACGCTGATAACTAGTAGCGCAAGTAGTTGTAGTGGAATTATTCCGTAACTTTTGTTTTTGTAGCTAGCATCCTAACGGAATCCAGCCTCAGGCACGGCGGAAAGTGAGAGATCAATGTTTAGTATTACGCCTGTGGGAATATTACGTGCCATTATCTGTTTACCGTTATTTTATTGGATTTGGGCATTGGAATTTATGCGACATAAAACAGTTTCGGCCAACTGGAACTGAAATCGAGCTCGAACTGGACACAAGTAATTGTAGTGATGATCATCGGATGTGTTGTGTAATTAATCACACGATAAAATTGATCGAATTTATTTAGTTAATGCGTTTGGCAAGGTCGCTTCTGTGAACGTTTATGAATTTTTCCATTTATATTTTTATCTGTTTGACATCGCTATCATAAATGTGCTGTTTATGGATGCGTGCATGTATTACTATTGAACAGGTTTCTCTATGCACGCAATTAACGATCTGCGTAATACTTCAGGGACACTGTATTGCCCCGTTAATATGTTTTAGCTGGCTGATATAGCGTTATATTTATGTATAAAATCAAGATACAACAATACGTTGTTGCGTTAAATAAGAAAGTAGTTCGTTAATATTTGCTGTAATTAGTTGTATTTAGTATGTTTAACCATCAAGTATTAATTATTGCGTTTTTCGCTTATCTTAGTTTGGTGAATACAATTTTGACAATTTACTAGATTCAAAACAGGTTGTTAACGTCTTAAGTTTAAAAAATGCACGATTTTCAAAATCTGGTTTACTGTAGAGCAACATGTAGTTTTGAGTTAATAAAAAATGTGGTAAATTCTTACCGCAACGCAAATAAAAAGACCAATCGGTGAGCTATTTTAAGTTTTAGATTAGTAACCATAGTGGTGGCATGTGGACCAGTGCCAGCTCCCATATAAATAATACGGCATTTGATTAATTGCTGCTACGTATTTTGTAATCAACAAACGAATTCATTTAATCAGAAGCAATTGATGGTGCCAGAGATTACATTCCATCAACCGGCAATAAAGGCTGTATATAAAATTAATTCAATATCATTTCTTCACTTACGTAGTGAGAGTGTGCGTGCTGAAGATTTCCGAATACAATACAATTGCTCATGCCACTGAATTTTTTATTTATACCGATGGGGCCATAATTATATACAAATTGCCTAAAATTGTACGGAACATGGCAATCGCATGACTTAGGAAAGGTTCAAAGAGTAACCAAAATGGAAAATGCAATAATTACTTTGGTAGCTAGGCAACAAGTACATAATACATGTTTGTTTGTTTGCTATACCATATTGTTTTCTCTTGGTAAAATATTCATTACTGTCTAGCACACGTGTGCTCTATGTTCCTTGCAATTTTAGGCAACCGGTATAACAGCAATGAGACAGCATGAACAAGGAAACAGAATGTTCGAGTAAGAAAGAGATAGCCATACTAAAAAAAAAATAGTAGGCAAACTTAGTTGACATATGGCATAATTAAAATGAGCGTCAAGCTTACTCCAATAATTGCTTCTATGTTTATCTCTTTCTTATTCAAGCATTTTATTTTATTTTCATGTTGTCTCATTGCTGTTTTATATACAGGTTGCCTAAAATTCTACGGAACATGGCAACTTCATGAGTTGAAAAAGGTTCAAATACTATTTGCCATAAGAAAAGAGTAACCGAAATGGAAAATGCAATAATTACTTTGGTAGCAAGGTAACAAATAGGTACAATAACTACTTGTTGCCTAGCTACCAAAGTAATTTTTGCCTTTTCTAATTCGGTTAGTCTCATGGCAAATAGCACTTGCACCTTTTCCAACTTATGGAATTGCCATGTTCCGAATTTTAAGCAGCCTGTATAATTATGGACCCATCGGTATATTAGTTAATAAATTAAAGATGCGCTTTTGGATGAAGTTTGTTTAAATATCCATTAGGTGTATAATCAAATGCCAAAGTTGAATTAGAAGAGAATAAAATTGGAATCTTTTCGAAATATAGTATAACTAAAATTATATTAATATTGCAAGCAAGATGTAACAATTTCTAATTTAAGCGATATTTGGACAACGAAAGAGAACGACAAAATAATAAAGGAGTAAACTTTCCTTGATTAGAAACCTGAGATATATCATTTTTAAATCAGATCTGTTCTAACACTAAAGCAACATGAAGCTCACACGTGAAATCAAACTCAAAACACAAAAATATCACGAAAGAAATGCTAACCGAACCAAAAACTTGGATTAGATAACAAACAAAGGTAGTAGACCGTTTACCAAGATACGTGATGATTGGGGAGGACAGCTAGTCTTTATCAAAGACGATATGTTGTGACATACTTAATATAAAATGGGGCGATGACGAAGATTGAAGAATCACAGTAGATGACAAAATCATTACACACGGAAACATTAAAAGAAATTAACAGTTGATAGATACGGGTTAATCGTGATCGTGAACATTTTCAAATAAGATACATTACCTGTGTTATCATAATGATGTTTGAAGAAATAAGGGATATAAAAAATACTAATATTGTAAAGATACAGGCGTCCGATAGAGCATCGTCCTGGTAGAAGCAAATATGATTTTAATATATCAAAGCTTGAATTTTGCATAATTGTCGTGGAAGATAAATAGAATATGTTTTTATATGTACATATTTATTTGTGGAAATAAGAAATCAAATCAAAAATAGTTGTCTCAAATACCATCGACAAATACGAAAACAGTAATAAGACAATAATATATCAATAATAGTATTTTTGGAAAATGGGTTGTTGGAACAGAAAAAGTCAAAACATGAGTTAAATTAAAAAAATATATATATATCAGTCGAAATGTTCAACTTGATGAATGAAAATGTTTAAACAGAGAAAAAATAGGTGAAAATCTAGATTTACATTGATGTAGTCAAGGTCTTGGTGGTTCAAATAATCCATGCTAAATATTGCCGGTGAATTTTTCTTGATAGCTTGATACTAACGAAACATTTTAAAAACAAATTTTATTACACATTCTTAAAGTATTATTTTAATCCCAAGTTTCTCGTTGCTAAAGTAACTCTTTAATCCCTAGGGATTAAAGTGAGAGCGTCATGCATATTTTGATTGAACATTAAAGGGTATTAAAGCTATAAACTACAGGTTAGTTAGTGTAATAAATAAACTATTGTATAAAACACGGGATTAAACTGAGTTTTATTCGCACTAAAGATAAAGATCTCTTTTAATCCTTTGTTATACAGTGACCGTCGTAAATTTGATCACATGGAAAACTGTTATCCATTTATTATAAATCGTGTATTTTGAAAAATAAGGTTACTATATTCTTGAACCAGGAAGGATATATTTGGTAAATGCATTTTGAGTGGTTGCAGTAACTTTGATCAAGAATAACATTTTCTGATAAACGAATAATAAAGGCGTTTTTCATATATGCACAAATATATGCCGGTCACTGTATAAATATCTATTATCAATTTGTTTGTACATTAAAAAATATATGAAATTTGAATATATTTATATCGATTTGGAAAATCCTAGTGCAAGAGAATTATAAATGTTAGCTTTGCCATTGATATCTCTATTCGTACGTGTACCACAACTTTCTGGAACTAAACACGTCCCTGGCTTTAATATAACAGGAAGAAGATGAGTACTTATATCTAGTTATAATGGTAACTATTTCAAGACTGGGAATGTGAAGTCTTCATTTTTACTTCCCTCGCCTGAAGAACGAAGGAAGTACTATTGTAATCACGAAAAAGTCACCCTCCGAGATTTCTTCAGATCTTCACGATTCAGGGTCCCTAGATGACGAAAAAGAGGTTTTCTCAATTCCGTCTGTCTTGTCTGTTGGCGGTATAACTCAAAAACTATTTGTCGGAGGAAGATGATATTTTGCATACACATTATATACAGTGTGTCTACGGATTGAGTTCACATAAGGTGTAAATGAAGTTTTGCTAAATATCTCAAAAATGCGATGTTCAATTGTTTTTTTATAATTACCACCGTAATTCACGTAAAAAATACTACTACTTCGCCCGTTTAACCGACGTAGCTCACATAATAAACAAGTTAGCAATAGTGCACATTTAATTTTGAACAGTCCTATATCTCCATTGTTATTAACTTTAGGATAGTAGGGTATAAGAAGTTTTTTGTTCAGAAGAAGACTGGCTATCAATTGACGTCAAAATATACAGGGGGTTCTATTAAAAAAAATGAATTTTTTTACATATGTCAAAAACCCGACGCTCAATTGTTTTTTTGTTTGCGCCATTTTAATCGGCACGAAAGATGCTACTATTTTACTAATTTAAACCAACTTCATAGCTATAATAGCAACCGAGATAGCAATATGCACACTTAATTTTAAACAGGCTGTATACCTGACATGAAACCGGTACATTTTCAGACAAATAATACAGGGTGGGCGCCTTAAAAAATAAAATGTTTGAAATAGAAAGAAGTAATAATGTTCACTCAGGTCAGGCTTTACACTTGCCGAAAATAGGACTCAACAGATACAGGATAATGTCACAAATTAGTCGAAACGTTTCAACAATAAGACCGTTCTGTTCAAGAGAAGCGCGCGCCGCCCTCGTTCCAACGCCTCGATGGCGCAGACGAAAACTCGATGTGGTTACAATCTGCTTCGCAGATGCGGCAGAGTTCAAATCCCCCCAGCGGGCTACATTTTTACTTCCTTTTACAATAAAGGAAGTATTGGATTCACCCCAAAAATTCGAAATTGAGTTTTCAACAGATCTTCACGTTTTAGAGTCCCCTGAACCAAAACAACATAGTTTTTTTCATTGGTCTGTCTGTGTGTGTGTGTGCGCCTGTGAACAGAATATGTGAAAACGAAAAGAGGTATGGCGTTGAAACTTCAATATAAGTTTTGTGTACTATGTAGATGCGACAGCAAGCTTTTGAAGAAAATCGCATAACCGGAAGTAGGTGTTTACTCTTGTGATTTTTCAGGTTTTTTCGATTTTTTCAAAAACGGCTCTAACGATTTTTTTCAAACTTCACATTTTTATTACGGCTTATCCTGGAAGTGGCCTATTCGTCTTGTGCAGTCCCACGTTCAGTACTTGCTCCGTGAAGAACTATTACGTAACAAGTTCGGAAAGGGCATCTTTACAGGGCGCGTAGGAAACAAGCATTATACCATCGTAAAAATATGTATATATATCTGTAGTTGATTTCCTTAGTAATCAGCTAATCACAGTCAACAAATATTTCAAACAAATTTAAACGTCAATTTTTCAAAATAGTCCTGTAAAGAAACATTTTCTGGAATAGTCCTGTAAAGAAGTGCTTTGCAGCCTAAGAGTTGTACGGTTGCATAAAGGTTTTTCACATAGATAATAATTACAAGTACATACTGATTTAAATTAGCGACACCATAAATAAAATTGGATTGCCTAAATCTGTTGACCCAGGTTAACTATACAACGAATTTTGTGAAATTGGAGACACATTATTAGCTGCAATTAAAAGTGAAAAGCAAAATATGTATTATAGCAATCTGGAACTCAATTTTCTCGAAAAACATTTATATACATAACTTTTTTAAACGTTTTAAATATGTGGCATGTATTCTGCATGTAATGCATCATCGGAGGTTGGTCGCTTTTCAGTTCCAATAAAAAGCTAAGTGTTCCTTGTTCATTTTTAGTTTTAATTGTCAATTCGTTGATAACGAGAACAGATTGTTCGTCGAAATACCCAATAACGTGAATATATTGAGATGGTTTTATTTTCTCAACAATTCTGCTTGCCAATTGAGCTAGAATACATTAAAAGTCAAACCGAGGCACAGAATTAATTATTTTAATTGGTGCAAGCTTAGCTTACTTTTATTGAGATCAATGCACAGAAGTGTGCAGCTGAGTTTCACAAATTGAGGCAAAAGGTAACATGAAAAGCTAGTTCAAAAGGGGTTACGTTCGTGGGCTCAGATTTGACGAGGTTTTGGAAGTGCGAATGCAGTTAGATTGTATCTGACGATTGTAGCATTAACGTTTGCAGTATTACATTTGTCATTATACGAAATGGTTTGCACAAGTACAAAGTATGAGCGTTATATTAGTCAGAAAGTTAGAACCAGAATGGCAAAGTGACTGAAGGGTATAGCAATGCAGACAAGAAATATTGCAAAAGAGCAACCTACGAATGGCAAGGAGATGAATCGAAAGAGTGCATTTAAAACTACAGAACATAACAGTGCGGTTAAAAACACAGTGAGAAAGCAGAGTCAAGTGTAGTGCATTTATAACCTAATAAAAACATTATTTAGCCTGTAAGAATTATTAATGTTATCAAAACCTTATTCTATAAGTTAATTTTATGTATCAAACCTTATTTCTTTTTATACCAATTGTGGTGTGATGTTGCTATGATACGGGATTGTCTTTTGTTTAACAACCACTAAAGAGAGCCGATTTATTGCTCAAGCTGTTAGCATTGTTTCACATCAGTTCCCATTAAAAGTTTGAATTTGCTAATAAAACGTATCCATTTTAATATAAGTGTTCGTTTTATTTAACCAGTAAAGCGTCGGACACAATTAGAACCAGTTTGCCAGTAGTAATGTGTTGTATTTGGTGCATATTCATCTCCGACACAATCCAGGCTAGTGGCGATCCGAGTAAGGGCTACGTTTGGAGTAGATACCACCTGCAGGAGTACGTTGGAGCCAGGTTTGGTGTCTACAACGCCTAGAGGGGCCCTTCACGCAGAACATGAGGCCAGAATCCGAGACACCAGGCATTTTGCAGCGGAGAAAACGAGTTGGCTTCCCCTGAGAGGTGTAAGCTGCATCGAAGCCTGATAAAAACCAGGTATTTCTATCTATCGCCAAGAGCTGGTTTATATCGCTGGGGCCTGCAAGATTGGGGTTTCTACTACACATTGCCACAGTTCCTGATTGCCAAGAGCATTCCAGAACCCGGAGATTAACGTGGCATCAGTGGAAATGGTAGAAATTAGAGGAAAATGGTCCATTCGTTTGCAACTAAAAACAAATGAAAGTTGGCGTCAGTTATACGTCACGAGAGAACAAAATCCGTTAGAACTGTTGCTATGCGAGTTTAAACGTTGCTTACCTGTGGTAAATTTGCCTATTTTGGGATTGATTTAAATCAAATTATTGCTGATTGTACGAGGCACACTGTTTCGTGTTACATGTCAAAATTTGAGGTTAGCTGCTACATATATAGTTGTGGTGCGTTCACAAGTAAAAGAATCCTAATAAGTGGGAGCTACTGGAATTAGTTTGCTCTACCAGTTTTTCTAATTTAGCGACCCAACCCGAAAAAGAGTGTTGATGTTCACCGGAGCAGCCTGATATTATTGCAGAAATTAAAATAAAATAAGGGTACCCAAATCGTTTAGTTTTGCAGTAAGATATTTGCATTTTTAATAAGCCTGAGATCGTGCACGGGCAGCACTATTCTGAACGTGAATTTAGGAGCACTCTTTTTCAATAATTTTTCTTTTATTAAAGGAAAATTTGTCTTAAGTATGGGGCCTCAGTTCATTGTAATATATACATCGGGACTAAGGTGCAATTTAATCCAACGTGCGATAATTCCCTTGAATGCATCTCGGGAATAAACTTCACCTGAGCATTAAATGATTTAAATGGCTGTGTCTTTGTCCCTCTTTTGAGTATCTATATCCCGAAAAATCTCTAAAAGGAGTTGGCAGTCCTGCGATGGTAAGTATATAAAAAAACACGATCGAGCGAAAATAACAATTAAGTTAATTGATAAAGATTTACTGGATAATTAAGTGTATTAGGCACAGGAATTGATTAAACTTTTCCTGACAATAAAGCAGACTGACACCAGATGGTAGATAAAGATCTCCGTTGCCAACAATGCACAATACGGAGAAATTAGCAGAACAATTACAGGAATTTCTCGTGAAAGTAAACAAATTTACTGCCTGAATGCGAGACGCTACTTGTTCCACAGTTGGCTGCAGCTCTCGCCCAGTTATACTCTGTTCTAAAATTCTCTGAAACTGTGCTAAACACACAACGCATGACGCAAGGTGAGCTGCCAAAGTGGCAGGTGATTCCTGGTCCCATCGATTTATAATTCACGTCCCATCCAGAAATAGAACCGCGTCCTCAACTACGGATCGTTGGATCTGCTCCATTATTTACCACAGGGAAATTCCTAAAATCAAAGTGTAGGTCAGGAATGACGTACGCTAGTCTACCTGTTTCCATTACAATGATTAGAAAGATGAGGACGTGAATGGAAATGGAGATATCAGGTGGCACGACTGAATGGCTTTGCTAATTAAATTTGTATTTCTTCCGGTCACGCTGCAGCTACGACGGTTTATGGTTAGGGAATTTATTCCTATTGTCTATCTTGTCCTGTCGCTGTTATTTATTTGCTGTACAGGGACGGATTTGAACACACTATCCGATAGATTACAACCATCTGAACCATCACGATGATTGATTGATTGGTAATAGAAGTTTTTAACAATTCTATACATGATATACAGGATGTCCCGCAAAGGTATGTCGTAAATTTGGAAATCTGGTCAGGGATTTAAAATAAGCAAACAAGTTTATATGGACTTATGGTCTCCAATCCCTTGTTAGGAAGATAGAAAACATTTTGTTTTTTCAGTAACACTGTACAGTAGTCATTTAACATTGTAAATGGACTGTGGTTAGGAGATAACGATATATTAACTAGGGATGCACCGATACGGGTTTTTTGGCCGATACCGATATATCGGCCGATACCGATATAATCGAGGCCGATATATCGGCCGATATATTCTCATTGCTCTCTCCACTACTTTTTGACTACATGCAAGCACGTGTGCGCCGCTGCTTGCTTGATTCGGGCGGGGTAATCCTCTAAATACGAACTCTAGCTTAGGTTTGCTTATGGAGGAGTCTTCTTGTCATTTCGTTTTAATAAGGCAATTTAACACAGTCATTTTTTTCTTGACCTATTAGTTAGTATTGTTAACAATTTCTGATGATGCAAGACGTTGAAATGGCATCGCCTGATCGAATGTATTTGCTGATGAACCGAGCTCTGTGGACTAGTGGTTACCACGTCTGCTTAGTATTCGAGAGGTCGTGGGTTCGATTCCCTTGGCCGCCTTCTTTGATTCTGGTTTTTAGGTGGTTTTCCTGAGTCAACAGAGTACCTTCTCTGAAGCGAATGTCGGGGCAGTACTTCTCCACCTTTCCTGGCCTCTCTTGCAATCTCCACCCATTCTGAAATATTCCCGTTATTGGCTGAAGAGGGACGCAAGAGGCCCCAGCTGGGGGAATTTAAATGACCCTGAACCTTTACCTTTTTCTTTTTTGCTGATGCAGTGCATTCCAGAAGCTGGAAGATATTTCGCTGCATGGTGCAACACACTGGATGGAGAGCCTAATGTTTTTACATAATAATTTACAAAAAATTAATTTTCAATATTAGATAGTAGTTATATTTTATACTCCACACTGATTATTTACATTTTATTGTTCATTTCTTATAATAAATATTAAAATATTAAATTTTGAAAGGAAATTCACTTTTGCCGATATATCGGCAAAAAGGAAGGCCGATATGACCGATACCGATATATCCCTAATTCGGCCGATATGGCCGATATGCCGATACCGAGTATCGGTATCGGTGCATCCCTAATATTAACTGCCCAACATGACCTCCCTGCATCTGAATGTTAATCAAACAATTGCTATAGCGTACTACTCAACCAATCACTTATAGTAAACGTGTTTTTAAAACGAGGAAGTTTTGTGCACTTGTAAACAAGTAGTAAACATTGAAAAAATGTGTACCTACTTTTTGTTGTAGATTTTTAAATCAATAGTAGGCGTGACTATAATATTTAATACTTCATAATCAGCATATATGTATAAGGGTGTTAAAATGATAACGAACTTTCAGGGGTGATCGTACTCATCATAATAAGACCCTAACTCAAAATATGTGTACATATTTGTTTGATTTGTACATAAAAATAGAGGGTGTTAAAAAAATGATAACGAACTTTAAGGGGTAATCGTACTCATCATAATAAGACCCCAAATCCAAATGTTCGTACATATTTGTTTGATTGGTACATAAAAAGGGGGATAAGTTCATTTTTTT
This sequence comes from Agriotes lineatus, assembly GCA_940337035.1. Taxonomy (NCBI): domain Eukaryota; kingdom Metazoa; phylum Arthropoda; class Insecta; order Coleoptera; family Elateridae; genus Agriotes; species Agriotes lineatus. The sequence continues at coordinate 75,156,130 of OW679197.1, read as the reverse complement.
TTCAATGGAGTATATTATTTGGGCACAACAAAGTAAAGATTTATTTTCTTTAATAAGCAATAAAAAATGAAACTCAAAAATCATAACAAAGTGGCAATAACTTGGAAAATCATTTTTATTTCCGCATTTCCTTAAATAGTAACGTTTCAGCACTCCTTGTATTTAAGTTCTTAAAAATGTCGTAGTCGGTTTGTTCCAAATTACGCTGGTTGATACGTGAGTAACGACATTTGCAGTCACCAAATTTTACAATAATACAATACAAAACATTTGTCTTCATTGGCAATAATGAATTATGCAATGGCAAACAACATTGTAGGACAGACTTTTTGTAAGAATTATTTTCCCTGTACAAAAATCTTCCGTGTTTTTTTTTTAATTTATCCTCTTTGAATTGTCTTTGTCGGTGGTCAACACGGGGGGGGGGCGAACTTAGGTTAGCTGCAGTCTAAGAGTTGTGTATACGTAGTAGAAAACTGCCCGTGTAATGTAAAAAATGTGTATGGTGGCAATCTGTACGATTTTATTTTTGACCGCTGTCCCACGGATCGACCGAAATAGATATATTTTGAATCCAACAGATACAGAATGATTTTTTTCTTTTGATATTTTCAACATGTTTGGTGGCAAAACTTCCACTTGCGAGGGAATTTCCGTGTTGCTGCATCTGTATTATTTTAAGAAGAATATTTAATGGTGGAATGCATGCTTCATGAACTGCGAAATCCTAAGAGGACTGTGGAAAATTTAGAAAACAGGAATAAGTTGTAATCAGAATCAATACTGTGCGGTATAAGCACGTGTGTATTTGTTTATTATAAGCATTCCGAAAAGCTCATTCATTCTACTTGTTAGTATTCCCAAATAATAACCACACAAGGGTAATAATAAAATCCCAGCTAATAAAATTATCAAAAAGCTTAATACTCGTTGCAAAAATCATTGCACTACTGGCCTAGTATATTTTTAGAAATTCAATTTTATCATTTTCGGGTATTGTTACAGGTTCTATAAATATTTTTCAGGTACTGAAATGCAAAGTCATCCACATTGATTGTTTGATCCAGTGATGCAGAGGAAATTTCGGAAATGAACATTCACCAACCGTTTAGCAAATAAAAATCATTAATAATCTATATCTTATTCTGCAATCGCTTCATTCTGCTCAAAAACTTCTTGTTACAGCTCCTCCTAATGTGTGTTATATTATAAATAATCCACGGGAGAAAAGTTTTCTAGATTGAATTGTTTGTAACACGTGCGTGCCATATAAAATTGTATCCAACAACTCAATAAATATCTAAAAAAACATTTTGTATTGGCAACCGTCGGAAAAATTATATTCCCTCTAGTAAATAATAAAAACAGTTAATATCTGTCACTTTTTGAACTTGCTTTCCATTCGGAATTTCACTCGTCGGACAGCTCCCTAATTTCTGGAGGAGCACAAATGTTACTTTCCCGTTTTCAAATTTTTAAAGTATAAACACAGACTAAAAAATGCAGAATGCAGAAAATATTAATTTTCGCATAAAAAATGTCAATACAAATTATGCATTTGTTAAAAAACGACAATTTCAAATGAGATCTGTTTACCGTGGATATTTAAAACCAAGCATTTATATCAGTTTTTACGTTATGACTAATATGGAAATGGTTAAGTAATAGTTATTAACGACATAAGGCCGTTAGTAAGCATCTAACAAACGAGGCTAAATTTGTGGTCGGGGCCGTCGGGCCGAGGCTAATGATTTTATCTGAGTTAGTTGATGCGATAACGGCCGTATGTCGTTGAATATTTTTCATAACACGTACTTGTTATTTGTCAATAACAGAATTGTCAACCTGTTGAAAAGTTCCCCATAACCGCCATGGCTGTTATACATTGAACAGCCTGGTCGTTAAGAAATCACAGAACAGTAACATTTTAACATTGGCAATACTGAAATGTATTGCTGCTGGCACTGTAAGCTATGTCAACTTCGAGGTTAGCAGGTTAGATTTTGCGTCAGTCTGTGTCAAAACTGATGCAAAACCTAATCTACTAACATCGAATTTGACATAGACTTACAGTGTCACCAACAATACATTTCAGTATTGCCAAACGTAATCTTTTCCATTAGGTGACTCTGATAAAACGAGTTTTCTAACACCCGTTACTAATACTATTTAACTTTTTGATTTAAGTTGCTCTAAAATTTCAATACGACATACGGTCGTTAGTAGGTTAGGTCTTGCGTAAGTTTTGACACAGACTGACGCAAAATCTAACCTGCTAATCTCGAATTTGACATCGACTTACAGTGTCACAACTATACATTTCAATATTGCCAATGTTAAAATGTTACTGTCCTGTTATTTCTTAACGACCTAGGCTGTTATAGATATTAACGATACAAGTTTGATTATGAGCATCTTAACGACACGAGTTTGATTGCCAAAAACGAGGCGGTGAGCCGAGTTTTGTGCCAATCAAGCGAGTCTCGTTAAGTGCCATAAGCAAACATGTATTGATCAATATTTTATCTTCATCAATAAATTCTGGTTCAATGTATTTCTTTATACACTCAGTGCGGCAATGAAGCTCTTAACGATACTAAAACTAATTTGGTTAAGAGTCTATAATAACAACACTGATGAAGATAAAATGTATAACAGCCATGACTGTTGAGGGAAACTTTTCAGTCAGGTTGACAGTCTTGTTATTGACAAATAACAAGTCGGTGTTATGAAAAAGGAATAGACGTGCTAGTAGTGAAAAATACTATATAAACCACGGTTAAAGAGAATAGTATGTATAGTCTTGCACAGCTCGACTATAAAAAATGTCTTCGTAACCTTGGTATATTACTATTAAAATATTGCGATGCAACAGTAACAATTTAAATTTAGATGAAAATCTACTTTAGTCCGACAATAGTTTGTGAACATAAGGTTGATTGATAACACTCATCGGCGGAGGTAGCCTACATGCAAAACCTAAACCAAATTTAACCTAATATAATTGAGTTTACATAGCCCAACTTAATATAATGTAACCTATTTATAGATCCTTATATCTATGTTTCCTCAGTTTGAGAGTCGTCTTAGAGTCTAGATCGTTTGATTGGTCGAATAGAGTACATATGGATAGATGTACCAATGCAATTTTTAAGCAGCGCTTTAACAGTTGAAATGCATTAAACCCAGTTTCATGGACGAATATAGATCAAACTAGTGATGGGCTTATTCGAATGAAAAATAACCGGTTACCCGGTTATTGAAATAACCTCTGTAACTCTGTTTTCGTTCCAAGTATTCGAATGAAAAATAACCTCACCCTGATAAGTACTACGACCTGCGAGTGATCGAAATTCTGTAAATAATACGTCATTCATAACCATAAGCAAGGCAGATTGTACTGATTGACCCAAGTGAGGCTCGCGGCTGCTTGTTGATGTTACTAACACATTTGAGACTCCCAGTCGACCAGTAAAATTTATGGGGCTGTTCCTATTAAAGATAACGCTCTGCTGAGTATGAGATTTGCCGAAGCTGTGTTGGTATTAATTTATAATGGTTTAAATTTTTGCTTTGAAACGCGGTTGATTATTCCTAATAAGGGATAAACAGAAAGCGAAATAAGATTTTCCAATATCGTAACAGATTTATATTTAATTTTTAATAACGGAGCAGTCGATGCCCATCATATGATATGAACGTGGGACAAGAAGTGGTTTTCGATGTTTAAAAATTTAAGTGTGCGTCCTTAGGACCGCGGAAGGCTGAACGTAGATAAATTATGGATTCTAAAATATACCGGTATGATGTGCAAGCGAAAAGGGAAGGGTGGCTACTAGAGAATTTTAGGAACTAAAAATAGATTCAATAGATACTTTGTATTCGCATATTTATAATTTCTTTATGATAAAAATCATTTATACAATTATTATAATTAACGATTAACTGAGTTCCTCTGCTACCTGCAAGTTACGATGCCGATGCAGATGACGGTGAACCGCCAACCGGCAAACCGGCGAAATCGAAACGAATCGAGAGCCAAAATTTATTTGAATGATTATTCAAATAATCATTCGGTTATTAATATCATTCGAATGCAAATAATTCGGTTATGAAAATTGTCCGGTTATGCCCATCACTAGATCAAACCAATCGCTATCCAGACAGCAATCTGAATATCAGTTTTTAATGTTTGTGAAGTACTCGCGGAAAGTGCATGACGATTTTCCGTACTGCAGAAAAGCTCATGGAATGGAAATAAATATACGCTGAAAGAAAGTTACATCTAGCAGTTCCCAATTGTTCTAGAATCGATGACTGTCTAATACACTTGTTATCATTTGCCGATAGCGATTTTTGTAAAGATTCCACTTGTTTTGTTGACAGTGGGGTGGCAAGTGCTACTTCAAAGATAGTGGAACAGTTTGAAACAGCTTTTGTAGATTGTGCGTCATTCATATGTTGGCAATCGTTATGAATCACAAACATTAGTGCTTTGTTACGAAATTTATTATCACATGGATGTGTTGTAAGTTTAGTTTAAACGTTCCTGATTTGAAGATGGAAATGTGGAACGAAATATAGTCGACATCAAACTACATTTTTTTAGTTTTCTTGACATTTTAGAAACCACTAAATTTTTCAAGCCCTAAAAAATCATACCAAGATGACAATGAACGCACATTTTTTAATCTTACTTAACCTCTTCAAATGAGGAAACTTTCCCAGTCTTCATGTATTACGAGTGATCCGTACTGCCATTATGTACTTATAGATTGATTTTTATGATTTAAACTATTTTAGACTTTATTACAGACCTTGATTAAGTAGAAAATGGTTTTGACTGAAACATAAAATGTAGAACAGAAGTGCTTAATATGAATGATAGGCAACAGGAAATTCGATAACAAACGTATGACTAATTCCGTATAAAATTAAGGACGATAACAAAGCCGGTTTGAATTTTAAACATGGTCCGAAATTCGCTGTCGTATTCAGTGGCGTTGTAGAATTTTGATGGTAGAGCCAGCTGAACGTAAAATCTATTTTTCGCTCACAGACCAATGCAGATTTTGACATCCCGAGATTTAAATATATCGCTTATGGACTGGCAAAAGTTAGCACAGTGAAAAAATTACCAAACTCTATTATTCGTTTAAATATATGAAAAAAGGGTATCTCCACTGTTTGAGATACATATATGTATGCGTAATTGACGTATATAGATTTTCCAGTAAATTATAGGTATAAGTTATTTAAGTAACCGTGTCTTAAGACGGTCGTGGCTGTTTCCAAATGTACTTTGTGGGTTATAATCAAAAACTGGACACGCGTGTGTTGTCGCTGGGGTCAGGTCAGATTGAGACTGCTTGAGGGGTGAGCCTACGCTGAGGTGGTTCCCAGTCAATGGTAAAATCTTCTGTTTGGCCCATCTTCTTCACCGCTGTCCCCTCGCTGTAGTCTATCAAAATGTCAAAAAGCTGAACAGGGCTTCGATCTGTCTCCAATGCTACCGTGAAAGCAAGCAGCTTTTATCGTATAGTTTATATTCATAAACATAAGTACAAAAAAGTGTTTCTTTGAGAATAAACCAATCTGGAATGATTAGTGATGTGGGTCGGGTAAATACCCAGTGGGTAGGGTATTTATAAATGGGTATTTACCTGGGCATTTACCCCTGCCTCGGGTAAATACCTAAAAACTGGGTATTTATCAAATTTGTAATATTTAGAAAGCTAAGCTAAGTTTTACTCACATAATAGTGTTATCATAATAAAATATACTACATATAAATGCACTGGAATATTTTATGTAAAATAACAGGTTAAATGTAACATTTAATAAGTATTCACCCAGGTAAATTTATCGTTTATCAGGGAAAATATTGTAGCTGCCGAAGTTTATAGGAATAAATAAGACGCAATAAATTTTGTCCCTCAGAATTTACAAAAAAAAAAAATTGAGTGACTGTCATGAGCTGACTCCGGAGCTAGAGATGATTTATGTTGTTTGTACTGCATTATTTTCTGACTTGTTTCCATTTTTGAAAAATGAACATAACATTAACTTGAAGTAATCCTTATATTTATTAACATTAATAATAATATATACTTATAGATATATTAAAGAACAATTTTAATAAAGCAAAGAAAATTACAAAATTATATAAACAATGTTGTATACCGATGGGACCATAATGATATGTAACAGTAATGAGATAGCATGGACAAAAGCATAGAATACTTGGGTAAGAAAGAGATAACCATACAAAAAAGTTATTTTTAAGCCATATTTAGTTGACAAATACCATAATTAAAATAAGCGTCAAGTCTACATACATATTTGTTTCTGTGTTCATCTCTTTCTTAAGCATTGAATTTTGTTGCATGTTACATATAATTATGGCCCTATTGGTATTTTGGGCTGTAAATGTTTTTAGTGCAGCTATTTTATTCTACATTTTTATAAAATTGGAATAGAACACCTTCACTTACCAATCAATTATACCGGTTAGTTTAGCTTTGTAATATTTGTAAATCAGGCTATAAATACCCACATAAATACCCATTTTGGGTATTTACCCGGGTAAATACCCCGGGTATTTACCCCTAAAATTAAATACCTGGGTAATTTACATCACTAGGAATGATTGGTTTTTCATGGTAACGCCATGGCTCCTTGCCTCCTTACCGCGAGCCGCCACTGGTTGAAGTACTATAATTTTTGGTAGAAAATTAAGTGAACATTGAAAATTGTATGCCCGGATATAGAATGTATTGAAATTAAGTATTTGACGTATGTTTTTTATGAAAGGTATACATATATGCATACATATAATGGTAAGAAATTCCTAAAATATATATTTAAACAGAGTGACCAGTTAGATGCGATAACGACCGTATGTCGTTGAATATTTTTCATAACACCTACAAAAATTGAAATTTTAGACCAATTTAAATGAAAAAGTTAAATAGTATCAGTAACGGGTGTTAGAAAACTCGTCTTATCAGAGTCACATATGGAAAACAATTACGTTTGGCAATACTGAAGTGTATTGTTGGTGACACTGTAAATCTATGTCAAATTCGATGTTAGTAGGTTAGGTTTTGCGTCAGTTTTGACACAGACTGACGCAAATGGGTCCCGAGTGGTGTAGCTTGAACAAGCGTCCACGTTCGATCAGCAGAGTTAAGCAACGCTGTCTCTGGTCAGAACTTGGATGGGAGTTCCACGGCTGCACTTCTCGGCGCCTCGTGGTACGGCTATCACGGAAAAAAGTTGGTCCCGGCGGTCATACAACATCATGACAGTCGTTAGTGGGGTTGGAAGTCCTCATAACTGCACAGCGACGCCTATAATTGGCCTAACGGCTGTTGGCTGAGTACCAAAATAAAAAAAATAAATAAATAAATAAAACCTAACCTGCTTACCTCGAATTTGATATAGACTTACAGTATCACCGACTATACATTTCAGTATTGCCGATGCTAAAATGTTACTGTTCTGTTATTTCTTAACGACCTAGGCTGTTAAATGTATAACAGCCACGGTTGTTATGGGGAACTCTTCAGTCAGGTTGACAGTTCTGTTATTAACAAATAACAAGTAGGTGTTTTGAAAAACTTTTTAATAGTAACCTGCAGATTATAAGATGTGTTGCCCATTTTTAAACCTTCAGGGGGAATGATTAAATGAGCAATGTATACTTCGACGAAATTATTTTATTTCGCTGACAAAATGACACAATAGTTATCAGTTGTTATTAGGTTTTTATTGCATGTGGTTGTCTTTTGTTCAGACGCAGGTTTCTCAGAAAAACTATATGACTTTCCAAGGATTATACTATAGGAATTATTATTCGTCATTACGATATCTTGCTTGTTATTTTTATCTCGATGCTTTAAAATGTATACTAAAACGATAAAAAGAACTAATTCTTATAAAACCTATTTGCAGATTAGAACTTGCTTCATTAAAATTTGAAAATTTTAGAACTTTAGAAATAGATTTATTTTTCAGCTATTTTAAAGAATATCTAAATAATATTAAGCAATATGTTTTATATCAGAAAGCAGGCGCTAAAATTGTTGTACAAATGAAAAATATTGCCTCCAGTTCCATATGAACGTTTGATTCCTATTTTTACAATTCTTATATTTGGTTAAAATTCATGTTTTCTTTCTAAATTTTTGAATGAAACATTTGGTCGATTTGGAAAACCTACAGTACTGCATATGTGTCATTGTTGTGTAGTGAGTTAGTCATTTGTTGACAACACATATACCCGAATTTGTACATCACGAGATAAAAAAACAGCAAAACAGCAGTTCTCGTAGGTGATGCCTACGTAAATATTTTTAACAGGAAGCGCATTTTATTACTGTAGATCTGTTTTTGTTCTTTTTATAATATCGCGGGAGTAGTTAATAGTACAACTTTCAAAGCTATATGGATAGGTTGTATCGACTATGCTAGAAGAAACTGTTCTGAAGAAAATACTTTGCCGTTTGAAGCAACTGTCATTTGTTTTTGTAGTCGGAGGCAAAGAGCTTGCAAGGACTTAAGAATTATACGTGTAAGTTTCTTTGTAAAAAACTTTGACGGTGACCTCGTTAAATCTGCAAACAATATTATCTTATTTAAGAATAAACACATAATTACAAAGTTTTTCTTACCTTGTGCTGTATTGTTTTAATTCCATTGTATTTCACATAAATATATAACAATAATTAAATTGTTTCCCTAATTAATCGGCTACAATATTATGGATTGGTGCAGAATGTGTAACAAAACAACAGTACAAGAAATAGTGTTAGATAAATTACAGAAAAATATGTTTATTAATATATTTGTACTTAACTCATAAAACTAAAATATTTTCCTTCGTGGAGTACTATGTACTCAATCATTGGACGATGGTGATCTAATCGTAATCGCTCTTCGCTGGCACTCGAAACAGCTCAATCGATGTCAGTATTTCTGTCAATAATGGAAAGTTTTTGACCCACAATGTTCTTCTAACAGAGATTTTTCGCATCATAATGTTCTGAAGTAATCAATGTTTATTATTTGCCATCGTATGTACAAATACAGGGTGATTCAATTTTGATGCCTCCATGGGGATTTCGAAAACGGTAAGAGATATAAGAGATACATTGCGACAAAATTGCCGATTCTAATGCTGATTAATATTCAAAACAGAAATTGGATCTAGCCGTCTTGGTTTTGGTTTATGCCCAAAAAAGAAAATTGATTGATTATTACGTTACATAGAACAAAACTGACTTGACATTATTATGACACTTTTTAAAGGGGAGTTCAAATATGATTTTAGATTTTAATTTGTTTTCATAATTTTCGAGATCTGGATCTTAAATTTCCGATTTTAAATGGACGTCAAGTATAATTATATTAATTATGGTTATATGGCACAATTACGCAGAGCTTCCTCTTTGCACCAGTATAAGGTGTTCTACACGTACTTTCATAAATAACCGAGATATGTGAGAAAGATTTCATTTATTTTCAGATTCAACAATCACGGTCTACTATAAAGAACATAGTATATTGTACAGGGTTATTCATTAATAATTACCCACCCCTTATCATAGTTATTATTGCCTATAGAAAAAAAGTTTTAAATAAAAGTTGTGTGGTTATGACTGAATTTTGATAAAATGCTATCAAAACTACAGTAGCGTGCAGATTTCAGAGGATACAAACAAATACTATTTTTTTTAATGGGATACCCTGTATATTTTAAAATTTTTGGAATGATCTTTTTTCCTGATTTCAAAAATATACCATACGTAATCCCTACATTATACCGTTTGTGAGTTGTTAAACGTCGAATATCTTAGTTAAACTAGTTAGTGTAAATATGGAAAAGTTAACATTATTAAAGTAAGCGATGAAAATGACAACTATTTTGTTACATAAGTGACATTTTTTAATGAAATAATCAAATTGAGTTAAAATTTATTTATATTTAAATGTCCTAAATAAAACTTGGTTATATTTAATAATGTTAACTAGTTTAATTAAGATATTCGACGTTTAATAACTCAAAAACGGTAGAAGGTAAAGTTAATATATGGTATATTTTTGAAATCAGGAAAAAAGACCATTTCAAAAATTTAATAACATACAATGTATCCCATTAAAAAAAAATTTTTTTGTATCCCCTGAAATTTGCACGCTACTGTACTTTTGATAGCATTTTATCAAAATTCAGTCATAACCACATAACTTTTATTTAAAACTTTTTTTCTGTAGGCAATAATAACTATGATAAGGGGTGGGTAATTATTAATGAATAACCCTGTACAAGTTGAGAAAGGTGTAGTTTTTGCGTGCAAGGCGCGATATTTAAAAAAATGCTGTTCTCACGAAGTTGTATATACTATTTTTTCATGTACTGTATGTAAGAAAATGCCTACAAGGTTTGATATAATGGTATCAATAATTATCTGAAATGCAGAAATGCCCAGTTTTCTAAATGATGTCAAAAGTAACATAATAATTCACGTATAACAAAAAAAAACACAAAAACCAAATTTTTTGGATATAATTAAAAAATTAAGGCGGCTAGATCCAATTTCTTCTTTGAATATTATTTAGCATTCGAATCTACAACTTTCCTCGAATTTAACAGACCTTGTATCTCTTATCGTTTTCGAAATCACGACGGTGAGCATCGGAATATAATAACCCTGTATATGTATATATATATATATATAGCGCCAGCGTGGCTCGGTAGTTAGAGCATTGGACTGCGGCGCGGAAGTTTGGAGTTCAAATCCCAGATCGATGCCTGGCGGGCGGCCTACCCAGTCGCTTTAAATAATTGGGGACCTGCATTCGAAAGAACAAGGGCTAATAATGCGGTTGTCTAATGCGTGATGCTCACCACATCACCACGTGTCATGAATCTGACGCGCGACAGCCGGGTGTGAGAGCGAGGATACGGAAGCTCTGACCTTCCGCCTTGCATGCCAAGCTCCTTCATGGGGTGTTAGTGCCTCACCATTATTATTATTATTATTATTATATATATGTCGTAGGCATAAATGAAAATTTAGGCATATGCTAAGTGCCTAGTGCATATGACACAACACACAACGTCGGCAGTTGAAGTGAAAAAAAGATCAAAGGCTGCAACTAACTTAAACAAACTAGAACTAGAACTAGACACAGCAATCTTGCGAATTTCGACTGAAATTTAGGCAAACCATCATGTGCCTAAATTTGCTTTATGCCTACGACAAATCCCCTATTAGTTGTGCGATACATTCAGTAGATTCTTATCATGCAACTGTAGTAGTATCCACAATAACTCGACGGTCTCAAGTCTCTTAGTTGTTTCTGAAGGGTTTAGCCGTGTAAAAAGGTTGTAAAAAATGGAGCATCTGCGAACACATACTCGAAGTTGGAGATTTACAGTGATTTTCACTTTCTGGTAAAGGCACTTCTGGCTTTTCTCATTGTCGTTCAATGTAATTACGAGGTTATAGATCACACTATTGCCATTTATATCGCATTTTCGAAGAGCTGGCCGTCTGTATTATTGTTTTTCTTTATTATTATCACTTTTACGTTTTGCGTGTTAAGCTGCATGTTATATTTTTCACGTACTACTGCTTTCACTACTCTTGTCTATTAACCGTTGAAGACTTTCCCCGTGTTTGCTAGCAAGATGGAATCGTCGACGTATCGCAAGTTATTGACAAACGCCCCAGTAATCAATATTCCGTCATTGATTGATTATAGGGCTTCTTTAAAGAGCTCTTCATAGTACTAATTAAACAATGAACAGAACACAGGCTTGACAAACCCCCTTACCCACTCGATATATCTCCCGATTCTTTACTCTGTACTTTCATTTGTGCTGATTTCCACTATATTTGGTTACGATTGATCATCTATGCCTGTATTCTCTAACATGTGAGTTAGCTTTTAATTTTGACCCTGTGGAATGCTTTTTCAATAGCATTAGAATAAATAAATACTATATTGCAATATAGTAATCGATATCAAGTGATCTTTAACTTAAAAATTTGCATTCCAGATATGTGTTTATCGTTGTAGGTACATATGTGCATGTTCTTTTTGGTATGGTTGCAAAGCCACAAATTCAATCGTGTGGTAGCTCGGCAGTGTCGTAGATTGTATTAAACAGTTCCACAATGCTGTCTGCTGTCTATGTGCTCTTCATGTAAGAGTTTTGAGTAGTTTTGTGTGACACAGGTTTTTTTTATTAATTCACAAATACATCTTGCTATTCGTGGCTATTAGTCATGAGGATGGTTTGTCTACCTTTTTCTGCAGGTTCTCTAGCTTCCTCCGCCTCTGACTAATCGACATAGTACGAATGGAAGCTATGTCTGTTTCCCGCAACCAGGAGCAAATTCCACAACTCAATTATGGAGTAAATCAGCAATTTTGCCGATAAACTCACCAAACCTGAACTAATTAATTCTATCTGCTGGCAGATTTCGCCTTGCTGATTGAAATGTCTCAGTAGTTAAACATGAAATTATTGGATACTCAGATTCAGGAAGAAGCGTCTGCATGATTAATACTCTTATCAATCTGTTATGACTCAGCCACGAGGACGACATTCCCGCTTTTTGTAGTGTCCATACATTTACATAATTGTGCAAGGCTGAACGCTTCGGCTTCGCGGAATTTATCCGATAAAGCTTGAAATGAACGTTTTTGATAATGCATGTCCGCAGCGGTCAAGTTTGGATATGAATCATCCATCACCACGCACAAATTAAGTACAAGCCGATAAAAATATAGCACTAACTGTGGTGCTATCGCGGTGCTGTGGTTAGTTGCTTGTCATAGCAATTTCCGGAAAATCTATGGCGCCTATTCATCTGTAAACATGGTAGACGTGGGCACATCCGGACAAACGTGCTTTTATCTCGCAAAAGGGGAACCTGGTTAGCTTTACATTGGAAAGTAATAAGCTACCAAGTCGAGAAATGGTGATGATACGATAAAAAATATGTGCTGATAAAGTATCAGCTGATTTATTTTAAATAAAAATGGACCAATAAACTAGAGAAATCATATTTGACTTGTCCTCACAACAAAGATGATTGATTGAGGTAATCCTGTTGATATTCTTAAAAGAACACACTTAAGTTAGGTTGAATCGTCTTGTTTTGACTTCTGATGGTTAGCCTCTGTATGTTTACAGGTTTGTTATTATTATCAATGTTGCTTGTTGCAGAACTGTAAATAAACGACATAATCGAGAAAAGTCATAAGTTTTTGTTTATTTCTCTTAGTAGTGAGGGTAAACACCGCGGTTTATTTTCTTAAGCACTAAAAATGCTAAAAGAAGTTCTTCGGTGGAATTAAGGAAGGGCAGGAAAGTGGAAGTGATATTTTACTCTTATGTTTTTCGGTTTTCCCAAAAAATGCTAGTTGTTTGATAAAAATTTAATTTCATAGAACAAGATGATATATTGTGTAATTATAGATGTTCAAAAACTTTTTGAAAAAATCGCAGTTACAGTTTTGCAAAAGTTTCTCGAAAACGAATGGGAATAAAAATGTTTAAAACTCTTGTATATCACGTAATGATCTATAACTTTTGTCAAAAAAGTTTTTTGTTGGTATAGTTAATGAAAAACCGCAAACTGAAATTTTTACAGACAGTAAAAGAAAAGTCGTGTGGTGACCACACTTCATTTTTTTCATATGGAAATGCATTCTAGGAAAACCAATGACAACAAGTTGTCACTAGATTGATAGAAACTTCTGGTTATTATTTTCGCAATGAGGTTAGGTTTCATGTTGACTGGTTGACACCTTAATTATTTTAAATTGTAGTTCTGGCTATTATAAACTGAAATTGACCTTAGTACAATCCCTACTTAACTAGTTAAAACCAAATTATAAAATCACATTTCAAGTTTATAATAGCCAAAGCTACAGAATAAAATAATGAAATGTCAACCTATCGAAATGAAAGCTAAGCTCACCGCAAAAATAATAACCAGAAGTATCTGCTGTGGAGATAAAAATAATGACGTATTTAACAAATTCCTCGTGTTTTATTCATGCACTGTCTACAAATTACAACAAATGTTAGTATCTCGTATAGATTAATGTGAAAACCCTATGTACACATTTTTAAAAACATAGTATACAATAGTATAATCCCCCCCCCCCAATAAATTTTATGAGGGGACAGTCGCCCCCCCCCCTTGCTCCCTCCCCTGTTGCTGCGCTCGTGCGTGTAATGATATGGTTTTTAATGAGTTCAGTAATTTATACCAGGAAATTTTTTTTACTCTGAACATAATCCATACGTAATACCCATGTTCATTAAAAAAAAATACAGGTCAATGCATGTATGTAATCAAGTAACCGATGTTACGTCAAAATAGCTACTTGACAATTTAAACACAATATTGTGATAACATAAATTTTAAAAATGTATTCAACTGAAGAAAAAATACACATATAGTCTGTTCAGTAAACATAAAAACACAAAGTGGCGTTTGATTTTCAAAATTTCACAAGTTTACTGCAAAATGCATCTTTGTCTAGGATTGTACTCGCAAAAAGTTACTAAAACAAATAGGTTAAGCGTGTGACATTTACTTCCCATCATATTATACAAATACTGTGTTGGATACTATTGACGTAACGTTTATTAATAAGTATTTTTATTACATTTTATTAGACTTCAGGTGAGAATTTCTTGAAAAATTTCTACTTTGACACTGACAATGAGAAATATTAATTGTCATTTTTAAATTCAAATCTGCCTGTATACAGGTGTGGAAACCTTTGCAAAACAAAATAGGGAATCCCTACTACAAAAATTATGTGCACATGCCAATTTCAAAAAAATTTGAATGTTTTTGTGTTTACTGAAGCCCTATAATGCATTTATACCATGCCAATCAAAGCATAAGAAATGTGCGTGACGTTTTTTGAGTTACTTGTCCCGATAGACCAAATCCATTAATCGGAACAATTTTTAACATTTCAAAATTTAACATCCACGGAGTATAAACACCACAAAAGAAGTAGAACATATTATGAAGATAATAGATATTACAGCTAACGTAATTTTTTCGTAATACACTATTTTTTAATAGTTATTATGCAAAATTTCATCCATTAATGGCATATTGTTGTTTTATTGTATATTAGTTTATCATAACGGACTAAAAATTCATGAAAGTATGGTGAGAATAACCCAAGTCCAATCAAATAAAATACTGGTCAAAATAGTTCTGTTGAGGTCGTGAATCAGTGGCGGACGATCCAAGGCCAGAATAACCGAAAACGTTTGACAGTATCAGAGATCGAAGTGGCGCTTAGGATATCCGAACCAAGTGTCGGACACATTTTGCATGAAAGGCTTGGAATGAGAATGATGTTAGCTAGACGATATCCAAGACTGTCCGGATCAGAAAAATCGTCGTCAAGAGATTTCTGTTAAGAAATCTGGATTTACTGAAAAAAGATCCAGATGTGCAAAGAAGTGATATGAGATAAATCTGGGTCCATTATTGGCATCCGGAAACCATGCACGAGTCAATGCATTCAGACATAAAAATGTCTGTAGGTAAACTTATGGCAATGATTACGTTGAGAAAGGTAAATCAATCATCGTCAGTGCTTATTTTATCACAATTGAGAAACTACGTCGTGCTATGCAGGAAAAGAGTCTAAATTTGTTGAAGAAAGGGATTCTGATTCATCTCCCACAATGCAAGAGTGCACCAGGGCCAAGTTGTTCAAGCTTTAATGCAAGAATTAGGATTCCTTGAGCTAGATTACCCAACATATATATGCCCCCCCCCCTTTGAGATTATTATTTATACAGAAACTACAAGGAAACCTATGCTGTCGCCGGTTTTCTACTGACGAAGATCTTAAAAAGCCACCACAAACTGTGAACAAGCGAAACATCGAATCGTTAACGGAACAAGGCCAACAAAACGGGCGCACTAGAACAATGTTAGAAAAGGCTAGAAACTAATCCAAGAAGCAGCTGAAGAAGTCTTCGGCATCATAAAAGTAAACGTAAATTCCACCCGTAACATAAAACCATTGTTTATGGACGAAGTGCAAGTATTAGCAGAATAAAAACGAAAAGCATATTTACGGTACAGAAGTCAAAACCGAAAACGAATATAAAGCAAATGTCGAGATTAGAAACGGGGGACTACTGGCAAGGTTTTACAAAGGAAATGGAAAACGACTTGTATGGTGCACAAAGAAAGATCTGGAAACTACCACGATCACAGAAAAAAAAGCACGTTAGTGAATACATAGAACTAAATGTAATAACTAAAAAACAATGGGTGGAGTATTTCAGTCAGCTGTATAACAATAATAAAATAATTAACAACAGTAATGAACAAACCGGAGAAGAAGACACAGTAATAATAGATGATGCACAAGTAACCTTCAGTACAAAAAATCTAAAGAACAGAAGCAGCAAATGAAGATGGAGTAGTTAACGAACCGATGAAATACAGGGGAAACCATCTTACCAAGTAAATAACTATTCTCTTCCAAGAAATTTAATAGAATTAAGCTAAATGAAATAATATGACCACCAATGACATAGGGCAAGACTTTCTTTTCAATTGTAGTGAAGAAGGAAAAACATGAGCCTAACTAAAGAAGAAGAATAAATAATACCGATCAGTGAAGGACAACAGGGCTTCAGACAAAATCGTTCAACCACAGATTCTATCTTCATCATGTGGCAAATAAGAGAAATGGCGCGGGAGAACAACATCCAGCCTTAGTATGCTTTACCACCTTGATCAAAGCCTTCGATAGTCAGGTTACCAAACATTGTAAATATCCTGAACGAAGAACAAGTACCACGCAGGATCACACAAATCATACATGAGCTTAACACGGATAAAGATAAAACAACAAAAATAAGAATAAACGATGAACTTACCCAAGAGATACCGCTAACAACGGGAGTGGGTCAAGGGGTCATAGATCACAACCTGATAATGGACAAAATAATGACGTCAAGACGTATGCAGGGGATACAGGGTATGTTGCACAAATTCCATGTGACAGCAGCAAAATACAATATGGGAATCAGTGTAAAAAAAAACGAAAAGTATCTTATCTACAGAACCGCTACAATGCATACTCACTGTCAATGATAATCCTATGGAGCAAGTAATGCAATTTAACTATCTAGACATAGAATTGTCGAGTCATGGAGATACATATAAGGAAGTATTTAAACAAATTAGTAAAGTCTATTTCGGACTGTAGGAAGGATATAATATGGAAAATCAAATATATAGATACTGGACAGTAAGGTTAGAATATACAAGTCCTGCGTAAGACCCATCATGACGTATACAATCGAAACAAGGACAGATGTAGTTAAAACTAAAAGACTATTAAGAACAATCGAAAACATTGAGAAGCATAGCGGAAAAACACTAAGGGATAGAGTAGGAAATGAAACGATTAAGAGAAGCATGTAAAACGGAAGATTGCGCGTTGGGGAAGACTAAGAAGAAGAAATAGAGAAGATGTTCAGAAAATCGTCGATGATGGAATAGCGAAGATAGCAACGAACCAAAAGCCACACAGATCAAGAGTATCGGGCAGATCGCCAAAGAGGTGGGTGCACAGTAAGGGTTGACGTCGCAACATCAATATTGAAAACCGAAAAGAAAGACGTAAAAGAAGAAAGCGAAAATAATATTTTGCTTTTATCCTAGGTTGATTATTAATCTAGTGTCCCTAGTAATTCTCCTGTTAGTACAAGTACAGTTGTACCGACGAGTGCAGTTGCGGCAAGCGTTAATCTGCAATAGACCAGTTAAGTTGCTACGTTTAATTTCGACTGATAAAATTGTATTTAGTTATCTCAGGGCGTGATGTCATACTTGATTAAAATTTTTTAAATGTATATACTATCTGATATATCTTATCTTAATGCTTATTTTGAAACAGTGCTGATAAAAGTGTATATGTACATACATTTTTAAAGAACTGTTTATATTGCGTTACTGTAGATGATAAATTTTTAAAGAGCTGTTCGTCTAGATTCTAGACAGATAAAGCAAACGTTACTGTATCTGAAATTAACGGATAAGCATTTTAAAATTTTTTATTTACGTATAGCATACGTTTTCTTCTTCGTCTTTAACTAAAATATTATCCTTGGGCCGACTTCATTCAGTAGTCAAGCACTAGCCGACAACTAGCTGTTATTTATGGGGGCTTTTTTATTTTTTGTTTTTGTATACTTTTGGTAACGTTTTATCCCTCCAAACGCTCAACGTGTTCATTTTCTTCCACTTATCATATCTTCATCCATTTCACAACGTCTTAGGCATACCGACTATCATTTTTTGGAAAAACTACTAAGGAAATACGGAGATGATGATGTGTGACGAATTTAATTTGTCTATCAATATGCAAGTTTAGATCGTAGACGATCTATTTGGAAGCCATGATGAAATTGTACAGTCCGTACAAACATTATAGCCATATATTCTTGAACACGGGCAAATAGTATTGCTTGTTATAACCTTAAAGGCTCTCAAAGGACCTAGCTGCAGTTTTAATAGTTAGGAAGTCCTATAGACGCGAGGAAGAAACACTTTTTGATATCCTTCGTAATTCCACATTAGAATTTTAATGCATGCTCGGTGTCCGAAAGCTAGTTGAGTTCTTACATAGAAAGTTTGAAAATTTAGTTATTACTTCCCTAGCCGAAGGCGAATGAAGTATTGTAATAATTTAATAATAAATAGCTCAAAAGCCCAAAAACGATATTGTGTCTGTCTACCTCTTTCGTGAGGGTGAGTACCTTACAAAATTAAAATTCTGTCTATTTTTGCTTTAGCTCAAAAACTATGAGTTAAATAAAAGTAATGTTTTGCACATAGCACAAGTGTTTACCCTTAACAAAAATCAGCATATTTTGGACCCAACAAATAGGGTGAGCACTTCGCAATTCGTCCTAGATCGGTCCTAACGTCAACGCATCCTGTATAACGCAATCAAATTTTATTTGCAAATCTATGTTATGGGTATTATTTATTATTATTATTATTATTATTGAAAATGAGCAGGACAGAGTTGCAAATAACTATCATGCCCAATGTACCAAAGTAAATTGAATGTTTGTGTAATTTTTATAAAAAAGAAATTAAAAAATCGAAAAGCAAACACTGAAAAACAAAATGCACAAGTTATTCACCGGTACCTACGGAAAAAGGCCACAATCACTCACCAAGCTGCATTGGCTAACACACAATTGTCAATTCATTGTTAAGACATGTAGATCATATTTGTTTTTGAAGAATTGACAGACTCTAGCATCAGGAAGTGAATTCCATAGACGTAACACTCGACTGGAGAAGAAATGCTAGCGCTAAGTGTTTCCTTTTATTTGTAAATTGATGTAATGTGTGTGCATTACTAAGTGTTTCCTATTTTGTGACCGCACTTGCGAAGGAAGTTCCGTGTAAACCCCTTTACAGATTTTGTAGAAAAGCGTTTTAAGTTCGCATCTGCGATTACAACTTCCTCCAAGTTAAAAAAAAGCAATAAACGTAGCCTTGAACTCTGCAAATATACTTCTAAGTCCCAAAAGATAAACCAGGATCACGCATTTAGAAGATTATGTTGTTTATCGTGCAAAAGCACGCGACGGGCAACTGACAATTTAGGAATGCAAAAAATGATAGCTTATATGTATTTGCAAATGTTATAAGCTAATTAAGAGACTTAAGTGATTTCCAACAAGGTTCTAATTGTAAATATGTATTATAATGGTCGGTGCTGAAAAGAATGAAACGATCCCAGCAGGCAACGAAGCAATCTGGAGTACTGGTGCAAAAGGCAAAACTATTTCTGTCTCAATAGATAATTCTTTTTCAGACGCAATGCTGGCTGCCAACACAGACAATGAGTTGATGACGTCGAGTCCTTCGCATTTATTGTACCAGTTTTTGTGTACGTTTACATCTGCTGCAACGATTCATACATTTTCAATGATAAGTACTTAGTGTAAGCTGTTAGCTGTGTACTACAGTTTGGTATTGGACAATGTGTCTGTGTCAGTTTAGTTGTGCATAAACGGAATAACGGAAGCATTGCTCAATTTAATATGTTTGTTTGCGCATGACTGCCTCTGTAAATACTTGAGGGTTGGGGGTAAGTGCGCTTGGTTAAGGGCGCTTGCTTGTGACGAGGAGTCGAGTTTTTGCCATGTACGAGGGAAGAAGGAATGAATTTGAAAGTAAATATACAGTCCACTTTAAAGTTTGTTATTATTGGCCCCATTGGCCGAAACAATGAGAGTATAAATATCTTGTGGTCTTATTCTTAAAAGGTAAAAATAGGTTTTTGTGCAAATTAAACTCTTATCTCTTCACTCATGGTCGTCACTCAACTTTGCAAATGGCACCTTAGTACCTGGGTAAATTTGTCTGGAAAAAACATCTCATAGGTGGCAATACGTATACAACAATTTATTGAACTTAAATCACAGCCAAAAAGTTAAAAGTTGGAAAATCTTGTGCTGTAGAGCTAATTTGGCACTGGCGACAACCCAGCTGTGTCGGCCAAGTGGCTCATACATCAGCTAACCTTGTTTATAGTAGCAACGTAAATAGTTGCCCAAGTACATCAAGTACTTGTTTTAAATAACATAATACAGTAGCTTCCAGCATTCCAAAGGAAAGCCAAAGCCAGAGGCATCGAGTAGCAACAACTTGCATCTTCTTTGTGGCATAGTTTCCGTTGGAATGTTCCAAGGTCACAACGGCTGAAAAATTGCTCCGGCAACATCCACCTGTAGTTTTCCGTCCTCGAATTGTATTCTTTTTGCCGAAACGAGTCGCTTCCTGCCAAGATGGCTGCGGATAATCGTGGCTGGTTTTTAGGTGACAATTTGAAATACGGCGTTCGCCTTGAAAAAGAGCCGGCAATTACTGTATCGTTGAGCCAAAGTGAAAATCGCTGCCGAGTGAAAATTTGCGCTGCGGCGCACCTGTTAATTGAACGTTTGTTTGACGTAAATGTTTACTTGGACTTTTACGGTTTAATGTCCTCGTCAACATAGTGAATTATGATAAAATGTAAATAGGTTGATAACTCTATCATAGCAACAAGTGTTGAGCATTGCGAAAAGCAAATGTTTGATTTAACGTTGCGCTTGTTACGTATTGTTGTTAGTCTGGATTTTATAGGCTTGTTTTTGTTTAATACTAGCTTGTCACCGTATCAATCAAATACTGTTTTGCAGGATAATCGTATTATTAAATTAAATGTGTCGAAGTGGTTGTGGATATTAGACGGAAGTGACGTAAGTGAATTGTGTAATATTTCCTATTTATTGTAAGAAAAGTTGTTTATCTTAATATCAAGCAAATCATATTACATGGCCAAGTACTACGGGCACCGGTCAAACGGTCTTAGTAGTTAAGCAGTGGTACTGCGGTCAGCGATAGGATAGGTGACTGATGGTAATGTGAGAGCTGAGAGACACTAGTGCAACGTGAAAACTGATGGCGGATTCCCTACCGCAGTCGTAAGCTATTATTACTAGTGCTCTGATAAAATTTGTACTTAATATTAAAATGTCTTCTTAGTGAACGCCTGGCATCCTGTAACATCAGAAGCGGGCTGATTTCAGAAATGTGAATTTTGGAACACGCTTGTGAGATGAACGTTTATTATTGCCGTAACGCCGAATAATGGGTACGAGGAAGATGAATTGCAGCAGATATGCATGTCATTTAAACTATGATTTTGGGCGGTACCATGTCGTCAACTATAAAGATGACTTGACGATTTACTGATCGTGTCAGCTTCTTCCTAAGTCTATCAGCCATCTCTGAAAGTAGACAGTAAGATTGGTCGAACATGGAGTAATTTGCATTCTCGACAAACAAGGCATCACCTTAGAACTGGGAATCCATAATGATATTTTTTGACTTCGACCATAATTTATCTGTAAAGTTAGGAACTTGCCACAATGTAAGATAAACTATATCTATACATGTCCAAACATTTTGTCGTAATGAAAACACTTTTCCCGAGAAAAAAATATGGGAAATGAATTTCTCAGGTGTTTAAAGACATATTTCGACATTAACCGTTTATTAAACAAATAACAAATAAATCATTATTGTATGTGCTTATGGGTGCAATTTGACATGTTTTTAAAATCAATTCTCCTAGTATTTAATAGTCTCTATCTCTAAACGATAAATTCCTTGCACAACGAGGATGCTAACATTTTAAACTGTATGTACATTGTACAGTAGTATGTATAAGGAACATTAACCGTTCAGAAAAACAAATTATAAAGGGAAAAACCAGTGACACGTAAGCATGGCTGTTTTAACTGGTAATTGTAAAATTTGAAAAAAAAAATCAGAAAAAAAGAATTTTTCAAAATTTTAATATTACTGAGGAGTCATTTTTACTTCCTTTTACGATTAAGGAAGTATTGGATTGTCCCCAAAAATTCGAAATTAAGTTTTCAACAGATCTTCACGTTTTAGAGTCCCCTTATCCCAAAAAACATTTTTTTTATTGGTCTGTCCGTCTGTCTGTCTGTCTTGTCTGTCTGTCTGTCTGTTGTGTGTCTGTCTGTCTGTCTGTGAACAGAAACGTCATATATAAGTTTTGTGTACTATGTAGATGAGACAGCAAGCTTTTTAAGAAAATCGCATTACCGGAAGTAGGTGTTTACTTTTGTGATTTTTCAGTTTTTTGCGACTTTTAAAAAAAACGGTTCTAACGTTTTTTTTTTCAAACTTTACATTTTTAATGTGTATTGATGTGAGATAGGTGATTTTCCAGTTGAATATGTACTAAAGTGGGTTTCTTTTTTTCAATTTTTTTTATTAACCCAGTATATTATTACATTTCCGAATTCAGCTAAAAATTTTAGAGAAAATTTGTTTCTTCAACTAACGCTCTATTTTGTATCGTTTTTGTAGAATTTGTAATTTTTGAAATTTATGACTAATGCTTAAAAATTAAAAATGAAATTTTTGACTAATTAAAGATCACTGTAAAAGGGAGTTGTGTGAGTGTATCACACCAGATTTTTATATTTCGGGCATGACTGTTTGAAATGTTGATACAATTTTTCATTAAAGTGTTTTTGAATAATATGTTGGTAACTTGTATGCCAATTGCAAAATTATTAATTTCATTGGTTATCAATCTGTGTTATTCCAAGCCAACTACTGGCGAGTGCTCAAAACTATTAGGAGGATTATTGGATAAGATCTCCGCCCAGTTTCCCCTACTGATCTAATCACTCCACACGTTTAAAAACCAAGTCTTTAGTACTGGAGGTCCAACATTGAAGTGCCAGCAATTAGCAGCTTTCTTAGAAGTTTTAGAAATTGCTGCTTTCAGATTTTTACATTAGTACCTTGATATGACTAGGGTGTCTTGATGTAAATTTGACGTATTGAGCCCGATTTATAAATTGACGCCCGCCCGTTTGACGCTACCGCTAACGCGGCCGCAGACGTAACGCCGACGTTGTCTATGGCGAGCTATTTTATAAATTGCCGTATAGTTTAACGTACGCAGGCGCATTCAAAAGTAAACGCTCGATTTATAAAAGTGACAAACGACACACGTGCCACCAGCATCGGCAGCCCTAACCCAACATTTTGATTTATTATATGAGAATGGAAAATCAAGAGGCAAACTACCTATTAGCTGCAGCAAGTGTGCTTATACTAGGTGCAGCTCATTTCGTTGGAACAACTACAAGAAGGGCGATACAATGTTAAACTCGACCCATATACACAACACGCTATAAGGACGGTTTTTATCAAGCTACATTCCTTCCAATGAAAGAAAAGGGCCATGATCATTTTTTTAACGACACAAGGATGAGTGTAAATGTGTTCAATAATTTGTATAAACAACTGGATCCGAAGCTTATAAAGAGACGAATATCTAATCGAATCTGCCCTTTATAAATAATACTAAAAAACTCCGGCAACAAACACATCCAAATCCAACAACACGCTTTTAATAATGAGAACCTCTCTGCTCTGATCCTTGCGCAGCAGGTCAAATAATCCCGCGCAAAATTTCTCGCCTTGTGATTGGTCGAGTAAATCCGTCGACGCAAGACGTGGATACGGTAGTGGTGCAGCGTTAGCGTTTGCGTACGACGTCATTTTATAAACGGTTACATTTGAACCAAATAGTTTAACGTCGGCGTTACGTTTGCGGCCGCGTCAGCGGTAACGTCAAACGGGCGGGCGTCAATTTATAAATCGAGCTTTAGTCCTTTCCAGGGTACGGACAGATCGTTGTTCCCTCTTATTCTAAAGCACTTTAGAGAGAGAGAACAACGATCTGTCCATATCCTGGAGAGGACAAATACGTCAAATTGACATCAAGACACCCTAGGCATGACCATGGTTAGTGCCTGATTGCTCCCGCGTTTTCGAGTAGAGATCAGTGAACAATTCTTGGCGCTTTGGGGAGACGAACCAAAATTGAGTTATCTCATTGGAGATGAAACGTAGTTCCATCATTATGATTTCGAGTCGAATCGAAATCCCAATATATTTAGTCACTCTTCTGTGGGAAAAACGATGACAATAATTTTTTTGGACTGCCAGAGAATTTTATTGATTGATTACCTGAAAAGGGGTAGTACAGTAGCCGGCGAGTACTATGCAGGCTACGTAGTTCCATCATTATCATCCCGAGTCGAAAAAGGTGGCATGTTAAGGGCTCCCATCCTCTCAATATATTTATAGTCACCTCTACTGCAGGAAAAATGATGGCAATACTTTTTTAGGACTGCAAGGGAATTTTACTGATTGATTATCTGAAAATGGATAACTGGAGAGTATCGTACAAGCTTAATCAAAACTTGCAAAATCTAGGCACGCTGAACACGACCTCGAGCAATTGAAAGCCCGCCCATCTTGTAATTATTATAATTGAGATTTGACTGACATCCAGTGATAACTTCGTTACCGAACTTCAAAAACTATTAAGGAAAGAAATTTTAGGAACAATGAGGGACAGTTTTCAACACCATTTTGAAGAGAGTATTTTTACAATTGATTTAAAGTTCTTATTGAAACGGTATAAAACCTATATTCAAAAGCAAAGGAACTATATAAATATTGAAAATCAAACGTCTGCCTTGTGTTTTCATACTACATTTTACTGATTGATTATCTGAAAAAAAGGTCAGTAAGGGGAGAGTATTATGAAAGTTTATTAGCTGCAGCCCGCGGCGCATGCTGCATTTAAAATGTACAACTGCTGCACAGTAGACCATTATCACAGAAATAATAAGGGTGTGTTTAAACGGAGCGTATGGAGGACCGTTGGTTCCATTCAGTAAGGCAGTAATGAACCCTCCTTATTGTTAAATGAAATGTACTTTTGTTCGTAGTTGTAAAAAACACAACCAATAGGCATAATAAATTGTTTTCTGTGATAATACTCGTATCCCTATTAAAAGTAATGTGTAGTTTCTTTACAAAAACCCGAAAACAGTTGAATGAAGCCTTTGTACTTTTGCCGGTTTAACACGGCATATAGTGTTGCGCATTATTTAATAGGTATGATTGCGAGGTCTCAGAAATTCTATTCAAGTGAAAATACGCTAAAAACTGACGCGAAATGTTTTGCTGCTGCACCAAAATGCAAAAGGTACTGTTGCTGATTTCGACCTCGAAGAAATTGAAATCCCACAGTCCAGATAACACCCAGTAATTATGGTTTCTTTTCAAACCTCGAACAACTATTACAGAGGGGATAATTACGGCAGGTCTAAGGACCATTTTGAGGAGAATATTTTTACAACGGATTCAAGTTTCTATTAAAACGGTATAGTACCTATATTCAAAAACGAGGGAACTATATTGAAAAATAATGTTTTTTTTCTTTTGGTTGCACTCCAATCCAAGAAAATAAAAGCGACCCCTCGTACACGCACTGGTTGCTATATGCCCCAAAGCAATTACACAGGCTATTTGCGAATGTGATCGCAGTTTTGAAGAGGTGTCAAGCGGTATATAAGGTAACGTTTCAGTCACAGTGGCCTCGTAGGAGGATATTAGGTTGCAAAGCCTGCCATAGGCAGACGTGTTGTGTTTTATCCTCGAAATCAGGACGTTCTCACAAGTGGACATTCTTATATCGTTTAGATACGACTTTGCCCTCTCTATAGATAAAGTTAGGAACTGCTGTTCGGGTTTCGCTTCAAAGCCGCGCTAACTGCATTATAACCTATAAAACACGTCGCTTTACCAATTAGTTTTGAAGTGCAAAGAGTTGTGAAATAATTCGAAAAAATGTTTTCGACTAAGTTTAAGGTTCAGTTCACATGTTTTCAGTAGTTTTTTGCACGCAGAGTTCAATACAGAATATAATGTAATTGTAGGATGACAAACGTACTTCCTGGTACAATATGAAAATTTTGCTAATTTTGATACTTATCTATTATAAATTTGGTGGTTTATCGACTCTGATCAGGTTGCATTATCCAGAAGACCCCTAACAGAGGAAGAACTAAAATATTTAAAATGATGATGATTCCATTATAGAAGACTTACATGACGACGATGGCGGATGGGAAGACGAAATAGAAAATGTATCGCAAGTTGAAATTGAAAGTAAAGCGGAAGATCTAGAGGAAAACGGTGATGACGAAGTAAAAGCTACTCAATGAATTAACATAGATGCTGTG
Organism: Agriotes lineatus; assembly: GCA_940337035.1. NCBI lineage: Eukaryota > Metazoa > Arthropoda > Insecta > Coleoptera > Elateridae > Agriotes > Agriotes lineatus. The sequence continues at coordinate 75,129,387 of OW679197.1, read as the reverse complement.
TCAAGTACTGAACCTCTCCCCGGCGTAAGGGATGATTTTATTTCTGGATCGAGTTCAACACCCACAGGAACTTGCAGTAAAAGGAAAATGGAAGAAACTGAAGCCAAAGCATGCTTTGAAACACATGTGTCCGATAAAAAAGGAATTCAATGGTTGAAGAACATTAAATATGAAACCAGAAAAATTGAATGGCATATCCCTTAACGTCTGCGATTTGCGACAACCTTAGGTTTTTTGATGAATATTTGTCAGGTAGCTTATTCCAACAGACGGCGGAAATGAGTTATATATAAAGTACAAAAAGGATATATCCATGACGTATTCCAATTAGTACTGCAGAAATGAAGAAATTTATAGCTGTTCATATTGTTATAGCCAAATTTTCAAGGAGCAAGAATGTATTGGAACAGTTCTATTACATTGATTAATGATAACATATCTTTCAATAGATTCTCGCGCTTGCGGCAAACCATACATTTGGTTCACGTGGCAGCTAGAGAAGGAAATAAGAATGACCAAGTATGCAAGGTGCGAAGTATGTACGACTATTCGAACTATGTATATGCGTAGATGAACAAATAATTCCCTTGAAGGGTAAAATAAGTATCTTGCAATATGTGAATAATAAACCCCAAAAAATGGGACGTTAAGTTATTTATTTTGGTAGTGCAAAGCGGCCAGATATACGATTTTCTTCTACAGGGTGTTTCCTAATTACGTGAAGAAAATTTACTGGCATGTTCCTTGTCTTATTTTAAGAAAACAAGTTCCGGTCAATAGGTCTGCAAGTTCTTTTTTTTCGAAATACGGGTGTTGAAGTTACGAGAAAAAATTGTAAATGTTGTTGCAAACTGAAGAAAGTTGACAGTTCGCATGATTACTCACGCATTCGATCTGGTACTTGTCAATGCGTGAATGGAGTATAGGATACATGCCGAAGCAGTTCAGGTCCCCAAGATAAAACGACTTGATTTATATAATTTACGCCAGTATGTAGCAAAATACCTCATTTTGCATAAAAGCTACGAGGCAGGTCCCCATAGAGAGATCAGGTTCGATGGATACATGCATCTAAGTGAATTTGATAACAAGTATGGTTAGGTTAAGTTGAAGGGCTGCAATAGAAGATGTTTTGCTAATTACACCTTTCTATGATAAAATTTCACCTCGCTCTTTTTAATTAAATTTATTAAGTTTATATTAATCCATTTATTTTCACCCGTTACCTTGAGCTATCATGAAGTTATTTTGTCCTCGTAAGTGGATATTTTATTACTCAAAAGCCAAACGGGCTCAAGATAAAAAATGTGTTTTAAACATTAAAAGAAATTGAAAATGAATTAACAACGATTTTTTATTGTGTGACTGAAAGGGTTAAATTGAGATATTATGAAGTGATTAATTTGCTTTTCCATTTGTATAATCCTGATATTGTCTAATAGAACAATGTTTTTCTATAAAATGTGTTAGCTTTTAGCAATTTTGATGGTAAAGCTATCTCAAAAATCATAATACAAAAATTAGTAATTATAACTGGTTTTGCATAATTCAACGGGGAATAAAAACAAAATCAAGGTAAAATTGCAAAGGCGTACGTTGTTCTTTTGTTTAAATACTTACTTCACTTTTAAGAATCTACGTCACTGCATTGGGCCAGTTAACTCCAATTTGCCTAGTGTATTCGATTAGACAGTGTACCAAATCTTAATAAAAGAAAACAGCAAGCAAAACCTTGTTAATAAGCAGTAGCAAATTTGTCTTTGAGTCTTTTGATTTAGAATTTATTGTCAGTATAGATAACTAAATATGTTCCTTTAAGCCGTAACAGTAGAAGACGGGTAGCGCAGTTGGGAAAGCGCTAAGCTTGCATTAAGCAAGTCTTGTGTTCGAATCCTGCGGGGGCGGAATTTTTCCGCAGCCTTGGCGATTAGAATTTTGTGTATTTTTATTTGGCCAAGGACATACAACTGGTAAATCTAATTTACTGAAAACAACTTCAACCATTCGGGGTTAAACATTAATTTTCTAATTGGCTTAGGCCACAAAACTTATCCTCTTCCGTTATATGCTTGATATAGGCCAAATACCGTTAAATACTATAACATTTGCCCAGGCCCACAATTTAACTGCAGTTACGAAATTACTCACGTGTATATTTATGTACAAATGGCAGAATATTTTGCAATTAGCTGTGTTCCATCACCTGCAGAAAACTTTTTTTGTAACGTCAATAATACCGCTGCTGAATTTCGCATTGTCGCATTGCGCCTCCTATTGCGGGTCTAGGAAAATCTATAATTTACATAAATACCAGAAAAGTTTGTTGTTTAATGTATCGATTTCTACGGGACTTGCAAACGTGGAAATCTAGCAATCAAGTTGTACGCGTATTAACGTGCAAGGCCAAAACGCGTAACTGAATTGCTAATGCGGTTTGCAGTTTGACATAACGAAATCCTTAACACCAATGTTACTATAGCACTTACGAAAGTGTTGGAAAAACGACCATAGTTGACTAGGTCGCTGCTTGGCCACAAGTGAAGCGTTAATTTAATAAAAACCGTATTTAAAATTGGTATTGTAGGACAACCATTAAAAATTTGGGAGAAATTGCTGCAGTTGTGGTTTGATAAATGTTGAATTTGAAAGTATCAGCGCCGATTGCGAAAAGATAAAAATGTTTGCTAATTCCAAAATTCTTCGAGCTTAAAATTGTAGTACTAACAAACTGCCGCCCAGAAAAAATGTTCAAATTTATTTAGAGATTAAAGGCACTGTTGGTGGATTTTCACTAAAAGGGTGAAGTACGTTAATCATTAAATGTAGCAGTGAAATGTTATAAAACTAGGAAATAATCTGAAAGCTCTGAAATACAAAGCATTTTCAAGATCTTGATATTGCACATAAAAGACAGGACACAATAGCAGTCAGAGCTACTGGAATAGGAAATCAATGGAAAATGCCGAATGAGCAGACAGCACATTGACACTTCACGAGAATTCTTTTATTCGCATAAATTGAGTTAGCACTTTGTTTTGACAAGTCTTCGACAAAAGGGACTTTCCCTGTAAAACGCATAGATGGAAATAATAAATTGTTTGTGTTGGAAACGCCGTTTCTTGCCATCGCAAAGTTTGTTTTTCCGCCGAGGCAGCCGGAAAAGTTCTGTTCGAACCATTAAGAGAAAACTTACATTTTCTGTTTTATAGGCTGTCATTAGTCAACGCCTGAATTTAGCAGTTTCACCTTTCCTGGGATTTCTACCTTTTCCAGGCCAACAGATTTTCTGGTCAAATTAAATAGTTATCAAAGCCTACTTAAATCGTGACCTGGAATAAGTGTTATTTTATTTTTACATTAACATTCTGTGTTTCTTTTAAATTTAGAAGTAAAAATGCCACTCCTAAAGGGTTTCACAGCGATGCCCTTATTAATTTTTGGAAGAGACTAGAGACTCCTTTAAAAGAGTCAACGTAAATCAGGGAAATTGAAGATAAACGTTAGCAATAAAACCAAATCAAACCAGCTGATGTCGGGTAACACTAATGATTAGGTGCGTTCGGTTTAAGAAAATCTCGTACGCCTAAAATGCTATTTAGAGCAAGAAGCGCAAGACTAAATGAATGTTGCCGAGTCTACAAAACGCCGAATTTCTCTTTAAATATTTATGTATTACTAGTACATTATTTGTTGTTTATAACTATGATGTGGAATATACAGGGCGGCCGTGAAAGTTTGAGACGTATTGTATCAGCATTAACTATATAAAAATTAGTGAAGATTTAAAAAAAAAAAGTGTTTTTCTAAAGGGCAAAATAAAAATGTTATGGTCCTGTAAAGTCGGATTTAAAAAAATGATTTTTTTGTTTCTAAACACTGTCGTATTATGGAAGAAAAAATCATTTTACGTAAAAAAAGTTTCCTTGAGATTTTAGCTCAACGTAGTCGTTTTTGAGGTAGATATACTAAAAATGTCTTGCAGTAATATCATTTAAAAAGGCTGAAAAACGAAATCTTGAGCTAAAAATGTCGAGAGAACTTTTTACGTAAAATTTGTTTTTTTCCATATGACACCAAAGGGTGTTTAAAAAAACGTGGCGTCATATTTTTTATCAGAAATATTTCGTACCCCCCCCCCCCCCCTACGTCACTAATCAAATTAAAGCTTTCTTATATGACATTATGATTTTAGTAGACCCTAATTGACCCTGTATACATTTAAAATATATCTCCGATGGGTTTTAACGTATTTAAACAAATATTTTTTTAGTCAACTTTATAGGGCCGTAACTTTTATATTTGACCATTTCGGAAAACACTATTATGTAGTTAATGCTGCTAAAATATGTCGTCAACTTTCAGGACCACCCTGTGGGTGTTCATAACAACCGAGGCGTTAACTCATAATGCCCTCTCATGCAGGCATTATAATCATAACGCCCGCTCATCGTTGGCGACCAATCACGTACCTGGATGTGTCGATGCGTTCACAGCAATGGTTGGTCTTCCACTTTCTGATCCATTATTATTGTACATATTATTACAAGTTATTAAAAAACACTAGTAAGACATTAAATTCTGTATGCACTAAGGGTAGAGTTGTAAAAACGTGTTTTCCAGAATTTTTTTCGAATAAAAAACCAAATGTTTTCATGAAATAAACCAAGTGATTGTTTTTTTACCATTGGAATATAAGTAATTGCTACAGTTAAATAACAACACTATTATTTTTACTTGAGGACTCCTATCTTTGAATAAACGCCATTGTGTCATTGTTCACTAGTATATTCATCTGCGGTATTTTTACTGTTATTTTTAAAAGGTCGATCAGAACTAAAAAAAACGAAAAAGTAAAAAATACCAACAGCTCCGTATGTTATTTTAATAAAAACAGTTTTGTTTGAAAAACAAACAGTGTTTTTTTCATTTACAACACTAATCACGAATATTACTTGTTATTTGTTCCCTCGGGCGATTTGTTCCTAGATTCAAATCGGTTCTCATATATAAATTGTAGGCTAGGAACTTACCGAGATTCAGAACCGCCCGGTATAGGAGTTCTGGGTCTGGATCAGAAATACGACCCCGGGAAGACAACTATGTCAGCTTCTTGTCCTCGAACGGGCATAAATATCTTAAAAATGCCCTTGGTTATATAAATAACTATTAATTCCGTACTTTAACGGTCACTTTGGCCGCTTTAGGAAAAAACAATTGAAAAAACAATGACATCTGTGTTCTTGTGTCTCCTCTACGTTGAGATAGCGTGTTGTTACTATAACTCGTTGAAAAACATTTTCCCATGATTTTAGTGTAATTGGCTAACCATAGGTCTCGACTCGCATTTGATTTCTTTAAATTTGATTGGACACGTAATTGCGTCGTTCTAACTGTTACAATTTACATGTTTGTAGCCACGTAAATTTTGGTTCGGGGTTAATTTATTTTTTCTAGATTCAAATCGGTTCTCATATATAAATTACAGGCTGCCAACTTACCGAGGTTCAGAACAGCCCTTTGGGCCTAGGAGTCCTGGGTCAAAAGTGCGACCCCGGGAAGGCCCGTCGGTTAGCGACCCGTTCCATGCGGCTGGTGTTCACGCACACACTCGCCGCATAAGCACAAACAGCCAAATTGTAAAGACATATAAACGAAAGCAAGCAAGCATTACTACATTCAACAGTGCGTGTTCGGGATGCTAGTACTTCCAGGGGATTTTGCGCTCCTCGCGACGCTCCCACGTAGCATCTAGTAGAATATCTCGATCAGGGATGATCTTCAGGTACACCGTCGATGATCTACCTGTAATACTAGACAAGTGAGCAGTTGCCGCCTCCACAGATACCGAAATCGCAAGTCATTTGAGGGAAATGGGCATCTCAGACTATATATCCATGTGTGCTTCTTGAATCACTAATAATTGCTTATCAGGTCAGGGGTTAGTGAGGATCTCGCTGGATGTCCACTATTCCCATGGACATAGTCTACTATTTCGCGGTACCAATTGGGCACCAACCCAACGATAATAATGAACAACGACCCAACAACAAACCAGCAATATCAATAATGAAACTGCAACCAACTTAGCTGCATAATAGAACTACATACAACTTCCATTGCAAAGCTACTCAAGCAATAATATCTATTAGACTTTATTCTTTCATCCTTTCTACTAATCCACAGAATTACTTTCACATCCACTTGTTCGGCCACTGACTAACTGTCCAGCCCGAGGATGTCAAAACATAAAAATACTACTAAATAATAGAATGGGTATTTACAAACATTACAAGGGTACAAAAGTAAATACTACATGTTGAAAATAAACTTTCAAAATTCGTACTGTCTAGAAGCTGTGTACAAAAGTCTCAGAAAGCTGGCAGTTATAATTTAATTTTGATCCTGGGTTAATCAAGAAGTGTAATAACTAAATTAAAACCTACGGAATTTCCTCCCACTCTTTCAGTAATTCAATACTATACCTTTTTATTGTGGCTATAAAGCAGACTAAACATAGCCTTTTATGCAGTGCTAATCCGATTTGGCAACTTTTAACACCGATGGTCGCAATGTAAACAATAATTCTTTCTTACATCACGGCTTGCAAACTTAATCCGTCTTCACACCCCGGCAAGGCGTCCAATTCTCCATTTCAGTTTTTCCTAACTCGATTTAATTTCCCCCCATAAAACAGCTTTTCGCGAGGAGATTGGCAGGTTAATTTCGTTTGCAGCCGCGTTTCGGCTTGTAAGCGCAAGCTAATTCGACAAGTCGGCCGTAGAAGTTTACGAGCATTTAAAATAGCATGTTTAAAGTTTGAACCGCCAAACCAGAGTTTGTTTGGGAGTTGTAAGGTCACGCTGCGAAACGGTTTACTTTACTCTCGGGCGTAAAAAACGAGTTTATTTGCCAAAACGTGGAGGAAGAAATTCGCCCAGCTTCAAGCGGACTTGGCTGCTTTGGGAAAATTTATCAGATCTTAATGAGGTTGTCAAGGCTGCAGCCGTTGCACGAATTAAACTGGCGAACATCGCCGGCCGGTTTAAAATTATTTGTAACATCTGACGCGCCACCAAGATTTCACCCTGCTGAGCTGTTGCTTGCTGATAATTGAAAATTGATAAGGCTTTCATCGGCAATTTTACAAGACTGTTAGACCAAAAAATATTTTATAAAATTATGTTTTGGTACTCTGATCTCTGAATATATACGTTCATTACTTCATGGGATTAAAATTCTATATACCATACTATTTGTCCATATTGCCCATTGACTATGCAAGTTCTCGATCAGCGCCGGTCCAATTTGCGCAATTTCAGAATAACGTCAAGTTGATATGCACTAGGGATATTACTAAGACAATGCTTGTCATTTCTTTAAATAATCGCATTACATGTCAGACACTACGTACACTAGTAATTTTTTAAGGTGGTGATATACTCTCAAGAAATATAACCTAAAAAAATTACACTTTACTCACTTGAGAGCAAACACTACGATTAATACTGAACCAAATTAAAACTACAATATACCAAAATAAGCAGAATATTCAAGAAAAGTCACTATCGTAGTTAACATTTATTTTATAAATCACGGTTTTGATTATAATAAAATAATAGTAATTTATTATACAAGACGATAAAGTTAAATTTTATCCACGAGTGAATCGTTTAACGTCGAGACGAAGTCGAGACGTTAATGATTCAAGAGTGGATAGAAATAACTTTATCGTCGTGTATAATACAATATTTTTTTCTATAGCAAGAATTTTAACAATTTCAAAAGAAAATAAGGACAGTCAATGACATTTCAAAATGTCAGTAGCTTGATTGGGTTGCTACGATAATACGAAGCTGTCATATTTAATTTAAACAAAAGTTAGAAAATTAAATTACTTTATCTATCCTTGATGTTAAAGTGCTACTTTATCTACCCTTACTGTTAAAGTAAAACTTGACCTTTTGTTTTGAGTTGATAAAAGCACACTTTAACATGTGCTATAGAAAAAAGTACATTTTTAAACGTGAAAATGCACTTTATCTACTAGCAACATGATATTGTACATTTTCGTCATAGAAACAAAATATGAAAAGCTACTCATAACTCCCAAGGAACTTTCTCCCTCAAACTCATGGTAACAATGCAACTACAATTAACGTCTTAGCAACCACACAATGAGGCAATCCTTGATGTTACTTACACATTCTAATTTTAAATGTCATTATGACATTTTGAAATTTCATACTATTTTTACAAATATGCTAGTAGATAAAATATTGTATGCACCACGGGAGATATTCATGTTCTTTACCTTCGGTTGACTTACACACATGTCAACCTCAGGGAAAAACATATTCATATCTCCCTTAATGCATAAATATCTATTATTTATTTTATTTGAACCAAAACCGTGATTTATAAACTAGAATTTAATTATGGTAGAGATTTTCCTTGAATCTGTCTGCTTATTTTCGTATATTGTAGTTTTAATTGGTTTAGTATTAATCGTAGTGTCCGCTCTCAAGTCAAGTCATCATAACTGCAGTTATCATTAAACAGACAGAAAAAACAGCGAAATGTGATAACATGCTACATTGACTATAAAATAGCTACAGTAATAGCTATTAACATATCTAGGAATGTTATGAGTATCATAACTGCCGCAGAAGTTTTGAAATCCGAGCTCGTAGAGCGAGGATTTTAAAACTTCTAAGGCAGTTATGATTCATAACATCCGTGATTTGTTCAATAGTTTATCGGTTGCTATATGGTTATGGTTGCCATGTAGGGTAATATTCTTTAACCCTACAGATAAGTTATGACCAAGTTACCAGCCTACTTTTGTATATGTAAACAAAGGCTTAATATCCTGAAACCGATAAATTTATTTTAATGGTTAACATAGCAGTTTCGTTTCTATGCCAGCATTTAATCATACAGGTCACTTCCATAGTTACCAATGAAATCAATAGATTAGACTGCAGTCTGCAGTGTTTCCCAAACTTATCTAGAGCGCGACCCATTTTTGTTAAAAAATTTGTTCGCGACCCGCTACTTCTCCCTACTCATCACTCAAACCAAAATAGCGACAAAAATAGCCTAACTAAATTACAAGTAATTGATTGTCAAATTTTATTTTACTTTAGTATTGAAGTTTAAATTAAATAAATTAAAAATGAAATTCAACAGTTATTTGAATTGCGATCTGTCCCACTAGTAGCTAGTAGTTCTTCTGCCAGACTACCATTTACAATAAAAATAAATGATAAAAAGTCGACTGCACATTGTAGGTACATCGCGATACTTTTCCATTTCCACGATATTCGCGAAAACGCTACTCGCTACTTCGCTACTAGATGGCACTCTGGAACGTTCTCGAATAAGGTTACTAAATCATATCTTTGTTATAAGGTACCGTCAGCTGTACAAACATATATCTTTTGTCTCTTTTAATTTGGGGATTGTCTCACTCTCACTTTCACTTTCTTACAATGTTCTGTCCTTTATATTTTGGGGAACAGAATCTTGGAATGGAATGGCGGTACCTTTATATGTATTTAGTGACCTTATTCTCGAAGCCTCGGTGTGGCTTTATATAAGCAGCGAAGTGAAATAAGACTTCAGTTCCAAACAGGGCGTTGTGGTGATTGCGGTAGTGGTAGTGAGTAAATATTTTACTTTATTTATCTCTTTTATTTTTACGAACTTGATAATTAGTTTTATGTTTTATTTGATAACTAATTATTTACGTTATTAAAATAAAAATACATGATTTAACAAAGTGTTTTCTGTCTTATTTTGGAAATTCCCGGCGACCCCCCCTAGTACCTCACCGCGACCCCCAAGGGGTCGCGACCCACACTTTGGGAAACGCTGGATTAGAGCGTTTATTTTACGAGTTAACATACGAATTTAAATTAGGTACTTGGTAATTCGATACTTTAATTTTCTTAACAGAATGTAGGTATGCAACTAAAAAGTAGATACGTAGGGGCAACTTCCATGTTGTATCTTCTCTTCAGTGGTATACATTAGGATAACTTTTAATTGTCTTTTTGACAAGTAATAATTCCTATGTTAACTCGTAAAATACACGCTCTAATCTATTGGTCTCATTTGTAACTATGGAAATGACCTGTATGATTAAATGGTGGCATAGAAACGAAACGCTTATGTTAACTATTAAAATAATTTCCCCCGCAAATACATTGCGCAACAAAAAAATAACAATAATATATCTTTATTGCTCAACAGGAAACCCTAATTACAGGACAAATAAAAAACTTAGCTGATTGTGTTATCTGATATTTTGGACACTCGAAATATATTACGAAAATAGGTCATATAATTTTCGGCTGAACTGAAAGACAGCGAATATGCCCCCCTCTGCTGTGCTAGATTTAATTTAAATAGCCAAAAAAATGTAAGTATATACTTCTTACACTTTCATACTTTAGCACAATGCTATATAGCATAATCATGTAGAATATAACTTGTCTATAAATAACCGTTGTAAATGAACTACCATTAACTGGCTATATTGTCGATTGTGATTACGTTTGGTAAGTTCTATGTGCATTGTTTTAATTCAATGGGTTATTCGAACTCGCGGAGAATATTGCACATAGGTATGCACACTGTTACGCGGTATGTGTATTTAAAATGGTGAACCTGAATTTGCAATGTCAATGGACAATAGATAAGAAATAGATTTAATTTACTTCTCTGTGACTTATGGTAGTTCATTTGCTTCAATGGGTATGCATAAAGTTATGGCAAACCTCAATTTGATCATGGCATGCTGCGAATGCGTTTTTTAATAACACGATGCATGGGGGCTTGCCAATGTATTTTTAAATACAGGCTGTCCCTAAATGTTTTTCTCATTTTTTCGTTGAATATCTCACGGGTTCGCACAATGTGCTGTGTCAGAGCAAACCTTTCCATAGAAGTCGTTTGGACTATATTGCCAGAAAAAGTGATCTCTAAGTTGGGGGACATTAATTGGCGGGCCAGAACTACAAATCTTAACACCCGTGGGTTTATTTCTATGGGCTTATCTTACATCAGAGGTGTAATTCTTGTGTTTTAATTCGTTCTAATTTCTTCGAATTTCACTGTCAACCTGTGTTTTAAGAAATCCATATAGAGAGAAATCCATCGGTGTTAAATCTAGACTTCGAGGCAGCCGATTTATGTCCCCCCCCCCTCTTTTAGAGATCGCTTCTGCTGGAAATATGGTTCCAACGACTTCCATGGAAAGGTTCGTCACATATGGCACGTTGTTGACCAGCGAATCGATCCATTGCAACTAAACTCCCAACGCGTGGTCTTTAACCAGAGCGTGTATTGGCGAGCTTACTCCCACCACTTTTCGGGATACTCAACAAATAAATGAGGAAAATCTTCCGGGACACCCTGTATATAAAATCCGCTTGCTTACAGAAACAATATCGCCCAAAATTAAATATCAAATAAAAAATTCTTATAGATGTGAGTAGCTTGTCCGTTATAGACTTCCCTGCATTGATTCCTACTTGGTCTTAGAATCCCAATAATGGACCCAAGTTTCATCTCCTGTCATAGTAAATCCAAATTTTGTTGTCCAGGAGTCAAGTATTGGAACCCATCTGGCACACTTTACCCATTCCAAGCTTTTCATGGAAAATATGTAGGGCACTTGGTTTGGATATCTTCAACGCCACATATGCTACCTTCAATCGTCGATTTTCAAAAACCATCGACTCCGCCTTTCCGCGCATTTTTCTACTGATTCATGAGCCCGACGGAACTATTTTGATCAGTATTTTATTTGATCTATTTCGACCATACATTGCCAGCATCCTTTCATGGAACATGTGAGCAAATGAAAATGAAATCAAGCTTGGTTTTGAAATATTTGTTGTATGAATAATATGTTGGTGGCACTAGCAGTCTATGTTAAATTCGAGGTTAGCAGGTTATTTCCGTTAGTTTTGACACAGACTGACGCAAAACCTATGTTATAATTTTCGGTCCGTGGCATTTCAAATTTAAGCATGCTAATACGCATCTTTAATGACAAACTAATACACAAGAAAGCAACGATATGCCATATATGGATGGAATTTTGCACAATAATTATTAAAATTCAGTGTTTTGCGATGTAATTACGTTTGCTGCAATATTAATTTATTTTCATGGCTAGGTAAATTATTAATCGAGTGTCCCTCGTAATTACACTACGCAAACCTGTAAATAGTGCGTATTGCTATAAATTGGAAATTCAACTGGTTGGAAACTACTAGGCGCCATTTTAGCATTGTTCCTTACGAGGTAGGAGGTCGGTTCTTCAGACATTTAATTTCTACATTAAGTTAAATTTTAAAAATTGTCAAGAAATGCACAGACGGAAACTCTTAACGAAGCTTGTCATCCATTTTCTCCTTGTTCCTTAGTAGATAAGAGGTTGGATCTTCGAACACTTCAATTCTACTTTTGTATCTCCTATCCAAATTTGAAGTCGACATTTAAACATTCCGAAAAAAGACCACACATCGGCTACAAAGAATTCAGATACTACTCCGTCTTACGTAGTCCGTGAAAATAATTGGTCATGTTTTAACTAATATGTCTGGAACAACAAAAACTATTAATTTACTATCAACAATACGAAAACCATTTAAACGTTACAGAAAATATATATGATGATTGTTAAAAATAATTTATATACTCTATAATGGAACGACTATTCAACTCAACCCAAAACGTTTTCTTCAAGATACGCCACTGTCGCTATTATAAGGTCTATAAAAAGTGCAAGGCAAATTAAGAAATTTTATTTTAAACGACTACATAATTATTCACTGGTTTGAAAGTAATAGCTCGTGTTCGGGTGGTAATAAAGGTTTTATTTTATGGCTGTCATTGTGTAATTGTCGAAATGATAAAACAGCATATTGCATGTACAGATAAAATGACATTTGTTACCGATTCGTTGTACAAGGTAGTTTTTTTTTCAAGTTGTAAGAAAATTAAAAATAAGGTCTTAGTAACTCCATAAACAGTGTAATTAAAGAGAGGATGAAATAGTGTTAGCGGAAGTAGAGCATTCATCAAGTAAGTCATAAATGGATCGATCGGTTTAGTTAGAGGAAGGCAGTTTTTTTGTATTAAATAATATAATTTTTCTGTTATTGTCAGTATTTAAAAGTTGTTACGAAATGTGTACTTACGTGAAATCTTTGAACAATCAATTAAACAAATAAATTAATGTAATTCTTACTGGGTAATTATATTCAATTTTTAAGCATTTTTATATTCATCGTGTAGAATTGTCCAAACGTTTGTGATAATGTAGAGTTCTTAATGAGGACATAACAGAGACTTATAAACAAGGTACTTGATTGCCAGTCTCGAGAGTGAGTGATATTAATTCATAGTTGTCATAGCTTTTTTATTGCTTCTTATAACCCCCTTGTTTAAGTCTCATACTCTTCTGGATTGTTTCACTTTCTAGTTACAATTCAAAAGTACCCATGCAGCTGTTTAACATTTACTTACTTTTCTCGGATCAGACGTTTCCGCTGCGTTTTCGGTCCGCAAAATGTGTAAATACCGTATGTTATCATCTTTTCTAGACAATAATAAATAACATTACGAAAATGGTAGTAATTGCTATGACAACAAGAAATAACTATGAGAATGATAGTATGTAGTTACTGTTACAACACAAAATAAGGTGGGGGAATAGCTTTTCCGGCCTCGGCCGGAAAAAAATTCCTGTACGACATTTGACGTTTATACATTTTTGGGTTTAATCCAAACGAAGAAAAATGATATGTGTAACACGTCAGAATAGTATATTAAAATACAAGTTGCAGAAGGTATCTATTCAAGCACGAATTTGAAATTTCGAGGCGCATAGCGGCGAGTGGAAGAACAAATGCCTGCTGGAAGGACCTTCTGCAACGAGTGTTTTATACAATTTTTTCTATTTTGCCGCTTTTTTTTTCTACTTTACGTTTAGAATAATACCATTCTAGCACCCAAATGACGTAATTTCATAGCGACTTGGAGTTATTCTAAACGCAAAATAGAAAAAAGTGATTTCTCGTCCCCCTCTGGTTGCTAGATTCGGCGGTAGTTTTTATAATCGTCCGGAAATGTGTCACATTTTCTAGAAGTTCGCTATACAATACACGAATAGATATGGTCTTAGTCATTCACAGTAAGAACAGGCATCGTCGACACCGCCTTTGAGAATGTTTTGCATTATTTACCTTAAGCACATTCTGTCGCTTTATTCCTTATTCTATTAATAATACTATATTTCATGCATTCTTTCCACAATTCGCTTTTGCGAAAAACATGCTGGAAGGCTGCATAAATACAGTACGGAAATTAATTTTGCCACCCCTAACTTTCATAACCTTTCCCTGATTGCTATGGGGTTGCCTAATGCTATTTGCTTCTGATGAGACGAACGTTGAAGCACCTAAATCACATTAAAACGCTTTTAACAGCATAAGTGTGATATAATAAATTTTTTAAGACGATTAGTAACGCATCTTGTGTTATGTTTAGCTAGATCAATTTTGGAAACATAATTATGTAAATATACAGGGTGAGTCAAGGGGAGTACGATCCTGCGATTACAAAATGGACAAAGAGGAAATTGGAATAGTAAGAAATACATATATGTTAATCGTAATTCTGATTGTGATTCGCGGAGGAGTTTTTAAATAGGCAACCTTGTGAATACACTCAGAGCATGATGCTGTAATATGTAAATACCAAACTAAATTTAAATCAAAGATGCTCTAGTGATTTTGTGTATAAGATGTTAAAAGAAACAATTTCGAGAGGTTATAGCTAGGGTCACGAATAAAGTAATTACGAGTTCAATGCGGAATGGTGTTCAAAATTGCTATTGAAAAACTATTCAAGAGAAGAAAATTTTTATTATTATTATTGGTTGACAATCATTAACACTTATTTGCCTTGGCTATTCGTATTTAAAACAAGGAAGTCCATGCCATTGAGTAGGCCACTCTTGATGTCCATTTGTTTTGAATGGTTAACCTTAATAGGAATTTTCATCAAGTCTATCCACAGCACAAATTAATTTCTACAAAAGAAACCATTTGTGAGAAACCAAACGTACTGTTATATGACATCACCATATATCGTATAATATATGAACAACGCGTTTTGTAACCAAACAATGAATAAATTCCACCACTATATAGTGGTGACGTCGAAGTTCTTTCTACCGTTTATCTTCGATATTCGCCAGTGCCCTCAACTTGTAGTTCCCTGAGTTGGAGAGTTTTCACTTTGTTCCTTTTACTATCTCTCTCAGTATGGCGATCCAGCACAAACTAAACTTCCTATACTTGCCCCATTCGATATACATTGATATTTTGCATTACTTGATCGTTAGTTCATCCAACCACAAGTCCAAGTCGACAATATCAGTTGAACTTACTTCTGCTGCATCTCCCTCCTGAAGCCACGAGCAAAATTTGCGTCTTCTACTGTTGGATGTTTCGCTACGATGCCCATTGCCCATACACCAAACTGAAAGAAAAGCTTGTTGCGAAGAAACTAATTCTGAAAACTTTCACTGATACTAAATAATGTCAATAGTCCCTTTGAACTGTGGTTTGAGATGCAGAAATTATCTACAAGTCTGGAATATCCTCTAGATTTCCTCCAGAACATAAACCTCCAGCAGCTGTCAGCTAATCTCCAAGTTCAGCTGTAATACAATAGTACCAAAACTGTGATAGCTTGATAGCTATTGAGTTTTGAACCATGTTTATTAGACTTTTTTTGTATGGTCTTACACATATAATGGCGTAAAGTTTTGTAAAACACTCTGGAAGCATAGCATATTTGATTTTCTAACATTTTTAGATGTGTCCTTTATAAAAATATATTCTTCGTTTCTTCGGCACTGATTGATCATTATAATAACACCATGCTTGGAAGCTTATTTTAAATTACCAAGAAGTCAACGTCAATGCCGGGTGGGAACAGTTCTTCACAGAAAACTGTGCAATTAAATAAAGCGTTCTCTAATTTCAAGAGATTAAATATGCAAATCCTACACAAACAGCTGGCGGGCGTGATCCCACGAAATACCTGGCCAACGAAAAATCCGTGCAGAACATAGTACTGAGTTGTTATGTAACGCCCCATGCATAATTCAGAGAAGATTGTTTTTATAAGTTGGAGATTTCCGTGGGCCGCCTAAAAGTTTTACGCTTTTACTGCTCTTCCAGTTTACCACAGTCTGGCTTTGGCCGATTAAAATGCCCCGGTTTTAATTCATGGGGGTGTCACGGCTGTGATTTTGCCCGGAAATCCAATTTTTCAATTCGTCGCTCTTGTCAAGTTCGCCGGAGAACGCGTGAGTGAATTTGGTTGGCTTACATCATCCTGCATTTCTCGTTAAATCCTCCGAAATGATTTTTGCTCCGGGATTATCCGGCACGCTTCGTTTAGCATTCCAAATATCAGCTCTTTGTCTCTTAAACATGATAGGATTATGCCCAAATTATGTTGCGTAATGCAATGAGGCACTATCAAATCCTTGGGGATTTTTTCCGATATAGACACCAATGTATGTCTGTTTGTTATGGACACGGTCTAGGCATGCGGAGTACCAGGTACCTTAGACACCGACTGCTTTGGTCATATAGTCAAAGTCCAACTTAGAATTTTGCCAAACCAATGTATTTTATTTAATATTTAGTATTAACATCACTCATAAACCCCTGCGATTTAGTATAGGTAACTAACAAACGGATGTTTGGTTAATATGAAAAATTTTACAATGACTGCTGAACTGCCAGGAAATGTTAATATGTTAATATTTCCATTTTCCACTTCTTTCTTTGATTTGAGGTCATACTCGCTTTTGAAAACAGTACTTGTACTCTTCGACCAAAGTAGCACTTATTCCATGTACTAAACTAAATGCCACTCATGTAAAACTAAAAATGCCAATTAGCAAGGATATTTAAAATCTTAGTTATTCTGAGGACATTTTTAAGGTTTATGGTTACTAATAATCAATAAACAAAGTCTAAAAATACGTCGGAAGTATGTAATTACCAGAGCTAGTAATAAATGATGTTTTTCAGTACTTCATAAAGTATGAAGTCTAAGGCCGCTTTCAGACGAAACGACTTTTCGCCGTGCGCCGTGTACGGCACAGTGCCGTGCATTTTGAAGACTATTGATTCATATGGAGCCTTTCATACGAGACGGCCACGACTTACGCCGTACACGGCCGCCGTGAACACCACGGCGTTTATCAAGCTCGGACACGGCGCCGTGCCGTACACGGCGTCTTGATATACATTGTGGGATATGGAGCCTTTCAGACGGAACGACTTTCCGCCGGTGAGATGGCGTCTCTCATATTGGTATTTCGTCTAATGAGTTTGTTCTTGCACTTTATTCGAATGTTGCTATTAACATTCTAATGTAATCGAGTCATTCTCAGTCATCTATTACACAATACTGAAAAGTGAGATACCATTAGAAGCCTACATACGTTTATAAATCGTAACATCGTTCATAATAGGGATATTGAAAAAACTTCGTTTTGTTTTAAATACCAGTACGTAGCCTACAAATTGTAATCCAATTTAAACCAGGACCTTTTATTTCTGCGTACCGATACACGACTTTGGTATTTTTAATGGAACACCCTGTACATTTTAAATATTTTAAATCAGTGCTGTGGTAGTATGCTTAAAATAAAATTTGGAAAGTTATTATTTTGTTTTAAAAAATCCCAAATTAGTCCATGACACCCAAAATCACTAACAATCGAACAAGAAATGCAAAAGAAAGTTTACCTGGATTTCCTCATCGACGAATTAACGCAGCACACGTACTAAAACAATTGAAAACTATGTTTTTTAAATGAAATGTTTGCATTATATTTAAAATAAAATAATTTTTTAAAGGCGAAATGAAATGGCAAATATGGATCATCGTTGGTAAGTTTTTTGTTGTAGTTTTCAACTGTTTAATGAAACTCATATTGTTCCATTTAAAAAACAAAGTTTTAAATGGTTTTAGTGCGTTTGATGCGATAATTCGACCATAAGGAATATTTGGAGCCAAGTGGAGTTTCTTTTGCTTTCCTTGTTCGATGTTTAATAATTTTGTGTAAGTCATGGCCTACCTGAACTATTTTTTTTATTTTAAAAAAATAATGAGTTCTAAAATGTTTGTTTGAGCATCTGTCAAAGTATTTTTACGCTGATTTCAAATATTTATCAATATACGGGGTGTTCCATTAGAAAAACCAAAGTCGTGTCGCAAAAATAGGAAGCCATGACTTAAACTGATTTATGACAGTTTATAGGCTGAATACTGGCATTTAAAACAAGAAAAAAGTGTTTTCAATATCTATTATTAATGAAGTTACAAGCTGTCTAGCGGTATACAAACCCTGATACCTCACGGCCTATAACACGCCATCATGTTCACGGCAAAAAGTCGTGTGCTGTACGGCGCATCTTTGGAATGCACGGCACTGTGCTGTATACGGCGCACGACGAAAAGTCGTTTCGTCTGAAAGGGGCCTAACTTTCCACTCTGTTGGTTTAAGCATAATTATGGATTCCCAAACAACCCACCGACTTCTCGAAAAGTAGAAACTAACAACTAGTTGTTACTCAGAAGTCAGAACCTACACGGAACTTCTTTTTTTTCCTATTAATACGAGGCGGTACAATCAATTATTTTTTATTGTTTTTCAACGTAGTCTCCATTGACACACAAATCTCAACGTTTCTGCTATGGCGTTATACCCTCTAAAGAGACTCCTGGGAGTCCTGGGCTTTGCTACGTTCAGTATTGCATAGTTCTTCAGTGCATCAAAGAGGAAGTAGTCGCTGATGGGCTAAATATGGATTATGGAATGGGTGGTTTGGTTAAGGAGTTTCGCTTTTCGAATTGCAGCTGTTGCAACTTCAGTCGCGTTGACTTGCAATAGAACATTTTTCGCCAACTTTCCACGCCGTTTTTCTATATAGATTTTCTTAAATTTTCAATTGTCATTGGATAAGGAAGGCGAGTTATTGTTACCACGTTTGGTTCCTTTGTTATTCCAAAAATTGTAGCCGTACTGGTAGTTCTTCGAGCTCTGAATTCTTTAGGGGGTAATGTGTGTTTCCCAGTAATTGATTCCTACGTGATCTCGTAGAATTGCACCCATGTCTCGCCACAGTGACCATGAGAAAAAATGTTCCGGTGCTGATTCACGAGTAAAAGATTCAACTTGTAACATTCGGCGTGGTTTCATTTTTGATATGGTGTAATCATTCGGGGACCCGAAAGTGTGAAAGTCCAATTTTTTAGCCTGATTATGTGTAAAATTACTAATCTAAAACTAATTTTACTTAACTACTTTGGTTAATTTTAAATACTTAAATATAGTTATTAAAAATAATAGAAAAAGAAGTGCCTAAATAAATAGTCTACTCTAAACTAACATGTTGCTACTTATAACTAATATATATGTTACAGGAAATGTATGAAACCTAGGAATTGTATACAATTCCTAGGAAATGTATATAATGCCGAGCCAATTTAGGAAATGTGTAAAATAATTTATCAAAGGTTCTTTAATACATACATTTCCTAGGCATTGTATGCAATTCCTAAATGGTACTAGGAAATGTATAAAAATCAACATTATACTGTAGAATTTGTGAATGAATGAAAAATAAAACACAGATGAACTGAGATTTTCCTTAGCAGTGTGACAATTTGTTAGTGCTACTAACCTAACCTAACCTAACCTACCGACATGACATCCCTAATTTAACACATTTCCGATTCCAGGTTAGGAAATGTATAAAATGTGTATAATAAAATTTATTTCACACATTTCCTGACGATTTTAGGCATTATATACATTTCCTAGGAATTCTATATAATGACGGATTACATACATTTCCGGTAACATATACAAACATTAAAAATTACTATCTACATACCATAATTATTCCTACTTGCATGTAACGTGTGCTGTATATACTATATCCCCGAATTGAGTTTAAAAGAGGAAACACGTTTTTATTATTAATTTTTCGTAGAAAAGTAATTTTTTATAAAAGTTTTTCTGCTTATAAAAACTAAAATGTCATAGATCCATTTGAAATTTGATGCACGGGATGTATAGAAATTAATAAAATATGGAATTAGCAATACTTCTCATTAATTTTGACTTTAGAGGAAAATGTAATAAGAAAAGGTTGTGTGTGATGAAAGAATAAGTCTAAATAAAAAATGTCACCTTCATATTAGCAACTTCTATGTTTTTAATTTTAAGCAATGCAAAAATCATAAAATGTCCAGATTTTAACAAAACAAGAAAATCTGTGGTGATATCTGTAAATGTCGGTTGGATGCCATTTGAATAGCCATTTAGTTTTTTAGATTCAGTTTATAAGAGAGAAAAATTGTTTTTATTTTACTATAAAATGTCAAAAGGATTTTTTTTTAAATTTCAAACGAACAATTCTATAATTAAAAGTATAATACAGCTATACAGTAGAAAACAGGTTATCTTAAAATTAATAAACAAAAAGAAACAAAATTGTTACACTCTCAATTACAGAATTGTTCGTTTTAAATCAAGAAAATACTTTTTTGCTTTGGCATTTTATAGTAAAATATTTTCTCTTGTAAACTCAAGCCATAAAGCCAAAATTAAATGACTACTCAAATAACATCCCACCGACATTTACGTATCTCGCTACAGATTTGGCTGTTCTGTTCATGTTCATGGAATGTTCCGCACAATTTTACGCAATCTGTACAACATATTGCATTATTTTTATTTAGAAATTTAGCTAATCTAGAAATGTATAACTTGTAAAAGCAATTCGAGAATTTAGTTACCAGGAAATCAATAACAATGGTATTTGTTTCTTTTAAATTACGTATTAGAATATTCTTCAGGTTTTTAAATGACGCAAATAGAATTTCTTGAATTTATCGTATGTTCACAAGTCTTACAACCCTGATTTACGTCGACAGTAAGCGCTTACACCCGCGTACATCAAGATTGGATGTCACAACTTCATTAGTACAGTAAATGAAGAAGGCCTTTTGTATCGATTATATTGTATCTCCCTGGTAATATTAGCCTATTGAATAATGTTTATGTATTAGGCATATGTGTACCTAACACTGATGTTCTACTTTTTATAATGAATGTGGAATTTCATTGCAGAGTGCCAAGGCAAATAAACCACATGGTGTTTTTGTTCGACCTGGCACCCTTAACCTACGACCCACGCACGAACTAATAGGGTTACATTCCTTAAATTCTCAGGTCACTTCCCGCTCGCGGACTAAAATGTAACAAAAACATTAGAGACATACTATGTATAGGTCTCGTAGATTTTTACTCTTATGTTGGCAATCATTATGTCACCTTCTTGGTGTTTTCTGGAATGATGATATCTTCGATTTTCCAAGTCGCGAAACGCACATATCTGCTTTTAAATGTTCTTAACCACTTTTGAACTGCTGGCTTTGCTAAAACCAGGTTATATTACACTCTCAGCAAGTGTTCTTGAGTTTCAGGGGAAAAGACTATCACTACCCTCTGTTAAATTTTCGCGAAACCAGTTTCCTCTTTGCCTTTAATTATATTAATATATTAATACACCCAGTTATTTAACATGTCACCATGACATTTGTTTATAAAAAATAATTCATTCCAAAAAATACTGCAATATAACGATGCGCCCTCGTATATAAAATTGTTTCTTTTGAAATTTTGCAGGAATAATATATTAGAAAAGTTTGTAAAATGAAATTTCAAAAGAGCGGTGCGTTATTTTATTATTTTATAAAGCTACTACAAATATAAGCCTGTCTTTTCTAGTAAATTAATTAATTATTGTATATACAAAAATGTCTAAAAGCCGTAGAAAATAATGAGGTGCATAGTTATTTTTGCTATGTAGAGTGATGCACATGAAATCACCGTACTGAATTTTCTTTATATGGGACAACAAATTGGACGCCAAAAGGCAAAAGCATATGAGGTTTAACAATGATTATGTGGATTTAATTAAATCACAGTGCGCAGTGAAGTTTTTCATTCTAATTTTAAAGAAAGCCAGGTCAGGAAATTGTGAGTTGTATAAGTAAATAGTACATTTGTTTTTCACAACATCCTTAACAAATGTTATGATTTTATTATATAGGGATATTTTTTAGTCGTAGTACGGTAACATTTCTAGCTAACGAAGAAAAACAGTTTCTAATCATCCAAAGCATTTTCCTTTGTAATAACATGAAAATATAAACAATTGTACATAGTACTTTTAAACGCACTGGGATATTTTGAATTGTTGGCGAATAATGACAAACAGTGCTTCAGTTCGGCAATTGCGTGCAAGTTCATTAAGGGCCTATTATTATTAACCTACAATTCCCCATTAAAGCTTTCTGGCGATGGCGTGTTCGCGCATTTCAAGTGCTTTTTATTACAAAATCTGTAAAAACAATAGAAAATGTATAATACAAAGGATCCGTAAAAATCGTACTTATTACAAATAACATCATTGAATTTTTAAACATGGTAAATTCTTTGAAAAATCGTACTACACACGCTACTGCTATAAAATATTTATTTGTATTGCTTATTCCATAATTCCCTGAACACGAAACTTCCAAAGGCGGCCTTTTGGCTATGTTCGATACTCAACTGTTCAAATATTTAGTTGCGATTGTACAAGTACGGCTGTAAAGATAATCTCGATTTCCGCATAACCTCTCTGCATAATTTAGTTGATTTTGGAGAATATATGAGGATACATATTGCACAGCTGCTGCTTTAAAATTTACATTAAGATGACTTGTTTAAATGTACTACATTATTTTTTGTTTTTATTCCAGGTGGGTCCTCCGTAGCCTAACAAATAACCAATATGATGCTGGTAATGTATTCAATGCTTGTAATTTTAAATTTTCGAATTAGAATTACGTTTGAATTTTTACCATGATAATCAACAATAATAAATTTATGGAATATTCATTCCACTAATCCTGGAATATCTGAAACATAGGATGCATCTCGCTAAGCGTGCCACAGGCTTAAAAATACCATGACTTAAAACGAGGGGATAAATTAGCGGTTTGGAGTTGGAAGTAGCTTTCAGGTATACTTAAAAGCAGGTTATTTTTAGAAAGAACTACAAACATATATGGAGGCGATTGGAACATGCCAATTTTTATTTTTAAATTTCCATTAGGTTGTTGTAGAAGCTGTTCTTTTATTGGGGAAATTAATTAATTAACTTAATTTTGGAATGCCCTTGTAGCAACACCATACCACAAAATGTTGACATTCCTCAAGAGTCAATTACAATTTATTTATTGGAATTCGGTTTTAGGTGAAATGAAAACATGGGTTTTTAAATTTTATTGCTAATTTTTGTAGCCACTAAATCTAGGGATACAGCTGTGATTCAAAATTTAAAAATCGTGTAAAAGAGTTGTATTTGATGTTTTCGTTTCTCTTTCCGCCCAAATAACGTTTTCCAGTGTGAATGGAAACCTGACAGGATTTTTATTTAGTAAGGAAATAATATTTCTTCTATTTTTAACACATCGTTTTATTACTATTTTTCAAACCTTTTCGTCAGCGTTCTGTTGGAGCTAATTTTGGAATCACTTTATGTTTGAAGTTTGACAATAACAAAAAAAATGTAATGGAAATTTTTTAGTCAATACTTGCTTATTATCAATTGATTTATAATTGTTATGCCGTATCTCCGATTTGTATTCTTGAGATCAAATTACTCTAAGTTTCGGATGAAGCGTTATAAAAAACAAGCGCAAAATGCATTCCCTGAATTTCTGGATTTCTGGAGTAGAGCGATGCCAGGTGGGGAGATACGGTGTAAAACAAAAAAAACCTGACCTTGCGTTATCCAAATTGCTGCAGGTCGGCAGCGGTGCAGTGACCATAGCTACGTGTCGAAGCAGACGGCCTCTCCTGGTCTATATGACATGTGCGGAATACTCAAAGATGTCCCAAATAGCGGATTGATTGCTGAAGGGACGAAGGCACGAAGCCGTCTTATACAAAGAGGCCTACAAACGCATTATTCTTTTGTCAAGCCACATGAAACTAAAGATCGCAACACGTACCTGGCGGTGACAACATTCTCTGTAAAACCGGACGAAGCATGCGTCATCAAATTAGACTAAGATTTGGAAATTCCTCAAAATTCGACGAAAATGAGAATATGCAACCTGCTTCACCCGCAGATGCTTGAAGAAATGTACGTCCAAGGAGACAACGTCGCAATATTTGTAAGTAAAATCCACCAAAAAAAGCGATTTTAGGAAAGCTCTGAAAGAGCTGCCGCGTAACGGCAAAACAGAAGCAATTTGGACCGTTATACACTTTTATTCTCAAACATCTTCCCGCTTCTGTTCTGGATTTTTACCGTTTGCGTTACTACAAGTGCATTATTGCAATTGCTCTTTTCATCGTCTTCTTGCTATGAATATTCGCCCTTTTTCTGGATATCTATAGTATATTTTTGGATGTCCAATATTTTCCATTACTTTTGCGCGATTGTTTGTGTATATTCATATGTTTTATTTTAATGTCGAGTATGTTAAGTTCATTTCTTTTACCAAATATTAAGATTGCGTTCTTTTGTTCTTTTTGCACACTAGAAGAGATAATAGTATAGATCATTATTTAGTATATTGATATTGAAGAAGAATCATAATTTACGAAATTTCTAATAGTTAATTTTTTGTGTATACTTACGATGAATGAATTGCTGGTAGAGGATATAAAAAAATCGAAGGACCAAAAAAGAATACATATAACGTAACACATATCATGTACACTAATATTAGCGCATCTACATTATATATTAGCGTTCACTATAACTGCACACGTCTGCACTGATAATGACATTAACATCGGCGTGGATACTAAGATTAGAAATATAGCTAACAAAATATGCGTTATAATTTGCAATATCGCCATGTTTAGTATTTGTTAAATCTAACTCATTTACTACCTTTCAAAAATTGATTTAATGTTTACAGGAATATTTACAACGCAGTTCAAAAAATATTTTAGTCGTGAACATTTTCTTGAATTCATAAGTTGTTTCTAATAAAATGTACAATTTCTGAAAGTTTTGGTATTTAATGATTAATAGCTGCAGAGTAAAATATAATTTAGTGTTGTGGGTCCCTTTAAATCATGGAGCTTTGCATTGCAAAATGCGTTGTTATTGTAGTTCGTTACTTTACTTTCCAGAATTAGTAACGTCTTCTCCAACTCTTGCTTGCTTAACTTCATGTTCAATAGAATTTCATAAAATTTTATTGTTGTAGGTGCCGGCCTGACATGTATATAAGATAATGATATACAAACATTTGCTTAATTGCTCTGTCCAAGTGAATAGCCTAAAAATTAATTTTGGTAAACGCCTCATACCTAAATCTCAATTTTTGCGTGCGATTGTACATACACAATCGCGGGCTATTATCAAGGACAATCGAAACGTAGTTCTAGTAATTCAGTAACTAGTTCATACTTGGTAAACATCAATTTTGTTTACCTTTCGGATGCATGATGTCAACAGGAAATTCCAGGTAGCAGCTTCTGCGTACGTGTTGCTGCGATCCAAAATTTCCGCTTCATGTGATCGCCCCTATTAGATTGTTAATTGTGAAATATTTTGAAATGTATGCGTCAATGGTAACTGCAATAATTATAATAATACGGAATCGAAATATTTGGTACGTGAATTCCTGTATGATTTTTGCGACATATATTCCTTTATAATTAAATGCAGGTTTACATGCAGAACAATTTTGTTCAAATATTTCCCAGGAAACATAAATTCAAATGAAAATCACCAAGTTCATTAGTCGGAGATGGAAAAATTGGCATAGATAAAACCATTCTAAGGCAGTTCAAGTTCATGCAAAAGTATAAACACATCAAATGTTTTAGAAAAACAATTTATACATTTATGTTTTGTCTCTGAAATATTATATATGTACTAACCGAATTTCTGTGATAGTATCTCTTCAATTAATTTTTACTTCCGTTTACAATAAAGGAGGTATGTATTGGATTCACCCCAAAATTTCGAAATTGAGTTTTCAACAGATCTTCACGTTTCAGAGTCCCCTGAACCCAAAAAACATGTTGTTCATTGGTCTGTCTGTCAGTCTGTTTGTGTGTGTGTCTGTCTGCCTGTCTGCGTGTGAACAGAATATCTCAAAAACGAAAAGAGGTATGACGTTGAAACTTCATATGTATATAAGTTTTGTGTAGTATCTACATATGACAGCAAGTTTTTGAAGAAAATCGCATAACCGGAAGGAAGTAGGGTGTTTACTCTTAGTACATTTTACTTCCCTCGTTTAAAAGACGAAGGAAGTATTGTAATCGCGAGATTTCTTCAGATCTTCACGTTTCAGGGTCCCTAGATGACGAAAAACAGGTTTTCTCAATTCCGTCCGTCTGTTGGCGGTATAACTCAGAAACTATTTGTCGGAGGAAGACAATATTTTACATACACATTATATATCTACCTGGCATGAAACCGAGAAAATTTCAGACAAATATAGTATACAAGGTGAGTACCTTAAAAAAATAAAATTTTGTTTATTTTTTATTTAACTTACTAATAAATACAAGTAATAATTTATATATGGCGCAGGATTTATTCTTACCAAAAATGGGCCCCAATAAATATAGAATAAGTGGTGTACGATACAAGCTGCAACGCAGGAATTCGAAGGGTCGGTGCTCCGTAGCTCAGGTAGAAATAGCCCGTTCCCTTGCAATATCCCAGAAAACGTTGGTACTGCATACACGGTCCGCCTGCCCTTCTAATTCAACCACCGGTAACGTTTTTTTTAATTTGAGAATCTATTTAATTTATCAGAAACGTGAAAATATTTTTACTCCTAACTTAATTTGATTTTAAAAACTATTTAGTGTCACAATGTCGACGACGGAAGTTCTGGGTAAAGCCTTTTACAGATTTTTTAATATGTATTAATGTGAGATTTTCCAGTTGAATACCTCTAAAATGGATTTATTTTGTTTTTTCTTTTTTTCTATTAACTCCTATTTTAAATAGAACATCTGGTATATTATTACATATTTGAATTCAGCGAAATCTATAAAGCATGCATATACACTGTCTCGATTAATGTCCCTGCAACACTATACGAGAACTTGTATGTATATGAAGAAAGCCCGTGTTAGACTCACATGATATCTTCACCATCTCTGCACGGATGTTATCAGGACCTGCTGATTTGTTGTTCAGCATATTAAAGATCGCACTCTATTTCTTCTTTATTTATGCGCGGGCGTGGTTTCTATTCTTCCGTATTATGATATTCTGGTCGGATGTCTGAAGACAATTTGAATATTTGTTTCCACATTTCTGTTACAAGTTTGTGATCTTTATAGACCAAGGTTCCTTTATTGGTCTGTTTTCTAATCTGAGTAATTTCCTTTATTTTGTGTGAGTCTTAGTGATCATGTGTTTTGTTTAATTTCTCGATTTCTATGCATTATTCTTTTACCCATTTTGTCTTTGCTGTTTTGATCTTCTTTATTTATCTATGCACTGACCAGTACTCATCTGTATTTTTATTTTTTAAGCATTCTTCCTTGTAATACATACATTGAAAATACATTCCGTTGAGAAAATATTTTATTTGCCCCCAAGAGCTGCTCGAATTGTTGGGCTTTTTGTAAACGCGTCGAACAGTACCGCCTTCATAAATAAATTTACTTTGATGGTGGTTTTAGTTGCCGCAATCTGTATAAATATGTGTGGTGTATACATGCACATGTTATAACAGCAAGGAGTATTGATACAATCCGAATATAGGATTTCTCATAATATTTTCGTTATGATAAAATAGGTAAATCCCACATTAGCCCGTAATTCAATTGCAGAACAACAAAAATAGTAACAAATTTAAGAAGCGATGGTAGTATTAGACTGCATTACTTCTTATAAATAATCTTTCCTTCGTTATTGATATAATTTTTTTACATATATTGTTTTTTTTTTTAATTGAAAGGCTTGCATGAATGGCGATGTTATAACAGAGTTAAATTGGCTCCATAGTTTGGCAATTCAATTATTACGCAAAATTGAGGGTTACGTTATAAAAAAATATATTTAATTGTACTTTTAGATGACTTTATTTTCATCGTGCAACTAAAATTCGAATTGCAAAAAATAATTTAATTTTGAACACCTAGCTACAAAACAGTCGTGATGCTGTCATAATTATCTGGAAACGGCCATTGCCGTGTGTATTTTAAAAACCCGCTCATCATAGGTCACTTTGTAAATAAGTATATCAAAGGGAAACATTTTGCGCCGGCAGGAAAAAAAATATTAAATTTACCTTTTACTGTTATAGTCTATCTCGTGCATATCGATGCGTACATCTACGTATTATTAAAGTACGTTTTTTTCCTATAAAAATGTTGAAGTTCAAAGAATTTAGGGTTTATGTTGGCATTACTTGGATTTCTTTAAAAGAATTTGTTGGTAGAATTGGTTTTAGTAACTTTTTAGAACTAAAAATTGATGGGAAGTCTGGCATTAAAATGAGTTTTGTTTTAAGGTAATCTTTCGTAAACTTCTTCTAGCATGTTAGGCTGCGGATCCAACAGTTCTTCTGCACACCTCAGAATTGCTTTTTTACATTTAATTTTAAAAGATTCCGTTCGTTAACGCGTATTCATTTTCAAAAAAGAAAAACTGACAATTTAATTTTAAATGTCAAAATGACACGTCGTTTACAGAAAAACCTGACAAAAAAAAATTCTAATAAATTAAAAAAGCAGTTTTGCCAATTTTATCTTTACCTTGAAAATTTTTATAGGAAAAAAACGTACTTTAGTTTACAAGCTCATGAACGATGTTTAACAAGTTGAACAGATGGGATTACGATGAGCAGGTAGATACTTGGCCCATACTTTCTTAATACGTTAATGTCGTGTGTGTCGACAATATTAAGTTGTCCCATTGTTGAGCCAACAATAGAACCAGGTAAACAAGGCTGAAAACTTGTAAATCGATTATACTCGGATTCTACAAGCGTCGATTGGCATGAGATGGACTATACAGGTGGCGGAAAGTTTTACGAGAGAGGTTTAAATTTTGCGGAAAAACTGCAAACAAAATGCGTTTTTAGGTATTTCTAACATAGTTTTATATTAGCTAGTTATTTAACGAATTATAAATCATTATTCTATCTACTTATCGGCGTTATTTGACCTATTCTATTACCTGATTGGCATGTTCTGTAAAACGCTTGATTCACCGTTTTTTATTCGAAAGCGTATTAATGGAAACGCATTACATTATAACATGCAAAGATGTTAAAACGATTTGCTGTACACAAATGGAATTTTAAATAGAATCATTTTTTTCCAACTGCCTGGTTTTTTATTCCTATCAACTCCAACCATGATACAAAACTGTAGCGTCGTATAAATATGGATTTTATTCTTAAGGATTCCCCAGTCCTTTGTAGAAGTTCCTAAGGGTAAGTTTTTCAAGTGACTTAACTGTACGTGACCGAAAAGTCAACGACTCTTTTATCAGCTTGGCAATCTTGTGCAATATTTTTTTGAATATTCATGATGTTGCGTGATATTCCCAATTTAAAGTATAACACTTAACTTTATCAAAGTACCATCGTAGGTATTGCATATATTTTCTTTATTTATAACAAATGCGCAGCTTCATCGTCCTTTGGCAAACTAATGTGAAGTATATTGCTTGATGTAAAGGACCCCCCTCCCCTTAAATGCCATATTTTTGCTGACTTCACTGTTCCTCAGGGGCAATATTTGCACTGTTCAGGGCGTTGGCAGGAATAAATTAATTTGGCAAAATATAAGCGTTTTGTATGTAGTTCGTGTCGCATGGCGTTTTTAAGGGGTATCATTTAATTGTCATCAGGGAATGTTTTATATATTAAGGTTGTTCCTGCATGTTATTTTTTATTTCTGAGCCAATACTGTTCAAATTGCACGATATATCCTAAAAACAGGTTACTATTTCAAATAAAAACTATTTTTTAAAGCTAATTCTTTAACTATCTCATGCTGCTTTACTTTGATATACATATCCGATTTTATATAACCAGAAATTGACATGTGTGTCGTAGGCCGTAAAATTATTATTGATATTAACTTTAGCAAAACGGTAGTCATTTTCCAAACGTTGCAAAATGCTTCACAACTTTTTAGACAAGCTTAGCATTGCAGTAATGCCAAATACTTAGAATTACAGATATCTGAGATAATTCCTCAATAATTGTGAATCTATGTAAAACTGAGGGTCCAAAACTGTTGAGTGCTGCCAGTTTTAAAAAATGTAAGTTGTAGTGGCACTGTTTCGAATTTAATACCTGCAGCTATAGTCTAGGCACGCAAGTACCAACTAGTTCAGGGGATGGCTATTTTCTACTAAACCTCAATTATAATAACTAATAACATACTAATCAGGTTTAATTTGAAACTACGAGTATCAAGGAATTTCCCGTTTAACATATGTGAGATCTAGACAAAATACATAAGAATGCGAATTGCAAAATATTGTTTATTTTGATATCCATTATTAACC
Organism: Agriotes lineatus; assembly: GCA_940337035.1. Lineage (NCBI taxonomy): Eukaryota > Metazoa > Arthropoda > Insecta > Coleoptera > Elateridae > Agriotes > Agriotes lineatus. The sequence goes on along the minus strand of OW679197.1, from coordinate 75,098,692 downwards.
TTTGTAATAGTCTACCGTGCCGGTAGCCAAGCCAACTGTGTGGGAATTATTTGGGAAAACATGGCAGATTAAACAGAATCTCCTAAATGCAATCGCGGCGTGACGTGAGGTGTTAAGGAAACTGCAAATGATTTACCTCATTTGCATGTTTAGCACATATAGCTTCTTGACGTAGATTAGCAGCTAGCGGAAAATTATTAAAAATACATCTCTGAAGCCGAGTCATACTGACACGGAAGCTTTGCTACAACAACTCGAAGAAATTGGCTGTAGCTGCTCTCGCTTCTGTGAAATTAAATTAACGCCAATTCAACTTGTAGCCCAATTTTCCTGCCTCTTAGCAAAAATTGGACGGGCACTTTGCGTGCTCTCAGCAATAAAAAGTTGAGGAACTCTAAATTAGTTCGGAGCCATAGTGCTTTATTGTTGCCATAGAAGTTTTCTTTCGCCGTTTCCGCAGCATCAAATGTTAATGGTTCATCAGCCGAAAGCTTTCTGCCAAGAAACAGCGGATTATAGTTTACTAGCTTTTAAGGCCACCACATAGGTACTTATTTTACTTAATAGTTTTCGTATTTTTTAAATTGAATTGTAAATAAAAAAAGTTGCATAAGAAAAGTTTTAACGTCTTTAATAGGTAGAAGCAATGTTCAAAATGATGTAGAAAATAGGTAAAATTATCTTAATGCTGCTATTAGTACTGAAACAGTAAAAGGAAAAGTTAACAATGCGAATTACTTTAATTTGTTTCGAAAAAAATTGTCGTCGGTGGAATTCGAACCTGAAGTATGCGATTGTTAGTCACCACATCATGCTGCGCTATAAAGGACACGCGGTATGACGGTCGATCGTGGACAAAGTGCGCTCGATCGTTGCCGATAAAAAGATCACGCAGAGACGCATACAGACACGCAGGTACAACACACGTTTATATAGAGGGACATACCATTATTGCACATAAAATTAGACAGCAGCAATAATTCTCTTTAGTTTTTACATGCCAAATTTTCGTGAATATAATGTGGCAGGCATTTATGTATTGGTCGCTTATTATTGGCAAAAACTGAATTTTTGAGGGTGAAAATTCTATCTATACGTATCACTCCTTACTCATTTAAATCTCGTATGGAATAAAATCAAGAGTATTTGTAAAATAATTGTAGCAATAACGACGAGAATCCGCTCTTTAAAGGAAAAAAATAGAAAAGAAGAAGATGTTTTCATGATAATCAAAATAGCAGCCCCTATTTTGATTATCATGAAAACATAAATCATGGGACATATTATAGTTGTGCTTCTTGGCTGCGTCACATACAAATTGAAGTAATACAACTAATTGATAATAATGATATGGTAACTTATAAAAAGAATGTAATTTATTATATAATAAATTGGAACACTATTTTTAATATCAAGATCGAGTGGTACCTCCTGTTAGTCCATGTACTTGTCGCAATCGCTTGGGCACGCTGCCTGCTAATTTATTTATAAATTCTTGAGCGCTGGCTTCCCATTTTTCAATCAGAACATTTGCCAGTTCGTGTACTGCGTGTGGCGCATGTGGTCGTTTTGATAACTGTCACTATAGTTTCTTCTTTAGTCGTTTTTATCCCATTATGTATAAATGCCTTTTCCAAGCTCTTCCACACCTCCCTATCCTGTGCTGTCGTCATCTACCTCTTGTCTGCTATCCTTCTTATATCATTATACCATCGTGTCATAGGTCAGCCGTTACTTCTGTGTTGATTGCACGGCTTCCATTGGGTTGTCTTTCGGGTCCATCTATCTTCATTCATTTCGCCTATGTGCCCTAGCCATCCCCATTTTTTTTCTTGATAGGTATACATTGTCTTTCATCTTTGTTGTTCGTCTAACTTCTTTCATATTTCCTTGGGTGACCTGCATCTTGTACGGTTTTAGCTGCTAGTAATTTCGGAGACTTTCACGACCATTGTCATTACGTAACAAACGACTTCCGAGATGGGACCGTGTCATTATTGAGTTCGAAGAACTTGACGGTTCGCCGACTTCCGTAAAGAGCGTCATCAGGAGAAAAGCAGAAAAACACGGTAACTCAACGTGTTAACCACGCCAGAGGCGAAACTCATAGCTGTTAGTGTCCATGTTTCTGTTGCGCATGTTAGTACTGGAGTGACACCTAGATTTAGTTTTAATTTCTTCTGTTTCTATTTCTCAGTGTGTGACTCGATTTTCCAAAGGCGCTCCAAACCATTTTTATTCGTCTATTTAGGTCTGCACCTCTGCACTCGGCATTCTTTTATCAATTCGTATGGTGTAATCCAGGGATATACATATATTGATCTACTGTTTCTAATGGTCCTTTTAGGGCAATGTTAATGTTTCCAATGCGTGGAGGAAAATACCGCATGCTACAACTAATAGTGATGTGCAAAATTGAGGAAAGGACAAGAGTCGGACGAAGAACAACGTCCTGGTTTAGAAATGTGAGAAATTGCACCGATCCGGGAGTTCAAGAATTATTTAATATAGCCCAGGATCAAGACAAATATGGTGAAATGGTCGCTAACATCGATAATATGTTACGTGACGTGACAAGCCAGCTCATAACAGCATTTACGAAAAGCCACGAAAAAGCTAGACGACTAGTGCGTACGATATATCTCAAAATCAGGAATGCAGCTCACATAGGGCCGCTGCCCAGCCCGTAACAAGAAGTGCTGACTAGACTCAGTGAAGCGAGGGGTGGTCCAACACTTGGCAGAAACCACCAAACGGGGTAGGGTATGAGTGCAGCCTTGGAACTCCCCGGAACCGGGAGCTGGAGCGTTCGAACCTACGAAACGCTCACAAATTCGTCCAGGATCCGCTTTACACCAATCATACACTACAGACTGCTTAACCTGAAACTCGGCATGCAACACAAAGAAAATAGAGCGGTAGCGTTTAACAAATAGGTCTACTGTTGTTACGGTATTAAAAGAACTTTACGACACCCACCCAAGGTGAGCATCGCACCACGGAATCAGTCCTGAAAAACTGGCACACTTGCCTTGAAATCGGTTCGAAATAGGCTAAAAGGCCACGGCTGGGACGCTCAGGGAGTCGGGCGTGAGTCACACGATACGTTCTGGGCAAGCGTGTGGTGGCATAATATATACAGGGTATGTCGAGATTATGAGGGCGCCACCAAGCCTGTCTTAACCCGGCTAACCGGGCCTGGACGGTTAGACGGGAGCGAAGCATGCAGAATACTCCGCCAATAGGATTACTCAAGAGTTGCAAGGTCAAATAACAATTTCGGGATTGCCTTATGCAAGGATTGTAATTAGGTGTCAATCCGACCGCGACTACACAGCTGTCTCACCCACCTGCACGCTCAAAGCTTCCTCGTTCCGTCGTACAATAAACAGTACAATGAAGGGGGCGTCTATCTGTAACAGAACATGCACAAGTCGAAACAAAACAATAGTTCCCTTAACTAACCAATCATCTATTGAACTTCGGGTTACAATGGGGCAGCAGAGTGCGTCGCCCTATATCTATACTTAACCTATAATTAAGGGCACCAGCTGGCACGCGCGCTCTAAACTTAACGACAGATGTTGAACAGTAACGAGCAGTAATAAGTAGTAATGAGTACAAATATGCGCGTCGCCTTATGCGGCGGACAGCGAAGATTTAAATTAGCACTCGCGGCATGAACAGTCTGCAAGTCTGAATGAATGCACTAGCGCAGTAATGAGTACGAATATGCGGCGGACAGCGAAGACTTAAATTAGCACTCGCGGCATGAACAGTCTGCAAGTCTGAATGAATGCACTAGCGCAGTAATGAGTACGAATATGCGGCGGACAGCGAAGACTTAAATTAGCACTCGCGTTCACAGCGGTAATCAGGTTAAAGTCACATACCTTAATGCGTAGGCGGCGAGGGAGCCTGGTACAGTTGAGTTGCGACAGGCTGCAGTCGTAGGTGGCAGGTACCTTCGATGTTACAACGGCTATAGGGGTGAATGCACAACCGCCTTAATGGCGACGGGAGACGCGTCAAGACGCGTGCAACGGGACGACGAAACAAAATGGGCCACTTTCGTTCTGCGGAACAAATCCTCGTAGGTCGAGATGAAGGGGGCACGACCCCTTACTTACGGAAGCAGGAACTGGGCTCAAAAACACCCACGCTACGCCGAAGACAATTCGAAAAAAACCGACTCACAACCACCACACGAGCGTTCTCTGCAACGGGCTGCGGACCACTGCCCTTAAGGCGAAACAGTATATCACATGATTGCTGAAGTAGCACTTGACGGGAAAAAGGGCTGACGCCCCCGCCAAGGGCGGAAGCGCCGCACCAAAGCACACACTCCGCGACCTCTTGTTCGTTCGACCGCTCTCGGCTGAATCCCCTGAGGAAGCGTTGGCAAAGGTCACCTTGGCCGCGTCCCCACGTGACTAAACCTTGGCAGCCAATCGCAAGGCGATAAAATGAAACAAGCCAATGCGGGCCACGATGGTATCACGCCACAACAGGGTGCTTTCTAGAAGATTCGGAATTCGAAAAAAAACGCCATCAGAGGGGAGCTCCAACCGACGAAAAATACTGCTTTTGGAGCTAAATATGTGCGACATCGTGATTCTGAAATTAGGCGATGGAGCCAAATAAAGAACTAAAAGGGCTTAGCATACGGGCACGCTGCCCTAAAGCCTAGGTGGCTATTTAAAATACCAAAATGACCTGAATAAAGGCGTGAAATGCAATTAAGCATCTGCGACAGCAAAATGACTTAACACTGTTCTTACACAAATATGATTACGGACATTAGTTAGTACACAAATGAGGTGCGCTAGCATATGGCGCCGTACATTGAGAATTTACTCGCACTGCATAATAAAAAGGGGTGTAACAAACGTTAGTTAGTGCATAAATATGATTGCAGACATTAATTGGTACACAAATAAGATGCGCTAGCATGTGGCACTGTACATTAAGAATTTACTCGCACTGCATAATAAAAAGGGGTGTAACAAACGTTAGTTAGTGAATAAATATGATTGCCGACATTAATTAGTACACAAATACTTTCTTAACTTTACCTGAGGTGGTCGAAACGAGTCCAGCTTGCAGCCAAAACGACGACAAGGCTTGTACGTAAAAGTTAACCAGGGATACGCTCTCGATTTTGATCCCACATGCACAGAAGTGGTCATATTGGCCGACGGCCCACTTGACGAAAAACAGAGAAGCGTTTTGGCAAAACGACGGGGCATCAACAACCACCAACACACTCCGTAAAACGTCGCCCCCACGACCGAAGCCGCAGAGGCGGCGAGAAGCCACACTCGTAAGACTCCTCGCAGTAACCAACAAGGTCCGTGACCAACTCCCAACTGACAAAACAACACGCCACGGAGCCCAGAAAAACGAGAAAGGGCTGTAGCAACTCGCGCCCAGACACACAAAAACCGAGCTAAACTATTCATTCTCACTATCTCGCACTCATGGACTGGCGTTTTAAATATTGGCCGACGGCCCACTCGACGAAGAACAGAGAAGCGTTTGGCAAAACGACGGGGCACCAACAACCCCCAACACACTCCGTAAACCGCCGCCCCCACGACCGAAGCCGCAGAGGCGGCGAGAAGCCACACTCTAAGACTCTTCGCAGTAACCAACAAGGTCCGTGACCAACTCCCAGCTGACAAAACAACACGCCACGGAGCCCAGAAAACCGGGAAATAGCTGTAGCAACTCGCGCCCAGACACACAAAAGCCGAGCTAAACTATTAATTCTCACTATTTCGCACTCATGGACTGGCGTTTTAAATTCATGCTAGAAAACACGCTAGAATGCAAGTTCACGACAGTTACGAGACGGTAAAAATCACACGTGTGCGCGAGACGGACCGAAGCAAAAACACAGCTGTGTAACGGCCTGAAGCCACTGTCTGCATAAAACTTGATACATTTAAATCCAAGCGAAAAAATATGAAAAACCTATATACACACGGCGGGTGGTAATTTAGAAAAATAAGCAAATAATCCGTACATTCGTACAATTTCAAAATGTCGTAACAAATCCAGAGCACCGGATGAAGAAGAATGTTTCAATGATCTCGTCTTTGCTGTCCATCCATTGTTTTTTCCTCTACATGTTGATAGTTAAACTTACTTCTGCCGATTTTGTTCTCAGTTTGCATTGGCTGATATTAGTATTTCATCATTTACATGTATGCGGTTGCTTATGCTCCCTTAATGTTTAATCCACATTCTTCGCATCGCACCTTCGCCTATTTTTAATTTTTTTGTTCGAGTGCAGTCTTACTGTAGTGGTTAAATCTTTGAAAATGTTGTGCAGTAGTTTAATATATCTGGAGTCCTTCGACAGTTTTTGAGCGTGATGATTATCGTCCATATTTTCAGACAGTCGAAGGCATTTTTGTAGGTCTATATTATATTCAGTAGTTTTTCTATTATAATTCGTATGTGGTCCTAAAACTTTTTCTGAACCCTACCTGTTCAGTGGACTGGTATAGGTCGAATTTATTAGTCAATCTGTTCGTGATTATTTTGGTTGAGTTTATAGAGTTGATTTACCAAACTAATTGGTTTGTAATATCTCAAGTATGACTTGTCTCCCTTTTTATGGAGTAAGATGATCAATGAATAATTCCATTCTTTCGGAACCGTTTTGGTTCCACCACACCTATGAATAGTATATTCAGTTTTAAGCAATGTTTGGTCTCCTAGTTTTAGCAGTTCGGGAATTACCCCATGTTCCCCAGTGCGCGATTGTTTTTTAGTTCTCTTATGGCATTACTTATTTCATCTATTTCAATATCTGGAATATCTTCCGATTCCATATTTTGCAAATATGAAATCCATTATTTGTTTAAGATATTTTAAGAACGTTCTTTGTGGTTTTGTAATATTATTCATAGTTTTCCCGTATTTGCTATTGAATAATACCTACCGCAGTTAAACTGTTTATTTGTAACACATGTTTAGTTAGTACTTTTCTATAAACGTAAAACAAAATTATCTTGTTTACTGTTTCGTTAACAGTAACAGTAAAATTATTTTTAAATATAATTACTTTTACCTTTGTAGCCTTTATAATTATAAGGAACTGTTGTTATTGTTAATTATCCTAGTGATAACAACACGTAGTTATACTGTTGTTAATTAAAAGATAACTAAATCTAAAATAAATAATTGTGTGTACTGTGCAGAAGGGGATTTGCCAGACGAAAATGTCGGAATTAAAAAACATGAAATAATTGCTTCACTGATACCAAAAATAAAAAATACTTGAAAGCGATGATCAGAATGTTCTTGGTGTTCGGGCCGAAGCAATACCGGCAAAACAAGGTCTTATCTCTCCAGCTTGTAGTCAGCGCAAGAGGACCGAATTGGCCAATGACAGCCTCTTATCTAGAAGCTCGAGGCCAATTCGTCCTTCTTGTACTGACGTCAGGCCGAAGACCTGATTCCTTGTTTTTTAGCCGGTATTGGCCGAAGTCACAACCAGAATGTTGAAAAAGCGGTATTCTTAAGAGGATTCGGATGATTTGCGAGTAGCGACACAAAGGGACACATTAATGTTCCAGGAGGTAGTAATGGAGAAGTGTACCTATTTACAGTTTCACGAAAATGGAATTAAATCTAGCTAATATTAAAATTATTTAATTCGCGCGTTAGTATGAGATGCGCGCAGAATGCCACCCGAACTTTCATCGGGCGGCGACCTCGAAAAATCGATTTGTAAACGTGGGTTTAAACGGATCATTTGGACTCATTCAGCAAGGAAATAATAAACCCCTCCTTATCATTAAATGAAATGTACTTGTGTTCGTAGTTTTAAAAAACACAACCAATAGGCATGATAAGTAATTGTTTTCTGTGATAATATCGCTATTAAAAGTAATGGGAAGTTTGTTTACAAAAACCCGAAAATAGTAACCGTCGAATGCAACCATGGTACTTTTGCCCCTTTAACACGGCATGTAGTGTTGTGCATTATTATATAGGGATGATTTTGTATTTATTGTAAATTCCTAGGCCCAGTAGTGCTCTACTTAATTACTATAAAAATCAGTTAGCCGAAAGATGTTTTTTATTCAATAAGAACTTCTATAGGAATAATTAATTTGACATTGAAATTCCGGAAGAATACTAGGTGTAATCTATAGGACAATCAAGTTATGTTTAAAAATTGCCTCGGTTCAAGACTTCCTGTTGCAACAACTTTTAACCTTGTCCGCAGTTGCACAAGCCGATTGCAAAATAATATAATTAAGCTACGGCGATTAATGCTGCACTTGCTACTTATAATTAAACCGAGTTTTACTGAAGATCAAGGCACACCAGAGTATAAAAATACATATTAGCTTTATTCTAATAAGTGTTATATTACTGCAGATCATTAAGGCAACACTTATATTGAAATATAATTATGTAATGTTAATCAACTACTTACAATTATCGAGGCATTTTTAAAGCATTTGCAAAATCATTCAAAAAAGAATTTAAAATACACTTAAACCGCTTAAACGAGAAAATACTATAAATTTAAGTTTTAATCATGCTAATATTTAAATAACATCTTTCGTCAGTAAACGCCATTAAGTGATTTTAATTAGTTGTTATTTATTTTCCGTAGTTTTCGTGGTTGAAATTTTCGGGCTGGTATGTAAAATTTCGTTTTTACTAATTCAAAATTCTCATTTAAAAATATCTTTCTTTTAAATAACTGTCTATCTGAATGTAGAAGGTTTTTAAACTCCTTAAAAACACCGTGATTTTATTGCAGTAATTCTACCAATAAAAATAAAAAATGAGACCAGTTCTTTGAGAGTTTCGAGACTAAATTAGGCATTGATTACACTACAGTATCTATCGATTAAGACACACACCGGGAACACTAAAGGCAGTTTCATTAAAATTTAATCCTAAACTGCTGTTAACGTTTTTTCTTAAATATTTCTGATACAGTTTGTGGGCGATATAAAAAGCCCGTAATGATTCCAGGACTGGTTTTGTTTGCCCATTAATCGTCCATAAAATCATAAAATAGTTAATGAAGTAAAACTCGATAAAAATAGCTTAAGCAATTCAATTGTTCTGGGGGAAATAAAAGATTTATTCCTAGGATTTTACAAAGTTGACATAAACAATCCAAGCATATGTATTTAAATAGATCAGATCGGACAAATAAACCGTCCGTTAATAGAAACAATACAGTTAAGACTTCCATACATTGAACGTGAAGCCGATTTTTTCTATATCTCGAATGTTTAAAGAGATTCTGCGTCAAGATTGCATTTTGGCTTAAACATTGATTCCATATCTCGAATTTTTCTACAATTCACGATAAAATTCTCAAGTTTTAACACCGGTAAATTTCCATGATCTGAAATTTACGATTTTACCTGCAGATTGATATTTCTGTAACCTGAATATTCTTTAAAATTTGACCATTGATAAAGGACCATCTACTTATAATCCACCCCAACAATGATTTCATTATTCTACTTCACTAATACCTCAATACCATAGTGGACTTCGTGAAACAATTAAAGGTTTTTTTGTCAGTCAAAGACCCTAATGACAATTATCTTTGTGAGGATTGAACTTCTTATATTTGGAGAAGGTATCAAGTTGTGATATAGGTTCGCAAGTCCTAAAAATCGAATTTCCAATTATTGCAAATTCTATAATTCCATGCAAATAAAAATTACAGATTGTTAAAGACAAACTTCATATTAATATTGCCAACTAATAAAAGATAGACCTTCAACAAAATGTTCAATTATTTTCCATTTATTTGTTACGTTACTGTGGTTTTAAATTCATCATTCCATCTTTTTTCAAATTTTTGTTCGTCCGTGTTGTTTCACTAAACAATTGTTCATCGTCGAGTACACCGATATCAGAAGGAATTTATCCACGGGGTGCTTTGAATGGGTAACATCAGTGAATAGTACTGTAAGATACGGTGTCTTTCCGTTTAATCCAGATTAATTGGTCCATCTTCGTGAGTATGGTTACGTTAAAGAAAATATGATAAGCCAACAACCGCCTCGAGGGTGCAAAAGGCATAATGTCGTTATTGTAGTTTGTTAGTATTTGTAAAATTTCGCCCACATGACCTAGTTATTTATGTTCTTGTACCTGCCTGAGGATGACGTTCATGTTAACTAACACGTCGAAACATGTAGCGCTATTTCGATTCTCCAAATCTTTACAACTGTAAACTTTATAGTTTTAAAGTTTTTAAGTAAGTAATATATGTGGGTCAAGGCGAAAACCTTATCATCTTTTACTTTCCGTTTAAGTTTATGTGGTAGAGGTGATCGGATGGCCCGCGTGCAAATACTTGACTCTCAGGCGGCCGACCCGGGTTCGATTCCCGACGACCTATAATATGATTTTTAAAATCGTACCCTTGCTGGCCAGTACGCTAACACGTGTGGTAGCCGTTAGCCCTTGATAAGAGTACTCTTCCTCAGTTTCGACGGGCAAGTCTAACCACCTACCCGGCTTAAGGGCCAGGAGGGCTCATAAAACCACTTTGTGGTTAAGAACAGGCCACTGGCCTAACGTAAGAAAAAGAAGAAGTTTATTTGTAGTTTAGAGCTTTATTTGTCATATTAAACCTCATCTATGGGTGCATCTAAAAATCATTATTATTGTACTGATCTGGATTCTAAATATCAGTGACTTTTTGTAATATTAGTAAATAATAGGAGATCGCCGGCCTGCAGCCTCAGAGGCCAAATGATTATGGCTTGGAAAACGATCTCCTGGTGAAGGGTTGAGTGTTATGCCGGTCTCCAGCCTCAGAGACTAAATAATTTTGGAAAGTATATCCTTGTAGATGTTGAATGTGTAAAGATTAATACTGATTTATTAATTGAAACTATTGCTTTTATACAGAAACCTAGTAATATTTGATGGCTTAATAGTTAAAGATAAACACAAATGAATATTTAGCAAAAACATTGGATTTCGATAACGCGTTTTGTAAATGAATTTTGCTGAATAGTACTGTGTAAATATGTCGGTGATAAAGAGCGTCATGCTGACCAAAAATTCCGAACTACTATTTAACAATTACGTATATTGACAAAAAGTTCAAAACATGAGTACAATAATCACACAGCAATTAATTAGACTTACATCGAGAAATACTTACACATAGTAGTAATATTCTTGCATTGTGCTAAAAAGCTGAAAGCATAATAGACGACACGGACAAAACGGCAGCAGAAACAAATTTTGAATTTCGATACCTAAGCAGTTTATATTAGACTAGCTGGCCCGGCAAACGTTGTTTTGCCCAAAAATAATTTGTCTCTGAAACCCCGTTTCGGCACTAGAGAGTTTTAATTTTATGCCATGTACATCGCCTTGGACTTAAAAATAAATGCCATTTCCGCAATCATATTCCCAAAAAATCTCAATAACGACACCCATATCGATTTTTAGGCTTATTTGCCCCATTTCACCCCCTAAGGGAAAGCGGATCCCACAGACGTTGTCCTGCCCGAACCTTCGTTTGCCTACTATTAGCGGGTTCAGCAAACGTTTTTTCGATATTCGAATTTTCGATTTTTTTTCACTTTAAAAACTATTGGTCATTGGTGAAGGGTTTGAAATTTTGGGGTTATATGTTCTGATATGCGAAAAATCTTTAAAAAATAAAAAATGAAATCGCCATTACATTAATTCCTCTGAAATAAGCTTATTTAACAATATTTTTTAAAAATTCAACGTTTGACTCGAAGATTATTATTGTTATTAAACATCCCAATTCAAAAAAACCGACAGTTTCATCAAACTTACCTAAAATTTTAGTTTTTAAAACTAGGCACCAAAAACTGAAGTTTTGAAAACTAAAATTTTAGGTAAGTTTGATGAAACTGTCAGTTTTTTGAATTGGGATGTTTAATAGCAATAATAATAATCTTCGATTTAAACGTTGAATTTTTAAAAATATTGGTAAATAGCTTATTTGAAAATGCATCTTCAGCTGTTAATATTTCAGAGGAATGATTGTAAAGATTTTTTGTTATTTTTCGCGTACTCCGCTAGTAGTCCCCAACAACCCCTCCAGAGGAAATGCGCCATTTTTGAATCACCCTGTATAAATATAAACGATATGATATAATCTGATCGAGTACCACTCGACTTCCTTCGTATACTTTTCTTCTTTTCCGAGTCAAATTATTGTTGGTTCTAGGAAACGCTAATTTTGCTCCCAAATCGCGAAATTATTTTCGAATGTCATAAGGGAGTGTTCTGATACTACTATTTACGTATATTATTGAGAATATAAAAATCTGTATGTATTAATAAGGGTAGGTAGAAAAAGTCGTAAGAGTATTTTTGAAAATCTTTCCGTGACATAATTTCTTTTTTCCGAAAATATAAAGCGGCACGAAAAAGTATCTTTCCAGACATCACAAAGATAAAAAATATAAAATCTCGACTGGCCATATTCGGATATCGGGTCGCCTTAGCCAGAAAATATTTTTTTATGTACCCGTCCTAAAAATCATATCTGTAAAATTTTTAGGCCGGAAAGTTTGTCTGTATAGGACGATTTCGGAATTTTTTTCTTCACAGGCCTATTTTGGAAAATTTGCATTTTGATTGGTTTGCAATATTTGTTGATTGTGGTTATTAAGGAAATCAACTACAAATATCTCTCTAGATTTTTACGAAGGTGTAATACTTGTTTGTTATTGTAATATTCCAATATTTAGATAAAATGAAGAAGAAATGCAGGTGCCTAAAAATGTTGTACGTTACTCATCCGGAAAGGGTGTTTTTACAGGACTTGTAGGCCTTCGCCTTCGGCATCGGCCTGAAATGTGCCTACGCGTCCTGTAAAGATACTCTTGCCGGCCTCGTTACGTAAACTACTACTATTAAATAATTAATTAAAATAATTATGCTAAAACTTGTGTTCGTTAAATAATAACATTTTCGTTGTCAAAACTAGTGATGGGCACAATCGGATGATTTCAATAATAGGAATGTTCCATTTCGGAATGTTTATAAAATCGGAATATCATCCGATTATTTTACATTCCGTAAATGCAAGCAAGGGAAAACGAGCGAAACAACAACAAGCGGAAGGAAGATGAAGTTCGTCCAAATTTGCGATGCGAGCACTTGCCGTTGCGCCGTAAGCCCTTATCTGCGTTGGCATCTATTGTTTGGGTTTATAGGACGCCCAGTAAAACAATTTATGAGTTTGAGTCGCACAGTGGGATGTGAGAAAATAAAATATTTTTTCAAATTATTACAGTAGTTACCTTAATAGACTTTCGGAAAGTGGTAGTGATATTTTAAAGTTTAATGGCACATAAAGTACATAATAGATAGTATAAAACAGTACATGCATTTGCAGTCTGTAAGGTGTACTATCTAATAATTAATCTACGAAATACCACTGCCGTTAGTGCCAGCATATAGCAGTCAAGTGAGTCAACACGACATTCCGTATTCCGTTCAGTTCAAATTGGCATTTCGTTTTCTCATTTTGTATACCGAATAGTAAGATAATAGAATTCCGAAAGTTCCGAATTTTGTGCACCGAACAGTAAAATAATCGAATTCCGAAAAGTTCCGAAATAATCGGAACCTTCCGATTTTTTTAACAATCGGAAACTTTCCGATTATTCATTCCGGATAGGCCCATCACTAGTCAAAACGAACATTAACGCCATTAACGGTTGGTTGTGAATTGTTCTTTCGAATTATACGATTAAATATGTATAGAATGGCACAATTTCTGTAACTCATAACATAACTGTGTATTTATTATTGGACAAGTAGTCAATTGTTCATAGTCTAAATCCTTCAATACACGAATTACTTAAGTAGTCACTATAACGGCATTATATGCAAATACTACTTTGAGTAAAAGTAGCCTAGTAGCCAATTTAAAAAACAACTACAGTACAATCCATTTACGAGCGGTTCCAGAAGCATTAACGGGCTGAAAATTGCAGGCAGTAGCAGCGTGGATACAGTTTTCATAAACTCCGTAATGCCCCATTACTTCAAGTAATGCGCTGAGGTTACCTTCTCTGAAAGTTTAAATACGCAGTAGATTCGGCCAAATGGTAATTCCCAGGAAAGCCGCGGGATTTGCGCGTTCACGTAGAAACCCCGGATCACTCTTCTACTAAAGTTCTGGGATCATTGCACTGTTCGCCTTATCCGCGCCCAGATAATGTATCAGCCCTTATCGTCGTCATTAAGTCAAGTTCAATTCGTGCCAGTTATCTAGATCGGCAATTCCAGCTCAATTGGTTAGTTACACTCCAGTTAGTGCATCTGAAAATTGGTAGTCCTCAAGTTAATGCGGTTCCGACTCGAGGATCGTTGAAATCAAATTAGCATTATTAGGGTGCTGTTTAACTAGTAAGCGTTTTTTCGATGCCTATTTTTTGCTATTAGGATTACCTATGAAATTGTGAGACTTATATTTGAAAACTATTGCAACCATACAAACTCGAAAACTGTAAACATATTAGGAGTGCCACAGGGATCAGTCTTTAGACCTCTTTATTAGGCCCTGTTGCGTTTGATATAAACAAAAACATAAACAGACCGTGGGTGGCTATTTATACTTTGGAAAATGCATGTCCCGAAGCCACAGCAGCATGCTGAAATTGCATCTAAATAAAGGTCTCCAGTTAAGACAAATGGAACCGTTTTAAAGTCATCAACTCGCGTGACCATTTCGTGAATTAATGGTCAATTTATTTCCCGCAAGTGGTGATGCCGGAAGAAGTCGTGGCCCGAAATGCCTGTCCTGACATCAACACACTTGTAGTTGTAGCAGCGATTTAGAGGAATTCCTGTAAGTTCGGAATTCGTGGCTCGTGCACATTCCCCGTCGAACATCAGTCGCACATATCACAGAATATTGATCAAAACGAAGTGCTGCGTTTGTCTCTAATTAAGTTACTGCAGCCGACGCTATCTATTCCTGTAATCGCGTACGATAGTGAAGGACGCCTGATGACCCCGATTTCGAGTACCTGGTTAGTAGACAGTGTAAATAAATCAGTGGAACGATCTTGGGTGTATACTTTTTAAGTAGACAGCTCTTAGCATTTGATAAAAATGACGCTGGGAGACTGAAGTCTGTTGGATCACTAAAAACGATTTAAAATTTTGTTTTAGACTTTACATTTTATTTATATCTGTATCGGCGTGAAGCAAATAAAAATGCTGATAAAGCGGCAATACAAGCAACTCCTATAATTATGTAAATGTTATTGAAATTAAGAGGAGACTATGCTGAACTTAGTTGTAGGATGCCGTAATAAAGTAAAACTCACTGAGTGTAGAAATAACATCCCCACTAACATTGATGTAAATTGGAAGAAGTAAGTTTTGGAACAAAAATTATAGCTGTTTATGAGGCTAGATGATAAGGCTTCAGCGCTCCGGCGTGACGTCAGCATAGGCAGGTTTATACCCACCCAAAAATTTTAAAACCAGCTGCTATACAAAAGTTTATTTGTTATGGTCATTTAAAAATTGTTCTATAAAATGCTCAAGTAATTAATTGAATATAACATAATTAAACAAAATTACAAACGTATTATGTGGATACAACAAGTCCTAACGGCTTAAATTCTTGATTAAACTGTAATTGCTTTGAGACACAGAAATACTTTTTCACATGATGAAAAAATCTATCTAGAAACACTTGCACAAATTGTACACTATATATTTATTTCATTCGTCGGCAAATGCTTTACAACGCTAGCAACTCGTCATTACGGGAAAATGCAATTATTGTTTGTAACAGTTTTACGTGTTTAAATGTGCAAAACGGTAAATCATTTGCATTACGCACTACCAAACATCAACGAAGGCACTGATATACTTGTCTGTTACAGAAATATCAATTACAATCGATAATTTTAATCGACGTGTGGTTATGATCTGCGCGTCTTTAGCCATTAGCTAACCAACCTACTTCAGGCCACGTCACGAACCTGTGCCGTCAGAGCCACCTGGCCTTTTTTTCTCGGTGGTGACTGTAGTTTTTGTGATTATTACTCCATCCACCATGTTGCTATGGTGCAATAGTCAAGAATTGTATTCATCAATGATTAAAATCAAACCATTTACTTTCTTCAAAAATATCTAGATATGTTAGAGCCCTCACAGAGAATGCAACTTTGATTTGGCCCTAGTATGCAGCACATTACAAGAAATATTATGTATTGATATATAAGAATTTGGGAAAGCAACCTAGCAAATAAAAGAGTACATACTGATAATAAATTAATGGAAAGATCAAGAGAAATGATGCAACTATATAAAGAATTTGTTTTTCAGTTTTTCGATTTATAATAAATACTAGTGAATCACCCGAGCTACGCTTCGCTTCGCTAATTTAAAAGAGATTCATTAATATAAATTAAAAAAGGATGCATCGACCGGGAATCGAACCCGGGCCGCCCGCGTGGCAGGCGACCATTCTACCACTGAATAAGGCGCTGCTATAATGGTATATAGTGAATCACCCGAGCTACGCTTAGCTTCACTAATTACACGATTTAATTAAAACTTTACTTTTTCGTTTTTTTGTTAAATAAAAACCGGCCTACGATCTAAGTCTAAAAATTTGCAAAACTTTAAGCTATCATACAATTTAATCGGTCCAGTATCCAGGAGGAGATAAGCGAACAAAGGTACATACAAAAAAAATATGTTGGTAGAATTTGTTTTAGTAACTTTTTAGAACTAAAAATTGGTGGGAAATTTAAAATGTGACATTAAAGATGTAAACTTTGTTTCTGGCATGTTAGGCTGCAGATCCAACAGTTCCTCTGCACACTTTAGAATTGCTTTTTTACATTTGATTTTAAAAGATTCCGTTTATTACGCTTATTCATTTACAAAAAAGAAAAACTGACAATTTAATTTTAAATGTCAAAATGACACAAGTCGTTTACAGAAAACCCTGAGTAAAATAAATTTCGAATAATTAAAAAAAAGCACTTTTGCCAATTTTAGCTTGTCCTTGAAAATTTTTATAGGAAAAAAACGTACTTTATGTTTATTCACGAAAAGATGATCATATTTTTGAGTTAATAAATGTTTTTCTACTCCTGTAACTAAAATGGCATTTAACATACTAACATACACGCCGCTAAGTGACATTTCAATCACGCATTCATAACCTGTGACTAAAGAGACTCTTAGTCATGAGCTGAAGTTAGCAACGATGTTTTAGTCATGGGGTGAAGGTAGGTTCAAACAGTATTAGCTTTATTAGCCACAGCCAAAACTAAAATCAAGTTAGTTTTCAACAGTCAACTTTGACGTTTGTCAAGCACAATTTAACCTAATATAATAAATGTCAAAATTTTAATGAAATAATATGATGTTATATTGTCTAAATTTGTGGTCGTAGAATATGTAACACATTATATAAACTCGTCTAGACACTCGTTTATTAAACTCTCGCTGCGCTGCGCTCCGCTCGTGCCTAAAAACTCGTGGCTAAAATGACGTTTATCAAACTTGTTACATAATATACTATTAATTCACGTGGCGTATACAGGGTGCCCGTTTTTGGAGCTCCACCATGGGGATCTCGGTAACCATAAGAGATACGAGGTCGGTTAAATTGGGGCAAAGTTGCGCAATTTGGAGCTCAATAATATGCCGGTTTAAAATTTCAAAAATTCCGATTACCTCCGGAGATATCCGAAAAAAACCGGAATTTTGGAAATACGTTTTTATTTTTTCCTCGGCTTATTTGGTGACCTAATTCAAAATGAGTGACACTTCGTCATTGCAACTTTTCCTCCTCTACAACCTGCCGATGTCATATTTGAAATCAGACGTTTCGATTTTCGACAATCATCATCAACTTTGGTTTTTCTTATGGGCACTATCTTGGATTTTCACATTTTTGAATTCAGCTTTGTTTTCTGATTACGGTGATGTATCACATGTTAAGGTTCAGTGTTGCAGTTTGGGTGAAATATCAAAAATTCTGTTTTGCAAAGACTGCCTTGGATATAACATCCATACTTTTGTTTAACAAAGGCATTGTTGACAGTTCGATTTAAGTTGGCTTAACGTCACCTACAGTTACAAAATTAGTATAAATTTATTAACAAAATGCTCTTTTCAACTGAAGAAAAACGAGATATGCTAGAAATTTATTTATTTGACAGTAGGATATAAAAAAGGAGAAAATTATGTTTTAAATTTACAACATAGGATAAAACTAAATTTTGAGAAACAAGTAAATAAAGAAAATTATAAGAGGTGCTCGAAGGGTTCACCCTCCACTTCCAAGCACAGCTCTATGCGTCTTCTTAAATTCTGCATTGATCTTAAAACGTCCCTTCTTCTTATTTTGGTCCTTAAAGTTGTGATGATCTTCCTTCGCAGCTCATTAATATCGGCGGGTACAGATTTATAAATGAGATCTTTCATAGTTCCCCATAAATAGTAGTCTAATGGGGAAAGATCTGGTGAACGTGCCGGCCAACGTATGTCTCCACTGTTTGAAATGACTCTACCCGGAAATATTTCAGACAAATAATCAGCCACTCTCCTAGCATTATGTGGCGGAGCACCATCTTGCTGGAACCAAAGGTTATTCAAGCGGTTGAGGCAAATGTTGTCATCGATGTAATCCGTAAGGTAGGTCCTTAAAAAGTGCAAATACCCATCTGCGGTCAAATTGTCTTCGTAAATGTATGGGCCAATGATCGTACCGCCAAATAAACCAACCCATACATTTAGCCCGAAACGTGCTTGTGGTCGACGTCCTTGGTGTTCGTGTGGATTTTCAGTGGACCAGACATGTTCATTGTGACGATTGAACATGCCTGAGTTGGTAAATTTGCACTCGTCCGTGAATATCACGTTGGAAAGAAAATGGGGATTTTGTTCCAACCGTGCCATGATATTCCTACAAAACGCTGCCCTCCGTTCAGTATCTCCTGGATGCAAGACTTGGGTGATATGAATTTTAAACGGGCGATATTTATGTTTTTTCAAGACTCTCCACACTGCTTGATGTGATACGTTAATTTCGTCTGCTATAGCCCTTGTTGAAGTTGAAGGATTATCTTGAATCTAATGAAGAATTCAATTCATTGCCGTTTATTATTTTTGAGAAAGTTTTAACAATTTACTCACCGCCTGTAAAATTTCCACTTCATTCGCATTTGGTCTATGAACACGTCTTCGAGGCTTAGAAAATGCACCAAACTCGGCTAAATTTCTATGAAGGAATAACAAATAATTTTGAGCTGGTTGTTGTCTTTCTGGATACCGCTGTAAATATCTTTCCGAAGTAACTTGCGCATTTCGATGCGAAGCGTAATAAATTTCTAGCATATCTCGTTTTTCTTCATTTGAAAAGGGCATTTTGTTAATAAATTTATACTAATTTTGTAACTGTAGGTGACGTTAAGCCAACTTAAATCGAACTGTCAACAATGCCTTTGTTAAACAAAAGTATGGATGTTATATCCAAGGCAGTCTTTGCAAAACAGAATTTTTGATATTTCACCCAAACTGCAACACTGAACCTTAACATGTGATACATCACCGTAATCAGAAAACAAAGCTGAATTCAAAAATGTGAAAATCCAAGATAGTGCCCATAAGAAAAACCAAAGTTGATGATGATTGTCGAAAATCGAAACGTCTGATTTCAAATATGACATCGGCAGGTTATAGAGGAGGAAAAGTTGCAACGACGAAGTGTCACTCATTTTGAATTAGGTCACCAAATAAGCCGAGGAAAAAATAAAAACGTATTTCCAAAATTCCGGTTTTTTTCGGATATCTCCGGAGGTAATCGGAATTTTTGAAATTTTAAACCGGCATATTATTGAGCTCCAAATTGCGCAACTTTGCCCCAATTTAACCGACCTCGTATCTCTTATGGTTACCGAGATCCCCATGGTGGAGCTCCAAAAACGGGCACCCTGTATATGTTTTTATTCAAACGAAATTTCGAATAAAAAATTTAAAAATATCCAAATTCAGATATAAATTTGCGCATTCATCGTCGATTTGATCTAAATTTTAGTAATTATATATTACACACTACAAAGACAAAGAATAATTGAATGTAAATATTTGTAGAAATAATAAAAATATCTTGTTCTTCATTGACACTTTTTTAATTTTCTAGTGAATTAAACTGTTTTAATTCTCTAGTGAATTAAAACACTTTTATCTACGACCACCACTAAAAGTAGGCCTTTTAGCGCTAGCTTGTTTCACTAAAAGTGACGTTTTATAGTTTACCGTGGTTAAA
The DNA here is from genome assembly GCA_940337035.1 of Agriotes lineatus. NCBI lineage: Eukaryota > Metazoa > Arthropoda > Insecta > Coleoptera > Elateridae > Agriotes > Agriotes lineatus. The sequence continues at coordinate 75,078,375 of OW679197.1, read as the reverse complement.
GAAATCAGCTGTTTACTTCTAGCCCATGTGCTAAAAGTGAAGTGAGGTTATAAACCTAAAATTTCGAACTGGAAGTGAAGTTGTAAAGTTATCTAGTTGCTTCTTGCGTTACAGGTAAAGTGTTTTTGAAATAATTAAAGCGTTATGTAATGAATACAGTCAGATGTGGAGTATTAATAATTACATTTCGTAACTGACCTTGACTACTGTCATTCGCAAACTTTCGCCCGCGCGGCATGGCCTACTGTTTATTATGACATAAATTAGAAGTGTTGTAGATGCAAACCTTTGTTAAATCGATATTTATGGATTAATAACAGTAAAAATAAGGTCGTAGATAAAATATTGTATGCAACGCGTGCTAAAAGTCGTTTATGCACGAGACATGTTATGAAACTCAGTCTTCGGCTTCGTTTCATAATTTTCGTGTCCCGTGCATAAACGTCAACTTTTAGCACTTGCTGCATAAATATCTATTATTTCACTTGTGAATCATAGACTGTTTATGAAGGTTGTTATGGAGTTAATAATATCACTTTAAACTGTCAAAATTTAATAAAAAGATTAACTCGTAATCACTAGTTCAGTAAGTCTTTTTATCATAGTTTAGCTTTACAGCCAGTCTTATAAAGGCCACTAATCTGACGTTAACTTTAATTCGCTGTTAAAATAAACAAAAGCGCATCAAAATATGTTTACTAATGAATAAAATGTCATAAGCACTAACGTTTTGATGCGCTTTTGTTCATTTTAACAGCAAATTAAAGTTAACGTCAGATTAGTGGTTTTTATAAGACCGGCAGTTAGTGTATAAAACTGACTTAACGTTTTTTATATATTTTATATCCATGTACAAATAAACTTCTCTTCGTCCATCTTTATGTTTGTTGAATGGAATCCACATTTTCTGGTCTAGAATGAGAGGCTTGCTTAAAAAAAATGCGATATTTTATATATTTATAGATTTTAGTTTCCGGTGGTGCACGGATGAGGATGGGTACCAGTTGTTTGATGAATTTATAATACTTATTGGAAAACAACAACTAGTCATCTATTTAAGAAAGATTTAATATGATTGTACACACAAATACACATATGCAGTGCGCGATTAAACAACTGTTTGTGCTTAACATTAAAATGCGCCCTGGTATTTCGACAGGGCTTGGCAAACTAAGGTGCAGTTAGTTATTTTTGACGCGGGCTTCGAAACTAGACGCTAGACGACTTGCAGGCACGGAACCCTGAAAGGCGTAAACAGAATGAATGAATAAACTGGACTCGAATGGCCGAATGCAATGATCTGATCCTCGGCGCTTGCCTGTCTGTGTTTAAATAGCTTGGCGTCAATTGCGTGAGTGGAAATGCAATTTAGGAATGTGTCCGTTTTTTGGGCCGAATCATTGGAATTGCTTTATTACCGTATTGGACGTCTTTTCGGCGAAAGTATTAGGTGATACTTATTGTCCGAGTGCCTTGTGTCTGCTAGAGGATTGTGTGGTTCATCTCCTGGTCTGCAGGCGGAAATGGGATCTCAGCCGCCGCTATTTTCCGAAGAGGGTTGAGCGACTATCTCTTGTTTATCCTCGGAAGCACCACTGGTGCAGATGGCATTAAGGTCGCCGAAATTTGAGTTTTTAAATTGTATTCGTTTTACATTGCAAATGCAATCCGTCACTCGGTACACTATTTATCCAGTTAATACGCTAGTCACTAACTTGCGCGTAGTGTTACATCCAAAATCAGGCGCAGCTTGTCAATCTTAAGTTTTCACTTTTATGAATTCCTGCGCTGCTTTTGTAAGCCCTTTCGCTTGGTAATTTATGGAGGTGGCTTGTGGTCGGGTGTCCGCTACTATAGTATATAAATTTACTTAGTGGTCACTCACACCAATTGCATATTTTGGTTTCCAGAAAATGGAAAGCGATTGAGACAATTTTACATATCGTTGGCATTCTTGTTCGTCGTTCGTTTAGTGTAGTTTCGATTTATTTTGAATCTTCTATTTGCTTCATATTTCTTGCATTCTGTGTTTAAACGCAACTATCCAGAAACGCAAAAGCGCTTACCCAACGTTTTAAGTCCCAAAGAGATAAGAACGTTCTATCGGAGCCTATCCATAATCAGGAGTCCTCCTTCCTGCTAATGAACTTATTAATGGGGACGTAATATTTTAATTAGCACACATTTATGTGCATTGCTTTCAGTATCAGTGCGTTGCTGTAGTGTCTCTCTACAAGGGAACTTTGTGCGGTTATAAGTAATACGTAATTTACAAGCTAATTAAAAAAAAAATTGCTTTAATTTCTGGTTGAGCAGAATGCTACTGTGTAAGTTGTATTTAAAAAAAATGCATATGGGTACTTCTGTTTACCAGTAGCTACAACAAAATTGTTAGAAATGTTAGGGCAAGGATTTATGTTAACTGTTTGTCTATAAAGATTCAAAAATATCGAAGGAGGCAATATTCAATTCTTGGTCTGGCGTTTAATTTCAAACGTGGACTGTGCCTATTTGGCGAAGGTTCGTTTTCTAAATAGCTGTAAATTAGGTGGTTGTTTAGGAGGAAAGGAAATCGTATAAAATTTATGGCCTGCGAACCTATAGGATTTCGTCGGTGATTTATGGCTTAACGCAGAGGAAAGAGGAAAAGTGTGTGTTGGGTTACATTGGGTTTCTGAAAAAGGCCCTTCTTTATTTTACGTCCTACGCAAGTTTGCTTTATGTATAAAACAGAAGCTGCCAAGAAGATTCAATGCAATTCCGTAACTTAGGAAGCCCAAATTTTCCAGATCAGTGATCTGATTACATGGTCAATAAGGAGGTCAATAGTGTGCACTCTGATCGCCCACTTTCAAAAATTCTTGGAAGTGCAAGTCCTGGAATTTTTACTTTCGGGCAAACCAGATTTGGTAGGTTACACAGAACTAGCAACTGAATGTAGTTTTCTTATTCACTGTAAACAAAGTATAAGCCAACCTTGCTAAAAAGTGCACCGGGCATGGCCATGGCATCGACAGAACAAGGAGATGAACGAGTATTGAAGGTTCAATGAACTACGTATAGCTACAGGAAATTTTGGAAACCTGTTCTTAAGTTGCGTTGAAATTGCATCAAATTTTAGCAACGTTGTCACACTTCACAATGCATACAGCTAAAACAATCGACAAATTATATTCTACTACATATTGTGATATTTGCAGCAGGTTTCTATTGTGGAATTGGAGCACTTCAAAGTAGTGATTTATAAAAAGACATTCAATTCAATGGGAACTTCTATTGTACTGTAAAATGTATTTAGGCTTTATACAAAGTAGTAAACAATAATGCGTTGAAATATCGGCACTATATGTAAATATATGCCACACTATGTGTGACCTTCAGGATTGGCAAGAATATTTAGTATTTATAGTTCCAGAGACTGTGGCTGCATACTTGGTCACTACAAGATTACTCGTTGACATTGAGGCAGAATTTTGAAGTATTGACGTTGGCAGGTGATATTCTTTTCGTCTATCAGATCTTAATGTCGGGTATTTATTTTAACCGTTACAGGACAAAAAACCCCGGACATAAGACCCCCGGACATAAGACCCCCGGACAAAAAAACCCCGGACTAAAAAAACCCCGGACTAAAAACCCCCCGGATAAAAAACCCCCGGACTAAAAACCCCCACCATAAAGAAAACACTCGCACATTATGTGGGGTCCGTGGGCGATTATTATTATTGAAAATAAGTTACTAATTATAATTATCATTCATTACTGATACAAGAATGCATAAAAAATGAGACTTGTAAAGTGGGGCATTTATTTAATATAATACACATACAGAAAATTCATAACCTAATGTTATTATTTACGGCAATTAAAAAGTTTTATAAATCACGTTCGCCTTGTGAATGCATAATCCGTTGCTGTCGAAATGCACAACGTTGCTTAATTTAACAATTTTTCAATGCTAATATTTCAAAAACCCTAGCCATGGGCGTTCCTCAAGGTAGTATACTAGGTCCAATCCTATTCTTGATTTATATAAATGATTTAGTAGCCAGTGTATCTATGCATTGTACTAAATCACTCTTTCATTAAAGAATTACTGCCAGTGGCAAAATTAGTAATAGAAGAAATTATAAAGTGGTTTTCATCAAATAACTTAATCTTAAATCAAGGCAAAACCTTTAATTTACTATTTAGATCAAATCGTTCTTCTCTAAAGGATGTAGATATAATTAATTCTCACGGAACTATTAAATCTGCAAATGTGATAAAATTTCTTGGAATTCAAATATCTGATAATTTTGACTGGCTACCCCAAATCAATAGTTTAAATAAAAGACTAAGCTTAGCTGTATTTGTAATTAGAAAAGTTAGTAAAGGTAAGTGAAAAACTAACAAGCTTGGCCCCACGTTGGGCGCCAAGCTTGTTAACTTTTCACTTACCTTTAGGTCAGCGTTCTATATTTCAACTTCAAAAATTGACCGCTATAAGAGTAAACTTGATGCCCGTCTCTAGCTACAGTGAAGACGTCGCGAATTCTTTAATTACTAAGATGTTAAAAGGTGAGCGCCAACAAGTTTAACTCAAGCACACTGATATGGGTAAAGAAACTTATAACTTCACTATATATCTATAGCTCGTCTCACTCGGACTATGCAGTACAGAGAACATACGACAATGTTATTTAAAGGCAAACTTCGCCTGCTGCGTTGCCGCTTGTAGACAGCAATTTTAAAAGAAATTTTAAATCTCCGTGTAAGCTGGGAAAGGCAGGTATAGGTAGAGGATAATACAAATTAAGGTAATCGTTATTACTTTCTGATGGTAATCTGAAATAGTTATTGAATTATAAGTGCAATATAACTTAATATATCAGTAATAATAGATAGGTAATTATGCTTCAACAAGGTATTAACAAATAAAACGATTGCAATACAAAAGGCGGATTTATTATGATTGACGTCTTCGTGTTCAGTTTTAAGCGACTTGCTGGGGAAATATGGCAATACTGTAGCCCTATCCCTGTACACTGCACACTAGTCAGAGTGAAACGAGCTATACAATACAATTATTGAACCTTCCCAAAATGAAAATGAAAGAAGCAATACCTTTAGCTAACTTTATTGATAACAATCGTTTTATGCATTAAGTTGGACAATCATTCATTTAAGCACTAATATTCGAACGGGGTACCCCACTTAACTTATACCAAATATTTTTAATGGGTACACACTGTTCTTATTTTAGTTATATGCGAAATATCATCAGATTATCTTTAATTCACTTATCTGTTTTGTCGATGTACTTGTAGTATCGATGACCAGCCCTAAGAAGCTTAAGGAATCCACTAACCCCGCTTCGCCGGATAATTCTCTCCCACAACTGTCAGCTTGACAGCCACTATTCGCCGGTTGTCACCTACCGCAAGTAGACACCAAAACTGCGTGACGAATTTCAGAACCCGAGCTTCCCCAAACTAATGTATGTTGCTATAATAATGAATTACGAAATAGACTGAGATAAATGCAAAATAACTATACATACCCTGTACTTAACAGGCAATAAATTATGCAACGTTTTCCGTGGTTCCTATATCGTCAAAATTGACTCTCCGTCCGACGGAAAGTGAAGTCGTTCCCAGAATCTGATACAAGTACGGTCAGCCAGTATCCAAATACTATCATCGACACTACGAGAAATTACGAGTTTCACATTATTTTTCCACGAAAACCTTTTGCACAATTCAATTCCGTCACTCGTTTTTGAAAAACAAAAACTGTTATCCAATTTCTACCCTCGTTTTCTTTTTAACAAACCTTACAACTATGATACTAATCTTTATAAGCTTTCACCGTGTTTCCTACTTGATCGTTTATTCACGACTATATATACCGTAAACTACTGCCATTAGTACAATATGCTTTTAGCACGTAACAGGATATTAGGTAAGGATATGGCAAAAGGTGTTTATTATGCGTATTTTGAGTTACGGAATTGAAATTTGGGGTAACAGTTGCCACGTTGATATCATTTTTAAGACACAAAAACGAGCATTACGTGCAGTATATGTAGAAATGTTTCTACTAATCAAACAATCTTTACTCTCACAAATCTTGATATTTATAAATTAGCACAATTAATATTTAAGAAATTTTCAAAATTAACATGCAACAATGATTTTCATAATTATAATACACGATGTACCGACGAACTTCGTTTGCCTAAAGTTAATCTGTCCTTAATACAAAATGGTGCCCTGTATATGGGCATAAAAATGTTTAATAAATTACCTACACATATAAAGGAAACAAATACGTTCGAGGTATTTAAAAAACATCTTAGGTTTTGGCTTCATCAAAATAGTTATTATAGTTTAAATTATTTTTTTACAAGTGGTGGATCCCAGTCCGTTGCTCGGTAGGAATACTTTTATTTTGTTACAAATGGGCCTTTCCCATACAGCCATTAAGGCTTCTTTGTTTTGTACATGTTTGATTTTTTTCTTTGTTTTTTCTTAATATATTGTACATACATTTGAGAAATAAATAAAATGTAGGTACGATTTTTGACTAAAATTGTATTCTTAGAAGTGCTAACGGCGAAATACAAAACAAATTGTATACCTATGTATTATTAATAGTTTTGTAGATATATTATATTGAGTCGTCCTGTATTATCATCCGTTTATTACTTTCCATTACTTCTTTAATGCTAGTAGATACAAAGCTATAGTTGGCTGTTTACAGTGTATGGACTTCTACAGATTGCTTTTATGCCAAAGTAAATTACCTAAAGAGCTTGACGATTCCATTTACAGAACCACAATTATGCAGTGGTGGTCTTCTTCGACTTTATTTTTTGAACATTTTATTTATGGCCACGTAGCCTGCCATATTGTAAACTTTATATTACAGTTTTTTGTTGTTCATAGAGCAACGTCGACAGGATAGCAGCATATTATACTTTATTTCATGCTAGCCTCTTTTGTAGTCCATATGAAATGACTTGACATGTAGGAAATACTTTCTTCATTACTAAATTAAAGATCAGTGGACTGCGTCGCTATCTACATTTTACGATCACATAAATTTCAAATTTGCTATTGTCTTCATCACCAAGGCACGGATTTATATGCACGAAAATCATTAAAATATGCGCATTTATATACACACAATTATATGCACAGCGCAGTGGGAAAGAAGTATTTAAAAACAAAAATACTGAAAATGATTTACTATAAAATTCACTAGAAACATTACAAATATCTGAAAATACACATACATCGATAATATATAATAATTGTATATCTTAATAATGATTAAATAATTACTTTCCTATTATAAATGAATTTATTCCTGGTGTTTTATGCTATAAGTTATAGGCTTTCCTAGATAGTGATGCCGCCAAGACGAAAAACTGCTTGATCTCGTCTTGTCTCGTCTCGAAATTCGAGATCTCGACAATTTTTCAATATTTTTAAAACTCATAAAAGCGTAGTAGAATCGGCCTCTTAGTAGTGATGCCGCCAAAACGAGATAATTCTCAATCTATCTCGAAATTCAAGATCGGAATTAACATTCCTCGATCTCGAATATTCGAGACGAGCAAGATCAATCAAATTCTGGAATATTCGATACGAGCTAATTAAATTCTCGATCTCGACAATTGTTCAATAGTATTTTTAAATCCAATAACCAAATAGAACAATTATAGGACTTATAAACCTTTCACAAGTGTTACCGTAAAATAAGAATGGAAATTCTCGAGTTCGAGATCGAGAATCGACGTTCGAGAATTTTCGAGTTCGAGATTGAGAATCAACTTTCGAGATCGAGATCGAATCTCGTCTCTTCTCTTCTGCGGCAACACAATTTCTAGATTCCTAATAATGAATGACACTATTTTTGTATATGGAAAAAACTCCTCTCAACGTCAACGGAATCTCAATAAACTTCATTTATAAAATTGCCTGTTTAAAATTCACTTACTTTGTTAAGGATTTGAAATTTTTAGTGTTTGTTTAAAACAACAGAATTATTTGACTTTTTTTTTAAATTTTGGAATGATTTCAAGACAGCATTTCTGTGGTTTGTAACTGTTCAAGCGCTACTTACAAAAGCATAATTTGCTTTAATAAATGCTGCCTATTTAGGTAGTTCAGAGTGCTTAAACAATTGTCACAATAAAATAGAGCAACCTCTAACCACTTTCCTCATCGGGTAATTACTGGTTTATGAATTAAACAAGTGGTGTGAATTTAATGTGAATAAAATATGTTCATATTTTGAGCTGTTTTAATCATATTAGGAGCAACATGTGATACCACTAACACATTTTTTTCTACATGAACTGCATCTGTGAGAAACAATCTAGATATTATACGACTGCGCTTGCAAACACAAATCAACTGTAACTGAGAATACTTTTACAAATGGACATACCTTAGAATTCGAACAGGCCAGAGTACTTGCCAGAATACCCAATTACTTTCCAAGAATGATACGTGAAGCCATAGAAATAGAAAAACATCCAAATTATATAAAGAGGGAAGATGGTTTTAAACATGGACTCATTCACGGTCTAAACTCTAAAGCATCACAACCACCGATCACACACCGTTAATTCAAAGTGCATTGGACTTGAACGACCAATCAACGTTACGCCGTTCTGCACGACTGGCACAGAGGACTATAAATACATCCACGCCGTCCTCCAGCTCTTAATGCAACTCTGATTATGCAAGCTGTAATGTATTGCGAAACGTTAGTCTATATGGGTGCACAGATAGTGAAAAGGCCAAATATGCCTAAGTATCCTTGTTCGCAAGGTAACCCTAATAACATGGACCAAATCATGGGTGGCTTGTAAGAGTTCACGAGCCACCAAAGAACATAACCGTTACACAAACCCTTGTTTAAGTTCATAAGCCAAAAAATTCTGGCTGTTTATCTACATAAACGACGCGGTCTAAGCCGAAATTTAATTCTAATATTGACAATTCGAGTAACTGCCAAGGCTCAAACATTATATAGATATATGTACTTACACTATTGTTTTTATGGTACTTATCAAATAACCCGCACTGGGTTAGTCAGCAGTCAGACAATCGATCAAAGCCTGTTATCGTATGCGAAAATGGGTTTTGAATGTGCATACATTGTCGCTCGGATTTTGCATCATGACAACCTCATTGTTTATTACAGAGTTGTTGAGCAAAAGACAGATTTCAGTATGTCATTATTTTTTAGACAACAGCAGCAGTTGAAAATACATCAACAAACGTCTATGAAGCTACAACTCAGCATAATTTCTTTTAAATTTAGTGAAAAATAATGCAACTACAGGTATTGTAAGTACCTACTTGTCGCCTAGTTACCAAACTAATTCTTGCATTTTCTATTTCGGTTACTCTTATGGCAAATAGTATTTGAACCTTTTTCCACTCATGGAGTGGCCATGTTCCGTACAATTTTAGGCAACCTGTATGTAACCTTCTATACTTGGGCATTGTTGAAAACACTATCATCCTGTGCGGCTGACGTCAGATGAGATACGAGAAACATTGTTTAATTAGAATGTGTTTTTAGTGTCGCTCGTTTAACCTACGCCGAACGATTTTATTTCCTTCGGTGTTGCGAATCGTATCAAAATTGATCAAAACAGAATGTTCTCACGCGTCTTTAGAAGAAAAATAATATTGAAATACATAACGGTGATAATGATTGTCTTGTAAATCTATAATTTTCAACGTAGCATTCATGAATATGGTTTTTTGCACTTGTTAAATAGTGCGAAGCAAATGTACAATATTTCATGCCGATTTAGTTTACGATATGTATTGTATTCTTCTACATAACGTCCGTCACCTTTGTACAGTTAATTTCTGTTTCTAATCTGATCTAAGGCTCATTGTCAGTATTGCTTTCACAATTACCAGTTGTATATACCTATATCAGCACACGAGGCCTTTAAGGCCTATGTTTTTGTCATCACTTCCTTCCATTTGTCTCTGTTCACAGCAATATTTTTCCAGTCTTTCATTTTTAATGTTTGTAAGTCCTCTTCCACACAATGTGACCATTTTCTTCTCGGTGCTCTGCCAGCTGTTGGTTAGTTCTTCTTCACACATCCTGTTGTTTTTTTGCTTTTTTGCTTCTAAAATCAACTTCTTTGTCTTTTCTTTCAGTTTCTTTTTCGTGCGACATGTTATTGTGAGGTCATCTGTATATGCTAGAGATTGACATGAATCTTGTAGAATGTTGCTTACTTTTCTATGTCACTGTTTCTCATTAATAGTTCTAACACGATATTAAATAGGGTGACAGACATTGGTCTCCATACTTTAATCCGATATTGGTTTGAAAAGTTTTGGTCAATTTTTCATTTACTTGCACTTGTGCAATAGTTTAGTTTAGGTTAATGTCATCGGTACTAGCTGTCTCAGATTTAATGACAATTCAGAATTTTCAAACTTTTGATTAATTTAATTTTTCTTAATACTATTCTTATGCTTCGTTAAATTCGAACAATAAAACGTGTAGTTGCTTATTTTTCTTTGCGCATTTTTTTTGGGCCAGCAAGATTCTTTATTTAATTGTTCCCTAAATTTGTCTCTGTCCTCCTTCCTTCTTCTATACCGTCTCCTTCCTTCTTGATGTCCTCCTTTCTTCTTTTTCATCTCCAATAACCTGACCCTTTTAATTTTGATAGATCAGCGTTCTCTGTCGCTATCCTTTCCGTATCGCCTGGTTTTTGTTTTATAAAATCATCTTATATCCTGCTTGTTGTGATTGTCTTCTAGTTATTGAACTGACTTTCAGTGACATTCTTTTGTTCTCCTTGCATACTTATGTGGTTGGCTCTTTGTCTTGCATTTTTGTATTTTTTTTTCATTTTCTTCAGTATTTTTTGCTTGCTAGTCCTTTTGGCCTTCTTTGGCTTTCCAATAGATCCTTCACATTCTTTATCAAGCCGTTATTTTATTTTTAGGTTTTAGTGCTTTTTGAAAAATGCCCTTCACTGTTTTCTTAATAAAGTTCCACTGTTTCCTGTCCTTCTATGTCCCTCTGTAGTTTGTATGTCTGTATGTATTATCTGTAATACTGTACACTATATTATTTCTTTGTGTAGTTTCTGTGTTTCTTCCTCCTTTAGTTTATGTATGCCTCTCTTTAAGCTTCCTTTCGTTGCTCTTTTTTCTTTTCTTGGCATTTTCTGCATTAGACTGGTTACAATGTGTGCGCGTATCTCTTCAATTAATATATGGTCACTTTGGTTCACCGTTTTCTTATCGGGGCTGATCCATGTTCACTTGTGTATTTCATGATATTGTAAAAATGTATCCCTAATCACCAGATTTCTACTCCATGGCAAAGTGTATCAGCATCTTCCCATTGTCATTGGTGTTTTAATTCTGACTGTGTGTTCCAATTGCTGGTTTGTATTTTGTCTCTCTCCCTATCTTCACGTTGAGATCGCCAGCGATAATCTTTATATCATACCTTGGAGTATTATCGTATAAATCTTCTAGCTTCTCATATTATTGTTGCTTGTCCTGATCTGCTTCCTCGGTTGGGACGTGGTCGTTAATAAAACTGAGCTTTTCTTTTAATCTTAATAAGTTCAATCGTTTGTTTATGCCGTTGTAGTCAATAATTGCACTTTAATATTTTTGTAAATATATATAGAGCCACTTCCCAATGGATTTTCTTTTCGAAAGTTAATGGAAATGTGATGGTTCACTTCTTTCATTTGGCTTTTTGTGTTCGTTTCCTGTATTGCTAAAATTGGGATTTTATATTTTTCCATTTCTGTAGGTAGATGTTTCATGGCTTCATCTCGGTTAATAGGTTAATACCTCACACGTTCAAAGTTACATCTTTTTGTTTAGCTCAAGTTTTTCTTTTAATTTGTCCGCCTTCTTTTCATTCGTTCTACTTGTCGCCTTTTTCATTGCCGTGTTTGTCTTCTTATCTCCCGTTTGTAGTGTTGTTAGTTGTATTGTCATCTTCTGCTTTTTTTTGTTCCATCTCCATTCTTCTTCATTAATTACTCGTATTATTTTCTGATACCCAATTTTTACTTTATTACGTTTTGCCTTTTCTTCGGTGGCAATGCTTCTAATTTCTCTTTGTATTTTTCTCTCTTCTACCGGAAGATCGTTACCAACGTACAGTGCCATGTTCTTTAATTTGTTCTCGGCCGTCATTATTCCCTGATTTACACTCCCGTATTCCCACTTCTGCTACTATCATTCCTCGTTCTCTATTTACGTGGTTATCTCTTTGCTTCTTTTTTAGAAATTCCTTTTTTCCTGCACCTTTATTCCCTTTATTATGATGTTATTTCTCCTCTTCACTTTCTCTTCCTTTTCTGTCCTGTCTACTAGAATTTCTAGACTTTTCTGTAATTACTTAATTCTCTTCTTGCCATTCATCTTCTTTTCTCATCTCCATTTTGACTTCTTTTAACTTTTCTCCACCACTTTCCCCTCTTTCTTCTTCTTTCTCTGTCGATCTTACCAGTGTTATTGTATGAAATGTGCCAATACTCTTCCTCGTTAATTTCGACAAGTCTGGCAAGATGTGTCAATTAACAACCCTCTTTCCAAGCATATTCGTCTATCCTTATTTTCGTTTGGTTTGCGCAGAGACATTTCAGATCTTATAGATGGTAGTACTTGGTTATTTCAGAATTTTAGTTGGACTATATTACGAAGTACCTATTTGAGATCTAAAGCTGTTTAATTTTTGTTTTGCAGCATCTCGTATTTATATAAAGCAGAAAGATTAGTATGTAACAAGTTTAACAAACGTTAAACAGGAGAAAAGTTCTTTTAACAAATAAGGCAGCGGCTTGCTGTTAAAAAATATAGTATTGAAGGAATCGTTAATATTTACGTTGGCGAAAGAATCAATTAAGGGACCAGGGAACATAAACGCTTGTCCGAGCGAACATCTGTGTTCAAATGGAACAAACTTCTTCCGCGTACATTTCGCTTCCACGTAGCAAAAGTTTACGCAAGTTACGTAAACTGGATTTCTGCTAACAGCAACATAAACGAATTTTAGTGGTGCCTCCGCGCTTGCCTGTAAAATATAGGAGACTAAGCGGATTTCAGAGCCTGAAAACACAATCTGTTCAATTTCCTCCCTTGTTTCCATAATCGGCGTTTGGCCCATCACGGCGGATATTGAAACGTGGATTTTCATGGCATAATTCCGAGAAGCAAACGTATTCTGGCCGAATAAATGGAAGATGGATTCCAGCTAGAAATTCATAGCATTCTAATCCGTCAGGTGCAAGCGGACCAAACAAGATCAGTTCAAGGTTGCTCTTGATCGGTTCGTTATATAACGGCCCGATTAATGTTATTGTGCGCTGTAATGCGTTGTTTGTTTGAATTTGCGAGGATATTTGAAAATTATTGCTTCTCTGTAAAAACTTCGGGAACGCAAGGCCATCAGCTTTGCTTTTTAGGCATGACCATAATTATTGACTGTCTTCCTGATGCGTGTGTTGTGATATCTAGATAAGGATCGTTATGTAATGCTATACTACGTAAACCGTTTTTATTAGTTTATGCACAAGGAAAATTCCTTAAAATGTAAATTTTGTGCAGGTCATTGCTGACCATACAAAATTCATGCAGTTTCGTTCGGTGCAAGTCATTGACTTTGTCAAGTGCGTTAAATTTTGTAGCTGTAGCGCGTAGGTACAAATGAAACCTTGGACATTGGCCGTATATTGATTTCCGCCTTTGTTAAGCTTGAAGCAATTGTCAGCATTTCCGTTGATGCAAGTCGCACATATAATCATTGTAATTAGAGGAAGGAAAAGAACATTTCAAGAACTTACCTAGATAAATTAATGTTCTTAAGGTCGAATTTAGTTCTAACACTTTTGTTACGTATGCACGTTATTAAATAGAATTACTGGTAAATAAGAAACGATCATTCAAGAGCAATCATAAAATAATCTACTAGTATTTAACTAATCGACGATGAACATACACGGCCAGCGGTAGAACATACACAGCCAGCCGGTATTACCTTGTATGGCTTTCGAGTCTCGTCAAAAGATGGCTCAAAATGGTTTTTTTTAAATCGGCGGTGAAGAACGTCGAAATCGTCTTTAAAGCACGAAAAATCGGCAGTGAGGTAATCCATTGTTTTACGACTTTTTGTAGGTAGCGAGGCGACAGATAAACGTCAACCGACGTCAACATAACCTACAAAAGTTTGTTAAAATGTTGTAATTTCACGATTACTCGATTTAGAAAGAAACACATAATGTACTCCTCGGCACTGAAGTTCGTTTTTATCTCTCATGTGGTTTATTTGCCTGGCCCTGCGGGCCTCTGCAACTAAATCCACATTCGTGATAAAAAGCTAAACTTCAGTGCCTTGGTATACCAAGACACTGAAGTTTAAGAGCAGATTTGTGGATCATGGATTATTTTATGTTGATTTAGAATGCTTCGATTCTCCTAGATTTTCTGAAATTACTGAAACTATGCTGATAAACTCCTTCAACATAATTTGTGAAGTTATTCCAGCCCTCTAAAAAGAAAAAACAGCTAACGCTAAACACTATGATCAAATGAACCAGGACAAGAAAGTGAAGAAAGTCTTGACACTGGCATTAAAGATGAAATTTCCTCGGCAAATCCAGTCCCCGCTCATAGCTATCATAGTAGACGCCGTTTTCGCAATCTGAAGTGCATTACTTGTGTAACGTAAGTATTTGTGGTTTTATGCAAGTATAATTTATATTCTACTATATTCAATAAGTATGATGGAATCAGATTCGTCCAACTGCCAAAATGAACTTGGCCAATACTGCAACTGAGCAAATTAATTCGGCAATTGAGTGAATTTAGGTTTACGCAATTTAGCGAATTCAGAATCTGAGTTTAATCTATACAATTTTGTTCTCACAATCCTACCTAAGCAAATATCTTGTGAAAGTTAATTTTCTAAACTAAAATTATAACAAATCGTTTACGCAGCTATAAGAACATTTGGTAGCTCTGCGCTGCTTCTCAAGATCCACCAAGCCACTCTAATGCCAAATTTCTTTCTGTTACATTATAGACGTCAAATTTATAAACTCGATTTTAGCAGTCGAACATAAAGTTTTGTATATAACTAGTAAATAATTTGACTTTATTTCATTTTAGAACCATAATCGTGTTTATTGGCTCTCAATAGCGGGCGTAATATGGCTATTATGGTCCGATGGCCTATAAAGTTGCTAAGCAGTATAACAAACGCCAACAATATAGTATAGCAACACCAACAATCTGCATAGAAACCATAGTACATCAAAAATTCACAGCGTCAGCACAACGATGGCATAGTAGTCTGTAGTCAAAATACTGAACCCTTCAATTTTCAATTTTGTGCATTTTGAAAACCAAAATAACATAAAATGTATGTGCCATTTGCATAATCACGATTATTTATAGCCATTGAGAAATTTAAAGCTCTCCGCTTCGCATCGCGCTTGAACATTTCCTCGGCTATAATTAATCTATTGATTATGCTCTTAATACATTAATAACTATTATTGACATCTCTCTCAAAACTAGCTCGGCCATAAAATAGACTCGTCAAATTATATACTTGCTATTTGCTATATAAATAGCTATTATCCAACATCTTCTCAAACTAAGCATATTACTACAAACTACAGTTATTACAAATAAAGAAAGTTCATCATTAGTCACTATAGTGAGAGAAAAATAGAAAAGTCGCAGAGTCGAAGGCTTGTAATTTTAAATTCTAGTAATAGCATATCAAATGTCATGTTAGTGTCAAAAAAATCAGAAAAAAATTAGTTGAAGAGATTTAAAAGAGGTGCTGGATAAAAGGTTGTTTTGCACTATTTCTACGAGCGTCGTGGTTAAACTTTTTCTTTCGTTACTAAGATGCTACGTTCCACACTTATACAATAAATAACTATTATTTTTAAATACATTTTACCTGCCATGTTTTGAGTTTTGTAACTCTGCCTAATTCTATGAAACCAATTACTATTTAGAATATATTTTGCGACTTAAAGTTCTATCGTTTTAGATCGTAGACCTTGAAAAAATTAAAATTTTTGCTAGGGGTCTTTCTCAAAATTTCAATACCCGGGCACTCTGCAGAGTCCCAGTACGCGCCTGTTAACTAGGAAAAATTGTATTGTATTCAAGCCAACATTTTTGCGCCCTTCAGTACAAAAACTATATATGTGACAAAAAATACGAATGACACTATACGACTTCTACATTTATCTCCGGATATATGATGTAATGCAGGGTGTATATTTTTAAATTGTGAGTTAGTATACACCCTGTGTAATGTATTCAAACAAACAGGTAGGTATTCAAAAATAAATCCAACATTATTTATTCAAACATTTTAAAAATAAACAACTACATGTTAAAATAAGCAAATACTACACAAATAAAATGAGAACAGAAAACACAATTCTAATTTAACAAAGCACATATTGTCGTGTGATCAGTAGAAAGATTTACAAATTCCTATATATAAACATATGGTGTACTCAAAATCGTAACGCCACTGCGTCATTTATAGCGCAACGATAAGCATATGCATTTATCAGTGAGTACGGGTTCAAATCTTACCGGCTGCAATGTTTTTTTAATTTCCAAATTCATGTAATTCGCTTTACTAAGTGTTTCTGTATTATTAACAGCATTAAGGTATTTTTTACCTATTTTGTAGAGAATTTTGAAGACTTCCATAATTCGATCTAGCAAAAGTTGCTTTTCCGGTAGCGCGATTTCTGTATTAAAGACATGGCAAACATTTTCTTTTGTAACTTTTTTATTTTAAAAATGCAAAAATTATTTTAATTAGAATAAGACTACCTATGTGGTGAGCTTAGAAACTAGTACAGACATATCAATATGTTAAAATAATACAATATAAACAAATAATTATATATTATTATGCGTAGTAACATATGAACGTAGAATAAGGTTCTATATTCGCAGCCATACTGTCACATTCTTTTGTAATAATCAATATAAAGTATGATCAAAAATTAATCTCATCTAGTATGGTTATGAAAGAACAAATTGCTGCCTTTAAAACTGTGTCCAATGTATTTTATTTTTAGGTTAGATTTAAGATAAAGTGTCTATTCGACCGGTGCAGGCTTATTTGTTGGACAATTACATTACTTTTACTTGCAAATTCGTTTATTAATATAATATTATAATAAGATGGATAAAAAGAATAAAAGTTGACAGTTTGAATTAAATATAAGTATGTAAGCCATTTTTAAAGGCGTTGGTTTGCACTTCCATAGCCATACTAGATGAGATTAATTTTTGATCATACTATATTTAAAACGTGGAGTTTTTTGTCGGCACGCATGTAGTACTATAAGCCTTGCATCAGGCCAATTTCGATATTTTATTTTTATAAAATCTACCATTGTGTAGGGTCGCAGAAGTGTTTTAAATTGAACAAGTTCTACCGGCAAAGTGATTTTAGCCAAAAATACCATAGTAGTGGAACAAGTAAGATATCAAAATCGGTCTGTGGTGTTCTGCTGATTGTTGCAATAGACAACTGTATCAGCGATGAGCCCAAAGCAGTGAATGTATATGTAACATCAGGGAACCCGCTCCAACAGTTGTTAAAAAATTAAGTTAGTTTGTCGTCACTGCGGTAGTACATTGTTTTAAAAATGGAAACATTTTTATAATTAGAATAACACCACCTTTGCGGAGGGCTAACAAGCTAATAATTCTAATGTTTTGATTGCAACCAGACCAGATTGGGTGCAATTCGTATTATTATAATTAGCATTATTTGAACTAAAATCATCAATATTACAAAATAGTTTATTTGTAAAATTGGCCACTTGTTTATTTGTTTTTTTATTAGTACGAAAGAATTTTTTTGTGTGCTATTTTGGCGCCCCTTGCCGCTTGCTCCTGTAGGTGGGGGCCTACTCGGCCTATACCTAGTTACGGCCCTGGTTACTGTTAGTGATTTTATAATTATTACTACAATAGATATCGTTTTTACTAACTACATCCAAGCGACCAGAAAAATTTGATAGTTATATACATAGACGTACGTCGCTATAAACAAACACGCTATAAATAAAGAAAAAAGACGTTTATTGATGGAAAGAATGAAGTATTCCATATGGCTTATTTATAAAATTTTAACAAAAAAAAATCCGTAATTTGATTTCTCTATATCAGGGGTGAGCTTTAGCTGTCTCATAAACATTTTCAAAATTTCTTTTAAGTAACTGAAGCCACAGTTTGCCAAACGTCATTAAGTTTACCTTGATTTTTTTCTTTTTAGAGGGTTGGAATAACTTCACAAATTATGTTGAAGGAGTTTATCAGCATAGTTTCAGTAATTTCAGAAAATCTAGGAGAATCGAAGCATTCTAAATCAACATAAAATAATCCATGATCCACAAATCTGCTCTCTAAACTGTCTATAATTTGGTCCATCACGACATTATTAATAATTAATATGGTCAAACGAAAATGATCTTCATTTTGATGCTTTATATTTTTAAACAGGGGGGAGGGGCAAGAGGGGCAATTGCCCCTCATAGAATTTATCGGGGGGGGGGGGATAGTGTAATTTGCCCCTCTGATATATTCTATGAGGTTTTTAAAAACTTTTACATAGAGTTATCAAATTAATCTACACGAGATGCTAAAATTCGTTGTGCTATTGTAGGAGGTTTAGAAATAAAACACGAAGATATCGTTAAACACATATTTATGTTTAGGTTGACAGCTGAGAATTCTAGGGAAATCATTGACAACAAGCGTTGTCACTAGGCTGCATTGTGTTGGTACATAAACTTCTTATCATTTTTATGGTGAGGTAAAGTTTCATGTCGACAGGTTGACATTTGATTATTTTAAATTGTAGCTTGGCTATTATAAACTTGAAATGTGATTTTATAATTTGGTTTTAACTAGTTAGGTAGGTATTGCACTAAGGACAATTTCAGTTTATAATAAAGACAAAACTATAATTTAAAATAATTACAGTATCAGTCAAAACGAAACCTAACCTCATTGCAAAAATAATAACCAGAAATTTATACACCAACACAATGCAATCTAGTGACAATGCTTGTTATCAATGGTTTCTCTAGATTGCATTTCCATATGAAAAAAATAAATTGTGGGCACTATACGACAGCTTTGAATATTTTAATTCCCATTTGTTTGGGAGAAAGTTTTTGTAATACTCGCATTTTGCAATTTTTCCAAAAACGGTATTTCTTATAAACTTTTTAAACAAAAGTTGTATATAATATATCATCTTGTTCTATAAAATTTAATTTTTATCAAACAATTATAAAATTTTCCGGAAAAACAGAAAAACATAAGAGTAAAGTACCACTGGTTACCCGATTTTAACCAAAAATGACTGAGAACTCCAAATTTATATTAAAAACAAAGATATAAATTTTGAAGCCGATCAGTTCAACAATCTAGGCCAGGGGTCGGCAACCTGCGGCCCGCGGGCCGCATGCGGCCCTTTGCAACTTTTTGCGCGGCCCGCCAAAGCACCAATATAACTTTAGGAAAAATCAACAAACTTAGAGCGTTAGCGTGCCGAAATGTGGCCGGTGACAAAAATGCGCGACAAACAGAAGCATAGTGGGAAACCTATTTTACTGCGCAAGTTTAATCCCCACTCCCCAGCGAATACGACGTCTCGCTTAGCAAGTGTAGCATTCTTTCTAGTGATGGGCATAATCGGATGATTTCAATAATCGGAATGTTCCATTTCGGAATGTTTATAAAATCGGAATATCATCCGATTATTTTACATTCCGTAAATGCAAGCAAAGGAAAACGAGCGAAATAACAACAAGCGGAAGGAAGATGAAGTGCGTGCAAATTTACGATGAGAGCACTCGCTGTCTCGCCGTAAGCCCTTATCTGCGTTGGCATCTATTGTTTGGGTTTGTAGGACAGTCAGTAATAGCTATTTACGTTATTAGACCGGTAGCAACATTTTTATGGCCGCGCCAATACTTTACAGGTCGAACCGTAGGGCGAGACCTGTATGTTTGGCAAGGCCATAAGAATTCTACCGGTCGTGTATCGTATAAGATTTTTTAGGATACTGCATTGGTAACCAGCGTTTACATTGTTACAAACGAGTCCGGTAGATAAAATTTACCGGCCTAGACCAGTAGTAGCCAGCAGTATCCTAAAAAACAATTTATAAGTTTGAGTCGCACAGTGGGATATGAGGAAGTAAAATATTTTTTCAAATTATTACAGTAGTTACGTTAATAGACTGTCGGAAAATGGTAGTGATATTTTAAAGTTTAATCGCACATAAAGTACATAATAGATAGTATAAAACAATACTTGAATTTGAAGTCTGTAGGTGTACTATCTAATAATTAATCTACGAAATACCACTGCCATTAGTGCCATTCACGTATCATACACATGCGCACACGGCGCGACCCGTCGACATTCGCCAACCAGCATATAGCAGTCAAGTGAGTCAATACAACATTCCGTATTCCGTTCAGTTCAAATTGGCATTTCGTTTTCTCATTTTGTGTACCGAATAGTAAAATAATCGAATTCCGAAAGTTCCGAATTTTGTGCACCGAACAGTAAAATAATCGAATTCCGAAAAGTTCCGAAATAATAGGAACCTTCCGATTTTTTGAACAATCGGAAACTTTCCAATTATTCATTCCGGATAGGCCCATCACTAATTCTTTCATTTCGCCAGTTTGCTACTGTATGTTCATATGTGCGTTCATGTTGACAGCCGTATGACGTTTCACTACAATATTTTATATTTTTTATATTTATATATTTTATATTTACATATTTATACATATTTAATTGGAATTGTATTTTCTTTTTTTTCCCTTTTAAGAATTGTAAAATTTTTGTTCTCTAACATTATTGTAATTATAGCCTGTCAATAAAAAAATTTTTTTTTCTATATTTATTTTTAATAATATTTATACTCGTATATGATATAGAAGCACTATTTAAGTTACATTTGAATGTGCGGCCCGCATAAAAAAATTTATTTTGAAAATGGCCCGCCGTCCGAAAAAGGTTGCCGACCCCTGATCTAGGCTGTATAGAGGACACCGACAGACTGACAGACTCACAAATTGTCATGATCACAAACTAACAGACAAATATCACTTCGAAAAACAGTTTTTTGACCTAAATGGGTTGTCAAAGTGACTGTTTTTTTGTTCATTGGATGTAATAGTAATTTATTATACAAGACGATAAAGTTAAATTTTATCCACGAGTGAATCGTTTAACGTCGAGACGAAGTCGAGACGTTAATGATTCAAGAGTGGATAGAAATAACTTTATCGTCGTGTATAATACAATATTTTTTTCTATAGCAAGAACTTTAGCAATTTCAAAAGAAAATAATGACAGTCAATCACATTTCAAAATGTCAGTAGCTTGATTGGGTTGCTACGATAATACGAAGCTGTCATATTTAATTTAAACAAAAGTAAGAAAATTAAATTACTTTATCTATCCTTGATGTTAAAGTGCTACTTTATCTACCCTTGCTGTTAAAGTAAAACTTGACCTTTTGTTTTGAGTTGATAAAAGCATATAGAAAAAAAGTCTTTTACAATCTAGAACAAAAAAACTTTTACGTGCAACAATTTTTGTTTAAAAAAGAGGTTACAATGTAGACAAAATTTTCTTTGAGTTTCCGCGAATGTGGATGTGGAGCTGTGCAGTTTTTGAAAAAAATGTTTGATACTCGATTGCGAAATTCTTTTGCATTCTCGAATGTTTTTTTGCTCGCGATGCTCGCAAAAAAATCATTCTGGAATGCAAAAATAGCATTTCGCAATCTAGAATCAAAAGTAACTATTTCCGAACGAGAAGACACAAAAACGGATATTTCCGCAAAAATCTCGTGTTCGAAAGAAAATACATGATTACCTACTATATTTTACGAAGTAAAAAAAAGTGACAATGAAGTACAACTTTCAGGTATTTTGTGTATCTTTATGAACATTCAATACGTGACTAAAAGCATTCTGACTTAATTGTAACTATTATAGTTATTTATGTATCAAGTACATAATGTAAGACTTTATTGAACGAGTCGATTTTATGTAGAGGGAGTGTATTGTAGCGATAAAGAGGACGACTCAAATAAGGTCTGATTATGTACAAGCTGCATGCAAAGCTTTATGTTCAACTGCACTGCAAAATATTTCCTTTTATCTACAATATCGTTTGTGTCATTAGACACATTAAAAAATTCAAGTTGCTATTGAACCATTTGATAGTTTCGAAGTGTGCTTTTAGGTTAACTACCTATTACCGTAAGTTATTAAATATTTTTATTATTTGTAATGTTTTCAGTTAATTGAATCTTTCTTGATTTGAATAATAGCTATTTAAGTAACAGGGAATGTTAATAGACGATACGTTCCGAGTTATCTTATTATATTTTTCCCGCTGCTTATCGAAATTTTCCTAGATTTAAAAAAAAGTAGTTTGGTTTAAGGATTAAGTTTCGTGAGTCGTGTTACCTGTGAGTGTCACATGTCACATAAACACTTGCAATTATAAACAAAACGTCTAAATCTGCATCTTCCCTTGCTAATTTTATTCTGCTAGGAACTTAATAATAATAAGTTCCGTTGTCAAGCGAAAGCAGCAAACAAATATAATCACCGGCTTACACGTTTTGTTACCAAGGCTGTATCACTAACTTACATGATCAGCAGCGGGAAAATTACATTTATTTTGATAATAACTGTTGGGTCATTGACAGGCGGCCGTTTTACTTTATTTTATGGACTAAAGTGACACTTTATGGACGCTAAATAATACTATAATAAAGTGTTTATGGAACAGTCTAACATAAAGCTTAGTTATGTTTAAACACCCAAAAAAATATTTGCCTCGCATAATTACAGTAGTTCCTGCGCCGCTGCCTACCGGGAAATGCCCGGTAGCCCGGCGGGCCAGCACGCGCCTGCTAGTTACGGCGCGACAGTCAGTGTTGAATCCAGGGGGTGACCGGGAGGGGATATTCCCCCCCCGGGCAGTACAAAATTCTCCCCCGGAAACATTACCACTTCATATTCATGTTTTTTTCTATCTGTAAAAGAATGGGTGGATTTCGCGGGAATAGGTAAAAATACTTCCCAGACGTTTCATCCCCCCCCCCCCCCCCCGGAGTAATCAGTCTGGATTCAACACTGCTGACAGTAACTGCTGTTTTAGCGTACACATAGGGTGACCACCTTTCAGTTTATACAAACCCTGAGATCCTTCGTGAGTAAAAAAAGTTTGCTTCAGTGAGAAATACAGAATGCTTATACAAAACACAAAGTAAGCAAATAAAAACAATGTTTTTATTCCTTGCTATTAATGGTTAGCAAATATAATACAGGGTGTAACTCAAATACTTGCCCATATCGTACGTCACAAATTGGCCAAAAAGTGCATACAGTGAAATCTCCCTTACCGGACACCTCTAATATGCGGACACCTCTCTTACACGGACATTTTGTTGCGAACCAACTTGCTTGCATTAACTTTACTAATAAAATTTTCTCTATTAAACGGACACTCTCTTAAACGGACACGAACACCATTTTTCGACAATTTTTAGACTGTGAATCTCTCTTGTACGGACACTTCAAAATGCAGGCCCAGCTAATGTCGTGAGGCGTCAAAACAATCCATAAATCAAACATTTAATGATCATGTTGTTAAAATAGAGAATTCTTTTGCAATACGGGCGGTATTAAGTCAACTCAAATCAGCGTTACGACTGCAGGAAATCGAGACTTTCATTACCCTATGCGCGATATTATTACAAAACAATCCGTGTCGCTTGATTTTAGAGGCCTGCAATTCAAAACTACTTTGCCTTCTGCGTGGGCATCCCATTATGATAAAAATAAAAATAGGAAGAATTTTTCCTGCTTGCTTTTATTGAATGAAAGAATAAGAAAACTAGGCCCAAGGAGTCTGGGGGTATCAAGTTACGCCAGTGTAATCAATTCGAACCAGAGGACGATTTACCCTTATCAGTAATGGCTGAACCGTATAGAAGTATCCCAGAAATCGAAGACGTCGACCCTGACGAATTTATAAACATTGACAAGGAAATAAGCGAGGAAGATGATGTAACCGAAATTTCAGGTAAATCAGCTGCCGTTGATGTGCAGTAGGGGTGATCATAAAAGTCAACTTTTTTTTCCCTTTGGGCAGAGTTTGCAAAAGGTGGCTTTATGGTCGAATAATAACACCCCGAAATAATTAAAAGAAAAAAAAATATCTACTGCCCTCAGCAACGTGTCAAAATTTGTAAAAAGTCAACTATTTTTCCTTTGCACAGAGTTTGCAAAAAATGTATGGTCGAATACTAATACATGAAAGTAATTTAAAAAAAAGTATTTACTAACATCAATTACAAGATAATAATATGAGTACAGAAAAAGATAAGTTCGACTAAATATAGAAGTCCTTTTTAGATAAAAACTTTGGCATGCTTTTACGAGAGTCTAACCGGCTTCGAATAAAACCATCACGTCCAAGTTCGCCACACACAGTTTTGGCAGCTTCAGTCACTACTTTAACACTTTGAGTATGGTTTGGAAACTTCGGGAAGTCAATGTTGCCAATTTCTCCGGTAATAAGCATGTTGTTAACGTCTTCATCGGAAATTGAACGAGTAATAGGTGGTTCGGTTACATTTAAGTTCTGCCAAAATGTCATTTCATAATATGACCTGGCATTTAAGTCAATTTCGGGGACTTCAAATTTTCGTAGAATATTTGCTCTTGCTTCTTTCCTTGCTTTTATTATTTTCCGAACACCTAATTCTCTAAGAACTTTGGATTCATCCGTCAGAAGAGATAATATTATATTCTCTGGATGCGCGAAAAACGCGTTGCGTCTTATAACCGGATCAACTATTTCTTTTAGATTATCTGGTAGATAGCGAGATAACGACATTAGTTTGTAAAAATGGCGACTTCCATCTTTACATGATGGTTTTGTTTTGATCGTAAACCAAAGTGGAGTGTAAACCTTCATCGCATAAGTTACAAGTATAATTAAATTTTCGTCAGGTGATGTAGTTGAAACATATAGTCTTAATATTCTATTGACCAACGTTAACCATCTAGAATGAGCTAACTTTCCTGGGCTACGTACAGCAAGATCGTTGGAACAAAAGCCAGTTCTAACAGCTTCGTAAATTTCCTTCAAATACTTCTGGTCACTACTAAGATCTTTGACAGTAATATCTGGAAGTTGCGGGCCGTCTATAGTAGAGAATTCAACAATGGGAAGGGTTTCACAATCTATAATTAACTTGCCAATGGGACCAGAATAGCCTGACGGACCAGTAATTTTACCATCAACATGGTTAAATAAATGACGCAGTGGCAACTCATTACAATGCAGGAGACAAATAAACCATTGCAACGGTCTTGTCAATTTAATTTCAATACGTCGGATAACGCAATTGCAACTGATGGCAATTTAAAACTTCTCATTCGTTTTGAAATCGGCGGTACTTCATTATTTGGCTGAGGATCTGGCTCTGAATGTGGTTCTGAGTCTGTAGTTTGCAACGGCATTGGATCATCATTATCACTTACAATTTCTGATTCATTGTCATTTAATTCACCAGACTTTGAAGTAACATACTCAGCAGACACGACTGTTTGTGAAGAAACTTTTTTCTTGTACTTTTCAATTCGTAATAAATCTTTTTGTATACGAAGACTTTTTTTATCTAACTGTTTAGTAGTTTTAGAATCAATACGATCCATTCCCATTTTTCGAACAGTTCTCTGATCCAATAGGAAAGCTTTTTCTATTTCGGGTACTTTTTTATCTTTTGCACATTTGCACTCCAGTTTACATTTGCAAGCAGCCACATCCATGAGTAATTTAGCGTTTTTTTTTAAAGCAATCTAATTTTACTTCAAAATTCTTTCCTTTTTTGTTAGATGATAACGATAAAGACTTCTTAATTGCGACACATTTTAACCAATACGTTTTAATCATTTCCAACATTCTTCTTCTTGGCACAATCGGAATACTAGATTTAATCCAAATAGATGCTACCTTCTCAGCAACTTCAGTGGCAATTTCATTAAACTGTGGCTCCTTATTACAATTAGATTTTAACTTATTTCTCACCATCTGATAATATTTCATCACATCCATGTAAGTTGGTAGTGTCACTCCATTTAGATCCTCGGGTGTTCCAAATAAAGGACAGTTTATATCGGTCCTGGTTTTTATAGTTTTCTTGAATTTAATAGTATTTTTAATAGAATCAGCTGGAAATTTGTAAACAGATTCTGTATTCCGGGTCTTCATTGTAACAGAATCATTCATAGGTAGACACTTAAAATGAGTGGGGTTAGATATTTTACCCCCACCTGAATATATGATTCATTATTAGTGTTATCTGATAAACTGCGACTATTTTAAATGAATTTTGGCTATATCGTTCGTATCTAATGCATATTTAACCTTATGCGCCACAGTAAAAAATACCAAAATTTCAAAACAGTGCTGAGGGCAGTAGATAATTTTTGATTATTTTTTTACTTCAGTATTTTGCTCATGGTATCAAAAGGCACCTTTTGAGCAATCTGCCAAAATAAAAACTAAAAATTTTTAGAATATCGACTTTTATGATCACCCCTAATGTGCAGTTGGCAGAATTAGAAAACGATGGCGACTTAGAAATTTGTGAGAATGTAATCAAGATCCACACGGAAGCATTAACAGTGAAATTTTTTAAATGCTGTGCTAAAGAAAGTAATTACTTTAAAGTATCCAAACTGTCAAAATATTTAGAAATACATGCGGAAAGTATAATAAACAGTCAGAAAAACCCTTACATCAAATGAGTATTTTAGATTTTCTAACAAGTATTACATAACTTTGTTTCAATTATTTTATATTCTTGTCTGTATTGTTAGCTCGTATACCTTTGCATAATACAAATTTTTTAAACATAAAAATGGATTTTTCTCTAAAGCGGACGCCTCTAATAACCGGACAAAAACGTTGGCACCGTGCGTGTCCGCTTATGGGGGATTTCACTGTATAAGCATCGTTTCAATTCACAACCGTTACAGAGATAGTAATGGGGGTTAAAAAAATAAGTAGTCCTCCTATTGGTAGAAAATATCTCCCTGTCTGAATGCGTAATGTCATAGGTGCAGCTACAAGAGCCAATTTCTTATTTCTTTTTTTTTATTTAGCTGTCGATAGAACTGCTGTATTTTTTTTAAATTTTTGATTATCATTCGATTTTCACTTCTATTCATATCTATTTTTGTCACAAATACTGCGTAAATATCAATAACGTTAATAAAGGCATTAATAATAATAATAATTTGAATATCCTTTCTCAATTTTCAGTAAAATGACAAAAATTCAATTTAACCCCCCCCCCCTTTAATATAACCTTAAAGGTTGAAAATTGGACCTATGTGTAAATGAACTTCTTTTGTCAATTTGTGACGTAAAATCCGCCCTGAAAATAATGCCAAGCATTTCAGTTACACCATATACATACAGGGTCTCGGGGGTGGAAGATATTTCTAAAAATATGAGAGTTACATAAGATTTGTTTGGACACAAGTTGTAGGTACTAAAATGGTGCACATTTATGAAATGTTTTGATTGTACAGGGTTGCTCACAAAAGTGTGGCGAACTAAACCTATTCTTTTTTAAATATAATGCCCTATAGTTAGATACAATATAAAGTTGTATGGGGATTCTCAACCAGGGGTAGGCGTACGTCTAGGGGTACACGGGGTGGTTCCAAGAGTCTGGTTGTTTATACAAAATGGCAGACTTTGTTTTGTTTAAAAAAAAATTAGTTATATTATAAAAAATTATATGTGGATAACCAATTCTTTTTCTACCATGCGAAGCAATTCTGTCTTATCCACAAAAGAAGAAATGGTACTGATTGATGTTTCTTGTGATATGACATACATAGAAAACTTTTACCCGTGTCATCAGCATCATTTAGGGCACGTCTACTGAAACTTTTTCGAATATAGCCGATAAAGCAGTGAGAAGGCTTTTGTAATTTCTAATTAAGTACGGACTTGGGCGAGTGTGGTTTTGCAAAATATATTGCTACACATAAACTGTAATCCTTGACACTTCAGTGGGTATTAAGTGCCAGTTTACTTTATGACAACCAAATTTTGAAAAAAGTCTCATTAAATTTAGTGATATTATCTATATATTTTAATTTACCAAAAAATATGTACTTACATACTATTAATTTCCTAAATTGTTATGTTTGAGGTAGAGATTTATTTATTTTATGAATATTTTTCCATTTTTTTTTAAATACGAGTATTGTATAGTCTAGTATTTTTGTGATTTAAATTACTAAAAATATAAAAAGTATAGGCAGTCTTCAGGGCCGTAACTAGGTATAGGCCAAGTAGGCACCCGCCTACAGGCGCAAGCAGCAAGGGGCGCCAAAATGGCACTAAAAAAATTTCTTTCGTACTATAATAAATGAAAACAAATAAAATTCATTTGTAATATTAACGATTTTAGTCTAAATAATGCGAATTGCGCCTAATCTGGTCGATACGTAGTGTATGCCTTGCAAAGGGAATGTTATATGTCGACCAGATTGTAGCGGCGTTTGTATTATAATTCCCAAGTATACCAATCAAAGCATTAAAATTATTAGCTTTTTAGCCCACCGCATTGCTCCCCTTATTCTAACTATATTTTTCGGCATTGTTAAAACTGACTGTAATACAGCAGTTGGGACAAATTAACTGAAATTTTAAACAACTGTTGGGACGGCTTCAGTGATTGCATATATTACATATACATTCACTGCTTTGCGCTCATCGCTGGTACAGTCGCCCATTGCAGGAATCAGCAGAACATCACAGACCGATTTCGAGTGTTTATTTGTTGCACTACTATAGCATTTTTCGCTACAATCACTTGCCCCCTAGAATTTCTCCAATTTAAGACACTTCTGTGACCGTACACGATGGCAGCTTTTATTAAAAGAAGATTATGGAAATCGGCCTGATGCAAGGCTCATACTAGGTGCCGACAGAAAAGAATCGCGTTGTAAATATATTGATTACTACAAGACAGTGTGGCGGCGAGTACAGAACCTTATTCTACGTTCTTATAGTACTACGCACAATAATATGTAATTATTTGTTCATATTGTGTTATTATAACATATTGACATGTCTTTACTAGCTTTTGAGCTCACCACATAAGTGGTCTTATTCTAATTAAAATAATGTTTGCATTTTGAAAATTGAGTTGTACAAGGTTATTCATTATAAATTACCCACCCCTTATCATCGTTATTATTGCCTATAGAAAAAAAAGTTTTAAATAAAAGTTATGTGGTTATAACTGAATTTTGTTAAAATGCTATCAAAAGTACAGTGGCGTGCATAATTAAGGGGATACAAAAAAGTAATATATTTTTTTAAATGGAACACCCTGTATATTATTAAATTTTTGGAATGATCTTTCTTTCCTGATTTCAAAAATATACCATATGTTACCCCTACCTTATACCGTTTTTGAGTTATTAAACGTCGAATATCATTAACATTATTAAAGTAAGCTATGAAAATGACAACTATTTTGTTTGATAAGTGACATTTCTTTAATGAAATAATCTAAATGAGTTATTTTTTATTTATATTTAAATTTTCTAAATAAAACTTTGTTATATTTAATAATGTTAACTACTTTAACTAAGATATTCGACGTTCAATAACTCAAAAACGGTATAAGGTAGGGGTAACATATGGTATATTTTTGAAATCAGGAAAGAAAGATCATTCCAAAAATTTTATAATATACAGGGTGTTCCATTTAAAAAAATATATTACTTTTTTGTATCCCCTTAATTATGCACGCCACTGTACTTTTGATAGCATTTTAACAAAATTCAGTTATAACCACATAACTTTTATTTAAAACTTTTTTTTCTATAGGCAATAATAACGATGATAAGAGGTGGGTAATTTATAATGAATAACCCTGTACATAAAAAAGTTACCAAAAAAACTTTTTCAACGTCTTTAATACAGAAAACGCGCTGTAAAAAAACAATGTTTGCTAGATCGAATTATGGTTGAAGAGTCTTCAAAATTATCTACAAAATAAGTAAAAGTAGCTTAATAATGATGTTAATAACACTGAAACACTTAATAATGCGAATTATATGAATTTGAAAAGCTGAAAAAACATTGCAGCCAGTGGGATTCGAACTCGCGTTCACTGATAAATACATATGTTTATAGTTGCATTATAAATAACGCAGTGGCGTTCCGATTTTGGGCAAAATGCGCCCGATCGGTGACGATGAAATGGTGATGCAGACAGGCAGTTACACCACATGTTTATATATAGGAATCTGTAAAATGTTCTACTGACTACATAATAATATATACTTTTTACTTCCTTCGTCTCTTAGACGTCTAAAAGACGAAGGAAGTACATATGTATTGTAATCGCGAAAAAATCACCTTTCAATATTTCTTCAGATCTTCGCGTTTCAGGGTCTTTAGATGACGAAAGCCCGGTTTTCTTAATTTCGTTTGTCTGCCTGTTGCCGGTATAACTCAAAAACTAATTGTCGGAGGAAGATAATATTTTGCATGAAGATTATATGCCTTCCTGGCATGAAACCGAGAAGAATTCGGTAAAATATATACAGGATGAGCACCTTAAAAATAAAATTCTTTTTATTTTTGCTTTAACTCGGGAACTATTACTTAAATGAAAGTAATATGTTGCACATAGCTCAGCCCCTATCATAGCCCCTACCCTATGATAGGTCCAAAATATTTCCTTCTTCTTCAAGGATAAAAACCTGAGCCATGTGCAAAATATTACTTTTATCATAAAAGTAATAATTTTCACATAGATCAGGCTTTACACTTGACGACGAAAATGGGACCCACCAGTTAAAGGGTAAATTTAAAGAGTCAAAAAGGGGAAAGAATAAGTGCGTTCAGTTTAATATAGCCGCACATCGCACAGATCCTAGAGATCCTGGATGGTCCAGTGGAACAGGCGGGTGGAACCGAAATCCCATTCGCAAGCACTGTAGTTCGAATCCCACCACCCGTAATGTTTTATTTTATTTTAAAATTGATATAATTGGCATTAGCAAGTGTTTTATTTTATCGTTTCAATATTATTAGGAACGTTAAGATATTTGTACATTAGTTTCCTTTGATTTTTAAAATTGTTTAGTGTTATAACGTCCACTAGATAGGAAAGTTCTTAGTAAAGCTCTTTACAACAGAATTGTCGTTTATAATCTTGTTTTCTGTTCTTATTTCATTTTTGTTGCATTTTGTTATTTTAACATTTAAGTAGTTGTTTATTTTCAAAATTTTTGAATTAAAAATTTTGGATTTATTTTTGAATGGCTACCTGTTTGTTTTGAATACATTACATCATATATCTTGAGTATTTTTTTGTTACATATATCGTTAGTGTACTGAGGGGCGCAAAAATGTTGGCTTGCCTACAATAAAAGTTTGCCTAGTTACGGCCCTGGCAGTCTTTATTTTTGTTGCCATTTTTATAAAATACTTCCTGCATCATTAATGAAGATTTTTTATTTTGTAATCATAAAGTTTACGCTAATATTATACATACTTATGTTTTTCAAAATTTCCAAATTTAATAATTTCGGGTTTTGACCTCCGTATTTTTTGAAACCTCTTCTAATCATCTTGCTAAATTCTACGGTTTAGTTTATTATATGCGTAAAACACAAAGAACAATTTTACCCTCTCTTACGTTGTTTTTTTAAAGGGATAATAAATAAACACCTTTAAAATGGCAATTTAAACACTTGAATACTCCGAACACAACAACCAATGAGGTTTGAAAAGAAAAATTGAACCATTATTGACCCAAGAGATAAGAATCACGAAAGAACGAAAAATACAAAAGCAAATTACCTCTAGTATCAAATGAAATTAGAT
Organism: Agriotes lineatus; assembly: GCA_940337035.1. Lineage (NCBI taxonomy): Eukaryota > Metazoa > Arthropoda > Insecta > Coleoptera > Elateridae > Agriotes > Agriotes lineatus. The sequence continues at coordinate 75,046,315 of OW679197.1, read as the reverse complement.
TAAAAACAAAACGAATACTCAAAAATTCTATATCTAATTATATGAAATTTTCAAACATTTCTCCTTGTTGCTGAATACGATTGAACCTAGAAAGAATCTAAATTAGCAGTTTTGCTTTTTAACTATGAAAGGGTTTGATTAGAAATAAAATCCTATCATTTAAGAAAAAGGCAATTAGCAGGAGACATGATACGCACGTGTTGCGCGCAAAGTTTGTGGCTATTATATGAAACGTATTTTATTTTCATTGATATAAATGACGGTTAATTTTAGACATTATTGCACTATTAGTGCAACCCGGAGAAATCATTACAAAACCCGGAGCCCTGAGAGGCGGTGTAGAAACCCTGAGACTTCGGGTGAAACCCTGAGAGGTGGTCACCCTTCGTACACATAACGAAAGTTTTTAATTTTTTTTTGTAAAACTTGTTATAAGAAACGCATGTCTTACTAGCTGTTTTTATGTTGCAGGTCGGCGCCGAAAAGAGCGTATCCTTCGACAATGGTCCGGATGGGTCCGTGGCTGAAGACTGCTACTTCGCGATGCGTGCCTTCAACGAAGGCTACACATTCAACTTCGTGGAAGGAGAGATGTGGGAGAAGTCTCCTTTCACGCTCTGGGATTTCGTCCAGCAACGCAAGAGATGGCTTCAAGGAATTCTCCTAGTCGTGCACGCGAAAACAATACCGTGGAGCAAAAAAATACTGCTCGCCGTTTCCTGCTATTCGTGGGTGACACTTCCTTTGTCTACATCGAACGTAGTTTTGGCAGCTCTTTGTCCGATTCCATGTCCGGCGCTGATGGACTTCATGTGTGCGTTCATCGGGGCGGTTAACATTTACATGTACGTGTTCGGGGTCGTGAAGTCGTTCACTATTTACCGATTCGGATTTTTCCGGTTCATCCTATGTATATGTGGGGCTTTGCTGACCATACCCATCAACATCATTATCGAAAACGTTGCTGTTATATGGGGTATAGTCGGCGAGAAGCACAAATTTTATATAGTAAATAAAAACATCAGGCCGCCGATTACTGTCTAGTATTCTAGTGGCTTGTTTTTATTTACTTTAAACTTGTAAATAGTTAATGTGTTAGTAAATTGTGTGATCGTCTGTGTTCGTATTTTATTACGAAGCGTTTTTATATGGTAGGCAGCCATACCTACTATAGCTAGCTACTAAGTAATTTTCGCGCGTTTTCGTTGTTTTAAGTTATCAAAGCTTACAGAATAGTTTTTTTGTTTAAATTGGACCAAAGCCCGTTTTTTGGCAAATTACAGGATAAAACATATTGCTCCATGCTGTGAAGATATTATTCGCGGAAACATTTCCATTTTGTTTGTATATATATGTATGTCTACGCTCTTACTCGCGAATCAAAGCATGTACACACTCCTGCGTTTCCTTTGTTATTATAATTATTTTATATGTTTTACGTATTTTTTAAACAAATGGGCTGCTTAACTGTATTTTAATACGTTGAAATGTTTCAAACGTTATTTTGTTCCGTATTTCTATGCATGTTGTAACGTCTTAAGTTAATCTATTCAATCAATTTGTATTTTACATGTTAAAATGTTGCTATTTCAGATATTTGTATTTTATTTAACAGTCAATTAGAAGTGGCGTTTGGAAGAAAAAGGTAGTTGATCGGTCCATTTGTTTTTTACGCCGCTTTTGTGTAAATATTTTTGTAAATAACAGACCAGCATGTTTCAGTCGCCGCTTCATAGTATCAACCTGGTCAAATCCTACTATGGAAATCAACCACACCCCTGTCCCATAATAACGCCTATCGCACGCAATTCACGTGAATCGATTTTATGCATCACACGTGGTACGCGATAATAATTTGCTCTAAGTTTTAAATTTTGCAATGGAGTACCAGCAGGGCTGGATATTTTTGTAAACGAAAGTACCTAGTAACAGTTCTTGAAACAAAATAATCAAAACGAAATGAATCAAATATTACATTCGCGCTGGATATCTCCTCTTGTCAGTTTTTGGCTAAAATTGCTTTTTGATTCGTGCTACACTTACACAAATCTTTATTGTTATACTAATAACTGATACCATTTCGTGTATGCTTCCGAAACTAGTGGCTTGAACAAACACATTTTTCCAAATATGTATAGTTGTGTGATTGTAGGCTTATCTAGAGGTTGTATTTTCAGAATGTTAGGATTTCACAGATACATACGTCCTGTTGACATTGTGAATATACATACTACGGGAAAGTACAAAAAGCAAAATGTTCAATGCTGATAAATTTCTGAGCGGTTCAGACTAAATTCTATTAAGCACTAAATTCTATTAAGCGTAAGTTGAAAACAGGGTAGATTATTTGATGATTATTGCAGCTAGTAGTAACCAAAATATTCGTAAATTCTAAAACGTTAAGCTTCTATATTTAAAGTATTACATCTTATGTTGTATTTTCCTGCAGTATAAATATAGTTATGTTTTGAGAAAATCTCGCTAAATATTACTTATTTCCACTCTACGAATACCTTTATATTATGCTTGTCGATTTATTGCTTCATATTGAGGCTTAAATTGCCAACTTATGTAACTATTTATTTTTTTACAGCCCATTATATACAGTAATACTGATGAAATAAAGACCTATTAGTTTTATTTATGTAAATACATATATTTTTGTAAAACATTGTAATTCCAAAGATGTTAGTATCCTATTATTAGTAGAATCTCAAGTGACCAGTTGTTAATGAAAGAAAATATGTTTAACATTGAAAACGACAGATCGTAGTTGTCTAATACAGTCATACTTTTACTTTTTTCCATTACCTACTATCGGTTTCCTCTTAGGTTAGGGCACGTGTTAAAATGCATACAGTTAATGTGGTTAATTGTAATACATGCTGCATAAGTATTTATTAAATTCATCATTATTGTTCATGATATTCCGACATTAAACATTGTTAAAATGCAAGATGCTAGTCAAATTCTCAATACAATAGGAAAAACTTTGGTTTCTAGCATTGTATTGATGGTGGTTAAAGGCCTGTTCACCTTGAAATAAGAAATAGAACGTAGTTCGTACAAACGTTGAGCAGATGTCATTGTTTAGAGTGAATATCGTGTGACTGATTAGTTTTAATGTACAAATTACAGAAAATAAATACATTTGCACTATCTTCTAGTTTTTCAATTACCTAAACTCAGTTTTTTTATTAAAAATCTCAACTGGTAAAAGTGGTAAGAAAAGTATAACAAAGAAGTGGGAATAGCAAGACATTTACTGAATGTTGATGTTAAAAATATTACTAATCAGAAAACGAAGGAAAATTTTAATTTGTATGTCTAATCAACTAGGTAGTTGTATTATACAGACAGATCAACAAAAAAACCAATTAGGGCAGGCTGTGATATGTGTTATACGTTTGGCAGTACTGAAGTGTATTGTCAGTCTATGTCAAATTCGAGATTTGCAGGTTAAGTTTTACGTCAGTCTGTGTCAAACAACAAACAGAACATAACCTACTAATTTCGAATTTGACATAGACTGACAATACACTTCAGTACTGCTGTACAGTGGTGACCATTCTATCCACTAAACGGATCATTGTTAGTGAATTTTTTTTTGGCATTGGATTAACATCCATTTGCCACAAGGGCATATATTAAAATTATTGCATAAAATGAATACAATTATTTATTTTAATGTTATATTGTAATATTGTTTTCGTTAATAAACTCTACCAATAAATCATAAATTCGTTTGTCCAAGTTGCCAGAAGCGTAACTATACTAAACGGAAAGTCAGTATTTAAGTTTCTTAGATTATTAAAAAGGTACTATTTGTACCTATGAAGTTTGCAATTAAAAAACAAACGATTTAAAGCTGCATCTTCGCCGTCCCTGACTACATAATGGAGAATCTAGTAAGCCTATTTTGTGTAAATGGGCTGGTAAGTAACTGTGATTTATTTTGATTCTGGTTATTATACTAGAGTATTTTTTATTTACATAAAATTAAAGATGTGTGGGATTTTCTTTGGGGAGTTCACCATGAATTAGATAGTACGGATTGTTTGATTTCAAACTAATTGCTTTCCTATTAGGAAGGTGATCTGTCATGCTTTTAGCGGAGATGCCTTGATATGAAGCAGTAAAACTCAATAGTCTTCTCCACGAACATTTATTTTCAAGTTATAGGTGGTGACATGTTTCGAAACCAAACTGGTTTCATCCTCGGGCCGTAATGATCCATCTACAGAGGCATATGGTTAACAGTGATATACATAATAAAGCAATTCAACTTACGAGTAGTAAAAGCACATGTTAAAATTTAGGTTAAAATGAGGTTAAGATTTTTAAAAATGAAGACGAGGTGGAAATAATATTAAAAAACACACCACATTGGAGAAGGAAAATTAATTAACCAGCAAACTACATTATAAACATTGTTGCACTGGTTAATGTGTCAAAATATAAAAATTAAAATTAAGCAAGTGAAAGATAATGTAACCCGAAGCTATAATTGAAGGCTCACAGCTCTTCGGCTAAATTTAAATCAAAAGTAACTAGCTTACAAGTCGAACGATCCCTAGATTCAATGACGATGAAATTACCAGAGAGAGTCAAAAAGTATAAAAACAAAATGAAAGCCAAGTAAGGCACGAAATCAGCAAGTAAAAGACAAAACAAACTATTTAGCATTCACGAAAATGTAATTGGTATCAAAATCTCTGACTTCATTGAGTCAATTCATTATTATTGGACATAATTTCAAAAATTTCAAGTAATTTCAACAACATACCTTTATTAGCTATATGCAAAATTTTGTAATCTTTATTAGGATCTAAGTTTTTGTTGCACTCCAAAATGTGATTAGCAAAAGCAAATTTATTAGGTTGGTCAATAGTAAAATTGTTGTTTCTAATACAAGCGGAATGTTCTTTGATTCTTTTTCTGAAAGTATGTCCAGTTTGACCAATATAAAAACAGTTGCACGACGAACAGTCAAGACGGTAGACACCAGATCATTCTAGTAACGGGGGTGGCGCCTTTATTGAGGACGACCAATTTCTGAAGCGAATTGGTAGTAGAAAAGGAAATTTGAAAATTATATTTAGTTAAAATGTTTTTTATGGACATAGAAATTGTACCATAATAGGGAATTGAAAAAAACAAATTATTTTCAGAATTATTCATACGGGTTAAGTTTGTTGAAAGTTTTATTCTGGGTTTATGATAAATAGGTAAAATTAGTTGAAGAGGATAACCGTTTTTAATAGCAATAAATTTAATGATGTTGAATTCTGAAGGAAGAATTCTTCCTTTCATCCCGTGTCCCATAAACTTGCTAATTTTCAATTTTTTATATAAACGTTTACTTCCCATTCCTATGTCAACAGAAAATTTGCCTTTGAAATGTGGTGCTGGAGAAGGCTGTTGAGCGTTTCATGAACAGAACATGGAACAAATGATTGTGTAATTCAAGAAGTTGGCGAAAATATCAGACTAATAACTATAATCCAAAGAAAAATCTTGCAATTCTTTGGTCATATATCACGAAGGTCAGACGATAATCTGGAAAAGCTGATGGTCCAAGGAAAGATTGAAGGTAAACGATTAAAAGGCAGATCACCTAGAAGATGGTTGGATGAAATCGAAGGACGGATAGGTACCAAATTGGAAGAAAACAGCATCGAAAGCACTGGAAGGATATTATATAAGCTACAAACTAAACAAATCACGATCTTCGGATATGAAGAATACGACAATGAAGAGAGATCCTGTATATATTTTACTGACATTTTGTCGGTTTCATGCCAGAAAGCCATATAATCTCCATACCAAATATAGTCTTCCTCCAACAAATAGTTTTTCAGTTATATCGGCAACAGACAGACAGACAGAATTGAGAAAACCTGTTTCTCGTCATCAAAGGACCCTGAAACGTGAAGATCTGAAGAAATCTCGGAAGGTGATTTTTATGCGATTGCAATACTTCCTTCGTCTTTTAGACATGGGAAGTAAAAATGTTGGTGAATTCGAAACCGTGGTGGTCGGACGTGCCGCGAGCGAAGTGAACAATAAGTGTGAAATAGTGCGAAAGTAGTGCTAAATTAGATTAAATAATCGGCGTAGGGTAAGCAAGGGGCCTCAGTATAGCGTAATTTAAGGGAAGTTTTAAGCTAAATCAACAGTAGTTAGAGGAAGTAGAGGATAACGGTGAGTTTAAGCTGCAAGATTTAAAAGCGGAATAGGTAGAGCGAAGGTCGAGCAGGAAACCGCGTATCACGAAAGGCCAGGCGAGGCACGATAAACGCAACGTTTCATTAAACCGGAAAATATAAAATTAGTAAAAACGGCCCAAAAAAATGGAAGAAATATTAGAGCAGATTAACCAGAAGTTAAATAAACTAAATAATATAGAGGAGGCAACGGAAAGTATAAACCAGAAATTGGATAATATCGGTAAAGAGTTTGATGCGATGAAAGCTGAAATTGGGCGCGTAAAAGATGAAAACGTAAAGCTAAAAATACAGATAACAGGTCAGGAGGAGAGAATTGTATTACTGGAAAAGGAGATAAGACAGAAAAAAATAATAGTACACGGATTACCAGAAACAACAAGAGAATCTGAATTAGAATTGAAGTTAAAAATTAGGACACTGCTAAGGGATATTGGAATAAAAATAGACATAGAAAACGACACGCAGGAGGTAAGGAGATTGGGAAGGTACAGTCAAGAAAGTCAAAAAAGTCGGCCAATAATGATGGAAATTTAACATTTAACAAAAAAGTAGAAATTATTAAGGCAGCTAAAAATTTGAAGGGCTTGAAAATATCAATTACCGAAGACTTCCCAAAGGAAATCCAGATGCAAAGAAAAACCCTGATACAGCATATGAAAGACGCAAGGGAAAATGGGCACACAAGTGTTGTCTATAACAAATTGATAATAGATGGGAGGATTTATATAATTGAGCAGATTGATGATTGTAAGAGCGGAAAGACAGTGAGGCAAGAAAATGAAAATCAGGAGGGAGAAATAATAGAAAAAAATAAATATGAAAACCGGAATGGATTGGAAAAATACCAGAAGGCAAGGACAGTGAGCGAGAGGTCACCCGGAGATACAGAAAACGAGGAAGTGCGGAAGCAAATGAGGATAATTGCGAATACAGACCAAGGCTCAAAAAACTATTAAAACAAAAATATAGGACGGAAACAAAAGAGAAGGAATGCAACGAAAAAGGACATGATATTGGAAAAAGAAATAACATAAATAAAAATAAAAAATCAAAAAAGTTTAAAAAGACACAAAATAAAGGAATAACCTGGTTAGCAACATGGAATGTCAGAAGTTTAGCAAAATCGGGGTCAGTTCAAAATTTAATAGATTAAATTAAACGGTATAAACTCGATATTGTGGCATTGCAAGAAATGAGATGGATAACGGGCGGAATCACAGATTTAGAAGGTTACACTGTTTTTTGCAGCGTGGCGAAAGAAGGGCAGTTTGGAACAGGGTTTATTATAAGTAAAAAATACAATTCGGCGATTTTGTCATTCAAACCGGTAAGTGAAAAAATTGTGACGATAAGATTAAGAGGAAGATTTTGCAATATGAGCTTATGTAGCGTACACGCACCTACAGATGAACAAGAGGACGAAGACAAAGATATGTTTACGCACAGATGCAGGAAGCGATAGACAATATGCCGGAACATGATGTAAAAATCTTAATAGGAGAATGAATGCTAAGGTGGGAAGAGAGAAATGTTTTTCGACGATCGCGGGACAACACAGCTTACACAAAGAAAGCAACAATAATGGGAGGAGAATTATCAACCTAGCGGGTAGCAACAACATGGTGATAAGCAGTACAAGATTTAGGCACAAGCAAATACATAAACAAACGTGGGTATCCCCTGACGGGGTAACAAGAAATCAAATAGATCACGACATAATTGATTCAAGACACATGTCCAATATACAAGATGTACGTAGCCTTAGGGGCGCAGACTGCGACTCAGATCATTTCTTAGTGCGCGCTAAATTCAAGCAAGGAATAGCGGTAAGGAATGAAGGACATGGAACAAAAAATATAACATTCAATATAGAAAGTCTGAAGCAAAGTGAACAAATTGCAGCAAAGTACATAGAGTCAATTTCAGAAAAAGTGATAGCTAATGATAATAAGCAAAAGACAGTTGAGGAACAGTGGGAAGAGATAAGAAAGATATTAATTACAACCTCAGAAGAAGTACTAGAAACCAAAAAAAATGATAACAAAAACAAAGGGTGGTATGATGCCGAATGTAAAAAAGCAACAATAGATAGAAATGACGCAAGACTGATAATGCTAAGCAGCCAAAAAATTATTCAGGGAAAAGAAGCGAGAATACGAAAGGAAAAAACTGGGAGTGATAGAGGAGATGGCGAAAACTCATCAGACCAGAAAATTTTACAGCAAAGTGTGGTTTAGAAAGAAAGGATTTCAAGCACGAGTAACATTCTGTAGAGATGTAGAAGGGAATCTTATAGGAAGCAGGCAAGAAAGTGTGAACAGATGGAAAGAATACTTTGAAAAACTATTAAATACAGGAGAAGAGGGTAGAGCAGAAGAAGGGCAAGAACAAGAAGTTGTGGATATTATAAGAAATCTCAAAAATAATAAAGCACCGGGGGAGAACCAAGTTGCCTCGGAAATGGTAAAATACGGGGTCGATGATGTCTGCAGGGCAATGTACCAGTTAATCAAGAGTATATGGGAAAAGGAAGAATTGCCAGATAAGTGGAATGTGGCTATAATCTGTCCCCTCCATAAGTCAGGAGATAAAACGGTGGGTGAAAATTACAGGGGAATAACCCTACTTAGTATAGGTTATAAGATTCTAAACGCAACAATAATCAACCAGTTGACACCAATAATGGAAAGAGAGGTGGGAGATGAGCAGTGTGGCTTCAGAAAGGGTAGATCAATGACAGATCATATTTTCACATTAAGACAGATATTTGAGAAAAGTTATGAAAAAACGTCACTCTGTTTTACCTCTTTATCGACTTTAGTCAAGCCTACGACACCGTAAATCGTGCGCAACTGTACAGAATACTAAAGGTACTAAACGTCCCACCAAAACTGATAAGGCTTATAAAAGTGTGCCTAAAAGATACGATGGCAAAGGTGAGGATACAAGGTATTGCCTCACAGGGGTTTAAAATTAAAGAAGGACTGCGCTATCAACAACCCTGTTCAATATGGTTTTGGAATGGGCAATTAGGCAATTAACGTTGAATAGAACGGGCTCTATCTTAAATAGGTCAATACAAATTCTCATTTTGCCGACGATCTGGTGATCATAGCTAGAAAAAAGACAGATCTGCAAACAACGTACAGTCAACTGGAGGAAGCGGTAAAAACGGCAGGTCTAAAGATAAACCATAAAAAGTCGAAATTTATGATAACGTTGAGGGGGCAATCTAAGGAAAAAAACCTTACAGTAAATCAGCAAGTATTCGAAAAAGTGAAAACATTCAAGTACTTAGGTGCAATGATAACCGAACAGAATCAAACGGATGAGGACATAAAAGCAAGGTTAACAGCGGGGAATAAATGTTATTATGCACTGCAACAGGTCTTTAAATCCAAAGATATATCAATTAAATCAAAAATTACGGTATATAAAGCAATAGTAAGACCGGTAGTTATAGTCTGTTCACTAAACATAAAAACACAAAGTGGCCTTTGATTTCTAAAATTTCATGAGTGTACTCCCAAAATGCATCTTTTGTCTAGGAATGTACTTACAAAAAGTTACTAAAACAAATAGGTTAGGAGTGTGACATTTAATTGGTATCCGTCATAACTACTTTTAAAGATGTTAAACAAATACTGTGTTGGATACTATTGATGTAGCATTTAGTAATAGGTATTGTTACTACATTTTATAAAAGTTTAGGCAAGAATTTCCAGAATAATATGTACTTTGACACTGAAATAATGACATTTATTAATTGTCATTTTTAAATTTAAAGTCGCCTTTATGCAGGTGTGGAAACCTTTGCAAAACAAAATACATAATCCCTAGCACAAAAATTTTATGTAAATGCCAACTTCAAAATAATTTAAATGTTTTTGTGTTTACTGAATGGCCTATATGTACGGATCGGAAACATGGACATTAAATAAAAAAGACCAGAACGAGCTTAGTATTTGGGAAAGGAAAATCCCCCATATTGGAAAACGGGGAATGGAGAGCTAGGTATAATTTTGAACTAAGGAATCTCCATGACCAGCCAACGATTGTGAATGAAATAAAAAGTAAGAGTGGTTGGGGCATGTGAGTAGGATGAGTGCAACAAGAGGGTGTAAGACTATCTGTGAAGGGAATTTTGAAGGGACAAGGACAAGGGGGCGTCCGCGATCACGGTGGATAAATAATGTTGAAAACGACTTAAAAGTGGCGGGTGTGAGAAACTGGAAAACAATATCAGGTGATAGAAAAATATGGAGAAAAGTAGGAGAACAAGTAAGGGAAGCCAAAGACCAGGCATAGGAGTGACTAACCTATCCTGAGAGGAAAGAAAAATAATCTGGAAGCTTATCTGAGAGGCCATGGCTCTTAACGGGCTGACAAGTGCCAAGGAGTAAGTAAGTAAGTAAAAAAGTGGAATTTTTATAGTTTGCCCTGAAAGGGCCAAATTATATTTAATTTCATTTCTCCTGAATAGGCTTTTATGCAACGTATTTCTAGTATCTTTCAAAGGGTTCGAAAATCAAGTAAAATTTTTAAAAATATGTTTAAAATATTAATTTGTCCTATAATTTTTATAATACTTAAAAAATGGGGTATTCAACTTAAACATCGCTTAAAACATTAATTCAGCCTATGATTTTTATTTTGTTTAAAAGAAAAGCTATTTTATCTATGACCACTACTAAAAGTAGTCCTTTTAGCGCTAGCTTGTTTCACTAAAAGTGACGTTTTATAGTTTACCGTGGTTAAAGAAATCAGCTGTTTACTTTTAGCTCTAGTGTTAAAAGTGAAGTGAGGTTATAAAACTACAATTTCGAACTGGAAGTGAAGTTGTAAAGTTATTCTAGTTGCTTCTTGCGTTACAGGTAAAGTGTTTTTGAAATAATTAAAGCATTATGTAATGAATACACTCAGATGTGGAGTATTAATAATTACATTTCGTAACTGACCTTGACAGCACTGGCTTCGCAGCCATTCGCCCGCGCGTGGCCTACTGTTTATTATCACATAAATTAAAAGTGTCGCAGATGCAAACCTTTGTTAAATCGATATTTATGGATTAATAACAGTAAAATTAAGGTCGTAGATAAAATATTGTATGCAACGCATGTTATGAAACTCAGCCTTCGGCTTCGTTTCATAATTTTCATGCCTCGTGCATAAACGTCGACTTTTAGCACTTGTTGCATAAATAGCTATTTTAAATTTTCCAATAAATTTGTTCGGTTTAAAATTGTCCTATATAGTCATATACATAATATAAATGGAAATGCTGTACATAGGGAAAAGGCAATGTTAAAAATTATGAAGCTTTGATTATATCTGTGGTCATGCAACATAGCAACGTTGTTTGTTGTACCAGGCCAACAGTTAATTAAACTTTGTTACCTACATAAAATAAGTTTGAAATGGGCAAAAGATTTATAATCAGTTATTCATTCTATGAAGCAGATTTGCTCGTCTTCTAGGGTTACTTCTAGTTTGGCTCTGAGTTTAGCTTCTACTATTCTTGCATATATTTGCTGTGTATGCTTAAGTAAGATTGTTCCCCAGAAATTGTTGCAGTCTCGTGTCTCTTTTTGTATATTGACACAATTATTCTTATTTCCCAACCTTTCGAGGGAGTAACTATTCTATCATACAGCTAATCACTTCTAATAAGCCTCTTTTGCATATTTTATTATTTATGTAGTGATACCGTCATGTCCTGTCGCTGTACCCACTTTCACTCTTGCTACGGCTTCCTCCAGTTCTTTACTGGTTATTCTTTCTTTTTTATTTCTCTCTACCCTGCCTTTTTTTTCACTGTGTGTTGCTCGATTGGTGAGATGTTTCTAGGAGTTCCTGGAAGTACCTTTTCCAACCTTCCATGATTTTCTCTTCTTTTTCTGTCTCAGTGTTTACAGTGATCCGTGGAAAGGTTTTTGGTTGTCTATATATGATTCCCTAATTTTGTTGCCAAACTTTATTCACACTGTATTTTTCCTGCTGTTACTCTTTCCTTTACGGCTCTTCTGCTCTCTTTGTATTCTTTAATGGTACTTCTATTTGTTTTTCTTTATTTTTATTTTGGTTTTTACATTTTCAGTTTACCATGGAGTTTTCTTTACTGTTTTAGTACTTACTTTGGGTACTCTACAGCACTCTTGCTGTTTCTATGATACTTCTCTTAAGGTGTTCCCATTTTTCCTCTACCTTATTAGTTATTACTATTTCTTCTATTATTTTGTCTAATATTTTCCTGTATTTTTTTCTTACTTCCGGTACCTATCCTTAATGTGCTGTATCTTATTTTATTAAATTATCCTTCTCCTTTTTTCTTCTTTTATCTATGTTCTGACCTTCCATTCCATATGTAGTAAATAGTGGTCACTTCCTATATCCTCTTCTCTTTTCACTATTACATCTTTTACTTCATTCCAGCTCTTTCTGGTTATCAAAAAGTACCTATTCCATAATAGATTTCTCTCCTGTGTTTAGTTCCTATCTTGTGTACTTGTACGCTTACACGCTGTGTGTGAATTTTTTGTTTGCCAATATTAAGTCATTTTTTACACATACAATAGGTCCAGTATTCTCTGTCCATTTATGTTGCGTGTTTCTTCTTCATGTTTTCAGAGGTATTCTATGTTTTTATGTTTATTGCCTACTTTACCGTTTTGGTGTAATAGTTTTTGTACAGGCGTATATGGTTTGACAGTAGTAGAAATTGTTGAATTATACATGCATATTAATTTAAGAAATGGTAAACAATAAGTGCTTTTTACCCAACTACATGTCTGGATATAAATCAAATCCAGAAAAGGTGTCTACATTCAGCACAAAAGATCCTATCAGGTTAACTTAATAGAGTGGCACTCACAGATTTGATATCTCTATTGACGAACATGACCATGTTTTATATACTAATAAAGAATAATAATAATAAATTTTCAATCCCTTTTCCAACATAGACATGTGTTTTGTTTTATTTTAATATGTAATGGTTAATAATATTATAAAAGTAAAATGGAAATCAAAGATACTATTATGGATATGATAAATAAAAATCTGGTGTGATACACTCACACAACTTCCTTTTACAGTGATCTTATAATTAGTCAAAAATTTTCTCTAGAATTTTAAGGTGAATTCAAAAATGTAATAATATACCGGGTGTTTTATTTAAAATAGGAGTTAATAAAAAAAAATAGAAAAAAGAAATCCACTTTAGAAGTATTCAACTGGAAAATTACCTATCTCACATCAATACCCATTAAAAATGTAAGAAAAATGTAAAATTTAAAAAAAATCGTTTGAGCCGTTTTTGAAAAAATCGAAAAAAACTGAAAAATCACAAGAGTAAACACCTACTTCCGGTTATGCGATTTTCTTCAAAAGCTTGCTGTCTCATCTATATAGTACACAAAACTTATATATGAAGTTTCAATGCCATACTTCTTTTCGTTTTTGAGATATTCTGTTCACAGACAGACAGACACACAGACAGACAGACACACAGACAGACCAATGAAAAAAAATATGTTTTTTGGGATCAGGGGACTCTAAAACGTGAAGATCTGTTGAAAACTCAATTTCGAATTTTTGGGGTGAATCCAATACTTCCTTTATAGTAGTAAAAGGAAGTAAAAAGCAGTTAAGATGGTACGGGCATCTAAGCCGAGTGAATGAAGAAAGAATACCAATAAAGGTATGGAACTGGGTTCCAACACAAAGAAATAAATGAGGGAGACTTCGGAAGAAATGGATAAATAACGGAAAGTGAAATGGAAAAGAGAGGATTGAGAGAAGGAGAACGACAAAAACCGATGCCGCTTAGGATGCGGGAAGCGGCAATAACTGCAAATAATGGCTATAATAATAATAATAAATTAAGTCGTTATAGTACCTGTTTAATATTACACTTTTTTATTTTTTCAGTTTTATTAAATAGATTAGATTAGATTAGATTCCACGTTATATAAAATAACATGAAAAATGTCAGGTAGAAGAAATACAACAACCAATAACATCAAAGACAAGAAAGGAATACTGCTCACATCACAACAGGATATAATAAATAGATGGGTAGAAAATTTTAAGGAAATTTTTAGTACCCAAAGGGATAGTAGAAATATAGAAGAGAATGATGAAGAGGACCAAGAAGTAGAATTACAACCAAATATAAATATGAATGAAATAACGGAAGGAGAGATTGTACAAGCTATTAAACAACTGAAAAACAATAAGGCGGCTGGATTGGATGACATCCCAGGGGAAATGATTAAGGCAGGATCAGAACCAATTGTAAAAATTCTACACAAGCTATTAAAGAAAATTTGGACAGAAGAAAAAATCCCGAAAGAATGGACAGAAGGCTTAATCGTCAAAATACCCAAAAAAGGCAATACCACAGAATGCGATAACTGGAGAGCCATTACAATATTAAACACCACAAGTAAGGTATTAACGAGAATAATACTAGAAAGGTTAAGGGATGCAACCTTAAATAAACTCAGAAACAACCAAGCCAGTTTTAGACCACGAAGTTCATGTATAGATCACATTAACACCTTAACCCGAGAACGCTCGCGCCTAAAAAGTTGCATTAGCGCTCACACTCGGTCGTTTTGACCAACTTTGGAAAATGTAATCCTCTGTACGATATAATAATTTTTTTCGTTCTGTTAATTTATTACAATAATATACACACATAGGCAATCGTTTTATTACTAACAAAAAGTTATTCTAATACAAGGAAATACATATAGCGAAATTACAAAGCTACTGAAAAAAACATAATCTTGTAAGAGTATTTTATTTTAATTTCACAATCTGCTTATCACTATTATCAAATTACTATGGTAATCAGAAGGCGTGATTACTTAGTTGAATTTATCTAAAGTTATCACTGATACTTTTCTAAGAATATCATCATTAACAGTTGTGTTCCTTAAGACTCGCGATTCGGTCAAAACGACCACTAACGTATATTTTGCGTCTAACACCAATCTCTTACCCAGTTTCACCTCTGACTAACCACTAAATGATCTACAAGTCAATCTAATTAATTTCAAAAATGAGATTAAAAATAGTACTGATATCAAGCTAACCTCTGTTGAACTTCAGGAGGCTATTTTAAACTCATATCACAACAACTGCCGGGTCACACGACGAGCCACCAACAAAGATGTTAGTTGGTGGAACTCGGATCTAGCACTACAAAGAAAAAACACACGCAAACTCTTCAACAAGGCGAAAAGAACCGGTGAATGGGATAATTATTATCAATCCCTGACCGAGTATAATAAACAAATACGCAAAGCCAAAAGAGACTCCTGGAGGAACTTCTGTCAAGAAGTTGAAAACACTTCTGAAGCAGCACGACTCCAGAGGATTCTGGCTAAAGATCCTGTGGAACCCGTTGGCACAATCCTAAAGCCAAATGGGAAATTCACGGAAACAAGTAAAGAAACCTTGGAGCTTCTTCTTCAAGCACACTTTCCAGACTCACATGCGGTTTATCCTGCAGACGAGCATCAGCCAAACCTCATTAACCCGATTATAAGGGCTGAAAAAACGGACTGGCAAATTTCAAACAAAATCGTTACCCACAAAAGTATTGAATGGGCCATAGATTCGTTTAACTCATACAAAGCTTCTGGTCCTGATGGCATAATACCTGTGCTTCTACAACAAGGGAAAGAGATCCTCACACCAAAGCTTTGTAGACTACTAAGAGCAAGCCTGGCAACGGGATATATCCCGTCTGTCTGGAAACAATCTAGAATTGTCTTCATACCCAAACCTGGAAGAGACTCTTCTCAGGCGAAGTCATATAGACCTATCAATCTATCTTCCTTTATGTTAAAGTTGATAGAGAAACTGATTGAAAGACATATCAGAGAGAGCTTTCCCTCAGGAAGCCTATTTCATCCCCATCAACATGCATATCAATCGGGGAAATCATGCGAAACTGCTCTCCACCAACTAGTGCGGAGAATTGAGGAGGCAATTAACTACCAAGAAATTGCACTGACAGTTTTTATTGACATTGAGGGAGCCTTTGACCATACCTCCTTTGTGTCAATGATAGCTGCAGTAAGAAACCGTGGGGTAGAAGACACCATCTGCAGGTGGATCAGTAACATGCTCCATGACAGGAAAATACAATCAACCCTTTCTGGTGAGACAATGGAGGTGGAAGCTGCCAAAGAATGCCCACAGGGGGGAGTTTTGTCACCCCTGTTGTGGAACCTGGTAGTGGATGAGCTCTTAGTCGAACTAAATAGGGAAGGTTACTATACCCAGGGGTATGCCGATGATCTGGCGATACTCATCTCGGGGAAATTTGATAACACAGTCTCAGAGATTATGCAAAAAGCTCTAAGAATTGTGGAGAGGTGGTGCACCAAAGAGAGCCTAAGTGTAAATCCGCAGAAAACGGTACTGGTTCCATTTACTAGAAGAAGGAAATTGGACAGGCTAAAACTGCCAAACCTCTTCAATGAACAATTGCAAGTGAGCCAAGAAGCTAAATATCTGGGCATAATCCTGGATGCTAAGTTAACCTGGAGCTCACACATTCAAAAAATTGCACATAAAGGCAAAAGAACTATTATGGCAACAAAGCGTGCAGTGGGCAAAACCTGGGGACTTAAGCCAAGCATGGTACACTGGCTGTACACTGCTGTGGTGAGACCTATGGTATCCTACGGTTCGCTGACCTGGTGGCCAAAAGTAGAACAAAAGCAAGCCAAACTGGAGCTTTCCAAACTCCAAAGGCTGGCTTGCCTATGTATAACAGGGGTGATGAGAAGCACTCCAACTGCAGCTATGGAAACCCTGCTAAGCCTTCCTCCCCTAGATATCATAATCAAGGCAGAGGCAAGGATGGCGGCGTATAGACTGAACTATAATGGCAACTGGCAAACCAGTTTCGTCTCTGGTCATACCAGAATAACCAGCAATATCACTAATCCATTACTAGAAATGAGCAGTGACACAATGCCTATCAGGCATAACCTTAACAAACCCTTTTACATTCAGCTAGAATGGAACGAAGGGCTGGCACAAAGACGTGGTCAGGAAGGAAAACCAGTCTGGTATACAGACGGATCCAAAACTGATAGCGGTACTGGAGCTGGGATATATGGGGAATCTCCCCATTTTGAAGCCTGTGCATCTTTGGGGAAGCACGCAACAGTATTCCAAGCCGAAACTCATGCCATAGACATTTGTCTACAGGAAAACATAAAGAGGAACTATCAAGGCAAAGATATCCTTGTCCTAACTGATAGCCAGGCTGCCATAAAGGCCCTAGCTAGCTACCGGATTAACTCGAAACTAGTCTGGGACTGCCTTCAAAATCTAATAACCCTGGCAAACCACAACAAAGTAACCCTCATGTGGGTTCCGGGCCATAAGGGGATAAAAGGCAATGAAAAAGCTGATGCCCTCGCAAAAGAGGGAACAGAAATAGCATTAATGGTCCTGAACCAGTATTTGGAATTTCTAAAACCTCTGCTCGTGGCTGGTTGGCTGGGTGGATAAAAAGATCGCACCATAACCACTGGAACCATGTGGATGGATTAAGACACAGCAAGACCATGCTAAAAACACCATCTAAAAAATTACAGATGATGTACTGCGACTAAGCAGACACCAAATTAGGCAAGTGACAGGACTGATAACTGGACACTGCAACCTACGCAAGCACATGCATACAATGGGCATCCTAAATGAGGAACCCATATGCAGACTATGTAATGAAGAGGACGAAACAGCCTCTCATATTATTTTTGACTGTGAAGCCCTCGCCCGATGGAGACATTCGCTCCTGGGTGGAGCCAATACAAGAGAAACTCTAATTAGAGAAAACCTAGTGAAAACGTTACTAAACCTAATAAAGACGGCAAAACTTTTCACTGAATAATGTGATATGATGAGTAACACAATAAGCCTAAGGCTGCAGTGTTCTAGGCTCTTAACCCTGTCATCAACTCACAATTCAATCAATCAATCAATCAACCACTAAATGCGATCTGAGAAGACTTGTAAAATTGGGGTAAATTTGCAGCGGAAATATAGAAAGGAGGGGGAAAATATGACGCTAGCGGCAAAACAACCGCGATGCGAGCGTTCTCGGGTTAAGGATAATACTAGACGAATGTAACGAATGGCAGAAAGAATTATATATAGGATTCATTGATTTCAAGAAAGCATTCGACAAAATAAATAGACAGAAAATGTGGCAAA
Organism: Agriotes lineatus; assembly: GCA_940337035.1. NCBI lineage: Eukaryota > Metazoa > Arthropoda > Insecta > Coleoptera > Elateridae > Agriotes > Agriotes lineatus. The sequence goes on along the minus strand of OW679197.1, from coordinate 75,027,839 downwards.
TATTTAAGACTTACGGAATACCAGATAAATATATTAAACTTATTAAGCTACTCTATGAGAATTACAATGCATGTATAATACACAACGGAGAAAAATCGGATAGTTTTGAAATTGAAAATGGTGTGAGACAAGGCTGCATCCTATCGCCCTTACTATTTCTAATAAGTATTGATTGGGTAATGAGAAGAACTGTAGATAATCAAAAAGGACTAGTTTGGAGATTTGGCACGAAACTTGAGGATTTAGAATATGCGGACGATATCTGTTTAATTACCGAGAAAAGAGAACACTTACAAGATAAACTAAATTTACCTAAAATAAAAGCAAGTACAATGGGCCTGGAAATTAACACAAATAAGACGAAGACAATAAGAACAAATATGGAAGATAGAACTGAAATAAAGATAGAAGGAAGCAATGTGCAAAATGTTACAAACTTTACTTATCTCGGTAGCATACTGGACGAAGAAGGAGGATGTAAGTCGGATATAAAAGCAAGGATAAATAAAGCACAAAACTCCTTTAGAACTCTCCACAAAATCTGGGTGTCAAATGAGATATCAAAGAAAACAAAACTGAGGATACTCAATGTGATCACTGTACTTCTATACGGGTGTGAAACTTGGGCATTACACAAACAACAATTACAGAAAATACAAATATTTATTAACAAATGCCTCCGAACAATAATGAAAATCCATTGGTCAATTACAATCTCAAATATAGAACTCTGGAATATTACAGAGCAAGAACCAGTTAATGTGACCATATTAAGACACCGGTGGAGATGGATTGGTCACACATTAAGAAAACCACGCTCAGATATAGCCCGTCAAGCCCTTGAATATAATGTTAAGGGAAAAAGAAAGAAAGGCAGAGCAGCTCAAACTTGGAGAAGAAATGTACTTAAGGAAGTAAAAGCAATAAATACAACATGGAACCAAGTGAAAGAACTAGCCCAAAACAAAAACAGATGGAAAAATTTCGTTCAATCTTTATGCAGCCAACAAGAACAAAATGGACTCAACTCACCAAACTAAAGTAAAGTGAATAATAGTGAGCAGTGTAAAATATGTGTGGACAGTTGTAGTATAAGACTGACTACCTTGTACTACGGACTTACCAGTCAGAGAAACGTCTTGAAGACGCCCTATATTCCGGACGGAATGAAAGGAACGAAGAAGAAGAAGATTAGATTCCATGACTGCCTTTTGCTGGCATGCGCGCGTCAGCCCTTTAGGCTTTTTGTACTGTCGGGAGTTTTCAAGTTAGCAGGCCGACATCCGTATCTTTTACTAGACTTGCAATGTCCCCTACTAGCTTGCGGTTGTCAATAGAGTTAAGGCTCCAATCGAGTTGGTGTCTTTTACGCTCTAATGCTGGGCATTCAAAGAGGATATGATAGGCTGTTTCATCATCCTCTTGGCATATTCTGCAAACAGGTTCATCTCTATAGATATTGATCCTGTGCATAAATTCTCTGAATGCTCCAGTGCCTGTTAGTAGACTGACTACTTGCTTGATTCGAGTTCTGTTCAGTCTCAACAGGGTTTTGGTGGTTTGTGGATTCAGAGTTTTTAGCAATCTTTTGCAGTGTGTTGCTTGATTGTAGTTTCTCCACCTTAGTTGGTGTGCGGTATTGACCCATTCATTAATGGCTGAGCGGGCTTGGTTTTTCTGAATGCTTAGACCAGGTTCTGGACCGGTCATTGCATTACGGGCTGCTTCTTTTGCGAGCTTGTCCGCCTTCTCGTTTCCTTTAATACCTTGGTGACCTGGGATCCAGTATAATTTTACTGTATTTCCCTGGCTTAACGTTTGAAGTTTGGATTTGCATTCCTTGACCAGTCTCGATGAAGTACTGAAAGCGTTTAGCGCTTTCAGTGCTGGCTGACTGTCTGAGAGAATGTGTATGTCTCGATTGAGCAGCTTCTTTTCTATGCTGATGTTTGCGCATACGTTAATAGCTTGTACTTCAGCCTGAAAGATGTTACAAAACTTTCCTAGACTGACTTTTTCGTTGGTTCTAGGATTGGTACTGTACACACCGGAGCCTGTACCCCCTTCAAACTTAGATCCATCAGTGTAAAAAATGATGTTCTTATTTGTTGGAGTTGGTAGTTGGTCCGGATTCCAATTTGTGTGTACAGTAAAGTTCTTTTCAAAGTCATAGGCTTTGATTAACCCATTTCTAATATTGGGTTGTTGATGTGTGACATGATCTTGCCATGTCCTAGATTATTAGCTGTGGTCATCCAGTGACCAGTACTTTGTAATCTGTAGGCTGCCATTCTGGCTTCACCTTCCAAGAAGATGTGCGGAGGTGGCAGATTTAAAATAGCATTCAGTGCTTGTCCTGAGGTGCCTTTAAAGGCTCCAGTGATGCACCGATTAGCTAGATATTGTATTCTGCTGATTTTGTGGATCGCAGTTGCTTGTTTTATTTTGGACCACCAGGCGATTATTCCATATGAAATTATTGGTCGAACCATGGTTTTGTACAGCCAGAGGGTCAATTCTGGTTTGAGCCCCCACGTACTACCTATGGCTCTTTTCCCAATTACTAATGTTTGTATGCACCTGGTGATTGTTTTGTCTAAGTGGGAGTTCCAAGTTAGTTTGGAATCGATGGTTAGACGTAAGTACTTAACCTCGTTCTCCCAGCTAACATTTGTCTCAAACAGTTTATTAAATAATAAAGAATCATTACATTTTTGTTGAGCATTGCCAATTACTGTTACAAAGAATGAAACTTGCAGTTATCTTTAATTTAATTTGATGAAATGTGAATACTTTACATTTATGTAGCATAGCAGTTTCTATGGAGATGACTTTCAGCTAGTTTAATACAAACAAATTGAGCTATAGTAGTCCAAATAGTTGTCTGCGTTAATTGTTCATAACAAGTCTGTTCAATGCCCAAAAAGTTTGCTTTCTGACAACCGAAGCTTTATAACAGAAGTCACCAAGATGGCGTGTTACAGGAAACTGTAAACAGTCACGAGTACTCCAAAAATACTAAATTCAATCAAACAGAATATTGAAAACTTATGTGAAGCGACAAATAATGTGGAATTTGGTAAAATGTCTTCTGCAGTGGCCACATTAGCAGATTATACTGTTCACACTTTTGGAAGAACAAATTTATTCTACTTGTCTGGAAACATTGACTAGTGTTAATACTTGCACGCCACCATTCTTCTTCTTCGATCCTGTCGATCCTTGAGGACCATAGGGCATCCACGGGGATGTTTCATTGACAGTGTTCAATAAGTAATAAGGTTGTCGGCCTTATACTTATCTTCCCTTTCACTTTCACTTCACTTAATTTTATTATGTTAAACGATTTTAACTTAACTGTCCCTTCTGAGTTGAGTTAGTAAACTTCTTCTTGACTGCACATTAATTTAACAAATTCTTTCCAGCGATTTTTATCCTGGCCCTGATCTTAACTTCACTCCAAGTTATATTGCGTACTTTGCACTCGTTAATTACGTTTCTTTTCCATGTTAAGGCTGGTCTGCCCGGCTTTCTTTTTCCTTTAATATTATATTCTAATGCTTGTCTAGTTATGTCTGTAATCGGCTTCCGTAAGGTATGTCCGATCCATTTCCACCGCCGTCTCTTTATTATAACTTCAACTGTTTCTAGTCCTGCACTGTCCCACAATTCCACGTTCGTTATTTGATTCGGCCAGTGTATGTTTAAGATTCTTCTAAGGGATCTATTAATAAGTGTTTGTATTTCTTTTGTTTGCTTTTTGTTTAACGCCCATGTTTCGGAACCATATATGAGTACACTTAATATGTTAGTTCTGAAGATGCGTAGTTTATTTTTCTTCGATAAATCTTTTGAATTCCATATATTACGTAATAAGTTGAACGCACTTTGAGCTTTGCTAATTCTCATCTTTGTGTCATTATGCACGCCCCCTTGTTCATCCATAACACTGCCCAGATACGTGAACTTTTCTGTGTTCTGTAACTCACTTCCATCTACCGTTATTTCTCCTTTATCCTCAGCATTTATTCTCATAGTTTTTGTTTTTTTGCGGTTTATTTCTAATCCGACTGTGTTTGCGACTGCGCTCATCAAATTCAGTTTTTCTTGTAGGTGTTTTCTTGTTTCCGTAATTAGACATACGTCGTCTGCGTACTCTAAGTCTTCTAGAACACTGCCAAACCGCCATGCCAATCCTTTCTTGTTATCAGTGGTTTTCCTCATTACCCAATCTATTATTATCAGGAAGAGAATCGGAGACAAGATGCATCCTTGCCTGACACCACTTTCAATATCGAACTTTTCAGATCTCGTACCATTATGTAACACACACGCACTATAATTATTATATAGTAATTTGATTATTCTGATGTATTTGGCTGGTATTCTGTATTTTTGGAGTATTTCCCACATTTTAGACCGGTTAACTTTGTCAAATGCTTTCTTAAAATCTACGAAACTCAGATGCATTTCTTTACGCCACTCGTTTCCCTCTTCCAGTATTATCCTCAAGGTGCCTATTTGGTCGATGCAGGATCTTCTCACGCCACCATTAGGCTTAAGATTTCTAAGACATAAGTTCTTTGTAACGTATATCTAAGTCGATATTTAATTTCCTTAATATGTAACACTAGTATCATTGTAATAGAAATAATACCATATTTGCTGCCGGAAGGAAATGCTAAGAAAATTACTGCATCTTTATTAACAGACCCCCTAAAATCATATATTGAACATGGATCTCGCAAGCAACCCATTCTTGAAAGAACTATCAAAATTGATTAAATCTGCTTACCAGTCATTGCAAAACATGAACGGATACAAACTTTTTTACTAATTCGCTTTCTAAGCCACTGAGAAGAAAGTTTTTATGGTTTTCATGTGTTCATAAAATACTCGTATATGCAAAGTTATTTGAAACTTGCTATTCATTTTATATTTAACATTAAAGGAGCAATGAAAGAACTCTTTACTATTTAGCAATGGTAAAACACGTGCATAACCAAACATTTGGCAATGATATGAACTGATAACTTATAAATGTCAGTGTTAAACCCTACATTTTAGATTCCATTGATATGCGATAGCAACGCCTCTAGTTATAATTTAGATGGAATGGACCACGGCTTCCTTGATAGACAACACTGACGTCAGAGACGCTAGCTTCATATTAATCCAGGAGGCTGTAAAATGGACAGACTGTTATAAACAATCAACGCAGGCAACGGTCAAAATTGTACCCATTCGGAGTCACTTCTCAAACTTCCTGCACAATAACAAATTGTGTCAGTTTGACAGAATAATCCTCCCGCTTCGCGGTCGGACTATTTAACCTGACATTCTTTTATTATTGTGCAACAAGTTATCGACATATACTGATAATATCGAAGTACTTATAGTATTACTACTGAAAATAAGTCACTCACTGTTCTCAAGCTACTATTTTTCCATCTAGTGCTGTACTGTACATAGTTGTACCATGAGATAAAAAAAAATGATTCTGAACAGGTCTTGATATGTGTTATACGTTTCGCAGTACTGAAGTGTATTGTCAGTCTATGTCAAATTCGAGATTAAAAGGTTAGGTTTTGTTTGTTGTTTGACACAGACTGACAATACACTTAAGTACTGCCAAACGTATAACACATATCAAGGCCTGCTCAGAATCATTTTTTTTATCTCATTGTATTAAAAATTACAATTTTATGCTAAACTCAAAAAGTAAAAACTAATTGCTATTAAATTGATTAGTGTTTCCACGTCATCATATAAAACAGAGTGTTTCACTTAAGGTGCGAACATAGGGAAATAGCATGGGAAATCGTATATATGCAGATTCCTGCTTGCCGCTTCAATTGATAGGATTAATAGTGGTATCAATCGAAAGAGAAAAAAAAAATGCGCTGAATTTGATACTATTACGTTGTTTAATAAGTGATTTAAGAGCAGCAAGGCACTATAATATTACTTTACTTGAATTTGTTGCCGGTTTAAGATAGAAATAGCTTAAAGACTGTAATAAATATTTTGCATTTTATTCACAAAAATCAGACCAGCCTTGACCAAATTTGTTTATGCCAAAATAATAGTAGTTTGTATACCAAGGCATTGAAGTTTAGCTTTTCATCACGAATGTGGATTTAGTTGCCGAGGCCCGTAGGGCCAAAGCAAATAAACCACATGACGTTCAATATTTTCTGAATGAAGCTGTGATCTGACATTTTCGGTTTTACGAAAATCGTAGGTCACTCGAGGAGAAATTTTTCGATCACTCTGTATTTGGAATCGGAAAAACAAGCTTTGAAAGATTTAAAAAATCTAGGTGTTCTATTTTAAAAATTATGTTGGGTGCTCATTTTGCATTTCAAATTTCTTTCCATCTTTAATAATACACCCATAGGTGGGTGTCAAAATATATATGAACACCCATCCTGTAGATAGCCGTACGTTGTATCCGGTTGAATTACTTGCATTTTATTGCGACAAGCAACATAATCCTCACCTCAAGTACATTTTTTTTTCTATAATCATTTTCAAGGTCAACTTTCTAGGGGATAAGTTTCATTCCTGCAGGGTCCCTAGTTTTAATAATGTTGGTACATATATTTTTAGTTCTTTTTTTCCAATTAATTAATAAACTTACAATATTTGAAAATAAACATAATGAATGTTTGCAAAGTTAACGAAATTTGTCAAGAGTTCAAATTACGAAACTTTGACATTCAAAATTGATACACAACCATAATTTTGAAAAAGTTCTACCAACACGTGGTATAAAAATTTCCTAGCGTTTTAATCACATGTCTACCAACATTGTAACACTTTGACAGTTATTATAGAAAAAAAACGTACTTTAAGTGAATTATGTAGCAAATTTTGGTTGCGATGATTAAGTCGCCAGTATATCCATCGCCATTCAACTTAGGCTGCTTTGATGTCAATTTGATGTATGTATCATTTAACAGGGTACAGACACAAATAGCTTCCTCCTTTTCTCAGTCGCGTTGATATTACTTTTCAATTGACGTATTATATCAAGCTTACAGAAAAATTATTAGAAGGTATTTTATTGCAATATATATTTAATCTAAGGCAAAGTTAAATTACCTGTTATGCCAATGTACGCGCATGACGATGAAACATAACCTATAATCTAGCAGTGTCAAGTAGTTAGTTATCGTTACTAAAATTGAACAAAGAGGAAAGTATGTCTTTTTAAAAAGCACTTAAGAGAGAGAGGGCAGAATGATCTGTCCGCATCCTGGTAAAGGACAAATACATCAAACAGACAGCAAAGCACCCCAATTCAACCCGGAAGTTGCCAACTAAAAATATAATAGTCTGCGTGAGGTCTATGTCTTCTAAATTGCTATTATACAGTAGTTCGGCAATTTATTTAAAACATTTGAAACTCAACATCCTTTTATTAAGCACTACACATGGGATGTTCTAAAAGACTAATATAGAGAAGTTACACGATGTCAACAATTAATACTAGAGTAAACTGTCAGAATACAGTTACTAGTTAAAAAAAATGAACATTGCACATTTATGAACTGAGATATTAAAATCATCTACTATAAATCTAAATTATCATTCAAGAAGTTTTTATATGTTCATTTGCATGCTTTTTTCATCTGAAATTTACTACCCGAGTAGTGGCTACAGCTATTTTCACTTTAATTTCAGTTACAATAGACTTACACATGAAATTATTGGCTTGATTATTAAATTACCTTATCCAGTCTCACATTTCATTGTCACAGCAATTTTACTACATATAATAAATATGGGATCAGATCATCACAATCGAGTTATTTTTAACTATGACCCAGTGTGAGAATTGCTTCCATAACTAACTCTATATTTTATATAATCATTTTAGAACAATGAATAACTTAACATTTATTTCTGTAACTGAAAAGTATTTACAATCTAAACTTAAAGGTAGGAATTTAAAACAGTCACACAAACGGTCCAAACGGTTATTATTCTTTTGATGTTGTTGCAGCAGTAGAATTTTCTCCAGATGAATTACTGTTATCTTGATCGTCTTCTGTAAATAATTCAAAGTCATCTGGTTCGTCCTTTATTTCATTCGTCACCTGTACCTATAAACAATGCAGAAGTATAATTATAGTGGAAATTTTGATACATTAGAGGTGCAAATCAACAAAATCAGCTTGCTATATGATACTTTTTTCTTTTAAATTCCTCCCCGCCGAGTTATACTCTCTAAAGAGAGGGCTTAAAATTAGATTTTTGAATAGTGGCAAACGCTCAGCCATATACGCTACAAACAACAGTCTCTCCTACAGACCAAGGTCTGTCGATCACAGTGGTCTTCGGAAAGGAGGTCGTCTCATACACTACTACTATGTATTGGGCCTGAAAATGGCGGACGCTGTAACGGTATGCTGTGATTTTTACGACAAACCAAACAATACTAAACGACTAGCGCCTAAGCTAACTCAAAATCGGGAATGTAGTATTACATAGGACCACTGTCCCAGCCCGTTACAAAAGAGTCGCCAACTAACTTAAGTGGAGCAAGGGGGGGTCCAACACGAATAAACACAGGGCAACGGCCTAATAACAGGAAAGCAGATCTTAAGCGCCAAGGCACGATTCCTACAAGGAAAAAATGCATAGGTGAACCCACGGAGGAAAAGTGGAAGCATAATGGGGACACCTTTCAATTATAACCTTGGCAGTGTTCTGGCCAGTGAGCCACGGACCTTTCGAAGAACTCACTTGAGCAGCTTGCTAAACTCCTTTTACACTGGAAAAATACATACACAAATTGCATGCACAATATCAGAAGAAAACCACAGTTAAACAAACATGAAGTGTATTAGCAAAATATTTAAATGGATAAAGGTTGAGTACACAAAAATGGTTAAATATGTAAAATTACGTAACGTCTTAATCTAGTAAGAAAGCGGTAGACTTGACATCAACTATCGAAATGACTTGTAAACGATATTAACAGTGAATTATCAAAATATTGACTCAATAACCAGCAATAATAAACGGTAACCAATTAAACAAGGTATAATTGCGACACATACTTCAACTGCCACTACGAACCGTTAAACAGGTACATGAAATGTGACAGCAATGAATGAAACTATAATCGTTCAAACAATAAATGTAACAATTACCACAACGTTATGCAAATTGTCTGGCACTAAGGGCGAAACACTCTGTACACTTTAAATTCGGCACTGTAAAAGCTACTATAATATAACGGTGCCTTTAAAAAGCTTGGCTTAGCTGTAAACGACGTCCTATGCTGCTGCAAAGGGCTTTATTCCAGACACTGCAATCAACACCTAATGGAGCTGCACCAAATCAACGGGGCGGAACCTGGGATAATCCCCCTAATGAGGGCGAATTCGAAGCCCGCACGGTAACTGGCAGAACGATAAGCAGGAGCTTCGCGCCACATGAATCAGGCGATACTGAGATTTCAATGAGAGTCCGTCAAACGGCCCCACCATAATAAAAAATTTCAAAAGGCTTAAATCGGTACACAACAACAACACCAAGCGCGATCGCTACCAACAACCACCGGAAGTTCAACAAGTCGATAAATGCGAAACTCAACACTTTCGATCTCGAAATAACGGGAAAAAGTCATTAACGGGACCAAAAAATGCGGCACACACACACCCAAGGCACAACCGTTAGCCGCTAATTACACATTAAATAAATGCCACGCCGCCTACGCAAGTGGAAGGCTGCGCGACAGGAAAAACAACTTCCAAATCACTTGTTGCTTCTTGCGATGCCGGGAGAATTCTGTCTTGAAAACGCGCGGACTACCTCGCCATCTAAAAATAGTGGGGACCAACTTTCGTACTCGCTCTCTCTAACACAGGGCAACTGTCTTTTATTCTGGCTCAAAACATATGCGCTTATACAACAAATTCACGTCTGCGGCGGATCGATAAAGAAACACGTGCGTGGCTTTTCTAGCGTGCCATATATTATAACTGGTATCCAATTTGATTATTTAGGTTAATTGTCAAACTGACACAACTGTCGTGGGTTTTCATTACCAACCGTAAAATGTTCCTAAATACTATGGTGTAAGACATACTGCCAACATTAATTGGGAGTGAAAATGGCTGCTTATGAGATGACCTTCTTTTCGCAGGCTACTGTGATTGACGAATCTTGCTAGAGGCTAAGGTCACTAAATCACGTTACCTATGCTAGCAGAGGCAAGGCAACTCCGTGCTCTTTATGTCAAATCAAACTCGGTTTTTCAGTGACATACACAATTAGTTTAAATTATGGCTAAAAAGTTAATACGTTTACAAAGCCTGCCAGCTAGGCTGTTTTGACATTTATCGCAACAGTTCACATTTTGCTCATTGGTGCTAGTTCATACAATTTGACGTTTCCAATTTGAAAGCTTGTGTTTGGTTAAAACATTTATGAAAATGTCTCGTTGCATTGCTCCTGGAAATAAGGATGGGAAAATGTCTCCTATCATGACTTTCCATCAAATATGGTAAATGTTTGTGGCTGGATAAAGGTTTTCACGTAAAGGGAAAATATGTGATCTGACAGATGGTGTCAACCAGCGCCAATTTCATGAAGTGACCATAATTTGCATATTACTGACATTGGGCTAGCTGGTAGGCTTCATAAAGACAAGTTTTTGTTAATCAAGGCAGGCGACGAGCGAAGCTAACATAATTTAGTGACGTTACTAGAGACTAAGGTCACTGATTAATACACTAAGTGTAAGGTACCGCGTAAGAATGTGAGAAAATTGTGAGATAACGATAGCAAATAAAAATTTCCCAAGTGCAATAGGGAAGACACTAGTTTTTGGGATTTTCTTTTTGGTATAATGGCACTCCTGTAAAGTCGATTTATTATTAGATTGTTTTTTTATCCCCAGTTGGAGAAAATTGTGCGACAAGGCTACATATAAAAAATCACTAACAGTGTGAAACAGGTCAATTTGTGCCACCTGTATTTATTCAAATTATATCTTTTCATTATATAATAATTAGCAATGAAGCCTGACAGTAAGTGCTCTTGTATTTATGCACGTAGTTTAGTACTATAGAGTGATATTTGATGTATACGCTGTCAATGACTATAAGGGCGTTGTACCGCGAGTTCGTGAAACAATGCGCCGAGACAAGGCAGTTTTCGCGCGGGAGTAACCGGCTGATAAGTAAATCAATGCTGGACGCCTGCAAGAGGATTCAACGGCACCCAAGCCAGCAAGCTCGGCGAATCAAGCGATTCACGCCTAAGCCAGCGAACGCAGAAAAGCTGAAAGACCTGCGAACAACGCGGGCCAATTTGGTTCGTTCATAGATAACGTGATAGTACGTGGGAAATAGTACGTGATACCTCCATGGTTTAACTGGAGACCTTCGCCTGGGACCTTCTAGGAATTATAGCAGCCTCTGGAAGAAGCTAACGACTGCCAAAGCTACAGGGTCCGGCATAGGCTCCAAGCTACGAGAGGAACAATAAAAGACCACCAGGTTAGTTCTGTGTGTTAATTGCGAGTTGACCGATCGTTGCTGAAATAAACCATGGCGCAATAATCAGCGAATGTGTTGTTACGGATTGATAAGGCGAAATTACCGTACGACTGCACGTTATTTTGCGGCGTGTGCATTTTGAAACGTGAATCACAATGCGTCCTCGGTAAAACAAGAATAGACAGCGGCGAGTAACAACCGTTTTGGGGTGCAAGAAATTAACTTTGTCGACTCTATTAAACGTTTGTAGTTTATTATAAGGTACTCTATTCTGCTTAGTACGTTGTGTATTTGTTTTTATGTATCTTTTCTTTGTGTGTTCTTGTTTATTTACAGATTATATGTATTAACTGTAAATTGTCGGAACTTTTATTGTCATTCATATTTACGTTGGTGAGTACAACATTTCAGGTGTCCACGAGCTGGCCTTAAATAATATTAGTTTGGTCTTAAATAACATTAACTTTCCCTCAGCTGCACTGGGAATGAAAAAAGGACTCTCATAGATACCGACTGAATCAGCTAGCGAACCCAGGGCAAACTAAAGTAGTAATTCAGTAAGTGTAGGTAGGTAAAAAAGAGGCAGTGTTACAGGTGGTACATTACACTTTAGTGTGTTGATCTAGTGACCTTACTAGAGACTAGAGTCCCTGTATATACAAGAGTTGGGACATGCAGGGTGACTTGTTTTGGATCCACAAACCATGAAGTACTTTGTGACGGGTCGAATATCTCGCGTCTCGGTGCTTACTAGGTTGCCTATCTGGGATTTCTTACATTTTGAAATTGCAGTGCGTGCGCTTCTTCGGCGCATGTACATTCAATGCAATTTCCGGCTTCCATTTTGGAAAACGGGCATTTTCTAAATCTTCTTCCAAACTTCAAGTTGCTTTTTTGTGGCTCCGTTTTTTGGTGACACTTGTTAAGTGGAATTATCCCGAAAAATGCACATAATGTGGTGTGTGATTGGATTCTAGTGTTAATTATGTTACATGCACCTCTCTGGGGAACCCGGAATGAATGATAGTTTGGAAGTAGAAAACTCTAGGCCGCTTAAAATTCGTAAAGTAGGCTTTGCTAGTCTTTATGGCCGATGGGCTGTCGTTTAGCTTCCATTTCAGATCTTTTTCTTTTGCTCTGTCACCGTTATTATTGGCATCCTTCGTCAATGAACGCTACTCGTCATAGATCCAGTCGCCGCTTCTGCATCCATCGTGGCACCTTGTCTGCGAGCTCTCGAAGACGACGTCGCCAGTCTATCCACCACGTGGAGGAGACGAGATAGTTGCCGCAGGACCCGCTCCTGGTTCAAGGTTAGACGTTTCTTGTACGCGGCATGATTGAATTCGTTCACGGCGATACCCCAAGCTCTAGCTGGTGACCGCCGTTCCACCTGGATGTGCTGATAGCATTTCGTATCATGCCTGCGCGCTTAAGCAACCTTCAGTTGCCTTACGCTATTAGATTGCCTTTGTATCGCTACTGCTAATAAAATTGCCTTTTTGTATTGCCGCGGGTGTTTGATTGTGAAGCAACCTTCAGTTGCTTTACGCCGCTGAATACCTCTTTTTACTGCCGCTGATAATAATTGTAAAAAAGCAAATGGGACTTATTTGGCACAACTCATTTTAAGAGCGCCCTGCTAGCGAAGATCTTGTTGCATTATCTTTCCCAATTACACGAGAGCTGCATTTAAGCGCACCAATTAGCATATCTCCACTGTCGAGCCCTCCGCAGTACCGGGAACGGCGCGGTTAAGCAATAGCTTATCACAGTAGCTTTGTCTTGTGCCCTTTGCTGCCGGCTGTTTGCGCCTAGTAATTTAGACTCGCCTGTTAGCTGGCACGAGACCCGTGTGCTATTTCAATTCAAACAGATTAGATCAAACATAACTTCTCACTCTTGGACTCATCCTGAGCTTAAGGAGCCCAGTTTATGGGTTAACTGAAGAAACACTTTAGCGCGGTAGGACTTCACTGTTAGCTTTTCACTTACACGAGATTGTAAGCTATGGCGATGCTTTAATTAGAATTGTGATAAAAGTATATAGTTATATTAATCGGAGGAAATTTTAATGTGTTTGTGTAGTCATGTGTTTTCGTACGTATTGTGGTGGCATTAAAGCTTCGGTAGTAACATTGCAGTAAGGTTGGATAAAGTAAGTGGGTATATTTTATGGTTTTGGATTTGTTGGTGAGGTTGCGTCCGCTATTTAGGACCAATAGTGTGTGCCTCTCGTTGTGCTTTGGGCAATTTTAGGTTCTTGGCGCCCTGGCTGTTATTTGATTTACATCGCGATTACGCTGAAGCTGGATCGAGATCCACGCCCCTCTTCGAGCTAGCCGAAGCACATCTTTATTAACGTCCTCCTCTTAACCAGCATTACTCAACTACTGATAAGGCCTAGCCTAAGCCACGTTATAACATGATTTTTGCCAAATTTAAACTTTATGCATACTTCTTTCAAATAAAACAAACGAAATATATCTTTGCTACATCACATGGTCCTTGATTTGTGGATCCAATTGCTCAACTATTAGTAAATATAGGAACTCGACTAGAGACTGCTAGTTTTGGCCACCTATCCAACTGCTTACAAATTAAACCTGTTGGGAACCAGAACTGTTTTACAGATTTCTAACTCTGGCTGATTGAAAAATATAGATTTTAAACTGGTGTGTAACTGTGCAAATACAACAGAGAAGAAATAAAAAATTTAGAAGAGAGCATCGGTAGAGGTGGAAAGAATCAGACTACATGCTACATCTGAAAATGAGAATGTAACTGTGATCATACGTCATATAACCGAATTTGCTTTGTGAATGTGACAAAAATGTATTAGCAATTTTTTCTACGACCACTACTGTAAGTGTTCTTATGCACAGCATGGTCTATCGCACGATTAGAGATTTAGTGACCTATGTTGGTAGCAATAATGCTTTTTCGCTTTGGTTACCAGAGTTACGTATTTTATACAGTTGTTGTTTGTATGAAGCAGTGTAGGGCTGTGACTGCAGCCGGCTAATTTTTAAGATGGTGTGACAGTAATGATTTGACAGTTAATAAAACATTTCTTTTTTCATTTAACGAAATGAGTGTGGTCGCAGCAAAAGTATAATACACAACTCGAGTTGTAAGGCAATTACGCACTCCTGGAATTACTGCGCTCACCGCTACGTAGTTGGTGCTCAACTTTTCCAGTCATGCGCAATATGCCATTTACACGTAATATCCTTTATCTAATAGACGTGTCTGTCCGGGACGCTGTTTTGTCCGTCCGGGACGCTGTTTCAGCAGCCAAACCGTAAGAGATAGAGAAAAAAGTTATTAAAGTTATATGTTTGGAATGGTCATGTCAGGTCAGGAACCGAATTTCAGTCTCTAACACTAATTATTTTCTTAATTATCCTAATCCTAACTTTTTAGGTTAGATTCTAGGCAAATTTTATCAAGGTGAATGCGACTGGTACGTTTGCTACCAACAATGACGTCATATACGTACGTGTGGTGAATACGCGTTCTATTTGCAAAACGGTCTTTTTTGTTTTATTAAATGAGACATTTGTCTCACTGGACTGCTAATACTACTAATATTAGTAAATCTTACATCTTCACCGGTTGAATTATCCATTCTTGAGTCTGACATTACAGTTTTCACAAGCGATATGGTATCAATAGTTTTTGCATTTCCAGGGGTTGGTGTGCCACGAGCAACACTTCCTCTCATTTCCTTGCGCAACCTTGCCTCTTTCGGACTATAGTAGTAACTGAAAGTAATGCCTATGAAGTTCAATTGGAACAAATAATATATTTATAATGCATGTTGACGCCGACTTTCTGAACGTTTAAAGAAAAGTAACTGCAAACAAATAATATAAGTTCTTAAGATACGTTCTTACCCAGGGTATTTCACTTTGTGGTCCTCATCTGCTTTTCTGGCTGCTTGGTAATACCAGTCTTTAGTGGTCGATGGCAAGGCTTTCCACATATTCCCCAAACGAACAGAGATCTCCTTATTGCTTTCACCTATATAATTCGCAATTGTCGTTAGTAATGATTGTAAAGAACCTTTACGAGTATTACCTAAATGTTCCACAGCTAGTTTTTTCCTCCATTCATTTGCAAATATCATAAAGGCATTTGGCGGCCTTGGAATTTTCGGGCCTGGTTTATCTAGAGTTTTATCGTCATTAGAATTAGTTACAGTTGATGGGATTTGCTTTGCTGGTTCAAGAAGTTTAGATAACTTTGGATCTAATTTTTGTACACTTTTATCAACTTCTTCTTTTGTTGTGTCTATTATATGGGGAATTTTTTCTGGCACTTCAGCAGATTGCTAGAAAAGAAGTCAAGCTATGGAATACGGTTTGAGAGCTTACCTATGGCTTGTTAAATACATTTTAATTATGAAACTTACTGTTGTGTTTAATATTCTATTAATAATACAATGTTTAAGAATGTTGCGTGGGAGATTATCACTGTGTCTTGCATGAGCGCATTAGGAGAGCAGAGCTACAAAACCAAACTGAAGACATTAGAGGTATAGAATATCATGAAATCAACAAAATTACAAAGCTAGAAATAAGAAGACGCTAGAAAAGAGGGACAACACAGAGAAGAGATAATAGACGAAAGCGCATCAACAAGAAATGAAGAACATAGAAAACAGGATAGAAAGAACAAGAACAAACATCCAAACAGAAGCAAATGGAGGTGATGCTACTACTACTTCTACCTAACGAGAGAGATGGCAAAAGATTGAGGAAGGTGAGATAAAGACAATTAACACATTGAAGAAAGAAAAAGCTCCAGGGGACGATCAAATGACCAATGAACAGATAAAGAATTTACCACAGGAAGTATTACAATGGATGAGAACACTGTTTACGATTTCAAAACAATGGAAAGTCTCCTTTATTATACTAGTACATAAGGGAAACACGAATCAAATCAAGAATGATACTCACCAGTCACAGCTCAACAAACCGACAAAAAAAAAACAAGGTCAGATGAACGTAAGGATTTTGCTGGAAAGGAATGGTGAAGAACAACCACTGACATGAAAATGGGGAAAGAGGGGAAGACTTTTGCCTAAAGTGGGATGTCGTAAGCTAATATTATTATATAAATACATTACCATATAATTAATACTTTATTTATGGGAAAGAACTAGAGGAAGACCATGTACTCTATAGCAGGAAATTCTGAAACAATATCAGGAGAATGCCAGGAAAAAAAAGGCGATCAGTAATATTAAAAATAATAATGGAGAAATAACGAAATGAGGAGAGTAGAATCTAGATGTATGGGCAGAATACTATAGTGAAAAATTCAACATGAACTCGGAACAAGAGGACAACGAAAAAGAAGAAATAGGTTCTACAGAACAGCCAAGAGAGGAGGTTGAAGGAGTTACAAATATTACTAGAGAAGAAGTATGCGAAGCAATCAGCAGACTAAAAACGGGAAAAGCCTGTGGCGAGGACGAAGTAGAAGCTGAAATGATAAAGTGGGGGGGCGATAAGGTCACTACATGGATCTGGAAGATATGCAGCAAAGTTTGGGAGGAACAACAAATACCGAAAGACAGGCAAAGGAACCTTATAGTCCCAATATATAAAAAAGGTGAACAGACAGACTGTAACAACTACAGACCCATCTGCCTTTCTACAGTGTGTTTTAAAAAATATACAAGACTAATAGAGCCACTCGGCTATAATACCAGACCAATGGACAATATCCAGCATTATACTTATGTATAAGAAAGGAGACCCTCAACTAATAACAAACTACAGGCCCATAAGCTTGATGTCCACAATCTATAAAGTATTTACCTCGGTAATACAAAATCGAATACATAAACAACTAGAGAAAAACCAACCAATCAAGCAAGCAGGCTTCCGAGCAGGGTATTCCACTATTGACCATATCCACGTTCTTAACCAATTAATAGAAAAACATTTAGAATACCAAATTCCATTATACATAGCTCTAATCGATTTTGAAAAGGCTTTTGACAGTATAGAACACACCGCAATAATCCACGCTTTACTGTCACAGGAAGTCCCTAACAAATATGTACAATTAATAAAAGAAATTTACAAAAAAGCTAAAGCTTATATAAAAACAGAAGTAAACGGGCCAAAATTTCCATTACAACGAGGTGTCCGTCAGGGCGATCCTCTTTCTCCACTACTTTTCAATGCGGTATTAGAGATGTGCTTTAGGAAGCTAAAATGGAACAATGTCGGAATCAATATTTCAGGGAAAAAACTATCCAATCTTAGGTTCGCGGATGACATTGTACTCTTATCCAATGCCAGCCAAGAACTAGAGAAAATGATAAACCAGCTGAACAATGAATGCAGAAAGGTGGGTCTAAAAATAAATACTCAGAAAACGCATATTTTAACCAACACAGAAAAAAAGACAATCAAATTAGAACAAGAAACTCTGGAATATACAGAAGACGCCACATATCTAGGACAAATAATCTCTTTTAGCAACAGACAAGGAAAAGAAATTCAAAACCGGATCAAACAAGCTTGGAGAAAATTCTGCTCGCTAAAGAAAATTTGGGACAGAACAAACAACCAAAAATTGAAAGGTAAAACTTTCAATAGATGCGTCATACCAGTTCTATCGTATGGAGCTCAGACATGGAGCGCTACTAAAGCCCAATTGAGAACTTTAGAAATAACAGAACACAAAATGTTAAGACGACTTTTGAAAGTGAAGCAAATGGACCGTATAAGAAACTCAGATCTCCGCTCAAGACTAAGTGTAATCAGTATTACGCAACAATGCCGACAATTGAAGTGGCAATGGGCGGGGCACGTGGGAAGAATGCCAGACAGATGGACAGCAAGAACAACCCAGTGGTATCCAAACCTGAGGAAGAGAAGGAAGGGACGCCCGATAACAAGATGGGAAGACGATCTCATACAGCAAGCAGGAAAGAATTGGAGAAAGCTAACAGCCGACAGACCAACCTGGAAGCACTATGGGGAGGCCTTTGCCCACACCAGGGACGATGAGTTACAACCTCTTGAAGTAAGCATACCTTAATTATATTGCTTATAATTTTTTTTTCTTTTTTAATACTATGTATTAAGAATGATACAATTAGTTTATTTTGTTTTCATATCTTTATTTTTTTCTTGTATCTCTACACATGTAACTCAATGGCTAAAATAAAATAAAATAAAACAAAATAAATAGAAAGAAGACTTAGAAGCGAAGTAGAAGATAAAATGGAAGACCAGTAAGCAGCTTTTAGACCACAGACGTAAACAAATGATAATATAAGCATACTAAGAAACCTAATAGAAAGAGCAAAGGAAACGGACAATCAATTATATCTGATTTTTATAGACCTAAGAGCAGCCTTTGATAATATAGAGAAGATAATCCTATGGAACTGCCTAAGGGAACTAAAAGTCACAGAAAAGCTAATAAATGTTGTAAAAAGTATTTACGAAAATGGGTATGGCATAATTCAAATAGAGGGGAAAAGATCAAGAACTTTCGAAATGAAAAAAGGCATTAAACAAGGCGATAGCCTGAGCCCCCTGCTTTTCATTATTGTGATGGACAGGCTGCTAAAGAACACTCGACGAGAGACACCGAAGAAAATAGTACGATATAAAAACCTCAATCCAATACTAATAGACAATCTTCTTTACGCGGATGATATAGTCCTAATAGCAGATATTCACAACAAAGCACAGAAGCAAATGGATATACACAAATAAAACAAAAGTTTTGATAATAAATGGACCAACTGAAGTTAATGAAACAATGAACATTAACATGTAAAGAAAACAGAATAGAACAAGTACCAAATTTTAACTACCTAGGAAGCATACTAATGGAAGACGGAAAAATAGACGCGGAGATAATAAACAGAAGAAGTAAAACAAACAATCTGTACTATGCCCTTAACAGAACGATATATAGAAAATCAGAGCTTAACCCTAAAACAAAACTTCACGTACACAAAACTATAGTAATCCCAACAATATATGCAAGCAAATGAAACAAAAGAAACACGAAAAGAAACTAACAGCAGCAGAAATAAAACATCTCAGGGGAATAGCAGGGAAGACGAAAATGGACCGGATCCGAAATGAAAGAATTAGAGAAGATCTAAAACAGAAGTCAATAAACGAGGTGGTAGGCGTGAAGCAACTGAAATGGTTCGGACATATCCACAGAATGGATGAAGGTAGAACGGTGAAGAAAGTAATACAGGCGAGAGGAATAGAAAAGAGAAGAGCAGGAAGACCGAGGACAAACTGGTTGAGCAGAATAGAAGAGCTAAGGAGGGAGAGAGGCAAAACAATTGAGGAAATGATAAGGAAATGGAAATGGGTGGAGTCCACATCCGACGCCCACTAAAAGAGCATAAGGATCTAGAAGCTTTGCGATTTGAGCCGGGCTCGGTAAGACCATTCACAGTTGGGCACCAAATTAACTGTGCTCTACTCAGAACCACCGACCTAAGAGATAAGAGTAACAAGGTCAACATAACACACACACCTCACACAATGGTTGCTGTGTAAGCACAAAAGGCGCGCTCCAACTTTGTATCCCGAATCCGGGGCAAGTTGAGCATTGTACCGCCAGATAAAAGCACATAAAAGCACCAGCCTCTACGGTAAAACGATGTTATCGATTATATGAATGCACGAATATTGCAGTGGTGTAGCGCAGCTGGATAAACGGCCTGAAAAACGTCTGTCATGCAGAGAAGGTCATAAACCAGAATGTAAAATGTGATTGTATAGTGCATTACTAAATGAGATAGCAAAAGTGTAGTCCGGGATGTGACAGTTCTATAATAATAATAGGTCCCATTATTCCCGGGTGGGGCATAGAGTAGAAATGAAATCTTTCCAGTGTGTTCGATTGTCTGCTATGGTTTGAAGTTGTGCTATTGTTCTCCCACTTCCTTGTATTACTGTCCTCCAGGTTGTGCATGATCTTCCTACTCTCCTCTGGCCTTGTAGGTTCCATTTCAAGGCAATCCTAGAAGGTTCATTGATACTTTTTCGCAATGTGTCCTATCCACCCATATTTTCGCTTTTTAATGTCGTTAGATATCACCTGCGGCCACCAAATTTGTAAAATATTTTGTAAACATCGACACTTTCACTTTTGTATTTACAGTTATACTATTTGCACGCCATAGTTGTGATAGGTTAGAAAAAGCTCCTCGTGCTTTGCGTATCCTTTCTGTCACATCCTCGCTACTTCCTCCTTCATTTGTGATGACGCTACCCAGATATGTAAAGCGGGTTACCTCCTCTACATCTTTTTCTAGTGTTACCTCTCTTGCTACTGTACTATTTATGCTGAGCAGCTTGGTCTTCCTCTTATTAATTCTAAGTCCCATTTTTCTTGATTCTTCTATAACGTTATTTATTTTTTCTTGCATTGCTTTTTTACTTTGATTTAATCGACACACATCATCCGCATATTCCAAGTCCTCTAGCGTATTATTTAAATCCCAAATTACACCTTTCTTTTCCTTGTTGGCGTTTGTCATAATCTCATCCATAACAATTACAAAGAGCAGTGGTGGAAGTATGCATCCTTGTCTTATGCCTGTTTTTGTTATGAATGGTTTGGACATCTGACCCTTATGTGCTACTTTACATTTCGAATCTGTATATCCTAGTTTTATCAAGCGAACTATCTTCTCTGGAATCCCTTTATTTCTTAGCGTTGCCCATATGCATTCCTTGTTAATAGAATCAAAGGCCTTTTCGTAATCTATAAATAATAAATACAAAGGCGAGTTAAATTCAAGTGACTGTTCGATTACTGCTTCCTTCCACTCTTCACGGAAAGTTTCCTTTTGCCAAATTTTCACCATTAATGGGAATAACATATCTACAGTACTGTCAACATCTATTTTTAAGACTTCCGCAGTTATCTGATCCACCCCAGGTGCTTTACCGTTCGCCATTTGATTGCTACTCGTATTTCTTGCTCTGTAGGTGGTTCCTCGTTTATGTTCAGTTGAGTATTTGCAGACAGAGTTGGTACTTCATTTCTTCTTCTACATTCATTGTTTCTTGACAAAATTCTCTCCATCTCTCCAACTGTTGCTGTATTGTCAGCTTACATACATCAAACAAGTAGACACACTCATGCCAAATGTTGAATCCCGTCTAGAGTGCCTGGGACAGTAACTCGGGGGGTATTTCTAAGCTTAACTATCAGATGGCAGCACAAAGTTCTACCAATCAGAGCCAGTTACTGGCTCTGCTGCCAATCACGATGTAATCAAGTAATGGCGCCATCTCTTAGTACCCCCCAGGAGCCGTTCAAGGTCATCAAAATCGGTATTTTGATATCAAAGGAACCGACAATGAGTGTATCTACTTGTTTGATTTATGTACGCTGATATTGTAGTCAGAATTTGCACCCTTTTATTTAAAACCGATATTTCCATTCCTTTCTTTTTTCTGCCCGCTAGTTGATTAATATTTTTATATAATTCTTTACTATTTCCTCTTTGTGCAGCTATTTGTGCGTTTCTTGCCAGTCCCTCTATATAATTATTTTTATCTGTTTTTATACTTCTCTTCACATCCTTACTTTTTTCTGTTTATTGTGTTTTTATTTGCTTTCTTTTGATTTCATCTACTGTCATTAAGCATTAGTCCTTTTAACTTCTTTCTTTCTTGTATTTTTTCCCATGTCTTGTCACTAATCCATTTTGCTCTATTATTAATTTTCTTAGCCGACGTTTTTTCAAATGTTTCCATAAGCGCACTTTTACACTGCTTCCAAATTTCTTCAATTTCACAATCATACTCAATTTTTGCTATGTCGTGTTGTATAAACCTTGCAAATTCTGACTTGCTTCTTCGTTGATCTTTTCTGCGACATACATTTGCGCTCTGGTTGTATTTGTGACTGTGCGGTGTCTTCGTAGGTTTAATTGTATTTTTGCCATTAGTAAGTGGTGACTTGTATCTACATCCTCTTCTGTTACTAACATCCAGTAACAATTTTTTCCATTTCTTACTTATGCAAATATGATCAATTTGTGTTTCTGTTTTTAAATCAGGCGAATTCCATGTTATTTTATGACATTTTTTATGCATGAATAATGTACCGCCTATTACCAGATCGTACATACCGCATAATTCGATTAGCAACTCTCCGTTTTCGTTCATATCTCCTAGTCCCTCTTTACCCATTACGTGCTCGATGTCTTTATTGTTGGAACCTACTCTGGCATTAAAATCTCCCATTAATATTATTATATCTTTTCGATCAGTTTCTCTTAAAGTTTTATTGAGGATACTATAGAAGGTTTCTTTTTCTTCATATATTGCAATTTCAGTGGGCGCATACCACTGTACTATTGTTACTTTATAATTTTGTATAGGTAGTCGTATTTTTATTATTCTTTCCGATACTGGTTTCCAATCCACAATCTTTTCTCTCAGGGTTTTGCTTAACATAAATCCTACTCCATACTCGTGACGATCCTCAATTCCTGTTTTCCCCGAATATATGAATGCATGCCCTTCCAGAACTAATTCTCCACTCCCTTTTCATCTTGTTTCACTTACACCTAGAATTTCTATATTATATTTTACTTCTTTCATTAATTGTTGTATTTTTCCAGTTTGATACAAAGTAGTAACATTCCCCTGCGCAACTTTTGCACTTAATTTTCCATCCTCTCTACGTTTACCCCTTTTTACAGATTTAATCACATCCTTAACCATTGCCGTTTCTGTTATCATGAATCCGTCCTTATTTTGCATCGGTCATTTGTTTTTTGATTGGCACTTAACTAATTTTTGCTGAGTGCGGTCCCAATCACACCTTTCATTATCTATAATTATTTTCTGGTATCCTATTTTAACCTTTTTCCCTTTTTCACTTTCCTTTCTCATAATATCCCGCAACATAGCTTGTTTTTCTTTCACTGAAGGTCAAATCATTTTCAATGAAAATTCTGGAACCTTTCAATAACCTCTTTCTTGTCCCAGGAATGCATTTCTATGATTAGTACATATTTTCCATCTTTCCCTTAGACACTGTACTCATACTTAATTTCGGCTGCAACCTTAAGTTTATCCACCAACAGCTGCTCTACCCCTTCTTTGATGTTATTTTTCTGGATTGAGGCCCCTTTTATAACTAAGTATGTTATTCTTACGTTTGTTCCGTTCCTGCTTTTCCATTTTAAATTCTAGCTCTTTTATTCTGCCTTCTAGCGTTACTTTTTCTTCCCATTCCTTTTTCGCCTTGGTAAATTCTTCCTTAATTTTTGCAAGGTCGATTTTCAGATCATCATGATTTTTATTGAACTCTATTGTTAGACTCTAGTTTTAAGATTAATTAAATAGATGTATTTTTGTGCGATTAGTTTGCAACGTTTCAGTTAAATTCAAAATGTTCTCACGGTTTTGTGCAGTTCGCCAAAATTATTCATAAACACGTTCAATGCATTTCTTAAGTTTATAACTTTATTACCGTAAGAGGCTATGGCATTTGCAACCCCAATAAACCTTTGCCGACAGTGCGCTTGTTCGTGAGAACCACAAAATCTTAGTTTTCCACGCCAAAAGTTACCGAACGTTTTCATTGGCTATTTAGACACCCCCACAGGATTTGCAGATAGCCTACAAAATTTCAACTTAGTGTTAAGCAGTATCATAGAATCATGTTAACAATAACCATCCAGCAATGCAGACGTCACTCTTAAGTGCTACTTGTATATATTATGTGAATATAATTTAAAACTATAAAATCAACACTCTTTAATTTATTCAACTATACCAACATATATTATGGTATAAAAAGCTACACTGCATCACCAATCCAGGTAGTTCTGTTTTTATTTTTTTTAGTATTGCCTCCATATCGAGTGTGTTCTCTATCTGTGCCTGGTTATCTCCTGTCAAGCAGTTACCCTGTTCAATGCTACCCTTTGTATTTTTGCACTTTTACTAAATGCTATCTGTTCTGCTTCCCACTGCTCAAATTCCTCTGGGTCATCCAGATTCCTTCGTTCTATAGAAAGTGTCAATTGTACGCGTGCAATAAGAAAGATCTGTAAAGTCAAGTTTGATTTGTGTCATCGAGTAAATGTAAACTAGCTTGTCTAAACATCACAATGCAATTTCTAGCACAGCAGGACCCATGTTGCCACCGCAGGGATATCGCCCAACAAAAGAGAAGGTTACATAAGTACCCTTTTGCAAACGGGAAAAGGGGCAATAAACAGACAAGCATTTGCCCCGAGTAATAGACCAGGCAAAAGGGAGCCTAGCTGGACAATCCTATTATGTTCAAAAGAATAAGAATATCCCTGCTATTCACGTGGAATCTATATAAGCGAAAGTAGTTTAGTTTTCGAGATCACTTCTTATGTATATTCTGACTTGACTCATTTTGGGCACATTGAGGACCAAGGTCTATTATAAATAAATAATTCCATCTGTTCGTATTTGTATTTAAATCAACAATAACAATCTTGTATATGTTTGTAATTTTTTATGTGTTCTAAAGTAAATAAAAGGAATGTTATTGTTTTCCACAACCGGTTGTATCTTACTGAACTTAATTCCACAGTGGCGAACAACGTTTAATACACATCATAACAGTTCCAGTGGTGCAAACCACTATGACATTACAGATCTTTCTTACTGCACGCGTACAATTGACACTTCCTCTAGAACTGTCACATGGCAAACTACACTTATACTAGCTCATTTAGTAATACACTATACAATCACATTTTACATTCTGGTTTATGGCCTTCTCTGCATGACAGACGTTTTCAGGTCGTTTATGCAGCTGCGCTACAGTGGTATGAAAGGCTGGCTATATCGATAGATACGCTTCCTATTGCAGATGTCGCTTTGTACCAGAGCAAGCCGAAGGCTCAAAGGGATCAAAATTATTGTTTGGCCAGAGACTACATCTAAGGATTTGACAACACGTAACTGTTTATCCACCATACTATACTCTCAAGTTGATGGAATTTGCTCGATTATGGATTATGAATAACAAATGGACAAACGGTTACGGAGAAAGACCGAATGTTCCTGTTACTAGTCAGATGTCTACATAAAAGCGGTCATGGGAAAGTGATCATCCATGCATTTAGTGGAGGTAAAAATGCAAGTTTGGCAGAACTTATGATGACAGAGCAGCCATATGTAGGGGAAGCGCTGCTCTCCCTAAAAACGTTAATACCTCAACACAACCAGCATGTGATAACCACGGTTACCTGCACATCACCGACAGAAGTGGTTCAACACAAGCACAAATATAACATTACTACAAGTGGCACGTCCGTACATTATAGGACAACAAAAACAGTAAACATCCAGACAGAAAAACTACTATTGTAACATGTGAGTTAGCCCTACTAAGCGAGAGGATACACATTCTACTGGAAAGGTCATCCTGATAAACAAAAGCACACTGAGGTGTAGCTCAAAATCTTAGCAACATACCCACTGGAATTTCTGACCGTATAATTACTCTTACGATACAACTGAAAGGCAAAAGGCATTTGTGTACCACTTTTTGTTTATGCAATAAACTGATTTATTATTATTATTATTATTATATGACACTAGTTGGAGTTTATGCAGCAACAATGAAAAACCCAGAAGAAGCCTAGGATCAATTCTATGAAGAACTCGAAACAATACTGTGTTGACTACTACACAGTAATAAAAAAATTCTTGAACGATTTCAATGCCTGCGCTGGTTCTCTTCTTTGCCGCATTGCTTGCTGAAGTATGTCAACTGGAATCACAGCAACTTCATGCTGATTGCTGTCTTAAATTCCTGAATGGTGCGGGGCTTAGTCCTGTAGACCTTCGCTTTGAAGTAACCCCATAAAAAATAATCACACACCGTTAGGTCCGGCAAGCGAGGGGGTCAAGGAACATCTCCGTTGCGCGAGATCACATGTCCAAGAAACAGCGTTAACGGCCTGCATGGATACTCTAGCCGTATGTGCAGTGACTCCATCCTGTTGGGACCACATTGTTTCAATGTCGTATTCATTTTCTTCGATCATGGTGACATAACACTGGGAAGTAACCGTAACCGCCTCCTCGCGTTCAGTTTCAAAAAAGTAAGGCCCGATTATGCCCACCTTGGAAACCCCACACCAAACTGTTGCCTTATTACTGTGGAGAGGCTGTTGGCGTACTTCTCTTGGGTTTTCGTCAGCCCAATAACGGAAATTCTGCTTGTTCACCGACCCATCCACATGAAAATGAGCTTCGTCTGACATCACGAGAAGCACGTCTTCTTCTTCTTTCAAAATCTCCCAAGATGCGCTGGCTAAACTGAAGCCTTTGTCGATGGTCGGTTGGAAGCAGCTTCTGCACAACCACGATTTTATATGGGTGGAATTTCATGTCTTTGTTGAGAATTCTTTGCAGACTCCGACGTGACATCCCAAGAGCTAGAGAACGACGTCTGGATGAGCGTTTTAGGCTTGCAATAACATCTCGTCTCACCACTCCACATTCTCAGGTGTGCGAACCGTAATTCATCTACCTTTAAATTGCGGTTTATATGAACAAGTTGTGTGAAAAATATTCAGCCATTCCAATATCAAGTTACGAGACCGAACCGCACCGCGCACTGGAATGTTGAAGTGCCGGTGAAAGGCAACTATGAACTCGTTATTTCGAAAATACTGTTCTACCGCAAATACGCGATGCTCAACGGACCAGGTAGTAATGTTTACTAAACTTCCCACTGTCGACAACACAATGAAACGGTCAGGGACCTCCCACAACGTCCCCTTCCAATTTACTACACATTCCAAAAACGTCAGATCCAAATGCGCCAGCATGTATTTGTGCGCCGGTAAGAAATACATGTTGAATGTAATGAATTAAAATTCAACGATTGTGAATTAGAGCTTCTGAATTACAGGTACTCATGGATATGAATCAAAGCAGTCTGTTTTATGAGAAATTTAAGGAAATTATCGGACCCACGATATGCAAAATAGCAGCTCATAAATTTCCTATTACTGATGGAGTAAAGGAAGGCTGTATAGAGGAGTAGTGGGAACAGTGAGACATGGGTTGATTTTTGATTATACTCATAGGTAGTGCGGCCAGAATTGTCATTTAACACTGGAAGCACCGGAGTGGCCAATTTGATCGTTTTCAAATTTCATCTGCTAATAATTTCGTTGTTTGATTACAATGAAGCAACAGAACTAGAAAGTAACGAAAAGGGGTTCACAGTGGAAATTGATGAAGAACATTCCAGAAGAAGTGATGAGTAAAAATCTGCAACAAAATGCAGCATCTTTTGAATTGCACGTTCAAAACTCCACTTCTCAGGAACATCAACTTTCCACAGGCAATGTTCGTGGCAGAGGCTGCAGGAATCGTAGAAATAAAAGAAATCATAATCCCAAATAAATAAAAATACGATTTAGTTTTTATAAATAATTCATCGAAAAGAATTACTTTTGTATCAACTTTAAAAATAAAACCAATGAATCTGTTAATATTTTGGAGTTTTATTGTCAAATTCTCCGCTCTTAGATTGGTGTGTCATCGTACTTTGTTCACATAGTATTTCTAACCTAACTTATTGAGATTGTACGTTGATTGTTATAAGTTGCGCTTTTTCGTTGTTATTTAAAACTTATTTATTGTATTTACGTCTGTTGTGTGGTGGAATATACGATTACGCTAGAAATGGATGATCCACGCAGAGGGCTCATAGAGTTGGATCTAATTGCTTTCAGCAGAGTGGAGTTTTTAAGGAAGTACATTAAAAATCTGCACCAGGAAAAACCGTCACAATTTGTACACTTGGACGAAACGTAGATTTTAAAAAATGGCACTGTTTGTAGATCACGGCAAGATGATAGTAAAAAAGGCATTAAAAAAATAAAATCAGATGGAAAAATGTTAGCATCGTAAGTTTAATAACTGTATTTAAATAATATTATTTATCTATTTTCTTAGATATATCGTGCTTCATGCTGGCAATAGAGATGGATTTATTCCTGGTGCCTCATTGATATTTACATTGTAACAACCCGCAATAAATTGCGTTTATAATAAATCTTATAGATTTTAATTTACCTAAATGGTCAGGAAGGAAAGAATAAGTGAAAGCCACCCCTTCAAAGTTCATTTATGGAGAACGCAAAAGGCTACATTGTAACAGCGAAGAAAAGATTATATTACATCCGGTGCGAGTTAATTAAAAACGCGTTCAGAGAAATAGAAGCGCAAAATTATTGTCGAATTGGCACTCACGTACAACACCGTGTGAGAAATGCAAAATTTGTAAATCCAAGAGCCCGAGACGTATAAGTCAAAAATACAAGGTGGCAGATGGTCACGAAAGAAAATTACCTTTTAGGGGAGCGCAAATTGGACAGCAGTTCGTTCCCGGACCTCGCGAGATAATAAATTAATTACCGGCGTAAGCCGCATTTGGGCGTACCGCACCTCGGCGCAATGCCGCGCGAAACAACCTAAGTCAAAATTGAAAGTTCTATTTAAATTATAAGTGACTAGTGCAGTGCCACGCCACTCTAAAATAAAGGAATACCAAAGAAGCCAGGGGCATCCAAAATCCAGCCTAACACCTTCCGGTTTTAATAACTTCGGGCGTCCGCGTAAAATGAAATTAAACCACTTCTCAAAACAGCGACGACTCTGGACGAAGGTCAGTCATTTATGGTATTTTATTAACCAACTTTCAGCAGGGTGGCGCTGATTATTCTGTCCTTCCAGGGTGAAATTATGTCACAAAGTTAAGCATAATTGATCAGGCCTTTTTACGAAGTTTACCGCTTCAATAATCATTGATCAGATAAAGTTCCAAAACAATTGTAATTGAACCGAATTTTTAGTTTCTTTTAATATAAGTCTATTTATCTATTGTGGGTGTTTTATTTAGCCAAAAACTTAGCATTACAACCCCTACGATTACTAATAGTGGTCAGCAGATGCGTTACAATCCCCTACGTGCAAATAGTGATCTACAGGTTAAAAACTACCCCTATATCACAAAGGCGTGGCAGCACGTTAAACTGGTGGCCAGGGGGTTTGCTATAAACCCCTTGGTTACAACACTGAGCACAAAAAACCCGGAAACACGGGGAAATAAATCAGGAAAATATTCTAAAATGGTTCGAACACCAGCTTCTGAAAATTTTGGAGGAGCCATCAATTATTGTTATGGATAACGTAAGTTATCATAGCACATTGGCCGGTAAAACGCCCAATGTTAGTTGGAAAAAAACAAGATATTATTGATATGTCAAATTGCATTACACATGCAGAGGGCATTATACAGAAGTGGTGTGATAGGGAAGTGGGTTTTGACGTAGAAGACATTGCTCCAATAATAATACAAGTCAACGGCGAAGAATCTGATAACACTTCTGATAGTGATTAATTATATTGTAGATAGTTTGCTGAGTTATAGTGTATTTGAATAAATTTACAGTTTTAGTAAGTTTTGTTTGTGTTTCTTCCTTGTTGCCCTTTTTATGTATTCCTACTATTAGTACAGCTTTCTATTTGTTTGGCATCCTTTCTTCTTCCCATATTCATATGATTAATCCATGTACCCTTTTTCTTATTTCTTTTCCTCCATGTTTCACCAGTTTTCCAGCTATTCCATTGCTGCCAGGAGATTTGTTGTCTTTTATTTTGCTGCTCTACCTACAGTCACATAATTTTCTTGAGTTACGTGCTCAGTGACATGTAGTAGAACCTCAAAATATTCTTCCCATCTCTTTATAACTTCTGGTCTTTCGTATATGTTGTTATCTTGTTTGTCATTACATATATTTATTTGTACGTGGTTGGAAGGTATTGGATTTCATTGTATTTTCTTGATAGAACTTCTTGGTGTGGTTTCTTCTTCCGTGTGTTTCTATTTCTTCAATTTTTTTTGTTCATGTGTTTTATTTTCTTCCTTCTGCATAATTTTCGTGATTATTTTCTTCGGGTTTCGTATACTGCTTCTCGACACTCATTATCGTACTAATTCTTTCTTTGGGCTTCTTTCTTGGTTCCTAGGACCTCTTTTGCTGATTCTATTATTGCTTCTTTAATCACCTTCCATTCCTCCTCAATGTTTTTTGTAAATTTCTTGTTGTTGAAGTTGTCCATGCATTATCTGTGTACATGAATTGGTTACATCTTTTTGATTCAAACTTGTCGGTATCTCATTTCTTTCTCTTGTGTCCCCTTTGTTTATTGACATTTGCTATACTTTGCCTCCAGATTGCTTTAACCAAGAAGTGGTCCGTGTCACAACTAACACCTCTGTATGACCTTACATCTTTGCCCTTCTTTTACATACCAAGATGTGGTCTATCTGTTGCACTTGCTTGCTACCTGGTACTTTCCATGTCCCTTTATGTATTCTTTTATGTTCAAAATATGTACTGCTTATAACCAGATTTAGAAATGTTGCTAGTTGATACAGTCTGTTCAGATGCGATAAAAGGCTATTTAACCTTGCCAGCCTAAGAGCTTCAACCAAGGAATAACTAACAATAATAATTGTGATTCTGTATGCTGATGATGTATGCTTTAGTAGTTAATTCTCCTGAAGGTGTTCAAGAAGGCATAAGGGACTCTAGTTCTCTTGCAGATTTTATCTTAAAATCAATTTTTAGAAGCAACAACAAATCAGGAATTATAATGCAAATGCGTCGCAATGAATATCAGTATCGAAGGAACTGAATTCCAGGAAGTCCCTAGTTTTATATACCTTGGCAATAATATCTTGGCTGATATCCAAATGACATATACAACAGCAGAATCGCTGAAACAGTCATAAGATTCGGTATTATATTGGAAACTCGTAATCGCTCGATATAGCTCTGCAACCCATGTTAAGCATAATATAAAATGGTCATCATTCCAACACTTATGTATGTGTCTGAAACATGGTACCTGCATAGACACCAAATAAGATCAATTCCATGTGAAATGTCTCCATTCCATCATGAATATAGAGCTCAAATGCAACGGCAACTACTTTGATGTGCACATCTTCTCAGAATGCCTTCTAATAGACACCCAAAACAATAACTCGACTCTGACTTACCATATGAAGAATGTAAGGTTGGAGGGGGAAACCCCTACACAGTACAATGTGACATATCCTAAACCACTCAGGAATGCTACGTAAATTTTTAGAGAAAGCATATTGATACTATAGTAGAATTGCCTTGGTGGCGCAGTGGATAGGGTGCCAGGCTTGCAATAAACACATCTTCAGTTTGAATTTGTGGATAGGCGGAACTTTTTCCGCAGTCCACTGGATCGGTATGAGCCGGGTGACCATTCGGCGTTGGAATATAATTAACGTCGCTCTCCTCTGAAGACTGGTCTATGAGATAGAGTAGCAAGACTACACACAAAACATACACACACACACGACTTGGAGGTAACCCGTTGAGGCTGCAGTGCACGTGAACTTGGTTCACGAGGAGGATCAGATGTACGAGGGTAGTTTTGTTAGCTGTAAAAATATAGTAGGCAGTAACGTTTTTACGAAAACTGATATAACTCTGCACTGCTTTTCTGATCTCTTATTGTTATGTACAGGTGTGTAGGTAGTTATGTATAAATAACACGGAAAATTAATAATATGAAAATTAATGCCATACTTACATTTGAGGAACTACATTCACCGTTAACTTGTGCTTCTGCTGACGAACTTTGTACACTCTAAAAAATACAATTTGGTGTTGTAAGACATTTAAAAAAATTGGTATGTTTAATAATACCGTGTTGACAGGCGAATGCGACGGTTTTCTCCGTTTCCGGCCTTTTGGTGTGGGCACGGTTGATGAGTTTGTGCTACTTTCTGCATTGGCATTCTGCAGTTTGAGTATGTCAGATGCAA
The DNA here is from genome assembly GCA_940337035.1 of Agriotes lineatus. Classification (NCBI taxonomy): domain Eukaryota; kingdom Metazoa; phylum Arthropoda; class Insecta; order Coleoptera; family Elateridae; genus Agriotes; species Agriotes lineatus. The sequence continues at coordinate 74,995,401 of OW679197.1, read as the reverse complement.
ATGGGGGACTTTCAGTCACGTTCTTTTCTCTACGAATTTTGCACAACCCCTTAATTTGTAGATTTTCCGCAATGGTCAGCAAGTTGTCCAAATCCGCATCCCCAACCTTAATTTCACCTTGGTACATAAAGTCTATCATTTGCTTCATTGTCAAGAACCGGACACCATTCATAATTATAAGTGGATGGTCTACAGAATGAATTTGGAACAGCTCCTAAAATTAAATAAATGTATGTTAATAGTAATTTACGATACAAGTAACGTTATCAAGCTTTTTACAGTACGAGAGAATAGTTTGAATGAACGAGGGACGTTAGGAGCGAGTCCTTTAAAATTCTTGAGTAATGTAGAAAGCAGATAACGTTACGTATATCGTAACACGGTTTATTTTATCCTTAAATACTAATCTCTTTAAAAAATAGGAAAAATGGTTATTAATGACACTTACAGCAGCGAGTGGTGGTATCACTAGTAAGATAAAAACTCAATACTGCATTGTTGGTAGCACTGTCAGGTTATGTTAAATTTGAGATTTTCAGGTTGAGACAATCTTTGATGTGAGGAAGGGGACCAATTAGTTAATAAAAGTAACTACGAATATGGGAATTGGTGAGATGAGTCCGTTCTAACTGGGGTAACTGGAACAGCTGTGATAGGGATTTCTGTCAATACGCAGATATCTGTAACTAATTTGAAGGGGTATGCGGTCATAAAGTTATTAATGGAGTAATTATAACCTGGACCCGAGATTGCTGGTTCGAGTTCATACAAGTCGCAGTTAAGTCAAGGACATCTGGGAACTGGATTCTAATTGGGCTTGCTGTCATAAACTCATCATTTGGGTTGGTGTTTGTGGAATGGAATTGAAGGATTGGATACCATGTTGGTTGCTGTAAGGAGGACGCCATCTTGGAATTGCAGTTGTACGCAATACAAAGGATCTACCATCTAGGAGAGCTGGGTGGCTGTTGGGATTGTAGCATGTCACTTTAACAGTGGGGTTTCTGGTTGAAGATGCAAATACATGTGACAAAATAGGTTGGTTATATTTGTGCTGTTTTCTACAAGAGAATTGGATCCATTCAAGAAGGGGAAGATAACCAGGTATATGTAATTAATAAACATTAATTAATATTAACAGTGGAATGAGTTACATACATAAATATCACGAGATCAAAAAAAAAACTGATCCTCAGCGAGCTGTGGAAATTCAAACATATGAATATGTCGGCGGCACTGGAAGTCTATGTCAAATTTGAGGTTAGCAGGTTAGGTTTTGCGTCAGTATGTGTCAAAACTGAAGGAAAACCTCATTTGACATAGACTTACAGTGCCACCAACATATTATTCATATGTTTAAATTTCTACAGCCCACTGAGGATCAGTTTTTTTTGGATCTTCCGATACTTACTCATGTTAACACGTTAAGCGCCGCAGCGGTCCGTAGGGACCGCTACCAATATTTCTCGTAGGGCCACGGCGGTCCCTAGGGACCGCAGGGACCGCTCATTGGTTGAAGCAGTTTTAATTCCGTATAGGCCAGTGGACCGCTGCTTACATTAGTAAATGTACTGTATGGACCGCTCTGGCCTGTGGAGAACGTTCTGCAGTGCGAGTTTTTAAATTTTTTATTTCGTTCATTTTTTATTGATTAAAAAAAGAAAATTTGCGTTTATTGTAAATAAACAATTGTATCATGATATTTATAACTTTTTGCTAGTATACCCATCATAAAATACCTAAAAATGCTTAAAATAGTTTTTGGCCCCATAAGAAAATTTCTAAAATTTCTCGTGGCGCTCAACGTGTTAACATGTTGGAACTGATATGTGTTGATTGAATATAAATTCAGCTCAGTGTCATATTAGTAATTTGACAGTGACAGTTGAAAGATCTAAAAGCATTCTGAATAACTTGTCAATAACCAAACATTTTGTACAATTATTTTGATAGATTTTTCTAACCCAAGTTGGTAAGATGTTTTTATAACCTGAGCTAGTCAAAGAAATAAAGGATTTGATTAAATAAATTTGAAGTAGGGCAAATATTTTATTTAAAGTATTTTGAAGTGAATGGATAGGAGTAGTTTAGCAGTCTAGTAGCTATTATAATATTGGCTTACAAGTTAATACTATAACAGTATTTACTCTTTCCAAACTGTACTTTTCTCTTTCGCTAGACAATATTTTTAGCTCGGTATTTTATTGTCCTGTCCTAGCTTCCCATTACCATATTACTACTTCTATACCTTTTTTAAAACTAACATCATCTTCCTACATTGTAAGGTCCTTCTCCAGAAAGTCAGTTGGTAATGAAAACTTTCAACAAATTTTTGTGAGCCCTTGGAAATAAAATGTTCAATTCCTTGGTTCATGTACATTCCCCGGTAAAATTGTAAGTCTCTTTACAGGTTCTTCAAAAGTCTCAGTTCATTTAAGAGCGTGTAGCATTCGCCTTCTGTATCTGCTGCAAGTTTGTTGTTAAAAAAAAAGACATTGCTACTGTTTCAGGTACCAAGTACCACAAATGGTTACACATTTCATATATTTTTGTCAATTGTCTAATATTTTCAGAGCAAAACAGTATAATTTGGGATTTCGTAGGGTTAATTGTCGGTTGTAACTTGCAGAGAACTAAACCAAAACTTCCAAATAATTATTTAAATAATTTCGAGCAACATCAAATTCACCAGCAGAAAATTTATGTATGAGTTGTGTTATCAGCAAATGAAGAAACTTCAGAGTATCTAATAGTACCTGGTAAGTCAGCAGTATATATTAAAAAAACAACGGACCAAGCACAGACCCCTGTGATACACCTGAGGTTATAGTTTGTGTATTAGACCTTTCCCCATTCACAATCACACACTGTTGTCTATTGTTCAAATAGTTCTTAAAGAATTTGATTGGCCTGCCGTGGAGTCCAAAGAATTTAAGTTTAGCACAAAGAAGATCATGATTAATCTTATCAAAGGCCTTAGAATAGTCAACCGACACCAACGCCAAAGCCTTTTTTTATCAATTGCCCTGGCAATGCTGTCCATTAAATTAATCATAGCTGATGTACTGCTATATTTCAAAAAACCCGACTGAATTACAGGAAGAATCTGTTTATTTTCAGAAGTTATATCACTTTTTTCAAGATCTTAGACAAAACTGGTAAAAGACTAATTGGTCTTAGATCAGTCATCTCTGTAGAGGCGACTATTTTTAACTAAAGCTTGGCGCCAAGATTTGGGAAATATTATTTTTTTAGGCATATAACAGGTGTTCAAAAAGTCTTTACGTCTTGGGCGGCTATGGAAATCCAAACGAATGAATAATATGTTGGTGGCACTGTGAGTCTATGTCAAATTCGTGGTTAGGTTTTGCGTCAGTTTTGACACAGACTGACGCAAAACCTAACCTGCTAACCTCATATGATGTTCCTACATCTGGTAGTAGATTATCTAGGGCTATAATACACTCCCGACTACTTTGACTTGGTGGCCTATAAAGTGTGCCTAGCATGAACGTTTGCTTATTAATTTAATTTTTTTTCCAGAAATGCTCTAAATAAGGTGTTCTATTCAAATTCAAGTTAACTAGTATTTCTGTGATCAGCAGACCTCACGCAACTCCAGCTTTCATTCCCCATCCTCTAAGCACTGAAATTAAATTAGCCTCTCAGATATTTCCCTTCGTGGAATTTGTGGGTAGATAGTATATTACTCACGAGTAAGAGGGAAGTGTCGTCTGTGAAAATGATCGTTATAGTTATTAACGACATAAGGCCGTTAGTAAGCATCTAACAAACAAGGATAAATTTGTGGCCGAGGCCGTAAGGTCGAGGCTAATGAATCTATCCGAGTTAGTTAGACGCGATAACGGCCATATGTCGTTGAATATTTTTCATAACACCTACAAATTTTGAGCAATAAAAATGAAAAAGTTAAATAGTATTAGTAACGGGTGTTAGAAAACTCGTCCTATAAGAGTCACCTATGGAAAAAAATTACGTTTGGCAATACTGAAATGTATTGTTGATGACACTGTAAGTCATTCGATGTTAATAGGTTAGGTTTTGCATCAGTTTTGACACAGACTGATGCAAAACCTAACCTGCTAACCTCGAATTTGACATCGACTTACAATGTCACCACCAATACATTTCAGTACTGCCAATGTTAAAATGTTATGGTTATAGTATTTAACATTTCTAGCTTGGTAAGAGGGTTTTTACTGGAGCAATAGTAGGATATGACTGGTGAGCCGCAGGCGAGTCGGTCACCTTCTTGAGCCAGTAAAACCTGTTACCTTGTGTGTACTTTTGAACATTTTATTTGTTCCTCACTTGTAAATAACTAGAAATTTACCATTTATTCAAAATGTCAAACTGAGAAGCAACTAAATTCTTCAATATGACACATACTAAGGGAGACAACTCTGGCTTTGCACGCTATCATTTATCTATGAGCACGCTTGTAAAACTGACAGTTAACTTGTAAAGATTTTACAAGTTAGTAACTTGTTAAAATAAACTTTCTTAATTAATACAGTGACTTGATAAATTGATGTTTACAAGTAAGGAACAAATAAAATATATAACAACCATGGCTGTTATGGGGAACTTTTCAGTCCGGTTGACAGTTCTGTTATTGACAAATAACAAGTAGGTGTTACGAAAAAGCAATTTTTGTGAAATTTTTTGTTGCTTTTTCAATATTTTTCTGGGGCATTTAGGTCTCCTGGCACCGAATGGTGGTGCAACGCAGTGAAACCAAAGTCTGCCACCGTCGCTAATAGCATTTATGCCATCAGTAGATCTTGTTCAATTTTTCATAAGCTAAGCATTAGAATTTTTGAATAAATGCTGACTATGGGGTATCGTTTATGAGTAATAGGCAAATGTTTGTAAAAATGATCAAAATAGTTAGTAATTTTTGAGGGACAATTTAATGCATACACTAAAAATCCCATAAGCCGCGTTTTTTTGTCACTATGACAGCGGCAAAAGTTTGCTCTACCTTTTCCAGCGACAAAACGGAACCTAACTTTTAAAACGGTCTAATTCTAGCAAGCCTAGCAGAGTTGCTAAGGACCTAATATGTAAGTTAAATATGTATGATAAAAACGGGGTTAGGTTCCATTAACTAGATTTATTTATACTATGCACCCTCAAAAAACCAAAACTTTTCTGCGTTTTTTGTCTAGCAAATGTGAAGCAGAAACTTTACGCTTTGGCAACATGGTTTTCCGTGTTTTAAATATTAAACTCAATTGAATTTTCAGCAGAAACGCTCGAGAAGACAATAAAGTCTGAACTAAAATTCCATACGTAACATAAGTCTGCCACTTGAATCTAGAGCTCGAATGTCCATTTGTTTATTCAAGTTATAATTTTACAATTTATTTCAGGTTCAAGGGAATAGGAATAGGTTCGATGAGTGTGTTTACAACTTCGTGATAAATAATGTTATTTAGGTGTTCATGACATAAACCGCATACGTCTGCTTTATTTACTTACGGCCGGTCTTACGAAGGTCACTAATCTGACGTTAACTTTAAATCGCTGTTAAAATAAACAAAAGCTCATCAACACGTTGGCGCTTATGACATATTATTCATTAGTAAACAAGTTTTTATGCGTTTTTGTTTATTTTAACAGCGAATTAAAGTTAACGTCAGGTTAGTGACCTTCATGAGACTGGCCGTTAGTGTGTGAAAGTTGAAACAGTTAACGTTGGCAATTCCATCCGCGAACAGCAAAGAAAAGGGAGCACAAAAGTGCCCCGTGTAAAATCAAATCAGCGAACCGCAAAGCCGCGAAGGGCGAGGTCTGACTGTATTCATTAAATTGTCGTACCGAATTACACTCAAACTTTTTTTCTATTGAAGTAAACTTAACATTTATAATTCGAGTTTCCTTGCTTTTAGGCAATTCAACTAAAACAACTGCAAAAAAAAAATTACTCGTCCTTCGGCTCGTAATTTTTCCAGAGGCAGTTTTTTTCGTTAAATTGCCATGCTATGAAATTCTCATTAAGATGTCAAGTTGACTTCGACAAAAAAAAGCTCTCGTGTAGATATAAGTAAAAAAGTTAGTTGTCGTTTATTCGACATTTTTAGGGTATTTGGGCTTCCTGATATCGAATGGTGGAACGCAGTGAAACCAAAGTCTAGTACCATCGTTCCAAAGCTTCACAGAGCATCTCCATTAATTTTCATGAACATCTGTCCGCTACTTTGGGCGGTATGTGTGGAACATAAGTACATACCCAGAAATTAATTTTCGCCGGGTCGTATTTTCCACAATATATCAATGTTACCAGTCATTTAATCTAAATTTACGTTTTTTATTAGTACCCTACAATCAATTCACTCCTTTTTTGCATGAAGGTTGGCCATGCACTTTTGTTATTAAACTTTAGACTTCAAATAGCCCAAAAAAAAAAAAACAATCGGGCGATCTTGCAGGCCAAGCAATGTCACCAAACTTCGAAATCAAGTGACTAGGACTTTACCGCGAATACTAGTTGATTAACAGGCCAATTAGCCATAGTAGGTGAAACCTATTAATGTACGAATAAAATCGTTTTTTGACAAACGTCACATCAGTAATGTTTCCATAGCAAGCTATCAAAAACCATTCAATTCAATTGCAGGTCCCTGTATAACTTGTATAACCTCCAACAAATTGACTGTCATTTGACAGCATAGAAGATTGTTGCCAGATGGACTGCTTATTTTAGTAGTACATGTATGTGGAGAAATATTTAAAATCTAAAATATTGTAAGACCTTCCATGTACTTAAATAAAAATGTCTTCAATTACACAATTACTGAAACTGTAGTCCAAGAGCCAGCAACGGATTTCTTACAGTATTTTTAACAAGTCTGTAACTGTTATGGAAGGTCCCTTTGAATATACTGAGAAGTGAACCCGTAGTCTGGCAAGCCTGCGGTGGTGGTTTTAGCCCCCTTGCATCCTTGTTAGGGGAAAAAAAAATAATGTGTCAAAACTGACACAAAACCTGTGAATAATATGTTGGTAACACTGTAAGTCTATGTTAAATTCGAGGTTAGCAGGTTAGATTTTTCGTCAGTCTGTGTCAAAACTGACAGAAAACCTAACCTGGTAACCTCGAATTTGACAGACTTACAGTGCCACCAACTTATTATTCACACGTTTGAATTTCACAGCCCGCTGAGGATCAGTTTTTTTTGGATCTCTCGATATTTTACAGTAAATGGTTAAGTTTTATTATGCAACTTTATGTCAATCTGGCATAAACTTACCACCCGTGAAAGCATCTGTCAATTTTTTAACTTACATAAGATATGATTACCTATAACATAGCAAAGAGCCAGACTTGTTATTATACTTTTTTCTTATTATTTTTTTTTCATCCTTCAAGGACGCAAGGGGGCCAAAACCACCACCGCAGGCTTGCCAGACTTCGGGTTTCCTTCTCAGTATATTCAAAGGGACCTTCCATAACAGTTACACGCTTGTTAAAAATACTGTAAGCAAACCCGTTGCTGGCTCTTGGACTACTGGATACATACATCAAAATTACTAGTTATATTTTCTGTTCTGCTTAAATATGACAGCTTTGCCTTTGAAGGTGTATTGTCATGTTTTCTAACCTAAATGCATTTGGAAACCATAACCTCAAATATAAACTTCGTTTAAAAACAACAATAGTATACAGAGTGACAATGAGACCAGAGCCATGTCTGTATCTCCGTTACTTACAAGGATACTAGACATAAATGGGCCGGTTGCAGAAAGCAATGTTAAATCTGGTGTTAGCTAACGTCGCGTCAAAGTGAACAAAATCGCATCAAATTTTGTTTACTAATGTATTAGTTACCATAAGCATTTGAGATTTGATTCGTTTTTGTTCATTTTGACGTCGCGTTAGCTAACACCAGACTTAACGTTGCTTTCTGCAACCGGCCCATAATTACTTCGACACGAAGTATTGGAAATTCCCTCCTATCAAAAACCACTCTGAGTCAAATATCTCTGATATTCGTGCCAATCGACTAATGAACCCACTATATCAAATCTCCGTCTTGGCTGTGCGGATCTTTTGGTGAAGACCCCAGCCCACTAGATCCCTCCCCTGTATTCGGGGGTGCCTAAACGTGCTGTGCCGGGTAAGTATGTTCGTATGTGTACACGATTCCGGTCGCCAGGAATCTTCCTGAAGTCTTGGATCGTTTTCATACGATAGGTCCTCCGAAAATGAAGGCAAAATCAACTTTTGAGGTATGGTCGTCGAGAGAAAAATTTTCACTTATAATACTATGAGTAGTCAAAGTTATGTCGACTATTTTTGTGGTGGTGTCACAAATATCCATTGCGCTTTGGTACGATTAGGACGAGTGCGCTAGCACGAGTCCTAATCCCAAGCGCAATGGACATGAGTAGTGATACCACCGCAAAAATAATCTACTTAACTTTGACTAAGAATGGTATTCGAGGGACTATTTAATGAACCAAACTACTTTTTCAAATTAATTTTTAGTAAATCTAGCAACAAACTACGCAATTTCTATAGTAACAGAACATTAATATTGACTTTTTCTAATAAAAATGACATTTGTTTAAAATAGTCACTTGAATACCTTCTAGGAAGATATATCCACTGATATTTTTTTGATCAGTCAGGAAACGTCAGAATTCTGGATTCTCATTGGTCACTTTTTGACAGATGACATGTGAATTGAATAGTCTTAGGTATTTTTTTTGATAAATAACTGGTTCATAACATTTCATTGTATTAGCAAAACGGAGTGTCGAAGTATTCTTGGAAAGCACGGAAGGGCGCTTTTCTTGGGTGGGGGGTACCGTATATTTTCGGATTGATATACAAGTATAATGAAAATGGCCGACTTCCGGTTACACCGGAAATAACACTAACTTTGATATTTTAAATGAATCACCCTATATATTTTAAGCTTTTTGCAATCTACGACACAAATTACATACAACAGTGCTGCCGAATTTGCTTCGGTATTAAACAGAAATATAAAAAAAAAATTATTCTTCAATTTTAGATAAAGATAAGGTAGTGCATGATACACATCGTTAGATTGTTAATTAAATTTGCCGTTTAATGGCACGATGGCCCTTTGTAGGTGCCATTTAAAAAAGTAACTTTTTCTTAAAAAACTTGTTTAGCAAATTTTTTGTTATTAAGGGTAGCTATTATTAATAGTTGCTAGAATCAATTAATAGTATATTATGTTATTAGGAGCAAAAGTTATATTTTATGTGGCAAGGCTGGACGGGTTATCTGCCGAGCTTGCGAGGCAGATAAGTACAGTCGAGCCACATAAAAGATACTTTTGCTCCGAATAACATATAGCATTTTTTCTTCAAATGATTTTATAACGAATTATTTACAATTTTGTGAACAAAATTCGAAGAAAATTACTTGATCTCGTCATTATCTGCCACTGACGAGCGGCAGATAAAGTTGTCAGCGGCAGATAATAACTTTATCTGCCGCTGACGAGCGTCCGAGTACTTCTTCAAAACCTCGAGTCAAGCATAGACACTTTTATGCTGTGTAATGTATTAAATTTTTTTCTGAAATCTCTCTTTGTAACACTTAGCACGCGCAGGCTTCGGTAGCACGGATCTACACCGCCCCACGGTTCCAGCCGTCGTCAAGCGCACAGCTCGCTAGTCATATTTCAACGACGCTCGCTTAAAACCTCGCGCCAATGTTGCCAACCCTAGCTTTATTGCCATAGATCTACCGATTTTATCAAAGAAACGATCCTATTTCTACCGAATTTTTGTTGCATATTCGTAAAATTTTTCTTCGGTACTACAGTGAAATCTCCCATAAGCGGACACGCACGGTGCCAAAGTTTTTGTCCGGTTATTAGAGGCGTCCGCTTAAGGAAAAAATCCATTTTTATGTTTAAAAAAGTTGTATTATGCAAAGGTATACGCGCTAACAATATAGATAAGAATAATAAAATAATTGAAACAAAGTTATGTAATAGCTGTGTCAAAATCTAAAATACTCGTTTGACGTCAAGGTTTTTTCTGACTGCTTATTATACTTTCCACATGTATTTCTAAATATTTTGACAGTTTGAATACTTTAAAGTTGTTACCTACTTTCTTTAGCAAAGCATTTAAAATTTTTCACTGTTGATGCTTCTGTGTAGGTCTTTATTACATTCTCACAAATTTCTAAGTCGCCATCGTTTTCTAATTTTGCCAAGTGCACATCAACGGCAGCTGTTTCACCTGAAATTTCGGTTACATCATCTTCCATGATTATTTCGTTGTCAATGTTTATAAATTCGTCAGGGTGGACGTCTTCGATTTCTGGGATATTTCTATACAGTTCAGCCACTACTGACAAGGGTAAATCGTCCTCTGGTTCGAATTGATTACAGCGGCGTAACTTGATACCCGCAGATTCCGCGGCCGGGTGGGGGGGGGGAGGCTGAGCCTAGTTTTCTTATTCTTTCCTTCCATAAAAGCAAGCAGGAAAAATTCTTCCTATTTTTATTTATATCATAATGGGATACGCACGCAAAAGGCAAAGTAGTTTTGAATTGCAGGCCTCTAAAATCAAGCGACATAGATTGTTTTGTAATAATATCGCGCATAGTGTAATGAAAGTGTCGAATTTCCTGCATTCATAATGCTGATTTGAGTTGACTTAATACGTATTGCAAAAGAATTCTAAAATTTAACATGATCATTAAATGTTGGATTTATGGATTGTTTTGACGCCTCACGACATTATCTGGCCTGCATCTTGAAGTGTCCGTACAAGAGAGATTCACAGTCTAAAAATTGTCGAAAAATGGTGTCCGTGCCCGTTTAATAGAGAAAATTATATTAGTAAAGTTAATGCAAGCAAGTTGGTTCCCAACAAAATGTCCGTGTAAGAGAGGTGTGCGCTTATTAGAGGTGTCCGGTAAGGGAGATTTCACAGTATTTAAACCGAAAAAAAAACATCTGCAACTATTTGCATACAATATTCAGAACAGTTTATATTTTAGGGGACTTTACAGAGATTCATAAATTAATCTGCAATGGCCAGCACGTGCCACCACTGTAAACTTGACGAATCACATCTTAAATTAACGAGTTTTATTATTTTACTTACTCGTACTTGGATTCTAGATTTCTGTGCTAAACGTTAACATGCTATTTTATATTTGTAAATTTGTAAGCTTCAGTTCACGGAAAAATAATTACATAAACAAATAAAGTTAATTAGTAAATGATCTTGTCGTTGCCTATACTTTATAGTATAATGGATTTCTCAGTAATGTGGTTCACTAATAACTATTTTAAATGCTTTGTTTTTGTATATCCAACAAAAATGCTTAAAGTACATCTTTTTTCTATAATAATTTTCATGGTCAACTTTCTAGGGGATAAGTTGCATTCCTGCAGGGTCCCTAGTTTTAATAATGTTGGTACATAAATTTTTAGTTCTTTTTTCCACTAAAAAAAATGATTGTCATTTTGACAGATATGTCATAATTTAATATCGCTTGCTTCATTTTTGCATTTAAAATATTTCTCGGTTTTCTTTTTTTATCCGATTTTATTGATGATGATGATTCCATGTTAAAAAAATAAATTTATCAGTTCAAATTAAGAAAGTTTGACATTCAAAATTGACACATAACCATAATTTTGAAAAAGTTCTACCAACACGAGGTATAAAAATTTCCTAGCGTTTTAATCACATATCTACCAACATTGTAACACTTTGACAGTTATTATAGAAAAAAAAAACGTACTTCACATGTATTGTATATTGTGGCACTCATAAAAATTTGTTGATTGAGTATACAATGAGAAATTTATAAAAAAAAGCACACAGCATTCATAACAACACTAACATCAGGGTATTTTAAAAAACTGCTTGCTAATATATTTTTTTATATTTGAGAACTTTTAAGAACTTTAATTTGTTCGAGAAATAGGCTTTGAAGTACAACAATTAGTGGTTTATTACATACAAAAAGGTCTATATGGCAGGACAAGTGGTGCGATTTTGCTGTTGGTAAGAATATCCTTATAAAAATGACTAAACAAATGTATTCTTTAAGCGGCAACAAAGATAGTGTCAAAGCGAAAGTGAATAGAATACGAACTATTATGTATTTTTTATAGTCATATTTTATAAGTAAACATTTAAAATATTTTTCATGTATTATAATATTATTGTACTACTTGCATATATGAATTAGTAGTCAAGTGTTTTAAGTAAATTAGTGTAGTTTTCCAAAGTTCTTAATAAAAAAAAAAACAATTACGTTTTTTGTCTTGATTTTATTAATTAGAAAGTGAAATATTTATATGTGCATTTTTGAGATCTACCGAAATTTAGCGCCTAAAAAATGAGATGGCAACACTGCCTCGCGCCAGCAAACCATCCGGCTTACTTACAGCGACAGATTCTTAACAAAGAACAACACTGTCAAAGCTAATTAATATTGTATGTGCTAGGCTTTAGCGAACCTTATGGAAATAAAGCGTCTTGAAGGAATCTGGAGGATTTCATTTTCTCTCAGACATCATTAAAAATAGAATTCTATCGCATCAAGACACACGGTGAAGGTGACCAGTCACCTAGGTAACATAAAGTCAAAATGACTAGTCTTGCAAAGTGACACTTTCAAGATCAAACCGAGTCCTGAAATGGCCCGCTTTCTTGACGATTTCAGAAAAAGTAATTTTACACAGCTAAATTGGGGAAACTTCCATGGCCAGCCTTCGTGTGAACAAAGTATAGGTCGGGTTTTTGATGCCTCATTGACAATGAATTTATCACCAAGTTTTACATCAAAGTGTTCTTTAAGTTTACTGAAATATTTATTATCTTTGTAATATACAACAGCACCATTTGTTATCA
>OW679197.1:74936128-74982406 GCA_940337035.1 Agriotes lineatus | reverse complement strand
CAGCACCATTTGTTATCAGCCTAACGCCATTTACACATATATGCAGTCCTGCAGAGCTAACTGACTGCATTAAAGGTTTTATAACCTGCTGATGACCGAACGCTTTAATGAATAAAACAGGCGACGTCTTGCTGGTTTTGTTTTGCAGAACTTCAGTGTAGGAATGGTTTTTGTGCGGCCGCCAAAAATGGCGTAGATAAACGGGATTAATTTTTTTCAAATTATTGCTTCCATTTCACTCACTCTGTGTTTTAATAAATTATTGGAACATTCCATCTCAGTAATTAGTTTATTTAATAAGTGCTTTTCTCGCTAAAGACACTCAACCTCCTTTTATAAAGTTCTCAGGATTGACTCAGGATTCAAGATCTTTTGACAGTAGCTCATGTTTAATTTCATCTTCTGCTATATATTCCATTCACTTGACATCTGCACTGTCAGTGTCAAAATTTAAAAAAATGTGCCTTAAAAATAATGTGTTTTTTATTAGACTGTACAGTAATTTAATTGTTAAAATGTGAAAAATAGCAGTGGTGCCAACATGTCAGTTTGACAGTGCAGATGTCAAGTAAATGGACTATAGATACCTATGAAGATATTTCGAATAACTACTGAAATGTTCGATTTGTTCGGATTTCAACATGTATGGTAATTTAACTTGTGATAATTATAAAATTAGTTAATTTTTAAAATCCTTCACGGTAGTACGATTAATTTTCAACATTTAGGGCCGGTCTTTCCACGTCCTAATAAACTTCCTAATAAATTTATTTGACAAATAACTTTTGAAACCGTCTTTCCACCTCCAAATAGCACTTATTCGGCTAATAACGTAACTTATCCGTCAAATTACTTATTTGGCAGTTGAACCTCCAAATAAGATTAACAGGTTCCTAGTACGTTTGCGCAGTGGTGTACAGCCTTTCACAGTGCGCAAAGCGCATGTACGCTTGCTGTCATTCCGACCTTTGTTATTGTTTTGGTGAAGTTGATAAATTAATAAGTATGGACGTTTTTGATGACTACGAGGAAGTATTTGAAAATGATTTGGCCGAAATGGTAGAGTTTGTGAATCCGGAGCGCCGTCAGTATACGGTACGCCCACGGCCGGATAATATGGATAGATGGGACGAAATAGTATATTATGATACGAGTTTTCTAAGAAGCATTTTGTAGCACGCACGGATTTAGGGTACGACGAGCGAAGCGATTTTTCGACACTTTATTTTTTATGTTCGTTTAATGCGGTCGTATTTTAGACGCAGAACTTTGGGACTCCTATTCAGATAGCCTGTAACTGCGTTAAATTCTGTCGCTATGTCCATCCACGCCTGTTTTTTTTCCCTCCAGTAGCGGCATCAGTGTGCTTATTTTCTATTCTTTTGATATGCCTTATAGCTATATCAACTAAAAATCTAACTTCTAATTCTGTGAAATTTACAGCGCGCTCTCTCTTCTTTTTTTCCATTTTTAAATATTACAATTAATATTTAGCAACTCAAAACACAACCATTGACCAAACTTTGGATTAAGACGCCGACCCAGAAATGTATTTTATGGTTTTACGATCTCATCTGGCAGGCACGTACATCGCCCAATTTTATAGTTCCCGCTAAGAGTTTGAGTTGCAGCAATGCGCTATCTGCATCCTTCTCTTACCCATAGTAGATGTGCAATAGTCAACTCTGTCTAATGGACTGTAATGAAGTTGTTTCATAGAAATTTTAGTGAGTTTTGGTGCCAACATAACAGAAGTCATTTCTCTGTACTTTATTTGGCAAATAGTTATTTGGAAGATAACTAGCGGTGGAAAGACACTCCCGAGATATTCGTCGAATAAGACCACTTAATAAGTTTATTTGCTAAGTAACTATTGGGCACTTTAGTAGGAGGTGGAAAGACCGGCCCTTAAGTCCACAATTAAGTGTGGTAAAATCATTTGTAATTTTTTGTATGTTTTTGATTACTTCTTGATAGTGAATAGGGCCATGTAGAAAATTGGTGGTATTTATGATTATTAGCAGCAGTAGTTGTCTGGTCAGTTCATAAGGGGGTACCTTCTACACAAAGAGCATTGAATTTGTTTTGTGAGATTAATTTTTGCGGGTCAAATCGATATCGTTTTTCGAGTTCTTCTACAAGCAGAATGGAAGGACATCGTTTGTTGTCCTGAGCAACGAGTATTAGCAGTTTAAGAATTAAATTGTTTTTATGATTATTAAGCATTGTGTTATAATTATAGAACTGGCAAGCCCGTCCAAGGGCAGTTGCCGATATGTTTCGCTTATAAAATATTTTAGAATTGCACTATAAAATAACAATTCATAAATTTTAATTGGATCTTTAAAGCAAAATTTAACACGGATAACTGTAATCACACGCTGCACACCGCGACAATGTTATGGCGACACTGGCTTTTGAAAATTAGAGGTGCATATTCACATAACGTTTAAATGAAAAAACTGGAATTTTGAAGAGAAAAATCAAAAATAAAATTGAACGCAGGAGCCCATGAAAATTATGACCACTGTCTACACTGGACTTGCATTTGAATTTTGAACTACATTTAACTGTATTATTAGTTCAGATGACTTTTAACAGTCTAGTAACCTCCATAAATATACAAAAATATGTAATTTAAACCAAAATTTATATATTAAAAGTAGGCAACGTTGAAATAACATGCGGACAGGTTAAACCAGATGTTGAAAATAAATTTTAAACTTAAAAGAAATTGGCCGTTTTATGTCAACAAAACGCATGCTTAGCAGATTAGGCACGTTTTACTGTTTTCAATGGTTCCCACGATCAACTTTATTTTTGATTTCCCTGTACTGCCTGCTACCGCTTTATATTTGTACCAACTTCCACAAATAAATTTAATGGTTTGGCCGCTCTGGTTATATGTCCAATCCGAAATACTTGCCAAAAAGGATTTTGTACTGTTGTACTGTTTTGTACTGCATCAAATGGAGCTTTTCTTGAAATTACATCTTTGAGAGTGGTTAACACTTGCCTGGAAGTATGGGCTGCATGCTGACAAAACCATTTTATGGGCTTTAATGAACTGCCCCTCGCAAGACAACGTTACGTCCACGAGGCACCCTTTCAGTAACTGTTCGCTGAACATCTGCAGGATGTTGTTGGTGTGATTAGTCCATTTCAAGTTGTACTGCTGTCCACCAGCAGCAGTACTTTCTAACGAACTCATTTTCTTTCTGCAAAAAATAAGAACTTGATTATTTACACAATTCAAAATTTACATTTAGGATGTTGGCAACAATCACGCCGATTTTAGACCGACTAACCTAAGCACCAAGCACACGAAAGATCAATTTCGATATTACATTCAGCAGTGACGATACGACTAATCAGTCGTGCACATTCGAATTTACTGCAATTTTCTGCATTTTATGATACTGTCAGTCATAACAGCCAATCAGCCATTTTTGCGAACAATGGTCGGCTTAGCAGCGAGTGTTAACAATAACATCTTAAAATCGTGAGAACATGAGACATGCATTTACAATGTGGTATAAACTTGGCCAAGATGGAGCGATTTGTCCAGATAAGCGATTACAGCCGCAATTTTTACATCAAACTTACCAATTATGCTACAAATGCGTCGTAAACTAGTTGTTTGAACACTCACGGCTCCGAAATTTCCAGTGTAACAATCAACGAATCAACAATCAACGTGTGTCGCGCCATCTACACGCCACTATTTAACGACCCAACAATAGTATATTTTATTATTCGGCATTGTTCTTTCCTTGAGGTCAAAGATTGCACTGCGACGCAATTTAATTGTGGATTGATAATGAATAATTAAAAGGAAATGCAAAGTGAACTGCATAATACAGTTTCCATTATTTTAGGAGATGCTTGTTAAGTTGCCTATACGAAAGTTTGGTGTTCAAATCAAGTTGATGATACTATCTACATGGTGAATAAAAAGTAAAGAACATTGGTGGCACATATTTAAATATTAACTTGTTTACTGTCGACACTTTGATGATCACTTTAATTACCAACATTAAAATCAAATTAGCTGACTAAATTCACCACTTCCTTGCTTTCAAAATGTTGCAATTTTGCCGTAGCCCATAAACATACACAAATAAAGCAGCAATTCAAAATCCTCCCAAACGATATGCACAAAGCATTCAACAGGATGTACGAGTATAAAAACATGTAACTTATTTTACGAAGAGCGATATCGCTCCCTTCTAATATAACTAAAGATACTATCGTTCACGCTTTTGGACATTTCGCTTTAAAAAAATAAAAGTCATGGGTCTCATGTTACTACGATGTGTAGCAGGAAAAACATTCCTTGGAACTCCTTAGTCTCGGCAAAATTCTAAGTAGGACTTTGACCATATGACCAAGGCAGTCTATGTCTAAGGCATCTGGTATTCCGCATGCCTAGACCTTGTCCTTAACAAACAAACATTAAAATTAGCAATGCAAAATTTAAAGCAAAGACGCCTTTGATATGACCAAGATCGAACTCACCAAAGTAACCAAATCTAGTTCTTTCAGTTGCGTAATCAATGCTTTAAGCTTAGTAATATTTTTATGTTGTGATACAAACTTAAACTGTCAGCTGTTGAGGTTGTGTATACAAACCGTCAAAATCAAACCATTATACAAGGTGTGTCTTAAGTAGGTACGTATAGAAAATCGACTAGCATGTTCCTTGGCTTACCTATTTTAAGACAAAAGTTCCTATCAACAATATCAACATAGGTCCACAATTTCTTCCCTTTTTGGAATTACGGCGTGAGAAAAAAGATCGTAAGTTTTGTAATTTTTGAAAACCCTTTGGAATGGGATGGTTTACTTACACAAAAAATTGTCCTTGGTGCCGCATGTTACATACACAAAATTTGTAATTAATATTTCAACGTTTTTTCAAAAATCAACAAAATTTATGACATTTTTCTTTCAAATTCAACACCCTGTATTTCGAAAACGAAGAACTTGTGGACTCATTATTATAAAAACTTATTGTATTAGAATAAGACAAGGAACATGCCAGTGAATTTTCTACACGTACTTAGGAAACTCCCTGTATGCCACACACATACAAAGGAATGACACTCAAAAATATAATACTCTAACTATACCATATATTCCAGGCATATCTGACAAAATTAGACGAATTGGAAATAGATTCAATGTTAGGACGGTATTCAAAACGATGAATACTTTGCGGTCAGTTCTTACAAAAACTAAACGGTTCAACGAAGAACAACATTCAAGGAATTGTCTATATAGTATTCCCTGTGAATGCGGGAAATATTATATCGGTGAAACATCCAGACCTTTAGCAGTTACAGTTAAAGAACATAAAAATATGACGAAACCCTATCAATTCAATAAGTCTAAGCTGGCAGAACATGTTTGGGATGAAAACCATAAAATACAATGGCATAACACAAAGATCTTGTCTAAAGAATCGATGTCAACTAGGCGAAAAATTAAGGAAACGGCATATATTTTACTTAACGAAGAAAAATGCGTATCGTCTTTCTCAATATTTTTAGACAATAGTTGGCTATCGATTCTTAAAGATGAGATCAAGTAGGTATAGATATCAACAAACGTCAATGTCAAACAATTCATTGGAGGTTGGTTGTTTTTCCTTCCAGTGAAAAAAGCTAAGTTTCTTTGTTCTTTTTAATTGTTATTCGTTAATAACGAGGGCAGTCACCGTCTACGGCACTCGAGTGTGTTGCGTGCTACAGTGCTTATTCTGTGATCGTTTTCTGTGATTTTCGGCCTTTAGTGCGCGCAAGAGTGAGGGACGCCTTACTCGCCGCTGCTATTGGCCATTTGTGCCGTTGCTAAATACTATTCAGTGTTATTAATTTAATTTTGTATTTCAGCTCTCGCCATCCATTCTGTTGCCGGTGCGTGTGAGTTAAATATACCACCTTCTATCAAGAGTTCTGTGAGGCTCTCCATCTATTCTGCAGTCGGTACGTGTGGTGCAATACTTTAATCAAGGGTTTTTCAGAAGTTCTTCCTCCCCCTCTCACGCTTCCACCGTGCTGCGTAGACGGGGGCCCGACTGCCAGGATGGCGCACCAACGACCCGCCCAGCCGAAAAAACCATATTCGACGTCCCAGCCGAAGCCTCCGACCACTGCTAGCCTCCAGAAAGTTTCACCGCCCGTTACAGCTTCCAAGATAATCCCAAAACTTCCGATTGCCGCCTCACAACGCGTTCCACCTTCCTATTCGGACACCATCTTGTTACGACGTACCCGATCCACTGTCTCGATTATCAATGAGGACTCCATGTCTCCGGTTTCCTCACCCGCCGAAGAAACCATCGCATCTCCTGCCTCGATTCAATCCCAGCCCGATTCCAACCCCTGGACTGTCGCCTCCGGCAGGCGTCGTACCAGTTCCACGTCTTCAAATACCTCCACTGGCACAACTAAAATCCAAACCTGCCTAATTTCTGGACTCCCGAAAGATGCTTCCACACCAAAAGGCCTCGAAACCTACCTCAGGAAAATTCCCGGTTTTATCATTACATCAATTTCTGTCTTCAACAACGGCACTGCACGTGTCAGCTCTCCATGTCCCGACCTCGATTTAAAATTACAATCCCTCTCTCACCAGTTTGGCAATCCTATAAGAATTTCATCGCACTCCGGCCCAGATCGTCGCAACATCGCCCCCCGTCCTCCTACTTTCTCCTGCGTCCTGCGAGGAGTTGAGTTGGACGTCTCCGCCGAAGACGTAAAAGAAGCCCTCCGCCAAGCTGGCCTCGAATTTAACAATACCTGGCGTATCCGTTCCAAGGCCACTGACCAAGAAACTAGGTTGTTTCGAATTGTCACCAGCTCTCAGTCCACCTTGGACATTCTCCTCTCCAGCGGGTTACGAATGTTTCACCATTCCTACCCCGCAGAACCCTCCAATCCTCCCAAACCTGAACCAGTCCAATGTGGCCGATGCCTCAAATTCGACCACGTAACCTCCAGCTGCCAAGAGAGGAAGTCTGTTTGTGGAGCCTGTGGTGGGGATCACAACACTTCCTCCTGCAAACCCCAAGCCACCCCCAAGTGCGGAAACTGCAACGGTGACCACGTTGCCTTTTCCGCGAAATGCCCCAAACGCCCTGCCGAGGCCGCAACGGTCGACTCCACTGCTCCGCTAAAGACGGCTGATGCCCCCCTCCCTGAGGATTTTTCCAAGGCTAATGATCCCACTGTTCACAAAATCATCCGCTTCTTTATGAACACTCTCGTCAACCTATTCCCAGACCTGCGTGGTCGAATTCAGCACGTCTTGAAGCCTCTCATCTACCAATTCTTTGGCCTGCAGTTTGCGGCCTCTTATGCGGGCAACTGGCTGCACGTATCCCTGGTTTAAACTGCTTCTTCTTCATGTCCACCTCTCGCATCGATTTCTTTAATGGATCTACAAATCGCAACGATTAACACCAACGGCTGGTCCAGGAAACGTCCTCTTATCGAAAACCTGGTCCAAGCCGAGAATATCCACATCCTCTCCGTCACAGAGACCCATTTGAAGCCCACACAATCCCTAACTCTTCCCAGATTTCAAATCTTTCGCAAAGATGGCCCCAGAGGAAGAGCAGGCGTCGCTCTTGCCATCGATGATCGCCTTCCATCTTCTTCCCTAGATCTTCCAGAGGAATTTTCAAATCTTCATTGTTGCGCGGCGATTCTTCACTCGCCGGTAGGCCCTATCCACGTCTTCAGTTTGTACGTCCACCCTAATGATCCCCTTCCAGAAAACCTACTGGAATTCGCCGCCGCCCACCGTAGATCCATTATCATGGGAGATTTCAACGCCAGAAACACTGCTTTCGGCGACACTTCCACGAACAACAAAGGAGCCGAACTTGCCAATTGTCTTCTTCTTCTGGACCTCTTCAGAATTCCCAACCAATCCCCGACATTTATTTCCCATCTCGGATGCTCCATAATCGATCATATCATCGTCACTGATCGACTGGCACCTCACTTCACTGCCGACGCCTTCATAGGCACTTCTATCACCAGCGACCACCTCCCTCTGGTGGCATCCACAGACATCATGGCTCCTCCACCTCCTCGCCAGGGTTTCAGAACCATTCGTGACTGGAACAACGCTCGTTGGGATGACTTTCGGGAGTTTCTAGAAGATCGCCTCCAAAACATCCCCTCCCCCACCAACACCCAAGAAGTTGATGCCACTGTCGACCTTCTTTCCACTACCATCCAAGAGGCTGTTCATCAATCGGTCTCTACCAAGGCCATCAACATCAGCCGTCCACCTCTTCCACCCCAAGTCATCGCCCTCATCCGCGAAAAGCGGCGCCTTTATCGGCTTTTCACTCGTACCAGAGATCCCCAAATAAAAACCCAATGGAATCGCCTCAGGGGGCGAGATTCTGGAGGAAGTTGAAAGGCCTCACGGGGCAGCGACGCTCTTCTGGGGTTCCGCTCCACCATGGTGGCGATGTTGTGGTAGACCCTCAGCGACAGTCCGAAATCTTTGCCGACACCTTGGAACAGGTTCATCAAGTTCCAAAAGACCCCAACTTCTCTCAAGCCAACTATGTCCAAGTTCATCGAACCCTTGCTGGAAATCCCAGTATTCGTCCACTTCGTCTCATTCCCCCAGCCCAGGCCATTCCTGACATTAACCTTCTTCTTCCCATCGAGGAGCAGGAAGTCCTCGACGCCCTGGCCTCTGGAAAGAACACCGCCCCCGGGAACGACGGGCTCACCCGTCGAACTCTTCGTCAACTTCCCGCTGTAGCTATCACCCTCCTCACTTTGATTTTTAACTGCTGCCTCCGTTCCGGCCACTTTCCCTTGGCTTGGAAAACAGCCAATGTGGTGATGCTACCGAAGCCCCGCAAGGATCTCAACCTTCCATCATCTTATCGCCCAATCGCCCTTCTCAATGTTCTGGGCAAAACTTTCGAAAAGATCCTTGCTTCCAGGCTTCGACAATTTCTAGAGGCTCACAATGTCATTCCCGACATCCAATATGGTTTTCGCCCTCAACGAAGCACCACCAACCTTCTGCTTCAGCTCCAAACTGACGCCACTCTCGCCATCAACTCCGGTCAATGCCTCCTCGCCGTCATGCTGGACATTGAGAGAGCTTTTGACTCAGTCTGGCATGCCGGTCTGCTGAAAAAGCTTTTGGACTTTCACTTCCATCCTTTCTTTGTCCGTATCATTAATAGCTACCTATCCTTCCGGCAACACCAGGTCACAGTCCGCGGAAAAACCTCAAGATCGTTTTCCCCAAGAGCCGGGGTTCCTCAAGGTTCGATTCTCGCCCCTCTGCTTTTCATCACCTTCTGCGCCGACATTCCACTTCCGCCCAACCCAAGAGTCCAACTTTTTCAGTACGCAGATGACACCGCCATCTGGGTCAAAGCCATCAGCAGCGCCCGTGCCTCCAACCTCCTGTCCCCGTCACTTCTCATCCTCGAACGCTGGTTTCAGCGTTGGAGAATCAAACCCAATCCGAACAAAACCCAGGCCATCTTGTTTAAAAACCCACGTAATCACAACAGACCTTTACTGGACCCCAACAACGTCGCCTTGACATTATGGAACTCTAGGCTAGAGCTCTCCACTTCAGTCATCTACCTGGGGGTCCATTTCACTTCCACCCTGAGCTGGCTCCCCGAGCTTCAAAGATGCCTCGACTCCATTCAGAGAAGGAGTGCCATTCTCTCCGTACTCCGAGGCAGCTTTGGAGGCTGCCACCCTCGCACCCTCATCCACACCTACAAGACATTCATTCGACCCATTATTGATTACCGCTTTATCTGTTTCAGCGCTCTACCTCGCTCCAGCATGAAGAGGCTAAAGGCAAAGGAGAGGGCCGTCGCCAGGAAGATGCTGCACCTGAACTGGTTTCATCCCTCTCAGGAGGTTTGCGACCTTGCTGGCATCCCCCCTATAGACGGCAGACTCTCCGAACTCCGAGGCCGATTCGTGCAACGAGCGATTGAGCAGGATCATCAGCACACAGTCACCATCCTCAGAACCCCAGCATTCCAAACCAGGAGAGCCAGGACGAAGAAGAGGTTTCCCCCCGCCATCCTTCTCGGCGACGCCGAAGATCTTCCCGAGGAGTTCCAGGACCTCTTAGAAAACGTTCCCCTCAACCTCCGATGATCCCGACGCCTTGTAAATTTTCTTGTATAAATGTTCTTGTATATATGTCAAATCCAATATCTTAAGACTAAATCCTGTTAAATGAAATATCTTAGGTTTAATTTTTATTTTTGTAAGCATACAACACTATATCCTAAGTTAAAACGAAAATATTGTAAACATCAAACATGAAATATCTTAAGCAAAAACTAAAATGAAATGTAATTTTTTTTTAAGCCCAAATAATTTTGTACAATGCCGAAGAGGGGTAGTCCCCTAAACGGTAGTAGGCTAGGTTTAGTATAATTGTGTATACTCCTAGCTGAATAAACTTTGAAAATTCAAATTCAATTCCTTCGGTTCTTAGTGCGACTTTCATTCTGATGATGCAAGCTGCAAGGTTTTGCAAAACGTTAGTGAATATGGATGCACAAACAGCAAAACGGCCAAACCTGCCTAAGTATCCTCGTTCTCAAGATACTCAAACAACACGAACCACCAAAGAGCATGACCATCGCGCGGGTCTTTGCTCGACTTCACAAGGTGCAAGGCACATTAAACCAGAAAATGCTGGGTGTTCATATACAAATACTACGCGGTCTAAGCCGAAATTCTATGTTAAGAAGATCTTTGAAATGATTTTCCCATTCTCTTAATATAATACTAGGTATGTGTCTTTTGCTGTTATTCTTGGGGATATTGTTTATAACTTTCCAAGCCTCCGTACTCTTCCGTCCTCCCATATATGTATTTCTTTTATTGCATGTTCTTTCCCAAATACCATTCTTTTCTTTTATAATCATTCGTCTTACATTTGCTAGTACTCGTTTATAGTTTATGTTATCTTCCTCTACTTCTTCATTCCACCAGTATGGAGTTTCTCTTTTTGGTTGTTTCGGTTTCATATCTACAGCCTCTTTAGCAGCGTCGTGGATACATTTTACCATTTCTTCATATCTTTCTTCAGGGATATTAAAACTCATTGCTTCGAGTTTTTTGTCTAATCTTTTTCTATACAGGTATTGTGTGCTGTCGTTGTCAAGGCTAATTATATTGTATTGTATGATATCGTTGTTATTTACTGGTGGTGTTCTGTTATTGGTTTTGTTGTTGTTGGTATTTTGTCTATGAAGATAGGGAAAAATTATATTAGTTTTAAGTAAGAAATGGTCGCTGTCACATGTAAGAAGGCATGAAAATAGGGAACTTTAGCATCGTTACAAAACAATAGCAAAGAACACAAAGCTTAGCAAAAGAACTGGGTAAACAAAACATAACTAGAAGCAAGATTCTGCAATGCTTAAGACAATTAGATCAAAAGAATTTTAGTAAATGATGTTAAGGATACATCAATTTTCTTGTAAGTTTAGTAATTTCTAAAGTGGTAGTTGAAGTGGGTTAATTTGAATGTAACTGTACACTTCACTGCAAAATTAAGGGATCAGAAATAAAAGTGCAATATTTTTTTTATGGTTGAAAATATTGTTATGAAACTCATACGCAATAAAGATCGGACTATTAATAAACATTAAATAACATAACTTCGATATTTTTTTATGGTTGAAAATATTGTTATGAAACTCATACGCAATAAAGATCGGACTATTAATAAACATTAAATAACATAACTTCGATCATTAGTAGTTAGAGAAAATCTAGACTCGTCGGTGAACAACACTGCTGCCCATTCTTAATCTTCCCAGTTCAAACGATCATGACCAAATGTTAAACGTAGCCTCTGGTGAAGGGGGGTCAAAATTGGACCGGTTGCGTCGTCTTGCCTTCATACCAGCATCATGTAGTCTCCTCAATACGGTATCGCAGCTAATGACTGTTCCGGCGGATCGTTGGAGATCATTCTTCAGTGATCGAGCAGTGATGAACTTTTCACGTCTCGCTGTTACGACCAAATACCGGTCTTCACGCATGGTGGTTTTCTTTTTACGACCTTGGCCAGGTCTCCTGGTATAATTACCTGTCATTCGAAACCGCCAAGACACACTGCAAATCACTGACTGCCCAACTAAAAGCCTTGCAGCAACTTCTCTCTGAGTATAGCCTTCCTCGAGCAGTGTGACCACTTTAGATACATCTACCTCCGAAAGAGAGTTTCTATGGACATCGGCTGCCATTTATTTTGATTTATATCACTGTATCAATTGTTTAGAACACCCTGACAGGCAACTTTTAATTACAAGACTTATGCGATTTCTGCAGTATTCGTTATCAAGCAGCATTTTTGTGGTATCTCAAGCTATGAATGTCTCTAAAATATGCATATGTAGCGATAAATAGTGCTATCTTTATTGCCTATGAGCTTCATAACAATATTTTCAACAATTAAAGAAAATATTGCACTTTTATTTCTGATCCCTTAATTTTGCGGTGAAGTGTATTATTTAGACTTTTGTTGTATTACCTAAATTTTTATAGAACAGGAAACCTACTTCAGGTATTTTTGAATGATTAGTAAGCACGATTGCTATTACTTGGTGCAAACTTACTATCGATCTAGTGATAATAACATTAATTACTACCTATATTCCGCATATGCGTCTTTGCTCTAATTTTAGTCACAACACATAGGAAGTCTATTTAGAATTAATCGGATTGGCAATTACGGTATTGTTTGAAGTGGTGAAGATGTGAAGAAGAACTGTAAGTTACGAGCGTGCTTTTGAGTGAGCTGATTCTCTCTATCTGACACGTACGTCACTGTAACACTCTAGTGTTCGTTATTCCCTTTTAATTATAGGAAATAAATTGAACAATCTGTTTCTAATTTCGTTTACAATAATTTTAAATGTGTATTTTTTATAATTATATGCAATTTATTACAGTGAATAAACGTGATTTATTGATGGAAAACAAATTCTGACATTTGTATAGAATGTCCAACTCATCAATCGCAATCCTTTCTGAAGTTGATTGTGAATAACAGATCGCCCACTGAACATATCTGGATGTGGGTAATCAGTGAGAAACTGCGAAAGTCGAATGCTATTTCTCGGTGGCTTCTAGGAGTGATGGATGGCGTTCAGAAGCAAATTCTGAACGATGCGTGTCCATTTCCCCCAATGAAGTCGAAACTTTTTAGCTCCGACCTTGGCAGTAAAGATAAGCATTCAAAAATTAACGGCTCGTTAATTCATTATTGACAAATGCTATCGAAATGTCATCAATGACAAGCTTCTGAATAGGGCAGGAGCTTCCAAACTCGGCGCCATGCAAATCTCTGATTCATCAGCACAATACACCAATTCATAACGTCAGGGTTGTAATGAGGATTCTGATGGAGAAGCAATCCGGACCATTGTGTGGAGGTTTCTGCATTACGACAGGTGGAGAGAGCTACAAGCCTGGTGTATAATTGTATTAATTAAGATTTGTTATTTTATAATAAATGCTACTAATATAAAAATAACGATATATCAAATCTATATATCGTTAACAAATTAATTGTATGAGGAGAAATTGGCGGATCCAGTTTTTTTTTAATTTCAGAAATTTTAACTACCGCCAAACGGGGTGAAATGGATCAAAAATACCGATTTTTTTTAAGATTCTACTTTTATTATTTGTTCTTTATTAACAAACAAATTAATGTAGAATCTCTTAACTTTAAGTTAGAGTTTACAATATGTAATTTTTTTCTAGTGGTTACCACTTTCCCATTTTTTTTTGTTAAAGTGTGATCCACTTCACCCCGTATTGTGGGGTGAAAAGGATCAGCTATTAATTTTACGTATAAATCCATTTTAACCAAGCAGAGTTCGAAGTGGATCAGAAATTCGAGTTTTAAAAAAATAAAAATAATCGGAATAAAATTTCCTCTTGTACCAAATTTTTTTAAAAAACTTGATTTGTTTTTAATAGTTGAAATATCTGGAATATCGGAATATATAAAGAAATTTTCTTTATTGCTAATGGTAGTCTTTCTTCGTAAGGAGCTAACTGTAAATTGTCCAACAGGTTTATCTTCATTGATAATGAGGGTAATATAAAATCGTTCCTCTAGTGAGACTTCCTCCTCTTCCGAGCTGTCATTTTCTGAAAGCTGGTCGTCCTCATTACACTTGTTCCCACTGGTTCAACAATTGTATTTGTCCAAGCTACATTCACATCTTGATTAGCTTCTTGTTCTTGTGGTGTGCGAAGATGTGCAATGTTCTTCAAGACAACTTCCGGATTAAATGGTAAAATGCCGCAGCCCTTGAAGCCTGCTACTGTATTTGTTTTAGACTTAACACCAAACGTATCTAATGTCTGGTTCAACAATCTCGGAAATATGGTCTTTGATAAAACGCCCCTGTTTTTAAGTTTTCATTTTTCTAACACATCCCTCCAAGCAGCCTTTAATGGCCGGAAGTAAGCTACATCCAAAGCCTGGAGCATATGCGTTGAATTCGGTGTAATTTAATACTGTTCTTTTCGCATTGTTCAATTACATTTATGGTCAGATGGCTAAATAAATTATCACCAATCATCACTTTCATTCCATTAAGTGATTTTAAGTGAGGCAAAGCAGTGTTTAAGAACCAGTCCTCAATTGTGGTTGAATCACACCAACCATTTGTGCTACAGTTGTATCTGGACGCAGTAAAGCCCCCTTCTACCTATCCTGGATACAAATACTTGGCTTTATAAATTATGTATGGGGGTAAGAGGGTTCCGTCGCCTGCTATTGCGAAAATGACGCTGGTGTTAGTTTTAGAAGTGTCCAAGATATAGTGAGCATCTTTTATTCCTCTTCGAACTACTACTTTGACGGCACCAGAGTCATCTGTAAAATTGGTTTTATCGTAATTGAGGATATTAGATGCAGGTACATTGTCTATAGATTCTTTGAGTTGAGCGACATAAGCTTCCACCATATCATAAGAAACTGCTGCTCTTACTCTTTTTGTATTCTCAGCGAGTTTTGTAGTTAAAGCGGGGTGCCTTGACATAAACAATTTAAACCAATCAATTCCTGGTAGGTTGTCCTTAAACCGTTTCTCACGTTTACCACATTTGTTTAGGAACTGCTGAACCATATATCTAACATCGACACTTTTTAGAGGAAATTTCCACTCTGCGCATACCAAAAGCACATCCACCAATTTATTTTAATCTTCAAAGCAAAGTGCTGGTTGCCCACTATAATGGCAAGTTGTTCTTTCCGTGCACTTTATGGTTAAGCGTAGTGTATGGAATAGCGAATATTTCTGCAGCTTTTCTCATGCTCATACGACCTTCCTTAACTGCCGCTAAAGCTCGTTCTAGAAAGATGGGATTATAGTTTTTTACTGCTCATTCCTAATATTTTCTTATACTTTCCTGGAATTTTGACCATCAGTACTTGTTCGAACATGTACATGAGCATGGTCATTAATACAGCATTTCTCTCATTTGAAAAAACCAAAAAATATAATTATAGTTTATTTTTCGCCAATCGCCCCTAACATTTTTTCTGACTACGCCCATGAAAAAATGTAGATTCTTATTTTAATGCATTATACGTTTATGAATACAGTAATTAGTTACTAAAATGATATTTCACAATCATACAAGATAGGTGGTATATACAAGACAATGAATCACTTCACCCTCTACATTGACAATTGTTTACAAGACAAAATTGTGGCTACTAACTAAATGAATGAAATTAAAATGTAAAACCACGCATGCCTTCTAAAAATATGAACAAACAATATAATATTTACCAAAACACTGTGACTATTTTTATATTTTAAGCCTAATAGTTTGTTTTCACATATTTACAAATTACTAAATTTCAGTACTTACGTATAACGTGTTACGGTATCAAAATGACTTAGCGACACCCATGACTGCGTGAGTATCAAATAATTAGACAAGTCCGGGAAATGGGCACGCTCATCCTAAGAATTGTCAAAAACAGGCTAAAGGCCCCGGCTCAAATACGCTCAGGGGGATGGGCGTGGTTCAAAACGGTACACCACAGGGCAAGCGTGTTCGAGGTATATATAGGGTGTTACCAAATAAATGGGCGCCACAAGATCCAAATCAGGTGACCCACTTTCAACCGGAACTTGAGGGTCAAACGGGGCGAAGAATAACAATGTCTGAAAGCCACAGTGCAAATACAGACACAACCACCTACCTGCAATGTTCATCTGCCACGTGCGGGCCTCTTTACATGGGTCATAACTAGAGTCCGTCAAAATATTCCCGTATTTTTTCAAAATATAACATAGCAAAATGGCATTATTTTTTCAAAATATGGCATATAAAATAGCACTTATTTTAAAACGAATCATAAAAAATGGTAAGTATTTATTTCAAAAAGTTGAAATTTTTGAATTTTTTTACCAGTATTATTAAAAATCCCACAACACAAATACAAAAGACAAAGTAATCTGATAAAAACGACGGGTACAAGGCAAATAAGTGGAACGTAGGTATCGGAGGTGCATTGAAGGGAAGGGGGAGAGCGCGGGGTTGTTCATAACACAGTGACTTAGTCACCCTGTAAACAAACATGCACAAGACACAAGGGAAAAATCATAAGCCGGTACAGTTAATATATCTATTGGGCCACTCCACGTGACCAAACAAACATCTTACAGTAGTACCGCCTTATTCGGCACGTATGACAATTTGTAATAACGACTTATGGGGTACACCCAGCTGGGAAGCGCTCTATCTAAGAACCACGACGCACAGCTGAGCCGAACAACAAATCCAAATCGATTTAGTTAAGAAAAAAAGAGAAAGTCGGCTTAAGCCTAAACAAGTGTCACGCACAAGCGTACTATTGTATTAATTAGGCCTCGGGAGCCGACTTAAAGGGTTAAGTTATAAGAACAAACACTGAATTGCAAATCACAGCGTTAAATGTGTACTGGAATGTACTATTGCATTAATTAGGCGTCAAACGCCGACTTAAAGGGTTAAGTTACAAAAACAAACACTAAATTGCAAAACACAAGCGTTAAATGTGTACTGGAATGTACTATTGCATTAATTATGCGTCAAGCGCAAACTCCGAAAGGTTAATTCACATAGAAAAGCTGCTTTGCAGCACTGAGTATTAGAACACCAACATTAACGTGGTACTAGAGTGTACTCTGTACTAATTATGCGTCGAGCGCAAACTCAAAGGGTTAATTTGCACGAACATGCGGGCGAAATAGTTTATTGCACAATTTTACCTTATTAGCGAGTTCGGCCTGCAGCTGGCGATGGCATTCAAAGCAGTGTCGGTATGTCGCTTAGCACCTGATGTGTGTGTGGTTAAGCCAAAAGGCTACGACGTCCTACAGAGTCCTGTTTCAAAGAGCGAATTGTGTACAGGACCCCTTGGCCACTATACAGCTACCAGCGTAGCCGTTTGTTAGGGTCACTTTAGGAAAAGGATCCCGCCTCTCAGACGACGGCGGACAATAAGCTTTGACGAGCCTACATATGAACTGAACCCCACAACGACTCGCAAACGGACTTCTCCATACCACAGCACGAGTGCACACCAACGTAACCAAGCAGCGTCTCCCTCGCAACTCTGCACAATTAAAAGGGTCCAAGGAAAACACTCTGCCGTAACAGCACAAACGGAAACTCAGGCGTCCCCACGCCAAGCGTATAGACGCCCGCACAAAATCGCAATATCAACTTTCTATCCGGCGACCCGGGGCTGAATGACTCGACCGACGCTAACAACCAAGCTTTGCGCGATCGGGGCGACCAATCCGAAGCCAAGGACAACGTCACGCCACGCAGCTGCCTCGAATAGAAAACGATCGACAGCCGCTCTAAATGAAAATTCGGGAAGGTTCTCTCACTCGCTCTCACGGGGCAAATTTTAAATAACTTGTAAATCAACGCCCTAAAGTCTGCTGGGGCATGCAGCTGCATGAAACAATGATGAAAGGGATGTACAAAGGTTACGAATTAGAAACAGCGATACAAGGAGTGTACAAAGTTTACGAATGGCTATGCTTGATACTAAACGTTGCAGTATTATGCGATGGACTATGGCTACAATGGACTCGAAATACAGGCGAAATCGCCAATTATGTACCAAAGCTGTTCTAAGAGTTTGTGTAGCTAATTAAATTACGGAGAAATCAAAATGGCCTGACAAACAATTTTCATACACCCTCCGGGTTAACCTACAACGCACATGCTCGCATCTAGAAAAGTACTGAACACGTACTGAATTTGCCTCTTCTTCATCTATTCTTCTTATGACTGTACGCTTCGGCCCTAACGAGTAATAGGCGAATATTTAAAAAAAGCGCGAACAATCCATTTCACCCACTGTGATCCATTTCACCCCGTTTGACGGTACCTTTCCATGTTTAACTGTATAAAATGCAAAGTAATTTTGTTTCTGCCCTTTGTTGAACCGCGTAAAATTAATTGTAATATTTTCATTAGTAATATAACAAGGGTGAGACATACTTACTGATAATTTTCCACTCGCCAAGGGTCGAGTGATCGTTGCAATAAAAACTGTCCCAAGCGCTTGCCCGAGGGCAGTTTTCTAAGGGCAACCAGCGCGATGACTCTTGACACGGGAAAAATTATCTGTAATTATGTTGCCCACGTTTATATTTGAGTTTTACTTTGTTCTGAATTTCCATCTCTTTGATCTTTTAAAAACGAAAACAATGTAAATCATGAATTTTGTATTTTTTGATATTGTAAACAATACCCTATCAGGATCAAAAGGCACAAATCCGGTTCCAGCAAAACGACTAAATAAATTTTGATTATGAGTAATTCTGGAAGAGCCCGGATTAAGATCATTTTCGGTGTTACTGTCGATGGTGACTGAAGAATTCTTGAAAAGGTTGGCAGAGTAATTTGTGTGGGATTTTTTCTATTTGAATCTAAAAACACATTTCTCTATGCTGATTTCATAGTGGAAAAAAATGATACGGCTAAAGGCTGTGTTAGGTGGTTTGAATTCGGTACTAAACAGGTAAAAGCAATATTATTCTTTTGACATGACGGCAGAACTTCACCTGTAAAGTGTGCAGAAGGGTTATCATGAATTAACATTTTTTGCATGTGGGAAACAACAGGTCATATTAATTTAAACTTGAAGCGTCAATTCAGGCATGGTCAATTTTATTATATCTGCTTCCACCTCTGCTATATCGCTGTTTGCAACTTGGTGGTCCATTCGGACCTAGATGTGTTCACGTGTTCTACATCTTTATTAAACGAAAAATTATACATGGCGAGAGAAGTACTCAAAAAGCGGAGCCACACGTCATTACGGTTGTTGCAGATTTGGTCAACTTGCAGACTTCTTCTGGATATTTGTCACTTGTCGATAGAGTTTATGCTTTTTTCCGGGATCAATTGCCTCGTCATAATTAAAGACGTTAGTTACAGGTATTCCTACTAGATTAATTTTTAAATTGTCAAAGTAAGTTTTAAGTACTGCTTCATTCATTATAGCACGTGAAACGTTTAATATTTGTAGGAAGTTGTTGGCCTATTTGACTGCTATTTTTTTAAGAAGTGCATATGACCAGTCAATGCCAGGTTTGTTATCCTTTAATCCTTTTATAAATTTTTCTTGGATGTCTAAATCGTTCTTGGCTATATATTGGAGGTCTACGTTACTTAACGGAAAACCCCAATTTCCATATATTGTAATAGTCTTATGCCTGAGGCTCTACTCTGCTTGCAGTACAGTTTAGAAAACAAGTC
This sequence comes from Agriotes lineatus, assembly GCA_940337035.1. Taxonomy (NCBI): domain Eukaryota; kingdom Metazoa; phylum Arthropoda; class Insecta; order Coleoptera; family Elateridae; genus Agriotes; species Agriotes lineatus. Next base: position 74,962,565 of record OW679197.1, on the reverse strand, counting down.
AATGAGCACAGAGTTGGGGAGTTTTATGTAGCTGCAATACTAAGCTTAAATTTCATTCAGTAAATGCATTGGAAATGAGATATCAGTATTAATAAATGAATTGAGTAAGGAACGCAAAGGGCAAAGATTGTTTTTCACAGGGTTGAAGTCAAAGTTCAAATTAATTAAATATTAGGTTTGTATAGAATGAATAGCCAAACCAAAAGAAATGAATACTTACAAAAAGGTTTGCTATGTGCAGGTCAATGAAGCGTAGATTTCAATATAGCTAAGTAGGTCAAATTGTGAACAATCTAAAACAGTATAAGAAGCCAGAAAAATAATAATATTGCAACGAGCAATTAAGAAGGCAGGCATAAAGACATAAAATAGCAATTGTGAGAAGCAGACAAGACAGGATAAAGCAAGGGAAAAGTAGACAGCAAGACAAGAGAAAAAGCGAGTGAAAAGAAGACAGATGGACTACGAAAGCATTTGCGAAGGAAGTGAACTCTTTCCAAGGATTAGTGCAATTAAGCGAGTGAACAGAGAAAAGCAAAATAATAAAACGTGTAGTGGCGCAAAGAGACATTTTGACAATTAAAAATGCAGACAGTATTTTAGATATAAGAAAGGTTTAAATTTAATAATTTGTAAGTAAATTTATTTCAAAATGTAATTGATTTGAACTTGGCTGATTTACGTTTGTATAGTATTAGATTAGCATTTGTTTATAGCGGACTTGATCAGATAACAATTGAATAAATTATAAGATTGACATGTAGATTTGTGCTCCATTTTTAATTGAAGTTTTTACATAATAAATAATCATTTTTATCTACAAGAATTACATAATTGTGTTAAGCAAGTGGTCTAGTTCGTATGTGAATGTTTGTGGCAATTTCCGCAACAAACATTTTTTTTTCACCAAAAGCATTTCCCAGGGCTGCGGTAGTGAGCCACTTCAAGATTACGAACCAGAATTGCAGCCGAAAATAGGGTCCAGAGCCAGCGTTTTCCACTGCGACGCATCAGGCAGCAGTGTAGAACACCGACCAGCAGTAGAAAATACTAGCGGGGCCCCTTTCCGATCACCGAACGAAGAAACTTCAAAGTTTAAGGTACTGTAATAAGCTAAATATCAATGTGCGCATCCAGAAATTTGTGTGCATGCGAAACAATACCGTACTGAACAAGATTCAAGCATCTACAAGCCTCCAGCGAAAATGGTTTTCAAATTATTAACCAGAGTCCAGTTGTGAGGTTAGATGGAGATTAAACAATTGCAGAAATTCAATCGGCGCCCCTTCTGACGTCATAAGACAAATTAATTCCTGAAACAAATGAGAATAATAACCGCCAAAGCACTACGATTTAAATAAATACCTCTTCGAATGTTCACAAGTTTGATTTTTAATGTCAACAACGCTTGCCGCATACTCAGCGAACCATTTTGGAGTGTTGACAGCATACATTTGCGACTGCGTATTTGGAACAAATTCGTGTGCACAGTGGCCCACCACCACATTTGAAATTTATCAATACAGATAAAAAACATTCGCAATTTCTACTAGGGATTTATGCCAGTCAAAATAAAGATTAATTAAAGTAAAAACAGCTGCTGGAAGCTGCTTTGAAGATTTTAAAAAGCTGTTGTGATACATGCACACAACTTCCTTTTACAGTGACCTTATATTTAGTAAAAAAAATGGTTTTTTAATTTATAATGAAGTTTCAACGTCTGTTCACACACACACATACTGACAGACAGACCAATGAACAAAAACATGTTTTTTGGGTTCAGTGGACTGTAAAACGTGAAGATCTGTTGAAAACTCAATATCGAATTTTTGGGGTAAATTCAATACTTTCTAAAAATATTTGGAATATGCTGATGTATAGGAAGAAGTAACTTTTATTTATTTGGATAAATCTTGGATATACCAGCACGGAAGCATACTACGAATGTGGTTGACAAATGATGATAGGTGTACCAATAATAAGAGATTGAAATCAGTAAGAGATTCACAGTGTTTCATGCAGGTGATTGTAGTGGTCTCATAACGGAATGCAACCTTCTTTTAAAATTGAACATATAGATTTCCACAAAAATATGAACAGCCACATTTTTCAAAAGTAGAAAGAAAATCAGTTGGCGCCTGCTCTAATTAGCAATGGGAGTACATGTGTTATCGTTACGGATAAGGCTTCTTATCACTCAGGGTTGTTAGAGAAGAGACCAACTGCTAATTCATAATTAAGCTGTCCAGGCCTAGCTTTATAAAAACAAAATTATTTTTAATAAAACCGATAAAAAACAATTTTGGAATTTAGTTAAAGCCAACCTAAATAATGTCGGAAAAAGATATAAAATTGATAAGTTCTAAGGCTTTATCCATACCGATGTATTTACAACCATATTGAACTTGTATGGGTATTCTGTAAAAAACTATATAATAAGTTAATAATGTCAGCTAGCAGCCACAAATTCAAAAGCAAAAGTCAGGAGTAATTGAGTGAAATATATGGGCGAACATTGTATGGTTGACGTTTCTCCTGTGGTAATTTCGTTAGCTGAGTCATCCGATTTTGATAAAGATTGGGATTTGGATTTATCAAATTAGGCCTTTCTGTTTTAATAAACAGACATAATAGAAGATTCAGCAGTATAAGCACAACACAATGTTGAGAAATATTAAAATTCTCAGTTGGTCGATTGTTTTGCGTTAATTTATTAAGTTCTTCCTAGCATAACATTGATGTTTTATAAACATTTGCCACAAATGTCTTTTTGTTATTCTGAAATATACATTTGTTAACACTAGGTACGATTTAGTTTGACATAAGATATGTAACTGGCACTTACGTAGTTCTAATTACCATACTATAAAAATAATATGACACGAATTTCAACAAAATAATGTAGATACTTCCACAAATCTGTGACATAACCTATAATTATTTAATGCTTTAATTACTGTATGACATTTTAAAGTAAAATTATAGTATATTACGATAGAAAAACGGTAAATGCATTTTACCAGGTCGAGAAGAAGTTAAAAAAATGTGACCCGAGGGATCGAGTTATTTTAATTTTTGAGCCCTGTTAGAAACACTTAACGATTGAGTATTGTATAATATTTTTTGCACTATCGAAGAACAAGAATACTCGTCAAATTTGGAATTATTTTATTATGTAGTTTTTACTTACAGCACTTGTTGCGTGATAGAATTTACTTACCGCACGCTTTTGTTAAAAATTTCTATGGAAATCAGTCAGGTGTCGTAAGATCAATTACTCGATGTGACAACAACGCTGGCAAGTTAATAAAAAACACGATCGTGCAAAAAATGTTCTAAAATGTAGTGAGTGTCTCGCCTAGTTCCAAAACGACTATAAAAATAGGTTGGTAACGCAAACAAATATCTTGGGAGTGCACTGCTTATAGAAATTCCAGATAGTAAAACAAACATTTAATGTAGTTTTGGTATTGTTGGGGGTTACATATTATTACCGAAAAGACACGCTATTGCCATCTTCTCACGTTAATTATCGTTGTTTTTTCCTCCCCTATTTTAATAATAAGTGCCGTATTGGATCCGTTGGAATTAATGTTTTTGGGAAAATTGCAGAATTTTTAAAATTGTCATATTCGAGACTATGCTGGACAGTGCATCACAACATCTGCTGCTTGCTTGTTAATAGATTCTTGCCAACTTACTATAATTAAAAGACATGGGGGATGGAACTCCTCAAAGTTGCCGAGTTGTGTCGAGGATTCAGTTGAGAACAAAAAAATTGTATGTTACATTTTATATTCTACTTCTGTTAGTTTTTCTATTTCGGACAAGTCAGTAATACCAACAGTTAGCAATCTGTTTATGTTGTGAACGTGACGATCAAAACATTTTTATAAACAGTTTATTATATTGATTCATAAAGCAAACACGCGTTTTATTTCAACCAGTATATATAAGCGTATTGTGTAAGATATAACGCCCCAAAAGCTCTAATTCTTATATTTGGTGACCCCGACGTGATATGAACACGCAACCTTCTGATTTTACTTTCTTTACGCTCTAGCATCAAAGAAAATCTACACGTATCCCCATCAGTGCTATACGGTACAATCCTTGAATTACTCAATGATTTGTTTGATGAGAATCACTTTACCCAGCCATCGGATACAGTAATGTCATCATTCGTAATTAATCTGAAACAATCGATTGGAAAGCAAAAAAAAAATCTTTACAAAAAACTAACCCACTGCCAGTGCTCACATCAATAAAGATCTGAAAACATGCACACTCGTGTATCTCAGAAATAGCATGCACACTAGGGGCATGGAACCCAATTATTTGGGTCCTTTCAAAATTGTACACCGTTCAAAAAATACATGTCGCTGGAAGGTATCAGCGGAACAGTCAGCTACGACAGACTAAAACCCGCCTACTTTCTAGATTAACTTATGCTTGCATGCTTTCATATATTTTATATTATTTTCATTGTTACGTTAATATTATTTTATACACGCTTCCTTTTTTCATTTCTTCCAGCTTACATCTGCGAAGTTGATGGAGTCCGGCATCAGGAAAGATATCTCCAGGGACGTGTATAGTGTTGTGTTATTTATTGTTATTATTATTTAATTTTGTTTCTTGTTATTAGTTTTTAAGGATAGTTGAAAAGATCCGGAGGTTTTGTAGCTACATATAATCCGGTTACTTTCATACGGGGTTATATTAGTTTTCCTACCTGGCCTCTCTCCTTCCTTTTCTATTTGTTTTTTTTTGGGAAGTAATGTAGCGATTGTCATCTGTATATGTTGTGAAGGTGACGATCAAAACATTTTTATAAACAGTTTATTATATTGATTCATAAAGCAAACACGCGTTTTATTTCAACCAGTATATATAATCGTATTATGTAAGGTATAACGTCCCAAAAGCTCTAATTCTTATATTTGGTGACCCTGACGTGATATGAACACGCAACCTTCTGATTTTACTTTCTTTACTCTCTAGCATCAAAGAAAACCTACACGTATCCCCAGCAGAAATGCTATACGGTACAATCCTTTGATTACCCAATGATTTGTTTGATGGCAATCATTTTACCCAGCCATCGGATACAGTGATGCCATCATTCGTAATTAATCTGAAACAATCAAGTGCAAAGCAAATATTTTTCTTCACAAAAAACTATCCCACTGCCAGTGCTCACATCAATAAAGATCTGAAAACATGCACACACGTGTATCTCAGAAATAGCACGCACGCTAGGGGCATCAAACCCAATTATTTGGGTCCTTTCACAGTTGTACACCGTTCAAAAAATACATGTCACTGGAAGGTATCAGCGGTACAGTCAGCTACGACAGCCTGAAACCCGCCTACTTTCTAGATTAACTTATGCTTGCATGCTTTCATATATTTTATTTTATTTTCATGTTACGTTAATATTATTTTTATACACTCTTCTTTTTTTTCATTTCTTCCAGCTTACAACTGCGAGGTAGATGGAGTCCGGCACCAGGCAAGATATTTCCAGGGACGTGTATAGTATTGTGTTATTTATTGTTATTATTATTTATTTTTATTATCGTTTATTGTTATTCGTTTTTAAGGATCGTTGAAAAGATCCGGAGGTTTTGTAGCAAAATATAATCCTGTTACTTTCATACGGGGTTATATTAGTTTTTCTACTTGGCTTCTCTCCCTCCTTTTCTCTTTTTTTTTTGAAGTAATGTAGAGATTGTCATCTGTTTATGTTGTGAAGGTGACGATCAACACATTCTTATAAACAGTTTATTATATTGATTCATAAAGCAAACACGCGTTTTATTTCAACCAGTATATATAAGCGTATTATGTAAGATATAACGCCCCAGAAGCTCTAATTCTTATATTTGGTGACCCCGCCGTGATATGAACACACAACCTTCTGATTTTACTTTCTTTACGCTCTAGCATCAAAGAAAACTACACGTATCCCCAGCAGAAATGCTATACGGTACAATTTTTCGATTACCCAATGATTTGTATGATGACAATCACTTTACCCAGCCATCGGATACAGTAATGTCATCATTGGTAATTAATCTGCACAATCGATTGGAAAGCAAAAATTTTTCTTCACAAAAAACTATCCCACTGTCGGTGCTCACATCAATAATGATTTGAAAACATGCACACACGTGTATCTCAGAAATAGCACGCACACTAGGCGCATCGAACCCAATTATTTGGGCCCTTTCAAAATTGTACACCGTTCAAAAAATACATGTCGCTGGAAGGTATCAGTGAAACAGTCAGCTACGACAGACTGAAACCCGCCTACTTTCTAGATTAGCGCTTGCATGCTTTCATATATTTTATTTTATTTTCATTGTTACGTGAATATTATTTTTATACACGCTTCCTTTTTCTCATTTCTTCCAGCTTACATCTGCGAAGTAGATGGAGTCCGGCGCCAGGCAAGATATCTCCAGGGACGTGTATAGTATTGTGTTATTTATTGTTATTATTATTTATTTTTATTATCGTTTATTGTTATTCGTTTTTAAGGATCGTTGAAAAGATCCGGAGGTTTTATAGCTAAATATAATCCTGTTACTTTCATACGGGGTTATATTAGTTTTTCTACTTGGCTTCTCTCCCTCCTTTTCTCTTTTTTTTTTGGGAAGTAATGTAGAGATTGTCATCTGTTTATGTTGTGAAGGTAACGATCAACACATTCTTATAAACAGTTTATTATATTGATTCATAAAGCAAACACGCGTTTTATTTCAACCAGTATATATAAGCGTATTATGTAAGATATAACGCCCCAGAAGCTCTAATTCTTATATTTGGTGACCCCGCCGTGATATGAACACACAACCTTCTGGTTTTACTTTCTTTACGCTCTAGCATCAAAGAAAACTACACGTATCCCCAGCAGAAATGCTATACGGTACAATTCTTCGATTACCCAATGATTTGTATGATGACAATCACTTTACCCAGCCATCGGATACAGTAATGTCATCATTGGTAATTAATCTGCACAATCGATTGGAAAGCAAAAATTTTTCTTCACAAAAAACTATCCCACTGTCGGTGCTCACATCAATAATGATTTGAAAACATGCACACACGTGTATCTCAGAAATAGCACGCACACTAGGCGCATCGAACCCAATTATTTGGGCCCTTTCAAAATTGTACACCGTTCAAAAAATACATGTCGCTGGAAGGTATCAGTGAAACAGTCAGCTACGACAGACTGAAACCCGCCTACTTTCTAGATTAGCGCTTGCATGCTTTCATATATTTTATTTTATTTTCATTGTTACGTGAATATTATTTTTATACACGCTTCCTTTTTCTCATTTCTTCCAGCTTACATCTGCGAAGTAGATGGAGTCCGGCGACAGGCAAGATATCTCCAGGGACGTGTATAGTATTGTGTTATTTATTGTTATTATTATTTATTTTTATTATCGTTTATTGTTATTCGTTTTTAAGGATCGTTGAAAAGATCCGGAGGTTTTATAGCTAAATATAATCCTGTTACTTTCATACGGGGTTATATTAGTTTTTCTACTTGGCTTCTCTCCCTCCTTTTCTCTTTTTTTTTTGGGAAGTAATGTAGAGATTGTCATCTGTTTATGTTGTGAAGGTGACGATCAACACATTCTTATAAACAGTTTATTATATTGATTCATAAAGCAAACACGCGTTTTATTTCAACCAGTATATATAAGCGTATTATGTAAGATATAACGCCCCAGAAGCTCTAATTCTTATATTTGGTGACCCCGCCGTGATATGAACACACAACCTTCTGGTTTTACTTTCTTTACGCTCTAGCATCAAAGAAAACTACACGTATCCCCAGCAGAAATGCTATACGGTACAATTCTTCGATTACCCAATGATTTGTATGATGACAATCACTTTACCCAGCCATCGGATACAGTAATGTCATCATTCGTAATTAATCTGCACAATCGATTGGAAAGCAAACATTTTTCTTCACAAAAAACTATCCCACTGTCGGTGCTCACATCAATAATGATCTGAAAACATGCACACACGTGTATCTCAGAAATAGCACGCACACTAGGCGCATCGAACCCAATTATTTGGGCCCTTTCAAAATTGTACACCGTTCAAAAATACATGTCGCTGGAAGGTATCAGTGAAACAGTCAGCTACGCCAGACTGAAACCCGCCTACTTTCTAGATTAACTTATGCTTGCATGTTTTCATATATTTTATTTTATTTTCATTGTTACGTTAATATTATTTTTATACAGGCTTTCTTTTTTCATTTCTTCCAGCTTACAACTGCGAGGTAGATGGAGTCCGGCACCAGGCAAGATATTTCCAGGGACGTGTATAGTATTGTGTTATTTATTGTTATTATTATTTATTTTTATTATCGTTTATTGTTATTCGTTTTTAAGGATCGTTGAAAAGATCCGGAGGTTTTGTAGCAAAATATAATCCTGTTACTTTCATACGGGGTTATATTAGTTTTTCTACTTGGCTTCTCTCCCTCCTTTTCTCTTTTTTTTTGGGAAGTAATGTAGAGATTGTCATCTGTTTATGTTGTGAAGGTGACGATCAACACATTCTTATAAACAGTTTATTATATTGATTCATAAAGCAAACACGCGTTTTATTTCAACCAGTATATATAAGCGTATTATGTAAGATATAACGCCCCAGACGCTCTAATTCTTATATTTGGTGACCCCGACGTGATATGAACACGCAACCTTCTGATTTTACTTTCTTTACGCTTTAGCATCAAAGAAAACCTACACGTATCCCCAGCAGAAATGCTATGCGGTACAATCCTTCGATTACCCAATGATTTGTTTGATGACAATCACTTTACCCAGCCATCGGATACAGTAATGTTATCATTCGTAATTAATCTGCACAATCGATTGGAAAGCAAAATTTTTTCTTCACAAAAAACTATCCCACTGCCAGTGCTCACATCAATAAAGATCTGAAAACATGCACACACGTGTATCTCAGAAATAGCACGCACGCTAGGGGCATCAAACCCAATTATTTGTGTCCTTTCAAAATTGTACACAGTTCAAAAAATACATGTCGCTGGAAGGTATCAGTGAAACAGTCAGCTACGCCAGACTGAAACCCGCCTACTTTCTAGATTAACTTATGCTTGCATGTTTTCATATATTTTATTTTATTTTCATTGTTACGTTAATATTATTTTTATACATGCTTCCTTTTTTCATTTCTTCCAGCTTACATCTGCGAAGTAGACGGAGTCAGGCGCCAGACAAGATATCTCAAGGAACGTGTATAGGGTTGTGTTATTTATTGTTAGTATTATTTATTTTTATTATCGTTTATTGTTATTAGTTTTTAAGGATTGTTGAAAAGATCCAGGAGGTTTTGTAGCTAAATATAATCCTGTTACTTTCATACGGGGTTATATTAGTTTTCCTACCTGGCCTCCCTCCCTCCTTTTTTCTCTTTTTTTTAAGTAATGTAGCGATAGTTATCTGTTTATGTTGCGAAGGTGACGATTAAAACATTTTTATAAACAGTTTATTATATTGGTTCATAAAGCAAACACGCGTTTTATTTCACCCAGTATACAGTGCCTCCAAGATAAGGAAGGCCAGTATGAGGATCTCGGTAATTGTAAGAGATACAAATTTGGTTAAATGAGAAGAAGTTGTGCTATTAAAAGAGTAATAAGATGCCGCCTAGAAATCGTTGATATGATTTTACGTTTTTGAATTACTTATCTCAAAAAACCGAATTTTTGAATTTATATTTTTTTGCGTTATTTATAAAGTTAGAGAGAAACTAATTAAACTTCTTTACAGCAACTCTTAGTGGAATTAATGATTACGTTATCAAATTATTTATCCGACGTTTCATCTTCGAGAAAACATCATCAACTTCATTTTTTTTAATATGATCCGGGTTTTTTGATGCCAAATTTGCGAAGCTCTTTTTATTCTGAATTCAACAATGTACCACATATTATGGTTTAATTACGTTTCGAGCTTTTTTTGATCATCATCAAAACATTTTTAAGATACGGACCTGCATTTCTCATAATTTTGTAAAAATAGATTTATACAGTAAGTTAGGCGCTTTTAGATGTCGTTAAAATATTAAAGTGCACATCATAATGTTATAATTCTGATACATTAATTTAATAACCAACCAATAACAATAAACAACAAATAAATGACCGAAAGACAGACAGAAAAACAAAACGAGCATCGAAACAATGTAATTAATGAAATAATCAACAATTTTAATACCAAAAACAATTTTAAAAACGAATTGACAACTAAATGGTTCATGTCGCCTGCCGCCAGTAATGTCATTTGATAACTTGGTTTTTCAATGGTTACTGTGATTTATTTCATGTAGTAAATTAGTACTATTTTGATTCTTTAATGGCGGATATTTCAACAATGGATGAAGTAATTATAGGCAACTTATATATTTTTGAAAAGAGAATTTTAAGCGCTATCCAATAAACACATAATATATAGGGTGTTCCATTAAAAAATGTATATAATAAGTAAAAAGTTCACCCGTGATTTCTCAATTGTTTCTTTAAGTAGCAAATTTGGACGGTTTGGATGATACCCTACAATTTTTATCTAATTATTTTTTTTCTATCTGGAATAACAAAGTCGCTAGAAACTGTCAAAATTTGAGCAAACACCCTGGACACAAATGTAATTTATGCTGTGCAGCACATGCCATGCAAAAGCCATACCGATACATAACTAAATTTACAGTTGTGCATTCTGCCAAACACACTGCATAATGAGGTACAGCTTATTATCTCAAATAGGTTCTGATGATCACGCTTTAATACGGCGAAGACGATTATAGAAACTGCATATCCGCATGATTGAGCTTAGTTAAATTAGCAATTAATCGTCATACTATAAATAATGCCAAAGACAAGATTCATTTCGAGGCGGACACGCTGCCGAGCACGCGATCATGCACTACAATGAAATTGCTCTGGAGAACAAAATAAATGCACACAGTTTTTTGTGCAATATTGACGCGACGCCACGTTCGTGCATCGTCCTAATGCGTCCAAAACATGGTTTCCCTGGTAACCCATTCAAGTCTTCTGACGTCAGAGTCCATTCTGCGAAAATCTCTGCAACTTCTGCGAACATCGCGATGACGCGTGCGTCTGCTTTGGCACAACGATTGGCCTGAGGATATGACATCACGACACCCACGTTTCGCTCCAATCGATACTCATCTTCAATGATACATGAAAGTTTATTTTAATTGCCCCAAAACACGTAGTATTTAGATATTTACTTTCTTGCACCTTGATGATTCAATCATTCGCCCGACATTCAATTTGAAGTAATTATTGATTGGAAAAATGTCATAGCGTAGGTGGGAAAGGTTGCTGGACAGGTAAGTTTGGAAAACTTGGATTCTCCGTGAGGACCTCGTTTTTGGTGGAGGAATGCAACAGCAACGAGTATCCACTAGACAGGAAAACACAATAAATTGGTCCAATATCATTAAATTGCCTACTTAATGTCGTATGCGTCGCGACGTCGACGTCTAGGCGCATGTCTCTGACGTCAACGCCGCCTCCACGGTTAGTCTGGCGAAGAACAACGTTCAGGGTGCTTATCGGGGGTGATGCCGGCTATCTTGACATTTTGATCGTAAACGGTACCGAGGAAATTTAATCAGTGACGATGGCTGTGACAAAAAGCGTATATCAACGATACTTAGTTTCAATGAGAACAACGGATCAAACGCATGGGACAACGAATTAGTAAGTAGACATCCACGATTTGAGTTACCCATCAATAAACCTCCGAAAGTACCATAACCGTGCACCGTTCCTGTTCGTTATAGTGAAAATTGAGCGCCCAAAAGTAGGGTCCGAGTTGGTGTTCATGAATGGGATTTTTCGGGAAGGTCCAGGGCGCACTGAGGCGTCGAAGGCGTCGTGTGTCGAAACAGTCGACGGTTCGCGCCCCATGGCCAAGTCGATAAGCAGGTGCTTTTAGTGAATGAACGGGGTGATACGGACAAATTGATGCGAAGTGTGGTTGAAAGAGGAGATAGCAGAAGAGATGGAGAAATGCGCGGATCAATACGTATGCTGGAGTCTTAGATACCGTTGCCGGGACGTGGGCGCACATTCACTCCATCTGATTTTGAAAAAAATAGGCGATCCGTTTTAAAATAGCCGATTCCGGCCGTTGGGGTAATCGATACGAGCCCATTAGGGAGGAAACTGCTTATAGCCGATCGAACCCCGTAAATAAATAATTGCAGTTTAATTTGGTGACACACGTTCGCCTGCACATCCTGTTTATCCTATAAAAAGTACGCCGGAATCGATAAAAATTGCTAGGCTTTTACTAGTAGAGATTACGGTGTATTTGTGCAGAGGATGTAAACGCCGCTCGATTCGTTATCACTCCATAACGGAAATCAATGCACGCGTATATCAGCGAATTAGCCGCATGCAATCTCAATTTGACAATATAATTTTGGTCACGCCATAATTTATCAAAATATAATTCGATAAGTTTACTGTTCGCACTATATCTGAGCGTAACTAAAATCTAATCGCAGTCACCTGGCACTTTGGCGGTGCGATATTGCGTGATGCAGGCGACTTGGAAAAGTATTAATTCGTCTCAATCAGAAATTTACGCAAATTTATTATGGACGTTTACTAGACACTTAAACATAAAGAATGCCTGTTTTTTTAATATTAACATAATTCGTTTTAGGGTGGTTACAAACACGTTTGGCGTTATCGTAATTGGCGACGAAACGATAAAACAAAGGAATATAAACAGGTTTCTACCAAAAGTGACTTGATTCAGTTATATTTTATTAAACATTATATTATTATAATTATTATTATAGCTGTTTATACGGTATGATCGAAAACTTTCATCCTCTAGAGGGCTGTGGTATTTTTTAAAAAATTTAATTTATGTTAGCAGTGATGAGTAACGGTACTTAATAATACCGGGTGACCATAAATGATTGTGATTTTCTTTCTTAGGTTGGCACTGTTAATGTTGGTTACCCTGCGGTCAATTTTAAGTCTATGTCAAATTCGAGGTTAGCAGGTTAGGTTATCCGTCAGTTTTGACACAAACTAACACAACACCTAACCTGCTAACCTCGAATTTGACGTAGACTTAAAATTGACCGCAGGGTAACCAACATTAACAGTGTCAACCTAAAAAAAAAATCACAACCATTTATAGTCACCCGGTATAACCTGTAAAATTTTGACAAAATCACTTTGACAGAATGTTTAATACTGGATACTGCTGTGTATGGAAATTGGAGGAAACCACTTTGAACAGCCGTAGCTGTTTTTGTTATTAATATTTTTATGTATTCAACAAAAATGTATTTTTGTTAAAATGACATCATTGATATAACCTTAAACTGACAGATATACAATACCAATGCGTTTTTTACTATCACGACTGCCAACATATACATTTTTAAAAAACAATTTCACAGATCATATGATATTTAGAAAACACGTTTGGAGGGGTACACAATAGTATATTACTCTACAAGTTGAGAAAACTTATGTTTTTCTGAATAAGTATGGTATGTTTGAGTACGAGCGTTAGCGAGTACTTAAACGGCCATACGAGTTCAGAAAAACCACTTTTCTAACGTGTTGAGTATACTATTTTATCGCATTTCATAAGGAATGTAAAATATAAAATTTTTACCTACAAGTGATACTAACTGTCAAAACATAACCAAAATGAGCATAACTCATTCCTATGTACTAAAGCATAATAAGCAGCTCTAGTTGATGTTATGCGTTTGGCAGCACTGAAGTGTGTTGTTGGTGACACTGTAAGTCTATGTCAAATTCGAGGTTAGCAGGTTAGGTTTTGCGTCAATCTATGTCAAAACTGACGCAAAACCTAACCTACTAACCTCGAATTTGACATAGACTTACAGTGTCACCAACATCACACTTCAGTATTGCCAAATGTAAAACTAATCGCCATTGCTAGGGATAAAAGTGTTGCTAATGATAAAAGTACCACATTTATTATCGATTTTGAAAGAAGAAATGTAGTACATTTCCAAATGAAATGCGATAAAACAATTTTTGCAATTTCAAATCAGTAATTTATGATTTAAATAGATTATTTTTTTGCAATATTATACAGGGTGATTCCAAAATGGTGTATTTTCTTTGCGATGCGTTGTAGGGAACCGTGAATGCAGTTTGGGAAAAATGTTAAAACAATCTTAATCGTTAATTCACTGAGTAATAAAGAGATAAACCTAAGAACTCAACTTATTTATTCTTATGAATTTTGAAGGATGGTATCATTTCCCATAAAAAGCTCTATAAACTATAACACGTTGTGTAAACACAAATGCTCACAGCGTCTAATTTACACATAATTTTAATTTTGAAAATGCCTTTGTCAAGATGCTCTGAAAGTGAATTTGGCAATGATGACTTAAAATTCTGAATAACAATAACAATTATTGTTAGATTGTTACTGAGATATATCAACCTTTTTGACGTTTTGATTTAACTTTGTAAAAAATGTAAACTAACAGTGAAGATGTAGACATGCTACTAATATTTGGTGAATATGCGGAAAGGTACTCCAATAAAACCCCTGATGCGAATGCTATAAGGACGTTAAATCAAAGGGATAGAGAGGCTGGATCGTTAGTCCTTACCGGAGCTTAAGACGTTAAAACGTTTTGATGCCTGAGATAGAAGAGCAAATCTTGTAAATCCTGGAAGAGGAGCCAACATGAAGCACGAGAAGTACTTTCTAAGAACTAGCCTGTCACAGAGTTGTGTTCACAAGTTTATCGTGAGTGAATCACTACTCAAAGGTCCAAGCTTTCTTGCCCAATGACTTTCAGCTAAGGATAAATTAGTGCAATTGGTTATTGCAAGGAGCAGCAGCAGACAATATTGTTTCATGTGAGCTATGAACAGATGAAGCTAACTTTACTAGAGATGATTTTTTTAGCTAGAGAAATAGCCATTATTATAACGTGGAAAATCCTCATTTAACTTATGAACGCAACCGTCAACATAGATTTAGCGTAAATGTGTGGGCCGGTATTATTGGTAATAATTTGAGTGGACCAATAATATTACCACACCGTTTAAATGAGGATACTTTTTTACAGTTTCTTATGAATAATTTGCAAGAACATCTTGCCAAGAGAAACATGTGGATGCAGTTAGATGGTGCTCTTGCTTATTTTGCTGCTCCAGTTAGAGCCTGGTTTGATGAAGAGTTTTGGATAGATCGGAACGGACCCGTACCTTGGCCGCCCAGATTCCCAGATCTTACGCCACTCGATTTTTTCTTATGGGGTCATGTCAAAGCAGTGGTATACTAAACTCCGGTTCAAAACGCGGAAGACTTAATTAATCTCATTCAAAATACTGCTGCAACTGTTAATCCATAAAGACAATGTCGTGCGTAGAGAGCAAATTTGTTTAGAGACCCAAGGGCAGAATTTTGAACAGTTACTTTAATAGTTTAGTGTGTTATTAATGTTTTAATTTATTCGTTATTGCGTTATTGATTTATCTAATTTCTTGAGGTACCGATTTGATTGAATTTTATTAAGCTCATAAATTTATTGTAATATTTACCCAGTTTACAAAACTGTAACTGCAACTTACTGGTTTGAATAAAGTCGACTTCTTATTATTAATTATTATTGGTCAGTAATAGTCGTAGATAAGAGATGCTAATAAATCAGTGACAATTTAAATCAATATTTAAATATCTATATACTAAAATAATTAATTATTTTGCAAAATGGTTTCCTTAGAAACAGTAAACAATGTACTTGTTACAAAGAGATTGATCAGCTACTGTATCCATGTTGCCAAATTTACCTATTACTTCTTTGCTCAAGGCAGAATTAATAGCTATTAACATATCTAGGAATGTTATGAGTATCATAACTGCCGCAGATGTTGTATTGAAATCCGAGCTCGCAGAGCGAGGATTTTAAAACATCTGAGGCTGTTATGATTCATAACATCCGCGTTTGTTCAATAGTTTATCGGTTGCTGTATGGTTATGGTTGTCATGTACGGTAATGAACTATTACCGTACAGATCAGTTATGATTTAGTTACCAGCCTACTTTTGTATATGTAAACAAGGGATTAATATCCTGCAACCGATAATGGTCTTTTACAACGTACTGTAGAGGAAATACACCATTTTGGATTCATCTGTGAGGAAATGCATCATTTTGGAATCACCTGTATAATAGTGTCCGTATCATATCATCTCCAAATTGATTTGATAAAAGAATTCCAATTCAATGGTATATTCACATAATCAGTGTGTGCATATATTATACAGATTGTCCGAAATCCGTTTGGAACATAGGAAATTAATGAGTGCGACAAGAAAGACATAAACAAAATGAGTAGCAAGACAAAGATAGAATGTAATCATGGCTAGATAAATTTTTAAACTAACATTAAGTCAATGAAACAAACAAACGCTTCTGTCAAATATTTTATCTGTCATTATGAGTATACTAAAGTGATGTTTAAATAATTAAAATAATTATGTGAATAGTAAACAATAGTATATTTAAACCTAACTTTATACTCTTAATGATAGATAAAATATTTGACAGAAGCGATTGTTTGTTTCATTGACTTAAATTTAGTTAAAAAATTTATCTAGCCATGATTACATTCTATCTTTGTCTTGCTAAATTTCGTTCAATTGCTCCCATTTCATTAATAGTTTTGTTAGTTTATGTTTTGTAATGTTTTTTTGTGTTACCAAATCAAGATATATTATCAGTGGTAATATAATAAGTAGTATGCCTATTATAGATGATTTTTTGATGATTACTATGAGTTATAATCCCAAAGCTGAAAATACAACCAGTCCATAGGACAAGTTGTATTTTCATGCATTTGGATTATAACGAAATGATATTCTTAAAAATTATAGATTATTAGGCATACTACAAATAATATTTAGGAAGAGAATATAATGTTTAAAATAAATAGAAGGGGAGAGTAATACTATTTTATTACCTGAGTATCAATGCTAATGATCAATGTTTGTCATGTTGGCCAATTATTGTTTTGATTGGTATTGTTGCCATCAGTATTACTATTGTCTTTATTTCGGTATCTTGCAGGATTTTACAGATATATCTTATTCCATGAGTTTGAAACCAAGGTGGTTAAATGTATCGTGTCATCATAAAAATGTTTGCACAAGGGTAGCCATGGAAAATAAAATTACTGTCCTAGATTAATACAATTAATAATTTATCTGCCAATTTAACATTTCTCAAATCAAGGTGTGTCTATTGCAATGGTTTACTCACAACACTGGAACACAGGATTTTCTCAGTTCAATAATATTTTCGAAATAGGGTTCAACAAAATGTTGAATGAAAATAAAACATTCAAGTTTGTATTCATGAATTTATGCAAATGCTTTTATTGGTCGTCAGTTCTGAAACTGGTTTATCGCAGCTTACCACTTTCCTCTGTTTAAGGCATTTCTTTTAGTTTCTTCATAATTACTGCTTCTTGAGTTCTCTATAAATTGCTTGATAAATTGAAAATGGTCCTTTTGGATTTTTACCATTTACCTTTCTTTCGATAATTGTTTTTAATAACCCGTATTTCCATATTTTTCTTCTATCTTCTATTTCTTCTCAGACTTCTTCGTTAGTCTTCATTTGTATTCAGGATATCTTCAACGCTCTTCTGTAACACCACATTTCAGAAACCTCTATTTTTCTTCCGTTTTTCCTGTTTCACAACCAAATAGAGCTATGCTCCATATATACAGAGTGTCTTGCAACTCCCACTAAAGCTCTAGATAACCTTTTTTTATCATAAAAGATGAACACAAAACTGCAAAAAAGTGTCCTGTGCAGCTTAGTTTTTTTGTACGGTGTGGTTAATGTTGTTTTCTCCAACAACCAATTATAAGGAACTATAAAGAAAACTTAAATAAAGCGCATATTTTATCAGTTTAAATACTGACTGAAATTGACTAATTTGTTATAACCATTCGTATTTCGTTTTTGAAATGGCGTTATAAGATATAAACTTTTGTTAAAATTAAACATGGCAACCATGCATATTTATGGTGACCTGATATGAACAAAACAAGAAGACTGTACTAAGGAGACGTAACTTGCTATGATGGCTGTGCATAAAAGCGGCCCCAATGCCGGGGATAGCCGTCGCGGCGCTGTCGACCGTGTGTACTATCTTTGGTCATTTTCGCTGCTAAATTAACCGGTAATGGCGGTTAAAGTCAGTTTACGGTTGTTAATCAAATGAAGTGTGTTTCAAGTGTGTTATTAATTGTTAAAACATGGTCCGAAATTCCAGTTACACTCAGCAAATATTTGACATTGACAGTTCATGAGTTTTGTGAATGGATAATTGTACACCACGGCCGCCATATTTGTCAACATTTAGGGGTCCGCTTCGAAACGCGAGTTATTTCTTCTTGGAACAAAAATAAAAATGGAAACAAACATTTAAATATTTTAAATTTTTAATGTCAAATTTTGACTGTCAGTTGTGACATTAGATTTATTCCAGACTCTAATTTCACTTGCGTTTAATTTGCTTCAACCATAATATGTCTTTGTACCATGGAGTACGAGGCATATGAATATGCAGACATGATATAGGTTTTAGGAAACTGTCAAAGAAATCTTAATGATGCTGCAATGGTGTACGCCGTAAGTTTTCCCAACAGAAGGCATTCCAACTTAGAGGAAAACTTTTTACAAATAGTAGCTGAAAATCCAGAAACTAGTATGCGAAGTATTTATAGAAATTTGGGTGTTTCTAAAACTCGTGTACATATGATTTTAAGAGATGATGGACTGTATCACAAAACAAGAGTTCAAAATTTATTGCAGGAAGACCATTCACCACGATTTACCTTGCGAGTGGTTGGTAAAATCCCATAGAAAGCATCCTTTGTTTATAAGCAATATGTTATGGACGGACGAAGCCCATGACAATCCTCATGTAGTTCACGAAAGAAACTACCAAGTACGTTTTTCAATAAATGTATGGGCAAGAAAACTTGGAGATAAGCGCATTGGTCCTTTGATACTTCCTGAAAGGTTAAATGCAGACAATTATTTAGAATTTTTAAACGATAACCTTCCGGGCCTACTGGAAAATATTCATCTTGCACTCCGGCGCGATATGTGGGTGTAGCTCGATGGTGTACCATTACATTATGCAGGTGTGGTTCGGCAATCGTTTAACCACCATTACCCAGACAAATGGATCGGCGTAGTGGTCCAAGAGCGTTGCCAGCGCGAAGTCCGGATTTAACATCTTTGGAATTTTCCTATGGGGACACTTGAAGAATTTGGTTTATGCTACTCCTGTCGAAACTCACTATTAACCCCAGAATGTTGCAGCGTGTTCAAGATGCAATTATTTTGCGTGCACGCAAGTGCTGCGAAGCTAATGGGGGCACTTTGAAAACGTTTTACAATAATGTAATTTTTTTTTGGGCCAAAGAATTGAGAATTATTTTTGCTTATTACTTACGTTTGTAAATAAAAATGTTACTTTGTGCATTATTTTTCTGTCTACATTTAATAATACTTATTAGGGAATTTAAATTTGTCACTTGCAAACGGTCTTCTTGTTAAGTACATTCATTAAACAAAGTGAACCTAACAGTGTTGCCAAATTTAATTTCCTTTTAATGCTTCGTATGAGGAAACTAGACACTGTAGAAAGTTTCTGTTGATACTTTTAGAGTTCTCATGCGTTATCGAAGCTTGCTACCTGAAGCTTTAGTGAGATTTGCTGGACACCCTGTATAGGGTGTAATACCGTCATATGTCACAAACGCTAGGGCGTATTCTATAGTCCAAAATAAAAATAAAAGTCCAGACGTAGGAGGAACGAGCCCTGTAATCCGGTGAGCCTCAATAAAGGCTAATTGCAAGCAAGCCGCCTTCAACGTTTTATTTTCTCTTGCTGAAAATCCTTAGTGATTAATAAAGGATGTGTTTATTAGAAAGCAAGGTGCTTGTAAAGTCTCAATGGCAACATTTTACAGGCACAATGCCTGTAAAGACTCGTTTAGAGTCAGTTCAGACGAAAGTAACGTTTTACAGGCACCGTGCCAGAAAGACTCATTTAGCGAGTAAAATAAAAATTAGCAAATATTTTCTACCAATAGAAGGCTTATTTCTGAAATGTTTTTAAATATTTAAGTACGGCTTTAAGGTGTTGAAATTAGCAACCCTTGTACATGCTTTTATTACAACTTTTTAAAGAATTTGGTTGAAAAAATATGTACTGGAAAGCTTGATTTACTTAAAAACCATTTTAGCTTTTTTAGTATGTTCTTAAAACCAATAGTTTTTGTGTAAAAAAATAGCTGTTTATTATACGTGCTACGGTGCTACGGCTTCGTTTCATAATATGCCAAGTGCAAGAACACTTTTAGCATGAGTTGGCATACAATATTTTTTTTACGATCTTAAATTTACTGTTTTTAATCGATAAATATCAAATTAACAAAGGTTTATATTTTTGGCAGTTATAACTTGTCATAATAAAAAAATGGCAGTGATTAGGTAGCCGGTGTGGGTTACTATTTACTTTGTTCATTACATAATGCTTTACCTCTGACGAAAGAAGTACCTGACTAGAATAAACTCACTTCCAGATTAAAATAGGTTTCCCGGTCTCAGCGTTTCCGGGAAAAATAATAACGTTTCAAATATCTTTTTTCTCAAAATCTCCAGTTTCAAAAACAAGGGCATTACGATTTTGACATGCAGTTATTTTTAATTTCTTGAGGTGATAATGTTTTTGCTCACATGAAAATTCTAAAACAGCTTTATGGCAGTTTATAAAATATTTTGGAGAGTTTGGAGTTTATTGTTTTTGAACTGTTTAAAAAAACTAATTTTTCAATATTTTTTATAAGCTAGAATTCCAAAAACGTGAAGTGTGGTCATAAAATTGAAATGATATGAAGATTTAAAATTTATTACTAATATTTGCAACTCGTTTTTACCAAAATAATTAGATTTTTGTAAACGACTTACATTTTAAAAAGTGGTTACGCGATCAAAAATACTAAAGAATAAAAAACATGAGTAATGAATTTGAAGATATGTTAATATGTAAACTACTTACAGGTACAAGTACTACTTTCAGGTCCGATTATTTTACTACTTCGAAATTTTTGCCGCAATCGAACCAAAATTATACGAAAGGTCCAGTGAAGCATCATAACATTTGTGAAGACAGTAATTACCTTGGCGTTAGAGGAAAGTCGGAAGATGCAGTTTAGTGAAGGTGCCCCGCCGGCTGGATGTAAACATTATATCTCGAAAACCACATAACCTATCAGTATTATTTCTGCGCCACTTTGTGTGGAATATTAATGCAAATTACTGAATTGCTGGAATATGATCTGTCGCGTTTTTTTGTATGTCTTTGTCTATTGTATTGAGTTATTATTAGTAGCCTTAAGCGGCCGTGTAACTATGTCGCCAGTGTGATGTATATACATATATATATATATTTCGTATGAGACTTTACAGTGTAAAAATTAATTATTCCACTAAACTTAGTAAGATATTATAAATTAAAACTAAATTAATGTAATGGTACAGCACTGAGTTACTGAACCCAAGACTACAAGTTCGAAACTTGACCCCGAATTTCTATCAATTGTCACCTTTGAAAGTGAAATACCACATTACAGGCGGGTTTTGCTCTATCTGTACTCTCCGCTAACGGTAATCACAAATCTCCAACTCGATTTAAATCTATTTCCTTGGTTATTTGACACTCGCATTGTCAAATCGGCGGTATGTTGGCACCACTACTATTTCATTAAGTAAATTTGGCTTTATCGTATTGGTAGCCTTGACAGTAATTGAACGTACTCGATTGACTTTAATTGACTAACTATTTTTACTTAAATATTTAAAGGATAATCTTACCTTTGTTCTCTAACAACTTAATTACTAAAAATACGTTATTCCAAAATTTTTAAAAAAGAATTTGGAACTGATACCGAATATGATAACTACCATACCACATTGAAAGCACAGTTTCAACAGATTACAAAGGCTGAATGTGTCTTACGGAGCTTGCATCTCAAGGACTACATGGAAAAAATCGCCCCATACCAACATGTGCCGAATATCGATAAGTGTAATCCAAAAGAAATATTTTTTATGTATTCCGAAATATAGGCATGAACGTGTACTTTTGCTTCATCTCTAAAATTTTATCTTCACGCTATAATACCTTTCTCTTTCAAAATTAATTTTATTTCTTCAGAACCATTAAGGTTAACTGTGATTTGTTTATAGAGTTCGATAGATTTGCTAATCTTACGCAGTTCATCTAGAAATTAGCTTTACATAGATATATAAATAAGATGCAAAACGCGCATCTACAAAACACGCATCAGACCACTCCTAACTTATGGAGCTGAAAGAATAGAAACAGTAAGAACAAAGGAACCCTTAAGAACCACCGAAATTAAAACATTAAGAACAATATGCGGGAAAACGTTAAGTGATAGGTACGTAATACCGAAATAAGAGAAATGTGCGATATTTAGGATATGTGAATAGGGCGAACAACGACCGATTTGCAAAAACCTTGGGAACATGGGAAGAGATGGCGAGACAGTTGGCAGTCGATGCCCATAAAGCTAGAATAGATCACTAATAAAATACAGGCTTCAGCGTAAAATAATAAGAAGAAGAAGCTTTACTTAAATTTTACATATAGTGCTTTTAGGAATTATGAAAAAATGGACCCAGCGATTTATATCAAATCTGGCAGTTTGATAGAGATACTGGAGTACCAGTGTTTAATATAGCGATATATTTCTTTAAAATGTAAGACTTTCAACGTTTGTAATTTTGAAACAAAGCAGACTAAATATTCTTTGGAAGTTGGCTCAAATTAAAATAGTAACTTATTGAGCATGTTAAATAAGGAAAATACTTAACAGTTAAAGAGCGTCACCTCATATTCTTAATATATGAACTTCAAATTATTTAAAATACATTTTATTTAGAACTGAAATCATTTATCCGATCTTTCTTTTGTTAAGGTATCCGCTGCAATTATTCTTCTTAATATTCCGTTTCCTGACAAAATATTGGCTTTCCAACTGGCTGACTGAATCTTGAAGATCTATAAAAACGTTTACAGGTGTAGAGCTTCAGCCAATAATTTTGACTTCATTCGATAGATCTTTTTTCTCGGATTTTCCCTTCAACGATCAGCCGAAGTATCTCGCATTTTTGTTCCCTCGTGATGTGTCCCAAGTACTGTGTTTTTCTTCCTGGATGGTAAACAACAGTTGCTTTTGTTTGTTAAGGATTTCGTTGTTAGCAACATTCTGTACTCACGAACACTTGCTCATTTTGAGTCTGCTGTTAAGGCTGAGTGCTGATCTTATGAGCATGATGGCCTGTTTAATTGTTGATCTTATTTCCATAGTAATTTCACAAGGCTCCTTTACAATGGTAAGTATTTAAAGAACGAAGCTTGCTCTACGTTTTTCTTTTCTCTTCAAAGTTTTTGGACATAATCCTCCCAAATATTTAGCAATCTTTCACGATGGTGAGCGATTCTGAGCCAATTCAACCTGCTGTAATATTCAAGTCATCACTCAAACGCTTCTCTTTTTATCCCTACTCCTCCACTTTAAATTTTTTTACTCTATTTGTTCTGGTCCCTTGCCATTCTTTGTACTACATCCTGTACTCTAGTTCTTTCTCTTATCTACTCGTACATTGGCCTTTCGGTCTGCTAATGTTATTTCTAAATTTTTCGTTTAACTTTTGCTTTGTCTCACTCTTCGTAACTTATTTACCATGCATTTTGTAACTGAAACTGGCAGTATACATGAATTGATATGAAGAGGGATATTCATTTTCATGACACTTTTGATTTTGTTGTATACAGTCCAAGTTAGTTTTATACTTTCGTCAATCTCGATTTCCTTATTTAAATTTCTATATTCTGCGTTTTCTTCTTCTGCTTCTTGTTCGTTCGTCATGTACTTAGTTTTCAGAAAATTTCCATCATCGTCTATTGCTTATTTATGTCGGTTAATTTCGTTTTTCCTTTGACCAAAGATGATTGTCATCCGCGAACCTCATAAGGTGTCATATTTTCCATTTATACTTATACCTTTTTCTCCCCATCACACCATTTGCATGACGCCGTCTAACACTAGCGTAAAGAGTTTTGAAGATATAGTTTCTCGTTTTCTGATATCGCCACGTATTTTATTTTTGCATGTATCCACACCCGAAGTGTTGAGTTATTATATATTTCGCGTACCAATGTTCATTTTTGGGCGTTATTTAGTGCTCATATTTCGATAGCATCAAGACCTTTTTGTAGTCCAAAAAGCTTATCCGTGATGGGATATTACAGTCCGTTGACTTTCTTGAAAGTTCTCGTTCTTTGCAACTGTTTCGTTACTAATGATTCTATAACTTTCTAAGCTTTCTGTGTCTCCTTTTTTGTATATAAGAACAATCATCGCATTTATCCAATCTACATGAAAGTTTTCTTCATCTAAACATCTTTTATAATTACTCTATTAGTTCCTCACCACCATTTTTCAACAAATATTCTATCCAATACAGCTGCTTTTCTGTTTTTTTTACTTCGCTTTAAGTGTAGTGTACTGCTTGAATCTTTTCGAAGCATCTGTTGACGTTGAATAACATTTATTGTTCTAAGAAGTTAATCATCATTGTCCCTAATCCGTGTCTATCCACATACAGTTCTATAGTGTTTCTGTACTGTCTTATTTTACAATTGAAATCTCCAAATACTAATATATGTTTAGTCCTGTTCTCTCTCATTGTCTTTGACACGTTTTCATAACATCTCCTTACCTATATTGGTCTATATAGTCCACCATCAGCTGTAGCTTGGTCAGGACGTTTATCGTTATAACGGTATTATCATCGCCAATATCCTCATATAGGTACTGCTTCTTTGAAAATGTCTTCGAAATAAATATTGAAAAGAAGCGGCACCACATTTTCTCTGATACAGATCTCTTTTTACGTTTTCCATACTATCCTAACCTATCCCAATATAGATAATTTGATGATAATACAAAATTTAGTATTTTTTGTGTTTAGTATAATCAAACGTCATCTTTGAAGTACGCTTAATGATCTACGTCTTTGTGTGAGATGCTTAACCAGTGTTTTTTTTTGCAGCAACTCCATTCCGGAATACAAATAGCCAGATGCTGTTATAAACTGATCTTCTTTTGATAATAAAAATGTGGTCAAGTTGATTCGCTCGAATTTAAATTGAATATTTTTTTAGTGTAGAACAGTTTAGGCTATGTACAACGCCATTTTAAAACTTGCTTCAAATTATGTTCATGTAATTAAGAAACAAGATTTGTTTCGTGCTTAATAAATTGATCTTAATCATTTACAAGTGACCATAAAAGGAAAATATATTGGTGTTTTTCACGACATAGGAAATATTTGGATACATAGAAATGTTGTGCCAACTCAGGATCGCAATACATACAATTTATATTTAGAAAATACATTATAGTTTATCTAAAATGAACTATAGCAGAATTTTAGTTTTATTTATTTGATGATAGCAATTACAGTTCTGTAGAATCTACTTTGAAACGTTTGTATGACAAAATACAAATAAAAAATAATTCCCTTTCTTCCAATATATTTAACATTTTATCTGATAATGTTAAGTGTTATGTAGTTAAAATATTTCAAAAGTAAATACTATTAAATCATTTCAACAAAAATATTATACTACAAACTGAACAACTGTTGCTCTGAATATTGCATGGCTAGCTATGGTAATTTGCTATGATATCTAAGCGATACAGCAGAAAGTGCTTAATCGATGCCACTGATTTCACTTGTTTTACCTGTATTTGGCATTTGTGAATTTTGAGTTTTTACTTTATTAGGTACATTAAAAGAATTTAGTCAATAATCTATGAAATCAATAAGACATCGCATTAGCGAACTAATAAAGAAATTATTAGTAAACGAACACTATTTTGTACAATTATTTTGAAAGTATGTCGATCACCATATAAATAATAAATCTCATGCGCAAAGGTTTCAGGTATTGTGATGAAAAAACACAAAAAAGCTGAGGGTTAAATATAGATGCGAACGTCATCGTGCCGACTACTTTGATATTGTTTTTATTTGATTGATATAAAGTAGCGGTAATAAATGTAGCATTATGCAATTCCAACTTCAATCTATGAAGTAATAAAAACCCTTAGTCATCTTCGCAAGTTTATTGCAGTTTAACATACGACATGTTTCGAAATCAATACTGGTTTCATCATCAGGGC